>WOAB01000169.1:0-1200000 GCA_027886185.1 Rheum nobile | reverse complement strand
TTATTTTGTATTATAATACCCTTTCGCACCTGAATCACACCATATTTATAATAATATTAATAATCAGTTAAGGCTTCAGGACGTATCACGTTTTAGCACTTGCGACCCGTCATTTTTATTGTATTATTGCCTTGTTTTACTTTGGTGCATACAGTGGTTTTTGCAATTCTAGGAGATTTGTCATCATCATCTGTTCTCTTCTCTTCAGTGGTTTGGGATGATTTTTTGAAGTGGATTATGTTGGGTTTATGGAGCCTGACGCGTAAAGGCAAAGAAGGCAACTGAGAGTTGTCGCCGGGTCGCGGTGGAAGTGGACGCCTCACGGCAGACGTCGGTTTTCTGTGGATGACAACTGAGAGCTATGGCCGGGTCGCGGTGGGAGTCGCCGCCCCGCGGTGAGAGCCGCCGCCCCGCGGTGGGAGTCGCCGCCCCGCGGTGAGAGTCGCCGCCCCGCGGTGCGGGA
The DNA here is from genome assembly GCA_027886185.1 of Rheum nobile. Lineage (NCBI taxonomy): Eukaryota > Viridiplantae > Streptophyta > Magnoliopsida > Caryophyllales > Polygonaceae > Rheum > Rheum nobile. Next base: position 1,199,537 of record WOAB01000169.1, on the reverse strand, counting down.
ACGTTACCCGGGTAATGTTTGGGCCGATTTCACGTGTTGTGTTTTCGGGCCCATTAGGTTAATCCGTGTCTTGCTATTTAAACCCTAGTTGATCAATTGTAATCTTAAGTCGTCGTCGTTGTATATCACATTCAAAAGAGAGAAAAAGTATCCTAGCTTGGTAGTGCCCCCAAACGTAGTCAATTCTTGACGAACTGGGTTAACAATTCTTGTATTCTTTGTCTTGTTTTCTTGTCGTTATCGTGTTCGAATCCTAACAACTGGTATCAGAGCTGGTTCAGGAGGTGACGATGGGAAGCGGAAAATCACCGGTGGAGAAGTTCGATGGAACGGACTTCGGATTCTGGAAGATGCAGATCGAGGATTACCTATATGGTAAAGATTTGTATTTGCCGCTGGGTGAGAAGCCGGAAGACATGAAGGAAGACGAGTGGAAGTTGCTGGACAGGAAAGCGATGAGCGTGGTCCGCCTATCGCTGTCCAGGAACGTGGCACATCACACGGTCAAGGCAGAGACGACGAAGGGGATGCTGGAAGTTCTTTTCGCGATGTATGAGAAACCTTCTGCGGTGAACAAGGTTCACCTGATGCGGCGGTTGTTCAATCTGCGGATGACGGAGAGTACAGCGGTCACCAACCACTTGAACGAGTTCAACATGACGATCGCCCAACTGAGTTCAGTTGAGATTGATTTCGATGATGAGGTACAAGCCCTAATCTTGCTGTCTTCTTTACCAGAGAGTTGGAGCGGGACAGTTACTGTTGTTAGTGCTTCGGCGGGGAAGGCAAAGATCAAGTTTGATGAAGTGAGGGATCTGATTATCAGCGAAGAAATTCGCAGGAAGGCGTCAGGTTCTACTTCTAGATCAGCCTTGAATACGGATAGCAGGGGGAGGTCAGACTCTAAGAAGTCGAATCGTGGCAGATCAAAGTCTAGAGGGAAGGATAAGCCCAAGGACAAGAGCAAGATCAAGTGTTGGAATTGTGATGAGAACGGTTATTACAAGAGTGAATGTAAGGCACCGTTGAAGAACAAGTCAGCGAATTCAGCCAGTGAGGATATTGCAGACGAATTGACTCTGAGCGATTCAACGACAGGATCCACTGCAGATGCATCTATTCTGAGCGCGAGCAGTCCATTGGAGTCTTGGGTGTTAGACTCTGGAGTTTCGTTTCATTCTTACAGCAGTGCTGATATATTGGATCGCTACACCTCTAGAGATTTTGGAAAGGTCTATCTTGCTGATGATGAGGCCTTGAAAATCGTAGGGAAGGGTGATGTCAGGATCAAGGCGCCGAACGGATCTGTGCTGCAGTTGCATGGAGTGAGGCACATTCCTGGCTTGAAGAGAAACCTGCTTTCTATTGGCCAGTTGGATGACGAGGGTTATGAAGTAACCTTCGGCTGTAACAGCTGGAAGATAACCAAAGGAGCTATGGTGGTAGCTCGTGGAAAGAAGGAGGGAACGTTGTACATGACGAGCAACGTCCGTGATAGCATTGTTGTTGCATGAGTGAACTGTGATGCAGATTTGTGGCACTGTTGTCTGGGCCACATGAGTCATAAAGGGATGCAGGTGCTATGTTCAAAGGGTTTGCTGCCAGGTCTTAAGTCCGTTGAGATCGGGCTGTGTGAAGATTGTGTGCTCGGAAAGCAGAAAAGGGTTAGCTTTGCGAAGGGTGGCAGAACTCGGAAGAAGCATAAGTTGGAGTTGATCCACAGCGACTTATGGGGACCAGCACCTGTGACATCTCTGGGTGGAGCGTCATACTACATGACCTTCATTGACGATGCCACAAGAAAGGTATGGGTCTATTTTCTGAAGCAAAAATCTGATGCATTCGATTCTTTCAGAAAGTGGAAGGCTCTAGTAGAGACTGAGACAGGTCTTAAGGTGAAGTGCTTGAGATCTGACAATGGTGGGGAGTATGAGCTTCGTGAGTTCAAGGAGTTTTGTGCGGAGAATGAGATTCGCATGGAGAAAACCTTGAAAGGAACCCCTCAGGAGAACGGCATCACTGAACGTATGAACAGGACCCTGAATGAGCGTGCTAGGAGCATGAGGCTGAAGTGTGGGCTTCCAAAGATGTTCTGGGCGGATGCAGTCAACACTGCTGCATTCTTGATCAATCGAGGGCCATCAACTCCCTTGGAGAATGGGATACCAGAGGAAGTCTGGAGTGGCAAAGAGGTAAATTTGTCTTTTCTTCGGATATTTGGGTGTGTTGCATATGTTCATATTGCTCATGTTGAGAGAAGCAAGCTGGATGCAAAGTCTGTCAAGTGTACGTTCATTGGATATGGTGGTGATGACTTCGGATACCGGTTCTGGGATGAGCAGAGCAGGAAGGTTATTCGTAGTCGAGACGTCGTGTTCAATGAGCAGGTAATGTACAAGGATAGTCTGGGTGCATCAGAAGCAGCTAGTTCTGAACCTGAGATTGTGGAGTTAGATATCTCAAACTCGGGTGGGAGCAAGGCGGTCCGTGTTGACCAGGAGGCCGTGACTGAGGAGGAGCCGAGTACCCCAGTGATTCCGCTGCAAAGGTCCACCAGAGAGCGTGGATCGCCTGATAGGTATTCGTCTTCGAACTACTATCTGTTGCTGACAGATGGTGGTTAGCCAGAGTGTTATGCAGAGGCATCTCGTGGAGAACATGTGAGCAAGAAGAAGCTCGCGATGGATGATGAGATGGATTCGTTGATGACCAACGGAACCGGCAAGCTAGTTGAGCTTCCAGCAAGCAAGAAGGCATGGCATAACAAGTGGGCTTACAGAAACAAGGAGAATACGGAAGGAAGAAAGCGTTACAAAGCAAGGTTGGTTGTGACGCGAAAGACTCGCAAGGTCTGGCAGTTGATGAAGACTCGAGGAACTGAGAATCCTGCAGACATGCTGACTAAGGTTGGGACCTTAGAGAAGTTGAAGCTTTGCATGGCTTCAACTGGCCTTGGAAACTGAGTTGAAGGCTTGGCACTACTACCAGCTATGGATCAAGGAGGAGGACGATTACAATTGGAGTCAGTCTCCAGGTGGGAGATTGTTGGGTTTATGGAGCCTGACGCGTAAAGGCAGAGAAGGCAACTGAGAGTTGTCGCCGGGTCGCGGTGGAAGTGGACGCCCCGCGGCAGACGTCGGTTTTCTATGGATGACAACTGAGAGCTATGGCCGGGTCGCGGTGGGAGTCACCGCCCCGCGGTGAGGGTCGCCGCCGCCCCGCGGTGAGAGCCGCCGCCCCGCGGTGCGGGAACGTTACCCGGGTAATGTTTGGGCCGATTTCACGTGTTGTGTTTTCGGGCCCATTAGGTTAATCCGTGTCTTGCTATTTAAACCCTAGTTGATCAATTGTAATCTTAAGTCGTCGTCGTTGTATATCACATTCAAAAGAGAGAAAAATTATCCTGGCTTGGTAGTGCCCCCAGACGTAGTCAATTCTTGACAAACTGGGTTAACAATTCTTGTGTTCTTTGTCTTGTTTTCTTGTCGTTACCGTGTTCGAATCCTAACAGATTATACGAATTGGACATTAGAATCTCTTGGTTTAAGAAACGCTTACTCGTCTTTTTGCCCAGGTTGCGGGTTATGTTGACGATTCTTGCCCTCGTTGCGTTGGTTTTTCTGTTAGGATCCCCATCAACGAAAGAATTTGATCATGTAACTACTTCTCCTATACCTGACTTTTTCACCAATTATAGAAAGCTCAAGGAACAGAGTGGTTGATTATTTTGATTTAAGAGCTCTCTCTGCGGGGGGTCAGGAACAGGCAGAAGGACCTTCCTCTTTGTGGGAGAGAGAGGGAACACTATGTTCCATGTTATAATTTGACTGCAAATCAATTGGCAGGCTTAAAGGATGGTGATGAGTTTGATCGTCACTGTAAATTATCAAGGAATGAAGAGCGTTGCCTGGTTCGGCCTCCAAAGGACTATAAGATCCCACTGAAGTGGCCTGCTGGTAGAGATGTGATATGGAGTGGAAATGTGAAGATTACCAAAGACCAATTCCTCTCTTCTGGATGCATGAAGAAGAGGTACCTTAAATTTTCACAGAAGTTACCATATGATTGAGTAGAGTAATGCATGTTTCTTTGACAATTTCGTGTGGATAGGGACTCGGTTATTTTATAAATCAAGCCTAGGATGATGCTACTTGAAGAGAACCAAATAGCATTTCACTCTGATGATGCACTGATCTTTGATGGTGTCAAGGATTATGCTCGCCAAGTTGCAGATATGATAGGAAAGGATAGTGAATCTGGTTTTCTCCAAGCTGGTGTAAGTCTTTCCAGGAAAAGCATGTTTTTCGGTAACTTGATTGAGATGAGCAATTGGCACTGCCGAATATGATTCACTGGTTTCTCCTAGGGTCTAAACTATAGTAAAAAGCATCATTAATAATCAGCATATTTTCGTCGTTCTACCTTTTCTTTCGTTCTTCTTCACAACATCTATCCCAACCGTCGGCCAGATACCGCCAGATTTTCAACCGGCGTCAGCTCGTCACCATCCACCATTCTAACTTCAGCCGGTGAACGGCTCCACCGCCACCGCTGCTCAGTCACTGCCTCCGCCTCACCCGCTTGCTCGAACAATCTCCGATCCGACAGGGCTCTCTTGCATTGGCAATCTGCTCCTGCCGATCCAGGAGAAGAATCCGGTTCCAAGAACCGGTCTAAATTCGCCATGTGGACTTCCTGGGCTCGGATCGGGGTTCGACTCTACTCGAGAAAGTTCTTCGTTCAAGGTAATTGCAAATCCTTCTTCAAATTTCTACATATTAATTACTGAGTTCTGATGAAATCTTGGGCTCGGATCGGGGCTCTCTTGCATTGGCACACATAGTTTGTGGCTAATTTTGCAAACTCGATTTATGGTTCTGTGATCGGGGCTCCTTCCTTTTTTTGTTCTTTTGTGCAAGTGTGTAAATCTGCAAGTAAGTTTTGTGGTTGTGAGTTCAAACTTTTCAATCAAATGATGCAACTTTCAAGTAAAAGAATCAAGCTAAACAGGTGAAAGCAGGGATGGGTTAATCAAGGCAGATGCATTTTCTTGGTAATTTTTTGTGGAGAAATATTTTAAGAATTTAAATTTGTTTATAGAAGGTAATATATATAGATATAAAAGCTATGAAACAAGCTGATAGAAGTTATGAAACAACCAACCAGCAAGAAAATGCCTCCAATGATCCAATTTGGTGCCATGGACAATATTTTTGTAAGCTGTTGTTGCCCAGAATTTGAAGGAGATCCGGAGAAGGTGATAGGTTGGCCTTGGTAGAAGATAATTGTAAATGCTCCAGTAATTAGAATTATTGTGCCAATAAATTTGAACATACTACTCTTCTCTTTCAGATTTAGTGTCTCCATCCTGTAACATTCATTTTAAAAACCTTAAATTATTGTTTTTTTTTACCCAAAAAAAAACACAGAAAAAAGTTGAAATTAACCTGAAGAGAATGGAAAAAATGAAGGTGAAAGCAGGGATGAGGTTGCTAATGGCAGATGAAAGAGTGGGTGAGCTGCAATTCAACCCTATCAACGTGAGCCCTAGACCCAAGTAGCTGCAGTAGAATTTTAAAAACCAAAATTACAAAGTATGAATCAAAATTTACTCTTGCTATAATATATTTCACACTAAGTTTGTGATTAAAGTGTGACACTTACTTGAGAAAGGCAAGTAGAAAGAGGCCAAGGACAGTAGAACGAGTGATGGGTGGAAGAGGAGCTTTCCTGCATCCATCACAAATAAACAACCAACTTATGTAATAATTTCTTAAGAAATCAACTTTTTATAACTTAAAATAAATAATTTGTTAAAAACTCTGTGTACAACAGTTCTGGGTGAGGGTCGATTCCATGAGTCATGGCGGCCTTCGAGATGGTGTTGCAACTTACTTTTACCATTACCCCATTTTTCTAAACTTGCTTTATTTCTTTCTGCAACCTATTGAATTGTGCTTCGGCATGCCTTCTGTTTCACTGATATAATGATATTATGTTTTATGTAGACATTTAGTTCATGTGATCGTTAGTTCATGGCTCCAGATCAATTTGTTTTTTTTGTATCTTCTGTGTAGTTTAGGCAGTAAAATGAAATGGGTTGATGTTACAATCAACTCATTTATAAACGTTAATCGGGAAATTTCCAAATTGAAGAAATAAAAAAAGTCGCTACAATAGTTGGACCACAGAAGCATAAGCCCAAAGCAGTACTACACTACAGTCTACAAGGCCCATTTAGAAAACTATAATTCATCCATAATTACTCTATTTGGCTTTGTGTTCATTATGGTTTTGGTGTAGATCGTCCAAACGTTCAAACTATATAACGAAGTATCTAGCAACATTTGGTCAGAGTCCAAAATGATGATATTATGATTATCAGGTTGTAGAATGTTACATAAGCTGGACATATGAACGTGGGTTGATGAATCCCTTGCTTGTCGACTGTTAAAAGTGATAATAAATGCATTTAGTTTCCTATCAGCTCAGTATTGATTCAATATGCTTGCTCTTCTATAGTTGTTTTGTGGATTTAGTCCAAAATGTGGGTTGATGAACTTCTCTAGGATTCATGTATATTTTTCGTTTTAATGTGAACTCTTGTATTCATGATGTGGCTTTGCTTTGTTGTTGATTGGTTGCGTGGACTTTTATGGGATTCATGTATAAACCCTAAATTTGTATTTATTTTTCAGTCTCGGTAGGGTGGCATTCGGTCTCGGAGCCACCGTCATCAACAATTCTTCTGCTAGAGACCAGTTCATTGAGAAAATCTCCACACTGGTGAGCAATTTCTCCCTTCTCCTAATTATTAGTATTTGCTGCAATCTTTTTCTTGAATGACAATGCCTTTTAAAACGGAGTAACCTGTTTTGATTCTTCTAGATTGATGTTTAAAAGGGTTATCCTCTTTCAGATATGGTTGTGTTGTTAATTATGGAAAATGTTTCAATATCTTCTGCTTATTTGGTTACCTTCGGTTTGGTAGCAAAGTGTTTCACTGATATCTTCTCAAACGTACTAAGGAGCGTGAGAAGAAAAAATGAGCCCCTTCATGATTGTTACACCCTTTTAATCTTCAAGTGGGTTGCTATTGGGTTTTGCATCATCATGTTCACAATTAGCTCTTGAAAATTTGTTACAGTTGATATGTCAGATGAGATGTAATGCATTCTTCACTCTCTTCTTTCTGATCTCTGTCTTTTTTGCAATACCTAATTTTAGCGTTGTAAGAAAGCCACTCTAGACGACCTTCATTTTCACCAGAGTCTACTGGATGCATTTGTAGCTGAATATTATATATTATTAGTTCATCCATTCTACCTCGAACATCACTTGCTAGAACAGTTGACACACATCCTGTGCTTTTTTCTCCTGCTCCTAACGACAACACTAGACATGGAGTTGATGCTGAAAAAACATAGGTATGTTCACTTGGGAAGCATTGAAACATAATTAAAGTGTAATCAATTACTACTAAAATAGTGGGAGACGTGTGTTTGGTAGAAATGCATATTTACTTTGTCATTTTGATGTCATGTACACTCTATTTTTGCAATATATTGTATTATCATGCAGTGAGGGGCTTCTCCGTTTACATTGAATTTTTTCTTTGATGCAGCCATTGATCACGTAATGGATCCTGCTATTGCAAATTCGCTATTGATATTTTTTTCCTACAATAAGGGATACTATAATTTTAGGATTTCATTTTCCCCGTGCGGAGCACGGGGCATTGAACCTAGTATATATAAACATATCAATATGTTATGACCGTATTAGATACCGGATGAATTAGCACATTTAGAATAAAAAAAAGAGGCTCGCATGAACAAATCACGTTCTTTTGATATATACTAGATGGTTGAACCCGTGCTTCGGACGGGCCAATGTATTATTGTTTTTTTGATATATATATATTATAAGTTTGCATTAGTGAGTATTGTTTTTTTGTTTAATAAGAGACCGTCTATTCATTCTTTTAGATTTAGGGTCTATTTTATTAACGATTTGTAATTGGATAATCTAGTTTGTGAGTGTCAATAATTTTTAATAGAGTATTTAATTGTATTTGTTAAAAATTGGTTTATTTTTATATTGATGATTTTCAAATAATTTTACTAAAGTTTACTTCAAAAAAGGAGTAAATATGATATACGATAAGTTCATTTTGTTATATAATAGAATACATTAAGAGTTGAACTTTTTATAATATCAAATTAGAATACATAAATTTATAAATAAGACTATAGTGTATTTTATGGAAAAAAACTTAAATAAAATAAAGATGATATACAATAATTTTTTAGTTTTATGAAAATAACCTTTTTCCTATTAAATATATACATTTATTAATAAAAAATAACTCTAAATAAGCAAACAAAATCCTTAAAAATAAATTTTGAACAAATTCTAAAAAACATTTTGGACCATTTTGTAAAAGATGTTATATTTGAATATAAAAAATTACAATTTATTAAATTTACATTTGTTTGATTTCTTAATCTTTATTTTTTTTTGCTTGATATTAAATATATTTAATACTTTGAAAATGTTTTTGTTAAAAAATGAAATTTATATGGTATTGAATGAACACGTTTAATACACAAAAATGCTAACTTTTTATTAGATATAGATATAGATGATTCATCTCCTCTACATATTTGGATATGATTTGACTCGTTATAATCTTAAATAACTTAACCAAGCCTTGTAAACCAAGTGTAAAATATTAGAGTTGTAATAATATAAATGAAATTATATTTCATGGTAAATTGAAATTGTAATTACATACCTGCAACAAACAATGATTAAAAAACATCTACTGAATAATAAAAACAACACGAAAAGATCGAGCATGCATAGAATGTTGTATTAAAAAATAATGAGAAAAATGTTATAATCAATTTAATTATACGATTACCAAACCATCCATATGCTACAAATATAGATATAATATGTGCATGCTATATGAATGTATATATTATATCTACTCATTAGTGTTGTGGAGATTTTATACTATATATACTATTTTTTTATTAATAAATAGTAAAATAAATTCAAATAAAACTAACCTTATTCATCAATTCTAAAATGGATGATGTAGACGTACTTATTCACAAATTGTAAAATATCTCTCTCAAATATCAAGAAAGAGGTAAATGTTGAACCATCATTAACTATAACTCGTACTCTATATTTGTATGACAAAAATGTATAAATTATAGAATTAATGTAAAAAGAAGATATAAATTCTAATGTATAAATTATAGTATTGGTGTAAAAAGAAGATATAAAGCGAATGTTGGGAATTTTAATCATCAGTTACATAATGCTCACACTTTTTGCACTAAAACTTGTCTCCTCTAAGATCAAATCCCCTTTTGCACTCATTACATGAGTTGTAAAACCAACCATAAATATCCTCAATAGTAGCAATGGTAAGACATTTGCATGGCTACAAAAAAATCGCAGTTACATTGAATAAATATCATGATCATAAATTTGATATTTTAATAAACTAAATTTATATTTACCTCTTTGATAGCCTTGATTTGATCGATGGTCTTATACATTTTTTGCATTGAGAAACTGTTCAGATAAATCACTTTTGGAAACACTTGGAATTTGAATAATATTTGGAGGACTATCGATCGTTTCCATTTATCTTTAAATGACTACAAAAAGATTTTTTTAAAAATATGTAAACAAATATATTAAACAGTTCCACGTAATATGTATGTACACAACACAAATGCAAAATATGTTTACATACCTTGATTTAAAGTCTTCAATTTCTGAAATGTTATAATCATTGATAAAAATTCGAGTACTACCCATGGAATTGGACATTGAGTCTTATCTTTATTAAGAAACAATAATAATTAAATAACAAAAATATAATAAAAAATAAAAGAGGAAAAAATATTACTATTTTTAGGCCTCAATTTTGCAAATTGAATGACAATAATGACATATCATTCAAGGTAGTATCCACATAGGGGCTAAATTGGTCGGTAAATTTGTCCTATATAGAGTACAACTTATGACTTCATTCCTACAATATCAATAATTTTCAAATGTTAGTAATATATAATATACAAAGCTATAACAACAAATTTGCATATTATATAAAGAAAAATGTTTAGGTTTGTAAATACCGAATGTCTTGTAATTGAATATCAATTTTCTTATGTTCTTCCTTCTTTTCACCAACTTTGTATATTTCAAAAGAACCAATGGCTCTCAAACTGCCTATAACATCTCTACAAAATATAATGTATAAGAAAAAAAATGTGAAAATACGTAAATTTATATTATTGTATATCATAGTTATAGGATATTATTTTTCTTTTATATAAAGATTTAAAAAAGAACAGAATCCTAAACAATGCTTTATATTAGAAAAGAATAATATTATTAAGTTAATTAAAAACTACAATTATGTGCAAAAGTTAATACAGAGTATATAATTTTTGGGTATATAGGTAGGAGGTACAATGTAATTAGTTTATTCAGAAAAATAACGTAAGCAGTATTAGACTGAATAGCAAGTAAACATTGCATGCTTTATATTACGGCGTAAAACCGCACAATCGCTTTTTTTTAGCCGCGCACTTTCCCATGGGCGGCTCGACATGCCGTCGAGAAAACCCGAGTTCCATGGGTTCAGTTTAGGGATTTTTTTTTGAAATAAATAAAAATGTGTTTTTAAAAACCGGTTCATTGAAACCGGGGTTGTGGGCGGCATTTCGTGCCGCCCAAGAAACTGGGTCAGTGAACCGGGTTTTTTGGGGGGACAAGGTTCATAGGCGGCACTTCCTGCCGCACATGGTTCATGGACGGCACGTGGTGCCGCCCAGTGAGTATACGTTTCACTCTCAACGGTCGATGTGGGCTGCACGTAGGGCCGCCCAGTACAGGTGTAGCCGGCTATATAAATTAGGGATGGTGGTATTGTATTGTATCCAAATCTAGAAACTCATTTTCATAATAAATGTCGTCGTCAAGCGGTTCTGGTTGGAGGGGATTGTCGGAGTCCTCTTCGAGCGCTAACACATCTGTAGATGATGAGGGTGATTTGCAGGCGCCAATTTCTCCCGAGTACTTCAAGGTATGTAATATTGTAATTTTTACTGTATAAAATAATTAGATCTTAAATGTACTTAGTCTTTGAAATGTTAAACTATTTTGAAATAATATTTAATTTGTTGATATTAGTTTTTAGAAATTTAATTATTAATTAGTCTCTAATGTGGTAATTTTTGTATATAAATAGGGTGATTCTAGTGATGATGGATTTATAGCTATCGACTTCTCATCCCATTTTACTACTACTGAGATATTTCTTAGTAAGGAAGGATTGAGAGATTGGGTGCAAAGGGTAGGTTTTAGTCTTTTTATGGTGATCACTACTAAATCATCAAATCCTAAAAAGATTATACTTCACTGTGAGAGATACGGGTTACCTAGGTCCGGCAAGAAGAAGGTGTTAGTCGATGGTATAAAGGTCAGCCCGATACGAGTGAATAAAACTAGGTCAAAAAAGAAGGGTTGTCCCTTTTTGTTGCATGGTACTTTTAGGGAAGGAAATGTTATTAGAGATCTTGGGTGGACCTTATCGGTTGTTAGTGGATCCCATAACCATATGCTTTCTACCACCTTGACCGGCCATGCATTTGCTACCCGACTTACGAAGGAGCAGCGTAGGAAAGTGATGATTGATACTGCGGCGGGTGCAAGACCCAAGGTTATTTCTACACAGCTTAGGAATGAATATTCGAGTGCAACGAGTTCAAGGAATCAGGTGTACACTGTTAGGGCTAAGGAGAGGTTGAAATCCCTGGGCAATCTGAATGTGACACAATGGTCATTGGGATTTTTGAATGAGAAAGGCTATTTGTTGGACACTGCTACTAAGACGAGGGAAGATGGGAAGGAGGTTTTGGCGTGCTTGTTTATTTCTCATCCAGACGCTCGACATTTGTTGTGCATGTTTCCTAATGTCGTCATTATGGATTCGACCTACAAAACCAACAGGTAAACCTTAGTCTTTTTTGTATTATGTGTAGATAATGGTATTTTCTGCGGGTTTTAATTTTTTGTGTGTGTTGCATTTATAGGTATGGTATGCCTCTGTTCCAGATTGTTGGGTTTACTTGCACCAACTACACATATTGCATTGCTCTTGTGTTCATGGAAAGGGAGACAACAAACCACTATGCATGGGCGCTGAGACGATTGAAGTGGTTGTACGAGGAGAAAAATCCCGTATGCATCATGTCTGATCGAGAGCTAGGACTGATCAAGGCTGCCAAACTGGTGTTTCCGAAGGTTCGTCATCACTTGTGTCAGGTCCATGTAGACCGTAATATGAAGGCATATGCTAAGACGATGAAGATTGACGAGAAGAAATTCTCGGGAAGTGTTCGTCGGGTGATGAGGTCTCACACAAAGGAGGAGTACAGAGAGCGGCTTGCTCACTTTAAGGGGATATGGAGTGAAGGCTTGGTGCGATATGTGGAGCAAACTTGGTTTAATGAGCATAAGAAGAAGCTGGTTGCGGCATGGTGTGATGATGTTCTCCATTTTGCCACAAGAACATCAAATAGGTAACTTTCATACAAACATTTGCAATCAAATTGGGTTATAAAATTTATTTAGTTAATTGTATACGAATATATTATTTTCAGGGTTGAGGGTCAGCACTCTATGCTTAAGGACATGATTGAGACATCCGTCGGAGGGTTCGACACACTTGTGCAGCACATCGACAACATGTTTGTTGATCAGCATCGGAAGATCCGATATGAGATGACCAAGAACTGCACTGCCTTTCCCATGGAGATAGTGAAAAGCCATGAGTGGGTTAAGGTGTTCTTCAAGCGCATCCTTGAAAAGTGCTCTGAAAAATGCCTGAGGATGTTGTATGCCCAAGCTGTGTTAGCAAAGGAGGGGAAAATTGGGAACAAATGTGCTGATTTTTGGTGGAGGTCCACACTGGGGCTGCCTTGCCCACACACAATTAAGGTCTACGTGGAGACGGGTTATCCGTTAGTGCCTGAAGAGGTTGATATTTTCTGGAAGCAGATCCGATGGGAAGGGGTGGATGCTAAGGATCTTGATGTCGATGATGGTGTTTCACTGACAGCGGACAATGTCACGGTGGATGACTTTGTTGAAGAGTACTTATGTGGGACAGTTGAGGGATTTGATTTGAAGAAGATGGCGGAAAAGTGGCGTGAGTCAAAGGACCCTACATCGTGCGATATTCAAGACCCGCCACGTGGTGAGACCAAGAAGGGGAGGCCTAGGATGAATGCGAGAAAGACCGGTACGAAGAGGAAAATGTGTTGGGACGAGCATGTGGATGCAAACATGAAGAAGGAGAAGCAGAAGATGAAGATGGAGGATGAGGAGCTGGGAGTGGATGAGGAGGATGAGCCTGCAGAGAAAGAGACGACCAATGTGAAATTGTCCGTTGGATCCCCGGGATCGAAAGGATGCCCTTCTAGCGGACGACCTCACAGTGGAGTTTCAACAGCAAAGGGGAGTGCCACTAAACCTGCAAAGCCGAAATCTGCTTCAACCAAGTCCAAGTCGGGTTCAAACAAGCCGGTCAAGTATCTCGGCTTCAACTGGGGGCACGAGAATATTGATCATTTCATGCTCGCCTACATTTCTGGAGTTCAAAATGTCAAAGGTGATGGTCATTGTGGATTCCGTTCTCTTGCCGTTTTGCTGTGTCGCCAAGAAGACGAGTACATTGATGTCCGGTTAGGGCTTTCGAAGCACGTCCAGGCACATGGAGCAAACTACGTAGCGATGCTTGCGGAGAAAGCGTTGACGTTGGAAGAATTTGTTAGGAAATTGAATTATATTCCTTCACCGTGCACGGCAAACTTCTGGTGTATAATGCCTATTACTGGGTTGGCGTTTGCAACGGAACACCAAGTGGCTGTTGTTGTCTTATCATGGTTCGGACCGCATACATGTCTTCCATTGTGGGCCCCCCCGGGTGCCGAGCCTCCGATAAAGGTTTATGCGATAGCACATGTAGGCAAGAGAGACCATTACGTACCGGTACGTGGAGTCCTACTCTCTCGTATTTACTTATTCTTTCATAATTTTTTTAGTAACTGTATTGTTTACGTGTACAGATTTGGCTTGTTAATGACCATTGTCCCATTCCACCGCCTCCAAGACAGTGGCGCATTTACAAGGATCCAAGTGTTGATGGATGGGATAGTCATGAGCGCTTCAAGGATAGGTTCAAGAATTATGTAGAGGAGCGAGCATATCATGGGCGACCTGACATACTTACCTAGGTTTTTTGGATTGTAATCGACTTTATATATGATATTGTATTTCCTTTTGTGTGAAAGTTTAATTGAGATTGATCGTATATTGTGTTTTTAATCATTTGTTTTTGAGAATTGAAAAAAATCGGGAAAATGCTATACGAGACAACAATATTACTAATCATTAACAAAAACACGTTCACGAAAACATTAAAGCGTACACTAGTTTAACATGAAACATAAAAAAGCTATCTAATCCTCGTCCGAATCGGCCTCCCCGCCATCATCATAGCTGCCGTTGTCCACCACAGATTCCGGATCTTCTAAAAGACCGGGGATATGGCGTCTCGGGTGTGCAGACTCTGTGTAAATGGGAACTGGAACACCAGGTCTGTAAAGAGCCATAATTTTAGCTATCTGATCCTCGTGTACCACCTCACAGAGTCGTGGAGGATCCACGCCTGCTGGAAAGTAAAAAATCCGACCAGGGGGAACCCCGTCTCCAGGCTCGAGATGGTAAAATAACGCCAAGTACAAGAAACCTAATGACAACCCCCCCTCTCCAGGCTCGAGATCCCCCATCCGCAACGTGCGGACCTCGCCACCTTCGTAGCCATGGAAAAACATGTCCATCCCACTTCGTTGGTGTATCATTCGATTGTAGGTGATTCACCCATTTTCGTAAACTTCGAGAACCAAAGGCGCCATTACCTTAAATAGAACCGAAGAAAAGTTTGTGAGGAGTGGAAATTGTGTGTATTTCGAGGGGTTTTGGGGCCGTATTTATAGGCTAAAATAGGACCGTTGTGGGCGGCCCACAGAGCAGCCCATATCATTTCATCACCAATAATTTTGTCATATGTTGAATATCACTATTATAACAAAAAAAATATTGTATTAGCATGGGCGGCGTGTTGAGCCGCCCATATCATTTCATCACCACAACTCTGGGCGGTACGCTGTACAGCCCATGGGCGGCACAGTGTGCAGCCCATGGGCTGTACAGCGTGCCGCCCAAGATGCCTATAAATAGGCCATACGGGGTCCCCTTTCTACCAAGCTTGTCTCACCCAAAGAGGCAAGCTTCCACATCCAAGAGGAAGGGATGTGTTTAATCGCGGTAAGAAAAATAAATATATGTATTTTATTGATTATTTACGCTATTAGGTTGTAGTATTCGTTGGAATCTAATTAAATAATATTTTATTTCAGATACAAGAATTCAATATCGTGGGTTTCGTCGTCTAGCATTTTCAGAACTTCGGTCCCGGAGGAACACAGTCAACCGCCTTTTCCACCTTCACTTGTGAGCTTAAACCGAACTGTCTTGTATTCATTGTAGACTCACGTCATGTTGTGGTCATTTCCAACAGTGCGTTAAGATGGATGCGATTGCCTTGTGGTCATTATCCTCTTGACCGAGTGAAGAGTCCTAGGACGAACCTCCTTCGGCCATGTCGTGCATGCTGATCTGCTCTTTTTTCCTCGCTGCAGCACAGAAAAACATGGGATCTTCAAATTTCGGTATTTGTAGGATTTCAAGTTTTTCTGTGATGCAGCAAGAAAAAAAGAGCAGATCAGCATGAACGACATGGCCCAAGGAGGTTCGTCCTAGGACTCTTGACTCGGTCAAGAGGATAATGTCCACAAGGCAATCGCATCCATCTTAACGCACTGTTGAAAATGACCACAACATGACGTGAGTCTACAATGAATACAAGACAGTTCGGTTTAAGCTCACTAGTGAAGGTGGAAAAGGCGGTTGTTTGTGTTTCTCTTGACCAAGTCAAGAGTCCTAGGACGAACCTCCTTGGGCCATGGCGTACATGCTGATCTGCTCTTTTTTCCTGGCTGCAGCACAGAAAAACATGGGATCTCCATATTCCAGTATTTGTAGGATTTCAAGTTTTTCTGTGATGCAGCTAGGAGAAGGAGCATATCAGCATGAACGCCGTGGTCCTAGGAGGTTCATCCTGGGCTCTTGAGTGAATGTATATGTATAGTGCAAGAGTTGTGTATGTCATTTGTTTCAGTGTGTATGTATTTTTTTTAAGTGTGTAAGCCATCAGTGAATGTATATGTGTTTTTAGAATTTGTACGTGTTTTTAGTATGTGTATGTAATTTAAGCCATCGGTGAATGTATATGTGTTTTTAGAATTTGTATGTGTTTTTAGTATGTGTATGTAATTTAAGAATATACATGTGTTTTTTAGAAATAACGCACGAAAATCCAACAAACCAATAAGCAAAGAACTAAAACTAGAAACGACGGAACAAATTAGAAACGACGGAACAAATATCTAAATACGAAACCAATAAAGCCAAAAGTCATACTTAATTTACTGGAATTTCAATCCCCAAAAACGTACAAACACAAAAGTCATACTACGAACTCTCCGTCTCACTATCAGATGAGTCATCTAGATGTGGAGTGGAAGCACTAGCTAAGGACACACCTACACCCGAACCCACGCCCGGTGCCCATACTGGAGGAACAGAAGAGGTCGGCTGAGACGATGCCTGCTGAGCTGTTGCACGCTCTTCCGCCATCCTAGATGATTCGGCTCTCTCAAATATAGTAGCGTCTGCACTATATGCATGGGAAGGCATCTGTGAAGCCCGTACAAGCGGTGGAGCTACATGAATGACGTCACTGAAAAGGATGTCATGCAAATGCTGAAAGTGCTCCCTACACCCTAAACAACCTCCTCCAAACATAAGCTCCTGAAGATAGGCCTGGCTCATCGCATGACGCTGCAAATAAAAACAAACATTTTAAAAACATAGACTTTCATAAAATAATTTAAAAGAATAAAATGGGAAAAAACATACCCTTTGCAAGTTGATAGCCGGAGGTGGTCCTCTACTGATACGAGGCTGGACTGGCGCATGCGGACTCACGTAAGGATGCGACACCTGTAGATACCAGTCCAGGTACGCGTCGTGGACATCCCAAGCCATCGTCGCAGGAGGACTCGCCAAGATGTGGGGGCAAAGATGATGCTCACGCTGGTCCCACCTGTGCCAACGCGGGTCAAAGTGCAACTGGTATCGCCTCATCCCCCTGAAATTAAGAGGACGCACTGCAACCAGAGGCTCTATGATATCCATCGGCCTGCTCTGTCGATAACCGAACTGGCGTGTAAGCCGATCTGGCATGTAGGCCTCCTCTACACCGAGAAAACGAATAGTCCCTCGATAAGTGGAGGACCTGTGACGACCTCGAAAATCAAGACCCTCGTACGGCATCCACCGTATCTGCAATTAACAAAACACGATGGACCATAAATTAATTCATTACGCTTCCTTACTGTAAATTAAAATTGAAAAAGAATGCGTACATCCTCTGGCCTATACTCGTCCAGAATTCGTCTATAGCGTGACTGGTCACGGAGCGACCGGAGAGGTGTCCGGCCAATGTAGTATCGTCCAGCGCGTCGTATGTCGTCGTCCGCACCTTCCTTGAGGTTAGGGTTGCCCGGGAAGTATACAAAGTACATCCAAATCCAAACCTGCGTACAGAGAAAGACAACCACTAGTTATAAACAATTCAATAATGTATATTAATAATCTAAATTATAAGTTAACTATATTAAAGGCCTACCTCCAAAAGACGTGCGCAACCGGCGAACTGTGCAGCTCCGGCCTGAGAACCCTCTCCGAGGTTCCTATAAAGGAGAGCTAGAACCCCGGTACCCCAAGCAGTATGAACGACACGCTCCCAGTCCACAAAAAGAGGTAGCAGTGTGGTCTTCAGCTCGTTCGTTGACTTGTCAACGAAGATGCTAGCCGACATGGCGTGCCATAAGAAACCGGCTGCTATATCCTCTGGGTGGGCACCCTCCTCAATCATCCTCATCACATGCCTCCCAAGCTGGAATTGCTTGACCCAACCCTTCCTAAGGTCGCAGACCATGTCAGAATCATCCTCATCAAAGCTGTAGTCCGAATCTATCCCAAACAAATAGCCGAACAAAGCCTCACACTCCGCCAGCTCGATATCCTGACCGGTCCATGGCGACGTCACCTCAAATCCCTCGATCGGCAGCCATAGAATCATCATCACGTCATGTAGCGTAGGACCTATCTCGCCCCAGGGAAAGTGGAAGGTGTTCGTCTCTGGATGCCATCTCTCAACGAACGCTGAAATGAGGTTGTGATCAACATGGCCGAACTGGAAATCAAGTAAACCGGTCAACCCGTCTGCTGCGCAATCCAAAACCAGGACCCCTCCGTAGGGACCCCTTTGGGAATACGATCCCTCCAAAATGCAAACTGCGAAGGGCGTGTCTGGACCCTCAAATTCCTAACAACGTCCTCGGGTGGGTCCAACGACGCCTTCGTCCATATCAGCTCTGCAATGTGCGTGTCAAAGTTCCTCAACAAAGAAGGAAACTGCTCAGCTGGCTCAAGAGGAGGTGGGTCCTGCGTGGCTGGCTCAGGCTGAGACGGGGCCTGCTGAGATGGAGTCTCCTGATGTGGCTCAGTGGGAGATGGGGCCTGTGTGGCTGACTCAGGCTGAGACGGGGCCTGCTGAGATGGCTCAGGTGACTCCTCCATGTGTAGCTGCTGCTGAGGCGAGGCCTCAAGAGGTGGGTCCTCCTGATGTGACTGCTGAGGTGGGTCCTCCATAACCACGTCCTCATCTGAGCGGACGGGACCAACATCGTCCTCACTAGCACCCTCACTATCGGCCTCACTATGGCCCTACGATACACCGTCAACCCTCCTCTTGCGAGCAGATGCAGTAGTAGGGCGACTATCTCGATCGGACCGTGCGATCTTACACAACACTTCCTATTTTTGCATTAAAAATATAGAAAATTGTTTTCTTACAAACAAAATCAATATATTAAAATTTTCATTACAATAACATATTTAATATTACAGTATAATTGTCGCAATTTACCTATACTATTTTTTATAATGATTAAATACAATAAAAACCAAATTTACAAATATAACTATATTCATTTTACCCACTATAACCTATTTACATATGTCCAAATATTATTTTCATACAAACAAAATAATATATTACAATTTTCATTACAATGATATATTAAATATTATTTAACAGTATAATTGAGCATATTACCTATACTATTTTTAACAGTATAATTGAGCATATTACCTATACTATTTTTTATAAGATAATGATTTAATAATCTAAAATCCAAGTATATAAATCTACAAGTGCAGAAACAATTTAATTAAATAAATTAGATTTAACGATTACAAATTTAAAAAATACCATACCTTTTCAGTTGCCCTCCGTTCATATTTTCGCTTTTCGCGAACTGGAATTTCACCCAAGTCTGAAATGGCCTCCTGACCAACCGCGCACGCGACGTCGAAGGCATTCTCCGCCGCGATATCGCCCTCCTCGCCCTCGGTCCTGGGCGGCTCCGCAGGCGGCCCAGATTCCACCGTAGTGGGCGGCTCCGCAGGCAGCCCAGATTCCCCCATAGTGGGCGGCTCCGCAGGCGGCCCAGAATCGTCGCTGCTTCCCCCCGTCACACAGAGATTGGCCGCCGCCAATGTCGAATCGGCCGTCGAATCGCCGCCGTCTCCGCCTAGCACTCCCGCCGCCGCCTCCAACGCCTCTTGCTCGTCCAATATCGCAAATAGGTCGTCCACTGAATATTGGCCCGGCTCCATTTTTGTGTATTTCGAACGCTGGAAATCGCATCCGGAGAAGACGACCCTGGGCGGCCTTCTATAACGGCGATGTTTCGAATTTTTTGGCGGTTTAGGGTCTGGGCGGCCTACTAAGCCGCCCACATTTTAATTTCAAATTCCACTTTTGGCGGCCTGTTGAGCCGCCCACAATTTAGGGTTTACACTCGACGGCTTACAATCCCGCCGAGGTTTAACCCGGTTTCCAGAAAACCATATTTTTTTTAATAAATAAATAAATTAAATTATAAAACCGGGTTCTACAAAAACCAATAAAACTGGGCGGCCCAAAATGCCGCCCAGGTCCAAACCGGGTTCATAAAAAACCGGTTTGCATGGGCGGCATTAGCTGCCGCCCATGTACAAATCGGGTTTTGGGAAAGGTATTCTGGGCGGCATGTAGAGCCGCCCAGGAGGAAGTGCGCGGCTAAAAAAAATCGACTGCGCGGTTTATCGGCCTTATATTAATATCTTTTGAAATGTAATTAGTTTGTGTTTTTGAAGTCTTCGAATTAAGAGCAGCCAACGTAAACATTGCATGCTTTATATTAATATCTTTTGAAATGTAATTAGTTTGTGTTTTTAAAGCCTTTAAAATTACTGTTTTTAAATTGAAATAATAAGATAAAGTTTTTATATTGTCAATATTATTTAGTTTTAAATAGTATGGTAAAAATTTGGAAATAAGATAAGAAATGATATAATATATATATATAGATCTATGCTCTAGTAAAACGGACTCTTATGGTAAAACGGGTGGATAAATATAGGATGTTGGATGAGAGGAGGATAGATGGCTCTGATTTAATGATGGATTTTCCAATTTTATATAGTGGATATGACCACACCAGATCCCATCAAACCCAAAATCAAGGGATTACAATAATCACCAAATCCCCTCAACTTCCTCTTTTAATCTCTCTCTCTCCTTTCTCTCAGCCGCTCGTCTTCCTCTTCAACTCCCTCTTTCGCTCGTCTTTCTCTCTCCAGCGCTGCAGGGAACGGTGGCTCGCTTGGGCTGGTGCGGGGCTCGTAGCAGTGAGCGGCTGGGAGCGGAGCGGTTGTGTTGGTCGCGAACTGCTGGCCCCAAGCAGGTGGATCTGGGCGCGGGCAGCAATGGTGCGGCGGCAGGACTGGGCTCGGTGGAGATCCGGGGCTGGTGCGGTTAGATAGTCGTTCGCGAGTCTGGCACCGGGGCTGGTTCGAGAAGAGGAGACGTGGCGCGGCGGCGACAACACGCTGAGGCTTGGTTCTGTGTTGGTCTGGCGGTGCGAGCCCTGCACCGGACCGCCGATGATCCACCCTCCAACCCAAGCATCCGACCACCCAAGCATCCGACCACACCGCCAGTGATTGTGATATTCAATTCCGTATTTGCAAATTGAAGAACAATTTCGTATTTTTTTTATCGTATTTTACAAATTGATTATATTTTGCAAATTGATTATATTTTGATCGTATTTTACAAATTGAAGAATTGTAGTTGCAAATTGAAGAACAGTTCCGTATATTTTTTTCCTTTTTTTCCTTTTGTTATTTTATTTTGATTAAATTAATTACACTAGAAATCGTCTCATCC
Source organism: Rheum nobile (assembly GCA_027886185.1). Classification (NCBI taxonomy): domain Eukaryota; kingdom Viridiplantae; phylum Streptophyta; class Magnoliopsida; order Caryophyllales; family Polygonaceae; genus Rheum; species Rheum nobile. The sequence goes on along the minus strand of WOAB01000169.1, from coordinate 1,177,975 downwards.
AGTTGTTATTTTTTTCCCTTTTGTTATTTTTGAAAGGGATATGCATAATACTTGTATGATATGCAATTTGTTATGCATATAATACTTGTATGATATGCAATTTGTTATTATAGATTATTTCACTGGCCGTGACTATGATATTCATTTGTGTGAATGTGATATGCATTTTACATGCATTGATATGCAGAATATACTTGTATGATATGCAATTTGTTATTATAGATTATTTCACTGGCCGTGATTATGATATTCATTTGTGTGGATGTGATATGCATTTTCCATACATTGATATGCAGAATATACTTGTATGATATGTAATTTTTTATGATAGATTATTTCATTGACCGTGAATGTGATATTCATTTGTGTGGATGACTTTTGCATTTTCTATACATTGATATGCAGAATAAGCCGCGAGCGCGGCCAAGGAAGATCTCGCTGAGTGCTAGGAAAGAACAAGTCGCGGGCGCGGTTCAAGGGCAGCGATCGCGGCCATGCAATTATGTGGATGGGATATGCATTTTTTATACAGTGATATGCAGAATTTACTTGTATGATATGCAACTTGTAATTATGAATTATTTCCTTGACCATCACTATGATATTCATTTGTGTGGATGAGATATGTATGATACTGAATAACAGATATTCAGAAATACTTGAACGATATTCAAAAAATGTGTTTTGATATGCACAATTTTTTTTCAATTCAGTGGATGCATTATATACATAATGAATAAGCACTCACCATACCTGAATATCAGACATAAGACAGTGAATATCAGCATGAATACGATGGAACATGAACAAAATAAACAGATATGCAAAGAACATTAAACGATATTCATAATTTTCGTGTCGATATGCATATTTTTTGTATCGATATGCAGAACGGTTTAAAATTTTCTGGACTGAATCCACGTTTTCTCTCTCTAATCTTTCTCTCTCCAATCTCCTTCTAATTGCCTATTTTGGTGGTGATATTTATTCCATGATTCACACCCCCACTACACCCTATTTTCTCTCTCCTAATCTAGCCATCTATCATCCTCAATCCAACGCTCCAAAATTGTCCACTCATTTCACCACAAGACTCGTTTTACCTGAGCGTCTATATATATATATAGAGGGGCGCTCAGGTAAAACGACTCTTATGGTGAAACGAGTGCACAATTATGGAGCATCGGATTGAAGCAAATGGATGGTTGGATGGAGTGGTTGTAGGGATTTTATGGTAGGTGTGATCTCATAATACAAGCCCCACTATGTTGGGCCTGGCATCCCAGGAGAAAGACGGATCAAGTGGATCGAACTCAAGCCCACTGCAGATCGGAAGAACAGAGGAAAAGCCCAGAGGAGCCGACGAGACTTCTCTGGTCGAGTATCATCCGACAGGATCGCAAGGATCTCGCCACGCATTTAATGCCCAGATCACGCAACGGCCATAACATTAAAACCAACATAATCACAGAGATTCAATGGCGCAATCTTCGCCATTACTCTCGACATTAAAGATGAAATATTCGGCAAGAAATGCAAAACGGTAACAAGGGTGACAGACTTACCATATCGGGACGACAAAGAGGATAAGAAAGAACACGCATAATTACGCGAGGGGGACGAGCATTCTTACTCAGAAAACACACCAGAATAGCACTCTCGCTCTCAATCTAGCTCTCTAACGGCTTCCTACGCCTGACCCCCGCCGGTCGCCACTCACAAGTCACTGGTCGAGTCCCACTCGATCTCTGGTTTTATCACGATAAGTTGTATCACGATTCAGTCTGATTAAACACGACATCTAATAAAACCATCACGCTATTACATATTTATTCTTTGTTTATCTATTGCTTGCTTGGTTTGGATTGTTTTTTATCATTCGATCGACTAGTTACCCCGTCTAAGGCGATTTAGGTCGTCCGATCTTTTCGCCCCCAAACAATTTGGCGCCCACCGTGGGGCAACTTGTCGATCATCCTTCCGAAACTTTCCAACCATGACTATCGATCATTCTACTGACAATCAAGAACCACGTCTTGAAGACGAAACCCAAACTACAGAAAACCCAACCGAAAATCCTACTCCAACCCAGTTCCAAGAACTCTCTCAAAAAATGGCCGCCCTTCAAGAGGAACTAGCCCAACAACGTCAAAAAACTGAAGCCCTAGCCGTTTTGTCAACCCAATCCGAAGCCGAGATCGCGCAACTAACTCGTGAAAATGAGTCTCTTAAGTCGCAGGTACAATCAGGGGCTTCAGGATCTAGGAACGCGCCCGTCCACGGCGGCGTCCGAACACGCCTCGACATGGACAACATCGAGCCAACGCCTCCGAGCGTACGACGTCCTGGACACACTGAGGGTACATCTCGAACTCCTTTCGCTAGTCCATTTTCGACTAACCATATCACCTTTTCCACACCGATCGGGTCTGTTGGGCCCCGAATCGACGAACCACAGGTTGCCAATCCGCCAGATATCATGGCTCTTTTCCAGCAGACGCTCGACCGACATATGAAGACGATCGACGATCGCTTCAACAGGCTCCCAGGAGTCCCGCAACCGATCGAGAGAGAAGCGTCCGGCGGATTCGAAGAATCCCCGTTCGTCGAAGAAATCGCAAGGGTCGAGATCCCCAAGAAGTTCCATCTCCCCAACATGGCGACGTTCGACGACACCACCGATCCAGATGACCATATCTCTCTCTATAAACAAAAACTAATGGCTGCATCTATTTCAAGGGAGAGCCGCGAGGCCGTCATGTGCAAAAGATTTGGCACAACCCTCGCGGGTCCCGCACTAACTTGGTTTATGCGTTTGCCTCAGGGAACGATCGCATCATTCGCGGATCTGGTCAACTCTTTTAAGAGTCAGTTCGCCAGCAGTCGGAAGCACGAGAAACAATCGAGTGACCTCTACCGAGTCACGCAAAGGTACAACGAACCTCTCCGGAATTATCTTAACAGGTATAACAAATAGAAAGTGGGAATCCCCCACTGTGACGTCACAACGTCTATCGAAGCCTTCCGATAAGGCTTAGTCAAAGACAGCAATCTCTACGACGAGATTACGAAGTACCCATGCAAAAGCTTTGAAGATGTCCAGGCCAAAACTATGGCCGAGGTAAGATTGGAAGAGGACCGTGAGTCGCGTAAAGCCTCACGTGGACCCGATCCATCAGATCGAAAACATTCCTCCGACAACCGTCAAGACAGACGTCCACATCCCTATTCTCGTACTCGAAACGAACCAAATCAGGTAAACTCTTTCCAAGACAGGTCACAGGAATGGAGAGACGGTTCTGCATTGCCTCCCAGGGTCCAATCTTATAACTTCAACGTTTCCGTGTCGGAGCTCGTCAAGAGTTTCGACAAGTATGGAAAAGACGTAAGATGGCCCCGAAAGAGCAACCGACCGGATATCAAGAAGGACATGAGTCGATGGTGCGAATTCCATGGCGACCACGGTCATTCGACCGACGAGTGCATCGCCCTACGAAAGGAGGTCGCTAGGCTGCTCTCACAAGGGTTCCTACGCGATGTAATCTCGGAGCGGGCAAAGGCTACCATGGAACGCCGAGATCAGGTAAAACAAAACAAACCCCCATCTCCTGTCCATACAAAAATTGTCAATACCATTTCAGGAGGATCGGACATATGTGGGAACACGTACTCCGCGGCCAAGCGACACGCCAGAGAAAGCAAGGGCGACAAGCCCGAAGCGTCGGAATTCAAGCCGAGGAGAACTTCCGACCTTCCGACGGTCACTTTTGACGAGTCCGACTCCGACGGGTCGGATGGTCACCACGACGGTCTGATAATCTCTTTGTCCATTGGAAATTGCTTAATACGGAGAATACTAATCGATACAGGGAGCTCGACAAATCTCTTGACCCTTGATGCTCTTAAAGAAATGGGTTTGACTGAGAACGACCTAATCAAGAAGTCGAGCCCACTGGTCGGGTTCAGCGGCGAGGTTAAGCATACGACTGGTGAAATTATTCTAACCACATACGCTGGAGGAGTCAACCAACAGGTGAAATTCTTAGTCTTAGACTGTCCGTCTCCCTATAATTGTATTCTTGGCAGGCCGTGGATACACGCTATGAAGGCAGTACCTTCAACATATCATCAAGTTATCAAATTCCCCACTGAATGGGGAGTCCAATAAATCAAAGGAGATCAAAAGACCGCAAAGGAATGCTACGTCGCTTCCATGAAGAACGCGGTCGAACGCAAGACCGCGTAGCAACCACAAAGCGGCGAAGGACCTAGTCGGTACGTCGAACTAGAAATGGAAAAACTCGATGAGATCACACTAGACCCTTCAAAGCCAAACCAAACGGTAAGGGTCAGGTCGGACTTGGACGACTCGACCAGACAACAACTCCTTGACTTTCTCAGGGCCAATGCCGACTGTTTCGCATGGTCGCATGAGGATATGGTCGGAATGTCTCCAAATGTTATTACTCATAAATTAAATGTGGGTCCATCTCATCCCCCTATCAAGCAAAAACGCAGGAAGTTCGCTCCCGAGCGGAACAAGATAGTAGACGACGAAGTCAGAAGCTTATTGGAAACAGGAAAAATCAGAGAGGTCCACTATCCTGAATGGCTAGCCAACGTGGTCGTAGTCCAGAAGAAGAAAGGCAAATGGAAAGTCTGCATCGACTTCACAGACCTCAACAAGGCTTGTCCCAAGGACTCATTTCCTCTACCCCATATCGACGCCATGGTCGACGCCACAGCGGGGCACGAAATGCTCACCTTTATGGACGCTTTCAGCAGCTACAATCAGATCCTCATGGATCCCGACGACCAAGAAAAAACAACATTCATCACCAGCCAAGGTATCTATTGTTACAAAGTAATGCCCTTTGGTTTGAAAAATGCAGGGGCCACATATCAACGACTAGTCAACAAAATGTTCAAAGACCAAATCGGAGACACGATGGAAGTCTACATCGACGACATGTTGGTCAAATCCAAAAAGAAAGAAGATCACATAGACCATCTGTGCGACAGCTTCGAGGTGCTCAAAAGGTACAACATGAAACTAAACCCTACTAAATGCTCCTTTGGAGTGTTGTCAGGGAAGTTCTTAGGATACATGGTGACACAAAGAGGAGTAGAGGCCAGCCCAGAACAGATCAAGGCTCTCATCAACCTCCGATCCCCCCAATGTGTCAAAGACGTACAGAAGCTCACAGGTCGGATAGCAGCTCTGAACAGATTCATCTCCAAATCATCTGACAAATGCAAACCCTTCCACGACGCGCTCAAGAAGAACAAGTCCTTTCAATGGACGGAAGAACACGAAGCAGCGTTCCAGAACCTCAAAGAGTACCTGGCCAGTCCCATGTTACTGACCAAACCTAAAGGCGACGAGCCCTTATTTCTTTATCTTGCAGTGTCAGAGTCGGCCGTAAGCGCTGTACTGGTCAGAGAGGAGGATGGCAAACAGTCGCCAATATACTACGTCAGTCGGACGCTATTATCAGCCGAAACGAGGTATTCGTCACTTGAAAAGCTCATACTATCATTGGTAATGGCTTCAAATAAACTCAAACCATATTTTGAATCCCATACTATTACTGTTCGCACTAATCATCCCATGAGAGCTATCATGAGGAAACCCGAGTTCACAGGACGAATGACCAAATGGGCCATATACCTCAGTGGTTACGACATCGAGTACGAGCCTAGGACGGCGATCAAGTCACAAGCCTTAGCCAACTTTGTGGCCGATTTCAGTCCGACCCTAGAGCAAGAAGCCGCTAAAGAAGCAACACAACTACTCGCGACAGACGAGACAGGTACATGGAGCTCTACACAAACGAGGCATCGAACGCCAGAGGATCGGGGCTTGGGGTCGTGCTGAAATCACCACAAGGGGACAAGATAGCTCAAGCCGTCAGATGTGAGTGGGATGCAACTAACAACGAAGCTGAATACGAAGCACTCATATTCGGACTCATCCTGGCTCGCGATCTAGGGGTCCGAGAGATCGAAGTCGTCTGTGACTCCCTGCTGGTCGTAAACCAAATACAAGGGTCGTACAACGCCAAGGATACCAGAATGGTAGCCAGGAAACTAATCGGACAATTCCAGACATTCAACATCCGACAGGTACCCAGGGACCTTAACTCCCAAGCTGACGCACTCGCCAATTTAGGATCCGTCCTAGACCCGAAAGAATTTCCACATATACCATTGGCCCATATCATGACGCCAGCCGTCCTAAGGACATCCGTCGAGTTAACAACATCACTTAAAGAACTCGTCGCCATGGAAATAGGCGACCGACCCGAAGAGGACATCATCGACGCCGATGACGACTGGATGCTACCTTACATCAGGTGGTTAAAAGACGGCATTCTACCCGACGACAAGACAGAATCAAAAAGGCTCAAGGTACAAGCACTCTCTTACGATATCATTGATAACATCTTGTACAAAAGATCTGTTACAGGGCTACTCCTACGATGCCTTAAGACTCCAGAAGTCAGACGTATCTTGCAATCGTTACACAAAGGAGAGTGTGGCAACCACACTGGCAGGCGAAGCCTCTCAGGAAAGGCCCTACGAAACGGGTACTATTGGCTAACAATGAACAAAGACGCCATGGAATACACCAAGAAGTGCGACACCTGTCAGCGACACGCACCCGTCCATCGTCAGCCTTCAGAGCTCCTCCATCCGACCTTGGCTCCATGGCCCTTTATGAGATGGGGAATGGACATTGTCGGAAAGCTTCCTCCCGCGTCGGGTCAAAGAGTCTTTTTCCTTGCCATGACGGACTACTTCTCCAAATGGATCGAAGCCGAGGCTTACAGAGAGGTAAAGGATCAACACGTCATTTCATTCATAAAACGCAATATCTTGTGCAGATTTGGCGTCCCATTAGAAATCGTGTGCGATAACGGTTCCCAGTTCATCAGTCATAAGACTAGAGCCTTCTGCGACCAATGGAACATCAAGTTGGTCACATCCACACCTCGGTATCCACAATCCAACAGACAAGCCGAATCCAGCAACAAGATCATTATCAACAACCTCAAGAAACGCCTCACCGGGGCTAAAGGAAAATGGGCAGACGAACTCCCACTTATTCTCTGGTCCGACAGGACTACTCCAAAGAACGCGATCGGGCAATCGCCTTTCTCTCTCGTCTACAGGAGTGAGGCGGTCATCCCGGCTGAGTTACTGGTTCCGACTGCTCGCTGCAACCTTCAGACAATTGAACAAAACGACGTCGAACTAGCACACAATCTGGACACAGCGGACAAGATCAGAGAGAAAGCCCGAATCAGGATGGTCAGGTTCCAACAACAAGTCGCAAGGAGCTACAACAAGAACGTTCGAATTAAGGCATTCAAGGTCGGAGACTAGGTCTTAAGGAAAACTTTCCAGAACACTAAGAATCCATCCGACGGAAAGCTAGCACCACAATGGGAAGGACCTTACTTGATCACCGAAGTGGTCGGACAAGGAGCATATCAGTTAGAAGACAAAGACGGACAACCGATCCCAAGAAGTTGGAACGTAGCACATCTAAAGCTCTACCATTTCTGAACCGACGAGGTAAAACATCACACAAATTCTATACATCGCTTCATATCACATGCTATCGCATATACATTGCTACATATCGTATGATATCGCATATACATTGCCACATATCGCATGCTATCGCTGTAATACCCCACCACATGGGCCGGCCCATCACAGGGCTGCAGCCCATATACCCCAACCCTTCCTTGGTAGCTCCACCTAATTAATAGACAACCATCTCCAAGAGGTTGTTCGTAAGTCTCGAACTTGAGACCTCACGCTTTAACAAGAAGCTTAACGCTCTCTTGTCACCAATTGCGCTGCAGCACAATTGGTGACAATAGAGCGTTAAGCTTCTTGTTAAAGCGTGAGGTCTCGAGTTCGAGACTCACGAACAACCTCTTGGAGATGGCTGTCTATTAATTAGGTGGAGCTACCAAGGAAGGGTTGGGGTGTATGGGCTGCAGCCCTGTGATGGGCCGGCCCATGTGGTGGGGTATTACAAAAAAAGTACACTTTATGTTGGTGCCTGACCTTGCCGACAACGGGCCTGACAGACACCCCGGCACTGCCATCCTTAACAGGCCTGCAGGCCGTATACCCCAACCATTCCCCCTCACTTGGGTAGGTTGTTGGTGAGAGTCGAACACGCGACCTCTCCACCCTTTATCAAGGTGCCTGCAGCACAATTGGTGATATAAGTGGCAAGGTAATGCCCTTATATCTAAAGGTCCCGGGTTCGATCCCCGTGGGCAACAACCTACCCATTTAAATGGGGGAAGGGTTGGGTGTGTGGGCTGCATGCCCTTGGACATACAGGCGGCACCAGTACTGGCGCCGGCACCGTTGGGTGGCTGGGCGGCTTGGTGGCTGGGGTAGCTTGGCCTGGGATGTTACAAAGTGTAGGGATGTGATTGGGCCAGCAGGGCGGGAAGACGCGTGTCGATCTTGGAAAGATGCATGGCTGGCATGCCCGGATTGGTCAGATGGATTTGAGGCGGCTTGGCAGCATCCGACAGATATCACGCGATCATATGGAATTGACGCTCTACAGGCTTATCGAGGTCTCTTGTTACTCCGTGATGAGCTCTTTTACATGTTGGGCGCGTTCTTTCTTGTGGCTCGCGATCTTCCTCTTTAATGAAAGGTCATGAGGGGAATAAAGGTGGGCATCCAACGCGTTGAGTGCTATGAAAATAGCGCGATCTATCAGTGACGACACGTAGACGAATTGAACGTGAGACCGACACGTAAGAATTAGACTTCTGCTTTAGTATATATAATATAATAATATATATAGATGATATATAGATAGATATAGATATATATAGATATATATATATATAGATATAGATGTATGTTAAAATTATTTTTAATAAGAACAATTGCACATAAATCTAAAGCGTTACAGTGCACTTTTTTAAACATATAAATAACTTTATTCTTGAAATGTAGAAATTTATTCATATATTATTAGAAACAATGTCAAGAAATACCCATTTTGGTGCCCAAAATTGCAAAGTAGGTATTCTTTTTTTGGATATGAATGCAATATCCAAAAATATACCCAAATAAGGGTGTTTTGGTAAAATTACCCAATTTCGAAATTTTAAAGAAAAGGTAAATTAGTTTCTGAATTTATCTTTTCTTTAAAATATATTTTCTTAGGTTTGGGAGAGATGTGGGAGAGATCTGGGAGAGATCTGGGTTAGGGTTAGGGTTCGTTGGGTTAGGGTTCGAGGCGGGGGGAGAGGGAGGAGAACTCGAGGCGGAGGGTGATGGAGTTCGCCGGGGGGAGAACTCGAGGCGGGGGTAGAGGGAGGTCGCCGGGGGCAGCTGGAAACTGCAATTCGAGGATGGAGGTCGTCGGGGGCAGAGGGAGGTTGCCGGGGGAGGTCGCCGACGAGTTGTGGGAGATGGAGTTCAACCCTTCGATTTAGGTTTAGGGTTTGAAGGTGGAAGGTGAGGAGGTGGGGAGGCAGTGGGGGAGGCGGTTGACGGCGGGGGGAGCGAGGTCGAGATTTGGCCGATGAGAGGGAGTCGAGAGGCCGACGAGATCTGGCCAGATCGAGGTCGAGATTTGGCCGACGAGAGGGAGTCGAGAGGAGGGAGTCGAGAGGCCGACGAGATCTGGCCCACAGAGGAGGAAGATGAGGTGGATCCGGGCCGAGTCAGTGGAGACGGCGTTGGTGGGGGAGACGGAGATTCTTCGTCTGGTTCCAGTGGAGAAAGCGAGAGAGGAGAAAGATGATGAATAGGAAGAACAACACGAGGAGGGAGTCGAGAGGCCGGCGATGTAAGGCGGCGTTGTAGCGTTGATCGATTCTTCGTCTGGTTCCAGTGGAGAAAGCGAGAGAGGAGGAAGATGATGAATAGGAAGAACAACACGGGGAAGATGATGAATAGGGAAAACGAAATCTGAATTTAGGGCTTTATCTGATTTTCTGAATTTGGGGCAAACGAAATCAGCTGATTTCGATTTCAATTTCTGATTTGGGAAATTTGTTTAAAATTTTATTGATTATTATAATATTTTTAATTTTATTTTATCTTTTTATTTATAAAAAATAAATTCAATTTCAGATTTTTTGATTTAAAAAAAAAAGATTAAAGAAAATGCAAAAAAATCACTTTAGGATATTATTGTAATATCTTCTAAAAGAAGTACTACTTTGCAAATTTTAAAACCAAACTGGTATAGATTTGCAAATGAGCCATATTATTATTATTTCAAATAAAAAATAATACGGGTAATTTTAACACACATTTACTTTTGCAACCTAAAAAACCTTCGGCTTGCTCACGTTTATTAGCCTTATATATTCTCATGAGTGCGGTTCCGGTGCGGAGCACTCTTCCCGTGCGGATGTGCGGACATGCACTATAGGGCCTTATTTGTACACTTTTGCAAAAAATTTGAAAAATGCTTGGAAAAAAATTTGAAAAAGATTTTTTTTTTTTTTTGAAAAAGTGCAGAAATAAGACGTTAAAGTGCACAAATAAGACCCAAAAGTGCATGTTCCGCACGTCCGCACGGGAAGAGTGTTCCGCATATGATCCAAACTCATATTCTCATATATCCTTAGAAAAGGTTAAAATAGTATCAACTAATTACAAAATTTTCAACCTTATCTTAGCCCAATGTTTTTCCCCCAAAAACAAGGCTTAAATGCCAAAATCAGTACCACTCAAATTCCTAAAAGCCAAAAAATTGAAAAATCTTTGAACATCAAGCAAAATCTGTAAAAAAAACAAAAAAGTAAGGGTTCAAACTGGAATTCCAAAAAAAAAAACGAAACGCGCCACCAAATAAACCTCCCTGCGCTTGTATAAGATAAGCTATACTTTCTTTCCGCTCAAGAAAACTCCCCGCTCAAAACCCCTACATATTCTTCCCCGATTTGCCGCTCAGAACTAAACCCCGCAATTCCCAAACAACTGATACACAACACACAGACGCTGCTTCCAAACCCCTCAATCTACCACTGTTAAGGTTTTCTTTCTCCACATATATAGAGAAAGAGATGGATATGCCGCAGAATGAAATCGAGCGGTTGCTCTTCTTCGAACACGTTCGCAAGACCGCCGAGGCTGTCTACGCTAAGGATCCTTCAAATGTTGAGGTCCGTATCTCTCAAAACCCTAACTTTTTTTTCGTTTCGTAATTATTATTTGATTTCGTCTCTCTATTTTCGTTCGTCCTGTTAATACCTGTGTTTGATTTTGGTGTTCGGGGATTGTTTTCGCAGAATTTGACGCAGTGGGGAAGCGCTTTGCTGGAGATGAGTTCGTTTTTTCCGGCTGCTGAAGCGAAGACGATTATTCAAGGTTTTTGAACATGATTGTTAAATTAATGCCGCAATTTGAGTTTTGTGTGTGTTTAGGTGTGGCATCTTGACAGTTGTTGCTAGCGTTTCATGATTTGTGATATAAAAAAAGATAAAAGGAGGGATAGTATTCTATTATTGACGAATTTACTTTATCTGTAACGAATGAACACGTTTGTCAGTTTGTCACATTGCCTTTGACTTTTTTATTCAATCTCGTGAAATATTTGCACAGAGCTAGGAGGTTTGGTGATGCAGATGAATTTACTTAATCCGTAAAGAAGGAACACGTTTATTGATACTTTTTGACGTGTTGGTGATGCAGATGCAATGTTAAAACTAGAGGAGGCTTTGAAGGTTAATCCCAAGAAATGTGTAACTCTGTGCTACCTGGGAAATGCATATTCCAGTTTCGGACTCCTGACTCCTGATGCCGAAGAGGCTAGATTTTACTTTAACAAGGCTACTGACTACTTAACAACAGCGTGTGAGGAGGTAAGTATAATGATATTCCACCATATGTTGGTGATTTTTTTGAGTATATATTGCGACTTGTCTAAGCAATGGTTTTTCTTGTGCCACGTAGGAGCCTGATAATGAATTATATAGAAAGTCCCTTGCGATGGCTGCCAAGGTACATGATTCACTTTGATCTCTGTATAACATGTTATCCTAGAAAATATGCTACTGTATATGCTTGGTTGGAATATATTGAACATTAGATATGTGCCTACAGTTGTGTGCAGATATTATCTTTTTGGTAATAGTTTTTCTAGCTTCCTGTACTTAGTTCAGAGTGCATGTTGTGATCCTTTCTTAATGTACCCTCTTACATTTTCCTTCTCGGAGTGTCTCCTAGAAAGAGTCTGACCTCTGTTTGTCAAGGAGGGTCGATATATATATATTCTAAGTAATTTCCCCTTTATTGTTCTTAGGCTAGTTCTGTAAATAGAGAAACTATATGTTTTGTTTTCTATCATTAACCATGTAAAGTTGTGAACTTCTTCTAGGTTGCTCAAATGATAGAAGTTAAGCTACTCTATTCAGAGTTCTGTTTTTTTTTTTTACGTGACAAGATGACCCTCATATGGGTGTGATCTAATTGTGTTAGATAGAACAAGTGTGATACACAAATAAATCTGAATATAAAACTACTAAAACCAAATAATTAGACGTAAAAATCATTCTTCAAATGGTGGTACCGTGGTAGGAGAGGGAAGACAGAAATGTGGTGTAGTGGAGTTTTTTAGATCAATCGGAGCATACTTTTTGACGTATTCAAGCAAATAATGCAGTGGATTCTTCAAGGCCGATCCCATTTTTACCTTTAAGAGTTCTGTGATGAAAATAGCTTTAGTTTAAGACCTAGCTTGTACTTTCTATGTTGTGTTGGGGAACTCATTATCTTATGTCTGCAGTAAATACCTATTTGTGTCACTTTTACAATAATCTAATTTTAATTAGCTGGTTATAAAGTTGAACTTCATGTTTGCATCAATTAGGAAGGAACTGTAGGATTACTTCAGCAGTATCTATAGGAATTCGATCATACCAGTTTATAATCTATCTTCTACTTTCACATGCTCCTGGCCAGGTATTATGTTTTGTTGCCACAACAATGTATAGTCATTCTTTTATGCCAGCTGTATCACTAGATTCTCAAATTTCTATCCCACGAACTTTTGCTCCATCTATTTATGGTGGAGTATACCATTGTTGTTTCCGAGTTCGCTGGATTTACATTCTTCTTTGTAGCTGTTGTGCATTTTGCTTGTATGTGGTGATATTTTCCGAGTTAGCCGCTCTGTGATGATAAAGCTGATTAGTGTAACATATTAGTCTGCACTTTTATACTTGTTTGCTTTTGAGGAGAATGGATTTACATTTGAATTACTATTGCAATTTGCAACACAATAATTTTGTTGATGACATACATAGGCTCCTGACTTTCATGCTGAGTTCCAACTGCAGCAAGCAGCAGCCGGAGCCACGGCTGCAACCAAAGCCGCAGCAACTGGACCATCTTCAGCCAAGGTAAATCTCTTGGTTAATTGCTCTTTTCATTACCCTACACAAACGGATCAACTTGAGACCAAATAGTTTGTTACTGTAACATTATATATATATTGCCTTTTCTGTTACAGACCGCAACAAAGAAGAAAAATAGTGATCTCAAATACGACATGATGGGTTGGGTTATTCTTGCAGTAGGCATTGTAGCAATTACTGTGTACACACAGAACCACATGCCACCACCACCACCATCAAGATGAGTCTAGCTCTTGTTTTTCTGGATCAGATCTTTGCAGTACGATCTTTACAGTTTTGGTATGGAAGTGAATATTCGTCTTTAGTATAACTTTCTGAGTTTAAATAGGGCTCCATTAAAATGTTTCATGCCAAAGGGGTTATAGTAAATCCTGCTGGCATGTTTAGTCTAGTTAGCTTATTCTTATCTCGGTAAAATCAATCTTATGAGTTAGTTTCTTTCTTGGGATTCATTTTGAAAAATATCTTATGTTGTTTATTTTTCTTCTTGCTGCAAGTGTTTAAGGGTGATTGAGCACCGTATTTGATCTTCTGCTTTGTTAATCCTCACACTGAGGATTTGCTTATTTGGCATGTTGCTGAACTTGACTTGAGCATAAAATCATCCAAGGGTGGGGTGGTTGATTTTAAGAAAGTTTTGTTAAATATAGAACATGAATTCCTGCTATACGTTCATTCTAAGCATCAATCCTCCTTTCTAGATTCATTGATATTGACTCAAGCGAACGAACATTTAAAAACTATAGCCAATAGAGCATATATATATTAGTATAATTAAATATAGTACATACATTTAAAAAAATATAGCCAATAGAGCATAATAATATAATTATTGAAAATTTATTTTATAAAAATATAAATGAACTAGAATTATAATTTCGATGCTAAAATTTATGATATGATCATGACTATACACATAAGGCAGACCCTCATTTTAATTAAAATTATAAAATAAAGTTAAGTTTTTATTTCTTTGTCTCGACAAAAGAAAACTTTTGTGAATACTCGTCTTCTTTATTAAAATTAATCTATTAGCAAGATGAACATCTTTTAATATTTTTAAGGAAGTGTTAGTTTCTACTTGAGCCAAATAGCTAAATGTCTTGAAAAGGCTCGATTGATGTATCATAGAGATGAGTAGACAAAGCTAGCCAAGTGGCTAATACTACATTCTACAAGTAGCCAATTTTGTAGTTGACATGTGTCCCATTATGCTATCACCTCTTTTATTTCATCCTTGATAACTTCCCATCCCCTCCTCATCACGTTCTTACTCCATCGAAGTCAAGATTGAGAAGCCGTCTTGACAGTGGCGGAGCAAAACGAAGTCTTAAACATGGGTGGGTTACTGGGTTGATTTGAAGCAGAATTCTTTTGCCAACTACACTATTGGAGCATTGTATTTTATATTGAACATTTTGCTATATATAAATTCTGTAAACCGGAGCAGGGCGGCAGCCCCTACCCCCTGGCAAAAGGCAATTATTTTTGCATAAGAATGTTATTGTTACCACATTTATAGGTTTCCATATGAATAGGTTAACTTTGTCATTACTACTAATAAAGCCAGACGAGGCTTCACTAATTTTCTTTAATCCATCAAAATTTATTTTATAGACATTTATTTCAAATTTTTGCCACTTGATCTTCCTTATTTTTGTTCCCAAGTCAGTATTTATTTTAGTTATCATTATATCATCATTTGTCGAATGCTTAGCTTTTTTCCATCTAGAAGTAATTTTTTTTATGAATCCAATAATATCAGTAAGTGGATTTGGGGCCTGCATTTTGCCAGGGGTTTCGGACTTTTTGATCTGGAGGCTCGTTTTCTATCTTTTTTACTCTCCTCTGAGGACCTCGACTGGTCGCGTTGTTTCGCTGATCATTTAGGTTTCTGGTCAACTCTCCAGTTTGTGCGTTCCTAAATGGTGTTCTTCCCTGATATATTTTGATGTTTCATTTGTTAGGTCCTTGTCTACTATGACAATGGCTTTATTTTATCCTGTTTATCTAATGCCTCCTCTATTGGCATGTAACTTTTCTATTTAACTGAGTAATAATATTTGCTATTTTCTTAAAAAAAAGTAAGTGGATTTGTTATATTTTAACCAAAGACAAAGCAAGACAAAGCATTACCGATCCAAGTCTATGATGGATCCAAGTCTTGCCTTCCCCTTCACAATGCAGTATGGGATCTCCATCTTCCTGCAAAGCGCTAGAAGCCAGACGACCAACTCAATTGGATCTACATCATGGGCTATGACCACCAACTGTGCCTTGTTCTGTATATGAAAAATAGCTAACTCAATTCATAAATACAAGAAATGTTTCCGACACTGATACTTTTAAGAATGTATAACTAGTTAAAGACCTGCTCAATAAGGTATGTGACATGCTTTAGACCATATTTCACAACAATCGGCTTCTTAGCAGCTGTAACATCCTTTCCAGCAGCATCAGCTTGAGCCTTGTTCAAAAGACGTTCTTTCTTTGTTGCCTTGTCCTCGAGCCTGTACTTGAGAAGCATCTTGAACAGACTTGTTGCTACATGCAAAAACGTAAGGAAAAATAAGCAATTGGTGTCTTATGGAAGTGCATGCTTCATTTAACGAATATTAAACACAACAACTAGACATGAAAAATATAAGTGAGCATTTCAGAGATAATTATTTTAAAAACAAACATGCTGATAACTAAGCGTGTTCTAAAAGTGCCTGGTATTTAAATATAACACCAGAAATTTTGATATATTGCAAACATCATGTTCAGATTGAAACATTATAACATGACAAGCTACTAAGTAGGCCAAATAAACACTGTTCAAGTTCCTCCCTCTCCTATACAAGGATACGTTAAAATTAGCGTCTGATAATACTACTATGTTTCAACGATCTAAGAGCCAATAACAAATGATAATTATCAAAGGAAGAACTTTCAGTCTACTTTCTGCAGTAGAAACAATTCTTGAAGAGATAGTGCTTCTTACCAAGGTTCTTGTCAAGTGTCTTGGTGAACTGGTTCAAGGTCGGTGGAACCTTCAAACGTTGCTTGAGAATCCTCCTCTTCCTCTAGAGCTGAACAACCTTAGGCCACCTCACAAACCGGCGCATGTCCTTCTTGGGAGGCAAAGCCCCACCAATTCCAAACTGCTTGGGTCGTTTCTCATAGAGTGGATTCACAGCCTTCTCCTGATAACAAACGATTCCCAGTAAACAAAAGGCCCTCAAAGATGGAGATCAGATTACGATGAAAAAACAAGCATTTAGACTCAGCACTTACTATTTTCTTCTTGGCTGGAGTTGCTACTACCTTTCCAGCTCGTTTTGGAGCCTGAGGTTTAAACAATTAAACAGCAATAGCTAATTAACATCTATATAATTCATCAGATGTAGTTTCACTAATCTAGATAGGCAATAGACAAGTAAAATTCATAATCACAACATTGATCTTTCTAGGTGGGAGTTGATGGCATAAAAGATAAAATCAATTTCACACCAAGAGACCGAATTCTCTATGCTATACATTTCCCATTAGAATATTCAAATCGCTTCCCTATTATCAAGCACTTTACCGCGATCAGCACATCCAAGGGTATGTACATGACAGAAGACTGTTTTCATTTGTTCTTCATACTAGGAAGGAACAACTGGAATAGGCAAAACTGGTAGGGAAGTACATCAACTTGGCACATAAAACATTTCATAGCAATTTAATCAATAAAAGAACATTGTGTTGGATTTAGTTAGAGTTGATTTACGGAAGAGCATCATGAGCCACAAAATCAATATTATGTTTGTCAAGGAACTCTTTCGAGAGGACCCAAGGCGCATCTGGAATGACTTCGTCGATCCATCTGCACCCAATAATGGACAAACATTGAAAGCAATCAAACAACGAACAAAGTCTACAATGCTGAAATATTTTGAATTCCAAATCAGAGATACCAATTAAAACCAAACTCCAGAGTGAAAGGAAAAACGGTTCATACAGAAGGTAGCAAAACCAAACCTACAATGTCGAAGAGATTCATATCGTTCAAAAAAAGAAGAACAATATAAGAGGCAACAAATGCAGCGGTAGAAGAAGATATAGTTGTTTGTGTTGTAAAGAGAGAAGGGAAAGTAAGAACGAACTCCATTAGAGGAGAGCTTCATTAGGAAAAGATTGAATGTCTGTTACAAGGAGAAGAGGGAAATATATATGTTATAGAGGAGGGAGAATTAGTTACAACTGACGCACGTGTTGTACATGTGACACTACTCTAATACCCCCCCTCAAATTGGAGGAGCTGGAAGCAAGCCCAATTTGGAAGAAGCAGAGGAGTATGAGGGCCCTGATAATGGCTTGGTGAAGACATCGGCGAGCTGTGAAGTCGTAGGCACATAGGACAGAGTAATAAGGCCTTCAGCCAACTTGGAGCGAACTAAGTGACAATCTATGTCGATGTGCTTCGTCCGTTCGTGGAAGACCGGGTTCTTGGCGATGTGGATGGCAGCTTGGCTGTCACATTTGACTGGTATTGGAGCAACATCAGGAACTTGAAGCTCGTGTAATAGACGAGTAAGCCAGGCTAGCTCAGTTGTTAAACGACGAATCGAACGATATTCTGCCTCTGCAGAAGACAATGAATTATATTATAGTATGTTTATTCGACTTCCAAGAGATGGGGGAGGAGCCAAGCAAAATGACATAACCACTGACAGATCTGCGTGTGCAAAGGCATGATGCCCAATCCGAATCACAGTAGGCTTGTAAGGAGAAATCAAGAGAATTGCTCATCAGAAGACTTGAGTTAAGAGTGCCTTTGAGGAATCTTAGAGTGTGCAAAGCAGCTTTGAAGTGAGAATGAGTGGGGCTCTGCATGAACTGGCTAAGATGTTGCACAATAAAGTAAAGATCAGGCCGTGAAGTAGTCATAAAATTTAGCTTACCAACAAGCCTTCTGTATGGAGTAGCATCGAGGAGAAGATCATCCTTTGAAAAAAATGAGCTTTGTAGCAAGATCCAGAGGGCTGTGTGTAGGAGGGAGATCAGCAGAATCAAAATCTTGCAAGATGTCAAGAACAAATTTTCGTTGAGATAAAACCAAGCCTTGTGAGCAATGAAGAAATTCAATCCCCAAAAAATAGCTGAGGACACCGAGGTCCTTTATCCTGAATTCAGCATCCAGAAAAAGCTTGATAGCATGAATCTCAGATTGGTTGTTCCCAATGATAAGGACATCATCAACGTACACAGCTAAGAAAACCACAGAAGGGCCGAGCCACTCTTTTTATAGAATAAAGAGTAGTCATTAGGTGAGAGGATATACCCTTGGGAGAAAAGAGCCTCAGAGAGTTTGGAATGCCACTGCCTTGAGGCTTGTTTTAAGCCATAGAGTGACTTGTTGAGACGGTAAGCTTTACCAGGAGCAACAGGAATGCCCTTAGGAATCTTCATATAAACCTCCTCTTTTAAATCCCCATGAAGGAATGCATTGTTCACATCAAGTTGTGACAATGGCCAACCTTTCTTAGTAGCAATAACAACTAGGCACCTTATTGTTGTCATTTTGACAACAGGTGAAAAATTTTCTGTATAGTCGATGCCAGCTTTCTGGGTGCAGCCCTTGATGACTAGCCTGGCCTTGTGCCGTTCTAAGGTACCATCTGCTTTGTACTTTAGTTTGTACACCCACTTCGAACTAATGGGTTTCTTTCCAGGAGGAAGATCCACCAAGTCCCAAGTATGATTGGCATGCATCTAAGGCTGCAAGTTCTTTGCTCATGGCATCTCTCCATTCTGGAAAGGTGTTAGCAACCTCAAAAGTGACAGGCTCAACCAAAGAAGAGACATTAGCAGCTAAATGTTGACTTGAAGGAGAAAGATCAGAGTAATGAACAACCTGAGAAGCAGTAGCTTGTAATACACTATTGCAGGAAGCAGTGGTGCAAACAAAATCTTGTAAATAAGCAGGAGGAATAATATTGTGTGAAGATCTCCTGATAGGCACTGGAGGAAGAGCTGTAGGTGCAGTTGAAGTAGGAATAACCTCCAAAGAAGAGCTGGCTACATGCTGAGAATGAGCTGAAGAGACTATATCCACTGGGACATCAACAAAAGAATTAGGAAGAGTATATCCTGAACTGTCATGTAACAAAAGGAAAGGCATAATATTCTCATAGAAAACGACATCTCTGGAATAAAAAAACTTCATTTTGTATCAAGGTTAAGAAGTTTGTAGGCCTTCTTATGTGGAGGATAACCCAACAAAGCACACTTGACAGCACGGGGCATGAACTTATCTCGACCTGGTTGAATTGTAGAAGCAAAGGCTAGACAACCAAATCTTCTGAGATGATCAAGAAAAGGAGCTTTATGAAACAACACTTCATATGGAGACTTGCTGTAACACCCCCAAATATAACCTTGAAAGTATTACCGCCAGTGACCTTAGATTTCACATTCGAAGCCACCCAAGGCTTAACCACTTTATACAAATCATAAAATACACTGATAATATGAAATATCATAATCTTTATTGAAACCAAAGTCTCAGAATTACATCTGTAAATCCCAAATATAACAGAAATACAGAATACGTTAAATACAGCGGAAGTCTTAAATAAATAACATAAGGGTCTTGATCGAAGCGATCACCCGCCTAGGATCTTCAACCTGGATAAAACTCTTAAAAACTTCATCTGCCTTCATAGTCAGATTCTAGCCTTTACGGAACGAGAGTTTACCTGATGTGCCGTATGAGACGGATGACACCAGCCAACCATGCAAGGGAAAATAACCGGTTGGTTAGTCTAATGAAAGACTATGCAAGGGTAAAAATAGAAAGGTTCTAAGTAGTTGTATTAGGTTAGACCCATCGCTTCTCGAATGAAAGCCGATGACGATAGTAAACCTTAATACTTTTACAGGAATGATTCAAAGCAGAAAGATCAAGAAAAAACTCTGAAAGATCGAGTCTTATCGGAAACGTATGAAGAAAAGACTCCAAAAGATTGAGTCTTATCGGAAAGTATGACAAGTATTTGGGAACGTTAAAGTTTCACACAAGCGTTTAAAAAACTTGACCATTTGGGTCCACGACCAACCTCACCGCGCAATGCGAATTCAGATTTGGAAGGAGGACTTACTTTAGTCGAAGTCTGGGCGAGGTTCCAAGTTGTACTTCTCGCCCGAAGGTTCATTAATTATGTGCATAGCGGCACTTATCTTATCTTAGTGACAAAGCGTACATTTACGTTATAAGCTTTTAAAATATATCATCTCATCGCGAGAGATATCGAAGGGAATAAATCCCGAGTGTCGGCACTAGCTGTGTGCACCTACCCTGAGTAAGGGTATAGTCATGACCAGAGAGAGAACTAGGGAAAAATCCTCCTAGTACCAGTTATAAAGAAACGACTAGACCTCGCAAGGTACATAGCGTTCCTACGAATACTCGTTCTAACTAAACAGTTAAAATCACACAATAGTCCACATCAATACCATTATGGCAATAATATATATATAATAGCGTTGTTTCTAGCAGTATATACAACCTATTATAATATCACTTTTTAATCGTATCATTTATAAGATCTGTTCCCAAACGAAAACAATAGTTCATCCCAATTTAATTAACAATTAAAACAATTGATAATTAATGGAAACATGGAATGATAAGCAAGAGCGAACCGCCACTTGCCTTAATCTAGACGAACGATTGAACGACGACGAGTTTCTGGGTCCGGAACGGGAACGGAAGTCGGATTACAGATTCCTACGACGACGACCCACAACGAAACCCTAAGTTAGATTCGTCAATAAAATGATACGAATCTAAGAAATAACGAACGAAAACGAAAGAACGAAAGTCCCACCCGAGACCGGCATGCCCAAGGCCACGATCACGATTGCCAGAGCAATCCGCGGTCACGGCTGGGATTCCGCGGTCGCGGGCGTCGAGGACATGGCGTCCGCGGGCGTCGAGGATAGCGTCCGCATTGCGGCTTGAGTGTCACTGCCGCGGTCGCGGCCATGAACTCCGGTGACTCCAAAGGGAGAAAAACTCACCGGCGACGTCGCGAGAGGGCTCGATTCGAGGGGGCTTCGACTCCAACCTTCCTTGTGCCTCCAATGCACCACTCCAAGGCTGCTACAACTCCCGGCGAGGCCTCCAGCGACACTTCAAAAATTTCGACGAGGGCTTGGAACTCCGACGAGCAAGCAAACGAGAGAGAGAGAGAGATATATCAGATTTGGGTGCCCCTAAACCCTCCCAAATCGACCACTATATATAGCCAAGGAGAGGAGTCCTCCCCGCCCAGATCAACGGCGAGTCAGGCGATCAACGGCGGCACGGACGACGAGGCTCGGAAGACGAAGCGACGCTGGCGTGTCTGCATTTTCTGCGGTCGCGGAACTTTTTCCGCGGTCGCGGCATATTCCTGTGCCCAGCTTTTCTGAGAGTCATTATTCCGCGGTCGCGGTGGACACTGCCGCGGTCGCGGAAATCCCTTTTCCGTGTCTTTTTGCCCGGGAAAGGGTTTGACATGGGTTTAAACCCCGGAATTTATATATTTGTATCCAAACAAATATTCTAAACCCCGAAAATACGTTGAATGTATTTATACTACTCAAGGGATTATTACAGAGATCAAACACATTACAGAAAATCCGAACTTCTCCGAAAGCGATACGATTTCAGAACGAGGGTTGGGGAAAATACCCAAATACCCTTACTAAAAATGAGGGGTATTACATCACTTCCCCCTTAAGAGAAGTTTCGACCCCGAAACTTGGCCGAATAACCCAAAACAAAACGAGGCGTTACATCACTACCCCCTTAAAAAGGTTTCGACCACGAAACTAGGCCGAAAATAGATCGGGAAAATGACTAAGCATATCCTCTTCAGTCTCCCAGGTTTCCCAAGTAACCTCTTCAGATCCAGCCTTGGACCAAAGAATCCGTACTAATGGTACTACCTTATTCTGCAATTGCTTCTTGCGACGTTCGAGAATATGCACAAGTATCTCCTCGTAGGTACCATTTGCCTGAATCTCGATGTCTTCATAACTCAGCACATGAGACGCATGATAAGCACTACTTTGTAGGGCTTAAGTAAGAGTCATTAGAGGTTTTATTGGTGTCATTCGGGTAGATTTAGACACATTCATGTGCATGGCGTGTGGGGGCGAAGTTTGGCGAGATTACATTAATGTCACGTGAAAATGGAATTAAAAGCCATGTGATTTTGGGCCGAATTGGATGAAGAAGCCCACTTGAAGAAGAAGCCCATAAAGGAGCTGGAGCCCACGTGAAGTCCCGCGTCAAATTGAAGCGACGAATTGGAAGCGGGCAATTGGCTGGAGAATTGAAGAAGCAGAGCCGTGACATCACCATGACGTCGGCATGTGCTGGAATTGAAGTGGGCTGAAGATGCTAGATGGGCCGTGAAGAAGCTTCCAATTGGAGAGGCCGAGACCGAGCAGCTGCTCGCGAGAATTCAAGGCCGAGAAGAACGGGATTAATTTTCCCTGTTTCGTTCATTTAATTAATGTTATTTTATTATTTCGTTTTAGGTTAATTTAGATTTTATTTCCTTTAGTATATTAGGGTTGAGAAAAGGCTTGTTTGCCAATCTTGGATAATCTTCTAATCTCTCTTGAACCCTAATTTTATTCTACGTATTTTTCCTACTATGAAGAACTAAGCCTCCCTGGCTTAGTCAGACGCTGAAGCTTTCGCTTTGATTAAGTTGTGAGATTCTCGTTTCTTATCTATTGCATGGTTTTTATCTTTCTCTTGCTTAAGTTGCTTATGATTGATATTGATAATCTCTATTTGGACGCATCTAGGGTTTGTTGTTATTGATCTATTGCTAGATCTAGATTGTTACTGGTTGAACATATCTATTTCAGAGTAGCAACTGCATCATACTAGTATCTGGTTGTGCTAGTCTTATGCAGAAGAGAATTGATTTACATTCTAGGATAAAAGCTGGTTGTTTTATGCTAGAATTGTATCCAACTATATTCCTATCCGTAAGGCTGCTGTTAAACTGAATCTTGATAGTTTCAGGGTTGTTTAATTAGTTAGTGCTAATAGTATCTGGTTGTGCTATTAGTTATATCTGAAAAGGAATTGGAATTACCATTGCATGAGATTTGAATGAGTATCTATGATCAACTTGTCATACGAATAGTGGATGTTGTTTGACTAAGTGCTTTTCCCATCACTGATTTCACAACTCTTTCGCTTGTTTACTTTTGCATGCTTAGATTACTTAAACTCACAAAAACCCCCCTTTGGTTACTTCTGATTGACATATGAATTGCATATTTAGATAGAATCCGCCTCCCTGTGGATTCGACCTTTACTTACCTAGGACTACGGTTTAGGGTTTGTTTGGATATTTTGCATAGCAGTTTTTAGAACGACAAAAACCAGTTATCAACGCATCTGGCACGTACTTTCTCAACAAGGACACGTGGAACACGTTATGCACTAGATGTGCCGACGGCGGCAATGCCAAACGATACGCTAGAGACCCTACCCTGTCAAGGATCTCAAACGGTCCCACGTAGCGAGGGTTAAGCTTTCCATGCTTGCCGAACCTGAACACTCCCTTGGATGGTGACACCCTGACAAACACTTTGTCACCAACCTCAAATTCGACATTCCTGCGCTTCAGATCTGCGTAAGACTTTTGTCGACTCTGAGCTGTCAACATCCTCTGTCTGATCAACGCAATGTCTGAGGCAGTCCTTTCGACTAACTCTGGTCCGAGCAAAACCTTGTCGGCATTCTCATCCCAACAAATTAGAGATCTGCACTTCCGACCGTACAATGCCTCGAATGGAGCCATCTTAATGGTAGCATACCAGCTATTGTTGTACGTGAACTCAATCAGACTTAGGCTGT
Organism: Rheum nobile; assembly: GCA_027886185.1. NCBI lineage: Eukaryota > Viridiplantae > Streptophyta > Magnoliopsida > Caryophyllales > Polygonaceae > Rheum > Rheum nobile. The sequence continues at coordinate 1,153,645 of WOAB01000169.1, read as the reverse complement.
TCTCCCAGCTAGTCGGACGATCAAGTACGCAAGCTCTCATCATATCTTCCAATGTCTGGATGGTCCTCTCAGACTGTCCATCCGTCTGAGGATGAAACGCAGTACTGAACCTCAACTCGGTTCCCATGGCCTTGTGGAGTTCCTTCTAGAATCTCGACATAAATCAGCCATCACGATCCGATACAATGGTCTTTGGTGTACCATGCAAACGTACAATCTCGTGTAGGAACACTTCTGATAGCTTCTGGGTTCCCCATGTTGACTTAATAGCCATGAAGTGAGCACTCTTCGTGAGCCTGTCAATGATTACCCATATAACATACTTTTGACTCTGAGTCTTTGGCAGCCCTGTGACAAAATCCATAGCAATATCCTCCCATTTCCACTCTGGTACTGGAAGAAGTAGCAATTCACCACCTGGTCTACGGTGTTCTATCTTGACTTTCTGACAAGTCAAGCATTTCGCCACAAATTCCGCTACATCCCACTTCATGTTGGGCCATCAGAATTTCTTTCTGAGGTATTTGTACATCTTACTAGAGCCTGGATGTACAGAATAAGCTGATGAAATGGGCCTCATTCATCACCAACTGGCGAAGACCATCAACGTCAGGCACACAAATCCGGTCCTGAAACCAGAGTGATCCATCCTCCTGAATCACGAATCCGGGAGCTTTCCCGTCCATCACTTCACTGCTTAGCTTTACCAAGACCACATCGTCAACCTGCTTCTCCCTGATTTGATCAATTAGCATAGCCTGAATCTCTAGCATACTTAGGTATCCTCGACGATAATCGTACAAGACTTCAATCTCGCACAACCCTTGGTTCAGCTTGGTCTGAGCAGTGAGTAGAGCCACTACAGTGCAGCATCTTCCGGCTCAATGCATCGACTACCACATTAGCCTTGCCCGAATGATACAGCAACTCGATGTCGTAGTCTTTGAGTAGCTCCAACCAGCGACGTTGTCTCATATTCATCTCCTTCTGAGTGAACACATACTTGAGACTCTTATGATCGGTGAAGACTTGGCTCCTCACACCAAAAAGATAGTGCCTCTAAATCTTCAACGCAAATACTACAGCTGCTAACTCCAGATCATGCGTCAGATAGTTTGCCTCATAGGTTTTCAATTGCCGAGATGCGTACGCAATAACTTTTCCTTTCTGCATCAGTACACATCCTAACCCATGCTTTGAAGCATCACTATAGACCACATAACCATCAGTTCCTTCCGGTAGCGCCAACACTGGTACGGAGGTCAGACACTCCTTTAATTTCTGAAAACTGGCCTCGCACTTGTCATCCCAGACAAACTTCTTGTGGACTTTGCGGAGCAAACCTGTCATAGGTAGAGCGATCTTAGAAAATCTCTCCATGAACCGTCTGTAATATCCAGCGAGTCCTAAGAAACTGCGCACCTCCTTCACATTCTGAGGCCGCTTCCAGTTGGCTACCGCTTTAATCTTCTGGGGGCAATCATAACCCCATCCTCATTGATCACATGGCCTAAGAAAGCCACTTATTTGATCCAGAAGTCACACTTATACAACTTTGCGTACAACTGATTCTGCCTAAGGACTGACAAGGTGATCCGAAGATGTTCCTCGTGAGCCTCCTCACTCGGGGAATAGATCAAAATATCGTCGATGAAGACCACCATGAACTTATCCAGGTATTGGTGGAAACATCGATGCATCAGATCCATGAAGACCGCCGGAGCATTAGTAAGGCCAATTGGCATGACTACGAACTCATAGTGGCCATATCTCGTCCGGAAAGCAATCCTCGGAATGTCTTCCTCACGAATCCTGAGCTGATGGTAACCAGATCTCAGATCGATTTTGGAAAAGACTTTTGCTCCTTGCAATTGATCCAACAGATCATCAATCCTCGGCAATGGATACTTATTCTTGATCGTGACCTTGTTCAACTCTCGATAGTCGATACAAAGTCGGAACAATCCATCCTTCTTCTTGACGAACAAAACCGGGGCGCCCCAAGGCGATGCACTCGGCCTTATATATCCTTTCTCAAGAAGGTCCTCGAGTTGCTTTTTCAACTCTTGCATCTCAGCTGGAGCCATCCGGTACAGTGCCTTGGAGATTGGCGCGGTACCAGGCTCGAGATCAATGGTAAACTCCACGTCACGATTCGGGGGTAAACCGGGAATCTCCGCCGGAAAGACATCCGGAAATTCGTGAATGACCGGAATATCAAGAACTGACGACTCATCTCTCTTAGGCTTATCCAGATAGAGTAGGTACCCGACACAACCTTGTCGAAGTAGCTTACACGCAGCCATCTCGTAGAGTCGCTGACTTTGACCTCCAGAAGCATCTGGGGCTTTCCCCTTGTTCTGCGCAGTTGTCTGCGTCGAAGGACTAGGAGCCTCCACTGGTCTGAACCTGGGTCGATTGTTATGACTAACGGACCCTTGCTGTGACTCAGCTCCCTTCTGCCTCCTCTGCGGACAAAATGTCTACAAGTTCCCTACCTTCCCGCAGCCAAAGCACGTCTTCCTTTCCTTCGGACACTCATTGCTCTTGTGCCCGGGTGTACCACTGGATCAGATTCTTGCCCTGACCCGAACGTTGCGTAGACCCTCCATGAGTCATCTATGTTCTCGCCCGGCCAGATTTGGCAAAGTTTGACGGCGGCGCGGGTCGCTTGAACCCACTTGCCTTGATCTAGACGAACGATTGAACGACGACGGGTTTCTGGATCCGGAACGGGAACGGAAGTCGGATTACAGATTCCTACGACGACGACCCACAACGAAACCCTAAGTTAGATTCGTCAATAAAATGATACGAATCTAAGAAAGAACGAACGAAAGAACAAAAGTCCCGCCTGAGACCGGCATGCCCAAGGCCACGATCGCGATTGCCAGAGCAATCCGCGGTCGCGGCTGGGATTCCGCGGTCGCGGGCATCGAGGACATGGCGTCCGCGGGCATCGAGGACATGGCGTCCGCGGGCGTCGAGGACAGCGTTCGCATCGCGGCTTGAGTGTCACTGCCGCGGTCGCGACAGTTCATGTCCGCGGTCGCGGCCGTCGAGGACATGGCGTCCGCGAGCGTCGATGACAGCGGCCGCGGACGCGGCTGACCATGTCACTGCCACGGCAGTTCATGTCCGCGGTCGCGGCCATGAACTCCGGCGACTCCAAAGGGAGAAAAACTCACCGGCGACGTCGCGAGAGGGCTCGATTCGAGGGGGCTTCGACTCCAACCTTCCTTGTGCCTCCAATGCACCACTCCAAGGCTGCTACAACTCCCTTTCCGTGAAGGCTAGAATCCGACTATGAAGGCAGATGAAGTTTTTAAGAGTTTTATCCAGGTTGAAGATCCTAGGCGGATGATCGCTTCGATCAAGACCCTTATGTTATTTATTTAAGACTTCCGCTGTATTAAACGTATTCTGTATTTCTGTTGTATTTGGGATTTATGGATGTAATTCCGAGACCTTGGTTTCAATAAAGATTATGATATTTCATATTATCAGTGTATTTTATGATTTGTATAAAGTGGTTAAGCCTTGGGTGGCTTCGAATGTGGAATCTGAGGTCACTGGCGGTAATACTTTCAAGGTTATATTTGGGGGTGTTACACTTGCCACCAAGAACTGTAGTAGGCTAACGGTTAATAAGATGAGTAGCATTCAATACTGAATCACCCCAATACTTCAAAGGAAATTTGGCCTCAAATAGAAGAGCTCGAGCAACTTCTAATAAGTGTTTGTGTTTTCTTTCCACGACACCATTCTGTTGAGGTGTGTAGATACAAGATGTTTGATGAATAATCCCTTTGGACAAGAAAAACTGTGAAGCCAAGCGACTGCTACCAAGTTCATAAGCATTGTCCGAACGAACAATTTTGACAGATTTACCAAACTGTGTATGAACCATAGAAATGAAATTCTGTAAAGCAACAAAACTACTAGCCTTTCTTTGAGTAAATGTACCCAAGTAGCCCTGGAAAAATCATCTACAATGGTCAAGAAGTATTTGAAACCATCATGAGTGTTCACTTTGAATGGTCCCCATGTATGAATTCAAAAATATCAGTGGTAGTAATAGAACTACTAGGAAAAGAAAGCCTATGTTGCCTAGCTTTGGCACATACATCTCAAGGTGGGACATCCTCTTTCTGAATTGCTAGTTGGCAAAGCAACTTTAGCTTGTAAAAGGGAAGGTGACCTAAACATTTATGCATCAAAAGAAAAGTACTGATAGTATTCTTATTGCTAGAAGTAGCTTGACAAGATAAGCCTTGGTGCTTAAGTGCATCCAGTTGATCAAGCAGATACAACCCCTGCTGTGCCTTACCAAGGACTATAGGCCTTGTCGAAGTTAGGCCCTGCAAAGCACACAATTTATCAGTAAAGACAGCTTGACAACCTAACTGAGCAACCAACCTGTTGACAGATAACAGATTGAATCTGAACCCTGGAATAAACAATACTCTCTGAAGAACAATCTCAGAAGTAATTTGTACTCGGCCAATAACATCAACTTTAAGACATTGACCATTGGGAAGATTTACAGTGACTGGCACAAAAAGTTTCTTGTAATCAAGAAAATGGTCTAAATGATAGCACATGTGGTCACTAGCTCCTGTATCTATAATCCATATATGATTGAGAATTGATTTGCCTAATCCAGTAAAAGAATAAGAGGTAATACCAGCATAGTTGCTAAAAGCCTGCTCAGATGAAGAAGATCCAGAAGTTTGTTGAAGAAGGTGCTTTAGTTGAGCAAACTCACTGGCAGAGAGGCTAGAAGCAACATAATCTCTGATAGGCGTTGTCGTGACACCTAAACAAAATAATCCTAACAAACCTAACTCAGTAGAATAGGCAAGTAAGGGTCGAATCCCACAAGGAGGAGTTGTCTTTCTTAATGTAAGTTTGCATGCAATAGTAACAAAGGGGGGTTTTGGTTGGTTGGTTGTAAACAAAGGAAACAAAAGCAAAGGTTTGTAATCAAATTGGGAAAAAAACACTTAGCCAAACAAATATCCACCTTTAGTTTGGTTGATTGATCATTGATTATTCCTAGTCATCAATCCTCATAAATGTCCTATTCCCTGTTCTGAAATAGTTACCAGTCATATCAGTCCAGGGAACCCTAACTATTAAACAATCATGAAACCATCAAGATAAATCTAACAGCAGCAGTAAGTTCAGGAATAAATAGGCTTCTGTTGCGTCTTCGTCGTCATGGCTCGTGGTCTTCTTTCGTGGTCTCCTCTCCATCTTCAATAAGTCTTCGTTTAGCTTCTCCAAACCACTAAAGTCACACTTCTTTTCCTCAACTCCATATTCCATAATTATGCTCTAAACATATCCAAATGGTACCCAAAACACCGGTAACAACTCCTAGTTAAATCCTATAAAGTAGCGCTGATCAATCTCCATAGGAGGATTTAGCATCAAAAGCTTGAACATAATTAGCATTTGAACTTGAGCGACTGTTGTTGTTGGATGGATAGCCTATGATCTTGTAACATTTGTCAACAAGATGTACATGCTTCTTGCAATGGGAACAAAGCTTAGGATTCTTTCCTTTGTAGTTAGAATGTTTGTTTGATGATTGAGCATGAAAAGAACTAGAATCAGTAGAAGCAGTGGAAGTAGATTTAACCTCCCTTTGTTGTTCTTCTTGAATCAACATCGAGTATGCTTGATCAACATCCGGAGTAGGATTCATCATTAAAATGTTTCCACGAATCTTCAAATAAGTCTCATTAAGTCCCATTAAGAATTGATAGACCTTTTGTTCTTCCTCATAAGCTTTCATAGCCACAGCAGTATCACAAGAACATAGAGGAATCATGCGCAAAGAATCCAATTCATCCCAAAGTTTCTTAATTCGAGTGAAATAAGAAGTAATGTCGTCAGTACCTTGTGCAATCGAAGCAAGATCCTTCTGGACTGCGAACTTTTGAGCTCCATTAGTGCGACCAAATCGAGCAATTAATTGAGACCAAATTGCTTGGGCAGTTGTGGCGAAGAGAACACTATCGGCGATGTTCTTGTCGAGTGCGCTCAGAAGCCAAGAAATGACCAAGTCGTTGCAGTGATCCCACCGTCTAAGCCTTGTAGGATCATTGATGACTGAAGAACGAAGAAAGGAGCCGTTGATGAACGCGATCTTGTTCTTCGCACTCAGAGAAACCAAGACCGAGCGTTTCCAGGAGAGGAAGCCTTTTCCATCAAAAGGCTTTAACACAAGATGCATCCCTGGACTATCATAAGATTGCAAGTGGAGAGGATCACTGAGATCCGTAATCGCAACTGGATTGTCATTCACCATAGCTGCAAGAGAAGGATTTCGATCGAAGAAATTGAGGAAAATCGAAGCAAAATTGATTACATAGAATCAATCTGGAAGAATTAAGATCAATTGATTACAGAGAATCAATCAAAAATGAAAAGCGAAGTAGCGGAAGCAGGATCAATCAAAAAACCGAGACTGATACCATGTTTGTGTTGTAAAGAGAGAAGGGAAAGCAAGAACGAACTCCATTAGAGGAGAGCTTCATTAGGAAAATATTGAATGTCTGTTACAAGGAGAAGAGGGAAATATATATGTTACATAGGAGGGAGAATTAGTTACAACTGATGCACGTGTTGTACACGTGACACTACTCTAATAATAGTAGATTAGTGAAGTTGGAGAAGAGGAAAAGTGTTGAGAAAAAAAAGGGGAAGGGAAGAGATAAGTGAGAGTCAAAGGCGGTGGACATGTAAAAATACACGTGGAGGTAAAACTCCAAGCCGGTGATGACAGTGTAAAAATGGCAAGATGGTAATTGCCATGAAACATTGGGTGCACTTACAAAGAGAAAGACCAAAATTATACAAAAAAGGAAATGAAAATATAAAAAGGATAAATTCATAAATGATTTTACCCAATAAATATCCAACACATTATCAAGAATGGACACTCTTCCACACTCTTCCATTCTTAAAAGCTGACACATCATCAAATGCACCAATTTATGCATGCATCTATACATGTTGGGAAACTCTCTCTTTTTACTCAGTGTGAATTTAAACGACTTGCTATAAATTCGAGTTCGTTCTTGCTTTCCCTTCTCTCTTTACAACACAAACATGGTATCAGTCTCGGCTCTCTCTTTTGTGAATTGGTTCATCTTTTTTTTTTGATAAGGTAAGAATTCGAGTTCCCGACATAAAATGTCAGATAGCTCGAGAGGCCGATAAATCGGCAACTGGAAAAACCAGTTCACAAAAACACAAACAAACAAATGAAAATACAACAAAGCAAAGGCGAGCTATAAGACTAGGGAGAGAAGAGAGTCAAGCACAAACAAAACAGTGCCACCAGACGACGGGTCAAACAGGAAAACAATCCTGAGAAGTGATGAATGGACAGCCATGACGTTGCCCCCACCAAGATGAGGGATCTTCAAGAGTCTCGACCACCCTGACGTTGCCGTTTGGATCTTCAGGAGCCTCAACACAACCGCGACCACAACTGGAACAACTCGATCTCCACCCTTAATCAACTCAACAGAAGCAAAGAAGTACCACTCACAAACTTGCACACAAAACACGAACTAAAAAAGACAGGATTAAAAAGAAAGGAAGCGGACAACAAAAAGAGACTACATCCAACACATAGGACTCTCTCTAAAAAAAAAAAGAGCTCCAAGAACCCACACGCCGCCGTCGCCGGAGACAGATTTGGACAGCAAACCGAAGGATGAACGTAGCCGGATCTGGTCAGCAACGAGGGCTGTCGGTGGTTTGTTGCGGGCGGATCTGGGCTAGGCGCGAAGGTCCCGGCGGTGGTCTCCCGCGGGTTCGGGAATGGGCCTTTTGACCCGAAATCGAGAGGCTGTTGCTTGTCGCTGTGCTGGCTTCTCCTGGCGGCTTCCAAAGCTGCGCCGACTCCGGCGGCTCTGCTGTGGGTCGGAGATCAGGTTGGGCTTTTGGGTTTTCGGGTTTTGAACTTCCGGAGAGGGGGGCGACGGCCAAGAGGCCATTACCTCTTCCTCTGGATTAGTTACTCTGGTTTTGGAGCTCGATTCCGTCATTGAATGAGCGGGGGGAGCATGAGGAGGAGGGGGATTCGGCCGTTGCCGACGTGAGGAAATGAAGATCAGAGGTAGGGGTTAAGGCATTGGTTTGGGCGGTGGCGGTTTGGGTTCAGGGTAAAGAGAGTGTTTTAGGGTTCGGGTTTAAATTTTGCTTCAACACTTGGTTCATCCTTTTGTTAGTTGTGTGATTTGTGTCATAGTTTTTTTAGTATTTGTCCAGTTTTATCATTTATGGCATTGATAAATTTCTGTGAGTGGGGGCGTTTAAGTAATTTGTGGATATTAAAAGTGGGTGGTGAATTTGGAAGGTTTGAAAATGGACGTTCAGAACTTGAGGTGGGGCCCAAGGAGAGAGAATTTAGAACAGTCAAATCATTATTTGGGGAATGAGTAATGTGGGGAGTTACATTCTGCAACGGAACGGTCATATCATTATTTGGAAAAGGATTAATTATGGGACATTGATTTGAGGAGATTACGGTGGGGCCCGTGGGAGGTGAGGAAGTATGAGGGCCGACTGGAGGTATTATTGTGGGTTGAACAGCCGGGTTTAGGTAAAGTATTTGATTTTCCTTAATAAACCGGTCCAGAAAAAATCCTGGTTCGGTTCACTAACCTTGTACGGAAAAATCAGTTCGTCAAAAATGACATGACGAGAAATAATTACCTTGTTCGTATCCAGATCTAGACAGCGGTACCTTTGTGATTCGATGCATAGTCGAGAAAGACACAGGGCTTAGTACGTGGTTCAAGTTTGTGTTTGGATGTGGCAGAGAGGTTTGGGTAGCACAGGCAACCGAAGACCCGGAGATGTTCGTAGGTAGGCCTCGTCTTGTAGAGAGCTTCATGAGGGGTGAGCATGCGTTGCGTGGAGGTAGGGGTTAGGTTGATGAGGTGTGTGGCGGTGGCAAGGGCTTCAACCCAGAAGGTCGTGGGAAGATGGCCGTGAAAAAGCAAGAAACGAATGGCGTTTGTAATAGTCTGAATCATCCTTTCAGCTTTACCATTTTGTTGAGACGTGTGAGGGCATGAGAATTGGAAAAGAGTGTCGTTTTGAGAGAGAAAGGAATGAAGTTCCTTGTTATCGAACTCCCTCCCATGATCGCATTATATGTGTTTGATTGTGGAGTTGAATTGTGTTTTGGCGTAAGCATGAAAGTTTTTGAGGATTATGGTATCAGATTTGTATTTGAGTGGAAACGTCCAAATGAATTGAGAGTAATCATCCACAATAGCCAAAAAATATTCGAAACCAGATACGCTTAATATAGGAGATGTCCACAAATCACAATGCATAAGATCGAAGGGGGATTTAGAGACAGAAATAGACGGAAGAAAAGGCAATCTTGATTGTTTTCCGAGCTGACAAGCATGACATAAGGATAACTTGTCATTATTGAAAGAGATTAAATTTTGAGATTGAAACTATTGAAGAGAGTTGCTGCCAGGATGACCCAGACGACAATGCCAGAGGGAGAGTGGTGGTCGGCTGGTGGTCGTGAGGGAGTGGTGAGAGTCTTGGATGGTCGGCGGTGTTGTTGGGGCAAATGGGTATAGATCTCCTAAACTATTGCACCGATGGGTCATGGTCCTGTTGAAAAGATCCTTCACAGAAAAGCCAAGGGGATCAAATTCAACAAAGCAATTAATATCGGTAGTGAATTTATGCACTGAAATAAGATTTTTGATAAGCTGAGGAGAAACAAGAACATTTTTTAGCATGAGATGTGGTTTACTGGATAAAATTTTGTGAGCAATTTGAGAAATAGGGAGAATCTGACCATTACCCACAATGACTTTGGTGGAAGAACAGATACCCAAATTAAAAATGGGAGAGAGACTACCTACATTAGGACTCATGTGAGAGGAGGCGTCAGTCTCCATGAACCAATTTGGATCGGGAGACCGACCTTGTTGCATCGTCATACTGTTCATGGCGTTGATAAGGCTCTGCTGATCCCAAGAAGGAGAGGAGTGTTGGGAGAACATGGCTTGATGATGTTGGCTTGGAGGACGTGGACCAAGAAGGCCCGACTGTTTCCATGAATTGTTCCAATTGTTGGTGTAATAGGAAAGCATGTTCCACAATTGTTGTTGGAGACCACCGCGACCTGCGCCGCGACCACCGCGACCTGCGCCGCGACCACCGCGACCGCGACCTCTGTTATAGCCGTCGTTCTGCTGAGAGTTGGGATTTGGAGGAGGCACTGGCGGGGAGGAAGGCACCTGCTGAGATATGGAACCACCAGGAGAAGAAGGAGGAGGCGTTGTGGCACCATTGGTGGCGGTGAGAGTAGTCTTTGACGACGTAGCATGAGCCCTAGTCGTCTCCTCCAAGATTAGGCTACTACGAACCTCAAGAAAAGTCGGAAACGGACGTCAAAATTGGATAAGGCTACGAACATTAGCGTAGGACTCGTTGAGACCGCCAATAGTTTGAAGGACCAGGTTTTCGTCGATGACCGGATTACCGACATCAGCAAGGGCCTTCATTTGCATACAGTACTCGTTGATGAGAGGGTGCCCTACTTCAATCCGCGAAATTGTGACTCGATTTGAATAGCTCGAGCCTTCTTATTGTCACATAAAAAGATTCTCGATTACCTGCCACACCTGGAAGGCAGTAGCGCCGTTCTTCACAATGATGAGGAAAATGTCCGGATGGATGCAACAATAGATCCAGGACATCACCGTAAAGTCAAGAAGGAACCAATGCTCATCGTCGAAAGGGGGAGATCCGTCAACATGGGATATGAGGTTGAACTTCCCAAGAGTAACAAGGAACAAGTGTCGCCAGATCGTATAATTAGGAGGTGTTTGGGTTAGAATGGCCGGCACATGATTATGAATTGAAGAGACGTGCAATGCTTGTTGTACTGCAATAGCAGCAGGAGTAAGAGTGGAGGGGGAGGAGGTTTCGCCGGTCTCAGGCAGGGAAGGAAGGACGAAGGCATCGTTAGGAGGGTCGACGATTTGTGGTGGGTCAACCATGGTGGCGTTGATACGCTCTACTTTATAGTGCGTAACTAGGAGCTGTTACTAGGATTCAGGTACCATTTGTATGGGTTTAGAACACAATTTAAGAGAATGGAGTTTGAGAGAAGAAGTAGTGATATGGTGGATTTTAGTGCATATTATGAAGACATTGAATATGAAGGCGAAGCCAACAAGTGAAGGCCGCGAGCGCGGAAGAAGGAAGAAGCCGCGGGAGAGCGACAAAGCCAAAAGCGCGGTCGCAGTTTACCAAGAGGCCGCTGGAGACAACATAGGAGAAACCGCGGGCGCGGAAGGATGGGCCGCGGGCGCGGATTGAAGACAGAAGCAGATGAAGACTATAGAGACCAAACCGCGGTCGCGGGAATAGTACTGCGATCGCGGGTACTGTGCATACGCGGAGTGCGCTGATGCTTTCGTCCGAGATCCGTGTTAGTTTATTTCTTTTATTTTTATTCTATTTTATTTCATTTTTAATATATTTTAGGAAGATTTTATTTCTTATCTTAGGGAAATTAGGTTTTGCTAAGTTATTTACCTTTCTTTCATAACAGACTTTTCATTATCACTTTATCATTGTTCAGTTTTTCCCTTAGAGTTTTATGCTTTGAAGACTATGGAGAACTAATCAACCATTGCTTAATCCGACGATTGAAGCCTTCGTTTGTATTTGGTTGTGAGATTATAACTCTATTTCATTTCCTTTGATTTTATTGGTTCTCTTTGTGCTTCATCCCATTGATTCTTGCTGATTTGACTAGTCTGATCATCTAGTTGATATTAGTGATTTTCTATTGCTAGGGTTTGGATATTTTAGGTTGAAATCCCTTATCTTGTGTAGCAACCACGATTTATAAGAACTGGTTGTGAATGTTTATTGTGAAGAGAATCGATTACATGTTGAATACTGACGGGTTGTTAAGTGTTGCATGGATCCTGCTTAATTCCTATTCTTATTGCTGCCGTTAGATTGAATCTTGATGGTTCCTTGATTGTTTAATGGTAAGTATTTTCAGGGCTGGTTGACCTGTCTATATACATAAGATCAGAATAAGAATATTCATTGGTAAGAATTGAAGATAATCTAGGATCAACCAATCAAACTGAAGTGTAGATATTTGTCTTGCTAAGTTACTTCTCTTCCATTGATTACATCTTTTGCATTGATTTACATTGTTACTTGATACAAACCTAAAATCCCCCCTTTTGTTACTATTGGCATACAACCTTTGCATATAGGAAGATTGCTTACCTCCTTGTGGGATCGACCCTTACTTGCCTGTTATACTTAGTTAGGTTTTTAGGGATTCTTTGATAGGCATAACGACTTTAGCCTCATCAAATTTGGCGTCGTTGCCGGGGAGGCAAAGTTTAAATTTTTCCTGCTTGTTTGTATTGTGTGCCAACTATTGTGTGGACCTATCTTATGGTCCACACCCGTGCTACTGACTCTCCAATCTTAGATCTTAATACAGATATTGAGCGAACAATTTCCAGGAACCGCAGAGAAGTTCGTGAGCAACTCGAGATGGCTGACGAAGAACAGACTTTGAGGCAGTTGACTGCGCCGAATCTAGAGAAGCAGCCGCTTGCTGTGCAGTTTCCGGAGTTGGCTGATGGCGTGAATTTTGAGCTAAAATCTGGACTGATTCATTTGCTACCCTACTTCCATGGGATGAATGGAGAAGACCCCAACAAGCATATCTCTGAATTTCACGCTGTCTACAGCAACATGAAGCCAAGGAACATTACTGAGGACCAGATCAAGCTGAGGGCCTTCCCTTTCTCTCTGAAGGATGCGGCCAATGATTGATTCTATTATTTGGCCCCAGGAAGCATAGATACATGGGCAAAGATGAAGAAAGCCTTCCTGGAGAAGTACTTCCCTGCAACGAAACTCAATAGCTTGAAGAGGAACATTAGCAACATCGAACATCATGCTACTGAGACGTTGTATGAGTATTATGAGAGGTTCAAGAGGTTGATATCAAGTTGTCCATACCACGGGTATTCTGACCAAGACCTCGTTCTATATCTGTATGGCGGACTTCTTGATGATGAGCGCAGAATGGTGAACGCAGCCTGTGGCGGTAACATTCTAAACAAGACGCCAGCTGTAGCATTTGATATATTCTTTGAGCTATCTGAGGGCTCGAGACAGTTCAGCAAGAGAGCAAGCTCTCAAGCAGTTAAGGCCGCAGACTCTCATCCATCATCCTCACTACTTTCTGATATGGCTGAGATGAAGGAGATGATGAGGCGTTTCATGGTGAAAGGAAACCAACAACAAGTTAAGGCCTGTGGCATCTGATATGATACGATGCACCCCACATATGCGTGTCCAACGCTGCAGGAGCCCACAACTGAAGTAAATGATATAGGAGGTTTTGGTCCGTAAAGGCCAAGATATGACTCGTACTCCAACACCTACAATCCAGGGTGGAGAGATCACCCTAATAATTAGGGTTGAGCACCGGTCCAAACCCGGTCCGGACCGACCCGGACCGGAACACCAAAAATGGTGAACCGAAACCCGGACCAGAAATATCCGGTCCGGACCGGTACGGTCCGGTCCTATTTGGACCGGATTTGGACCGGTTTAGGGTTTTTCTAAATTTAAATATAATTTACTTACATTTAAACATGAAAAAAACCCCTCAAATCTAAATATAATTACTCTTAAATATAATTTATCCTAAAACTTAAACCCTAAATCCTAAACCTCAAATGTAAAAAAACCTCAAACCGGTTAAAATTTTAAGATTATTTAAAAACACCGGGTCGGACCGGACCCGGAATTTCGAAAATCCGTGGACCGGACTGGTTCAATCCAGTCCGGTCCAAATTTTCGGGCCGGACCGGAATTTGCTCATCCCTACCCTAATTTGAGGTACGGGAACCAACAGAATCCTCCTCAGGGCGTGATGACCAGGAGTTCCACCCAAGGCCACAACAATTTCCACCACGCCAACAACAACTTCAGCAGCCTGGAGGTCAACAACAACTATTCAGACCGCAATACGAGCCTAGACCTCAAGGCCAAAGTTCCAGTTCATCTATGTTTGTTGACAACCAGATCAAGTCTCTTGCACAGTGCATGACCAATATTACTCAGACGGTGTCCACCATGCATAACAACATGATACAATTTCAGCATGAGACCAAGTCCAGTATTCAGAACTTGGAGAAGCAGGTTGGACAGATCTCTCTAGCAGTGAGCAAACTGGATGCTAGGGATGCGCGTAAACTCCCATCACAGACGGAATTGACTTCAGTACAGAACGTCAATACAATGACACTAAGGAGTGGAACGAAATTGAAGGAAGTGACAGAGGCTGCAGAGGAGAAACCGCGACCGCGATTTGGGGTCAGAAACCTCTCTGTAGAACGACGAAATCTCGGAGGACGAACAACGTAACAGTCCGCGACCGTGGCCAAATTCATGCGATCGCGGTTTTCTTCCTGAAGCACCAGAATTACCAGATGCGGAACCGCGACCGCGGGTCCTAAACCGCAACCGCGGTTTGCCTGTTGATGCCGAAGATGATTACGTTCGCCCATATTTCCCTCCACTCAGTGCATACAAACCCGTTGCGCCATTTCTCGAGGCATTGAAGGACACCAGAAGGCTGGAGAACGACAAGGAGATCTTCGAGACCTTCAGTAACTGCAAGGTAAACATTCCGTTGATCACGCTGGTTAAGAGCATTCCTCGTTATGCGAAATTTTTGAAGGAATTATGCAAGATTAAGAGGAAGAAAACAGAGAAAACGAAGAAAAAGGTCCAAGTGAATGAGAATGTATCCGCTATGCTGCAAAAGAGGATGCCCAAGAAATGTAGCGACCCTGGCATGTTTAGCATTCGTAGCAAGATAGGTGACACCACATTCGATAAAGCCATGCTAGATTTGGGTGCATCTATAAATGTGTTACCTCTCTCGCGGTATGAATCTTTGGGGCTTGGACCATTGCATAAGACAGGGACGATGATTCAATTGGTGGATATGTCTAATGTGTATCCCAAAGGAGTCGTGCAGGATGTTCTGGTAGAGGTCGATAAGATGATTTTCCCTGCTGACTTCTTTGTGATGGATACGGGACAAGACAAGCATGCAGCCCCTGTGATGTTGGGTAGGCCGTTCTAAAAACGGCAAACACAAAAAATGATGTGAGTAGTGGTTCACCCACCATGGAGTTTGATGGGTTGAGGGTCGAATACAACATTGATGATGCAAAGAGACATCCTCCTGATTATGATCCTAAGTGTTCAATTGATGTGAGCAACCCGAGTTGATTCGAAGAGCACCATGTCGAGCCACGACACTAACCAAGGCACTGCTCGGGAGGCAACCCGAGGTATGAATGTTTGTTTCCCTTTCTTATTTTTCTCTTTGTATTTTTTGCTTTGCGTTTTCGTTTGTTTTCGACTAACCTGTAGGCGAGGAAGACCACCAGAGAAGAAACCGCGACCGCGGCCACCACTTCAGGAGCCTGGCGTTTTATTTTTAGTCAAAAAAATAATAATTTGTGGACACCGCGATCGCGGCCTAGCCGTCCGATTTTTACTACGAGAGACGGCGCGCATCATGCTGCCATGGAGGAGACATTAGCCCAACATTTTTATTTGGTACCGATTATGTCCCGACATTAGACAACTGATGAGGAGGAGCTCCAGAGCCAACTGCATATAAGATTATTGATATGGAGCGACAAAGCCCACTACACGATTGCACTAACACTCCAAATCCGTGTTCATAAAAGGCTCGTGCAACCCCATTTCTTTGATGTGCCACTTCACCTTACATTGGATCTATTTGGTTGTACGTGGAGTTTGCTTGAGTAGGACCGCCGCAACACCAGAGACTTGTGTTTTCAATGATTTACCGCTAGCCCCGACATCCACATCCAGGCCACCTCGGCGACGGTCGTGAGTACTTTTCTGACTTCCCCAGTGTTTCATCTTTTAGTCTTTCATTACATCGAGGACAATGCAATATTTAAGCATGGGGGAGTGATCTATACTTGCTAGTCGTCTGAGAGAGGAAAACAAAAAAAGAAGGAAAATCCTGGGCTAAGCTGAAAACCCGAAAGGGCGGCTTAGGCAATAAGCAGGTGGCCCGGGCCAGCATTAGGCTGGGGTAAAAAGAGGTCAAGAGTGATGTGAGTTTTGTGAGCCCGTCTATAGAAAAATGAAATGAGTGGCTAGGTGAAAACCCGAAAGGGCGCATGGGCAAAATGAGTGAAAAGAAGAAGAGTGATTATTAGGATTTCTCATTTTTCCTGGCGTGGTGACATAAGTGTTGGAGATATAAGGAGGATTCGGGTAGGTCACTCTGGGAGCTATAAGTAGATAGACTAGAGCTAGGATTAGATATTTTTATTCACTCTATGGTGTTCGGGTTAAGCTTGGGGGAAGTATTCTGCTTTCCCTAAAGCTTGTGTGCTGTGTTGATAAGTTGGTGCCTTGGAGATTCATGATTAGGTGCAGTTCTTAGTGAAGATTGTTTTGTTGTGCTTCCTAAGACCTTGGATATTTCATTGGAGGAGTAGGTTTCCATTAGCTTACTCGAGGACGAGCAAGGTCTAAGCATGGGGGAATTTGATACGCTCTACTTTGTAGTGCGTAACTAGGATTCAGGTACCATTTGTATGGGTTTAGAACACAATTTAGGAGAATGGAGTTTGAGAGAAGAAGTAGTGATATGGTGGATTTTAGTGCATATTATGAAGACATTGAAGATGAAGGCGAAGCCACCAAGTGAAGGTCGCGAGTGCGGAAGAAGGAAGAAGCCGCGGGAGAGCGACATAGCCAAAACCGCAGTCGCGGTGAACAGTGCCGCGATCGCGGTTTACCAAGAGGCCGTTGGAGACAACATAGGAGAAACCGTGGGCGCGGAAGGATGGGCCGCGGGCACGGATTGAAGACAGAAGCAGATGAAGACTACAGAGACCAAACCGCAGTCGCGGGAATAGTACCGCGGTCATAGGTATTGTTCATACACAGAGCGCGCTGATGTTTTCGTCTGAGATCCGTGTTATTTTGTTTCTTTTATTTTTATTCTCTTTTATTTTGTTTAATATATTTTAGGAAGATTTTATTTCTTATTTTAGGGAAATTAGGTTTTGCTAGGTTATTTACCTTTCTTTCATTGCAGACTTTTCATTATCACTTTATCATCGTTCAGTTTTTCCCTTAGAGTTTTGTGCTTTGAAGACTATGGAGAACTAAGCAACCATTGTTTAGTCCGATGATTGAAGCCTTCATTTGTATTTGGTTGTGAGATTATAACTCTATTTCCTTTCCTTTGATTATATTGGTTCTCTTTGTGTTTCATCTCATTGA
The DNA here is from genome assembly GCA_027886185.1 of Rheum nobile. NCBI lineage: Eukaryota > Viridiplantae > Streptophyta > Magnoliopsida > Caryophyllales > Polygonaceae > Rheum > Rheum nobile. The sequence goes on along the minus strand of WOAB01000169.1, from coordinate 1,136,236 downwards.
TTCTTGCTGATTTGACTAGTCTAATCATCTAGTTGATATTAGTGATTTTCTATTGCTAGGGTTTGGATATTTCAGGTTGAATTCCCTTATCTTGTGTAGCAACCACAATTTACAGGAACTGGTTGTGAATGTTTATTGTGAAGAGAATCGATTACATGTTGAATACTGACGGGTTATTAAGTGTTGCATGTATCCTGCTTAATTCATATGCTTACTGCTGCCGTTAGATTGAATCTTGATGGTTTCTTGATTGTTTAATGGTAAGTATTTTCAGGGCTGGTTGACCTGTCTATATACATAAGATCAGAATATGAATATTCATTGATAGGAATTGAAGATAATCTAGGATCAACAAATCAAACTGAAGTGTGGATATTTGTCTGGTTAAGTTGCTTCTCATCCATTGATTACATCTTTTGCATTGATTTACATTGTTACTTGATACAAACCTAAAATCCCCCTTTTGTTACTATTGGCATACAATCTTTGCATATAGGAAGATTGCTTACCTCCCTGTGGGATCGACTCTTACTTGTATGTTATACTTAGTTAGGTTTTTAGGGATTCTTTGATAGGCATAACGACTTTAGCCTCATCAGGCATTGAGAAGATAGAGGAAGAAGAGGATCGGTGTTTAGAATATAGATAATTAGGGTTAGGATGATACCATGTAAGAGAATGAAATCCCACTTTAGGGTTGTCTCTATTACTCAATAGTATATATATGTTACAAAGGAGAAAGGATAAAAGCAATACAAGAAGATTAACCTAAATACAGAAATACTAAAATAAGGTAAATAATATATTCTAACAATTGGGTGTTTGATGTGTGTTGTTTTATTATGATTGTGTTCTTTTGTACTCCTATATCTTCTTCGTCCAAGTGATAAGTGGAACAAAAACCATAAATAATGATGAACGCATTGTTTTCATTTGGGGCAATTTTTATTTGCTGCACTTTCCTTCCGAGAGTTGTCCCAATGATATGCTCGTTGACGACATTTTTTTTTTTTTGGTGGATGGAGAGACGGCACTCTAGGGACATATATAAATAAAAGCTACTTGGCCATCAGGCGAGGCGTAGCAAAACCCCTCACATCGTTTGAAATACAAAAAGACATCCGATCGGGCGGAACTTCAATAACATGAACACCAAGCGGAAAATCAAAAGCTAGGGACGCGAGCCGATCCGCGACCAAATTCGCTTCCCTAAAAACATACCGGAATTGGATTTCCCAACCCTACGAATGGAGCCTTGCGCCAAAAAGACGAGGTTGGATAAGGGGTGGTAACGATCCATAGGTTTGCTGAGTAACAGAATAGCCAATTGCGAATCTGTTTCTAGGCAAACCCTCCTGTAACCCCTGTTCCAAGAAAAATTGAGACCTGACACGATATCCCACAATTGCTCGTTGACGACATTGTGTCTCATGGTACTTCACTTATTCCTTCATCGAGTTTTTCTTTGCTATTTTTTTAGTGTCTAGCTCTTTGTTTGACAGAGTATTTTCTTCTTTTTACAGTCTTTCGATATATCGAGCTTATTTGATTTGTCGAATCACTTTCCATTCTAAAAATAAACATAAATGAATTTGGAGGATGAATCTTATGAGAACGGATGTTTAGGGCATTTTTATCCGGGTCCCATAAGTGGGTTTTTTAGATTTTTTGGGTTAAAATATTCAAATTGGGCTAAAAGACTCATGAAGGATCCCAAATTTGGGGTAAAAATGGGACCGTCCCATGCTCAATTTTTTGGCATCAGAGTGCCACGTGGCGCTCTCTGATTTGCGTGCGCTGATGTGCCCCACGTGGCAATCAACGGACGGCCATGATTTATTTCTGGCCGTCCGTTATATTTAAAAAAAAATTCATATATTTAAAAATTGGATGCTTAAAAAAAATATCATAATTCTAATTACATTTTTCTCTATCCATATACATCCATTTTGTATATATTTGGTTAATTTTTAATATTTTTTTTTGTATTATAGGTATCATTAAGTGAAAATAAATCATTTTATTTTAGTATTGGTGTTTTAAAATAAAATAAATACCAATTTAATTTCGTTATATGAAAATTATATTGTAATTTTTATATTAAAAAAGTGATATAATTTTAATTTAAACTAAATATAAAAGTCCCCAATACACCATGGGTCTTTTAGCAAATAATTCATCCAAAACCCCCCTAAAAGACCATCTCTAAAAGACTACATTAAACATGCTCTTATATGAGAACATGATAACATGAGCACACACTACAAAATTTATGAACACGACGTAAAAAAAGGGCACAATCGTATTATAAAAAAAAACGCATACTACGTGTGCATAAATGTCATATTATATTTGCATAAATTATGTATTATGTGTACACCAATTCATTGAAAAACGCGTGTTCATAAATTTTGTACTATGTGTGCATAAATTTTGTATTACGTGCTCCAATTTATTGAAAAACGCATGAAACCTTGTACATGTATGCATAAATTTTGTACTATGTATTCATCATTTTTTTCACGTGTTCATAAATGTACACGATTACTTTTCAGCGCATAGGCAAAATTGTCTTTCAGCGCATAGGGTCCTCACGTAACGTGTGGCATGGCTCACCACGTTACGTGAGGTAAAAAATGTGTCACACGTTACGTATGGATATTAATCACACGTTACGTGTGATTATGCTCCACACGTTACGTGTGGTTAATATCCATACGTAACGTGTGGTTATGAACCGGTTAATATCCATAAAAAAATTGGGTCTATAGACTCCACACGTTACGTGTGGTTAATATTCATACGTAACGTGTGGTTATGAAATGGTTAATATCCATAAAAAATTGCACTATAGACCCAATTGGGTCTATAACGTGTGGAGTCTCTCCCCACGTAACGTGTGGAGTCTCTCTCCACATAACGTGTGGAGTCTCTCCCCACATAACGTGTGGAGTCTCTCCCCACGTAACGTGTGGGGCTGCTCCACACGTAACGTGTGGAGCTTCAAACGGTTTCTCTCGTGCGTAACGTGGGAAGCCTATCCCCACGTTACGTGCGAGCCTATGTGCTGAAAGACAATTTTGCCTATGCGCTGAAAAGTAAGGCCCTAAATGTATGCATCGTTCTTTTACGCGCATATAAGCGTTCACTTTTATATGAATCAGACCCATAATTTTGGGTGCTTTTTAAACAATTGCAAAAGTTGAGTGCCTTTTCAACAAGGATATATAAAACGGTGATTTCGAGTTAAAAACCATAAACGAGGGATGCTTTCTACAATTTTATAAAGAAGTATGTGGCTTGAGAAGTTGAGTTGTGGCGTGGGCTGAGAAAGATATAAAGAGTGTAGTTGTTACCTTCCTCAACCTCATCACTATCGAAAGCTTATCTCATCCACCCCGTACGCCAGCAATGGCTGCTGCTTCCGCCACTTTCAACCTGGTCGCTTCCTTCACAAGCCTCTCACTTCGCTCCAGCTCCTCATCCTCTTTCCTCAGAGGCGATTTCGGATCCGTCGGTGTGCCTACCACGCCTTTCTCTCTTTCTTTCCCTGTGAAACCCTTGACGATTGAATCGGCGCACAAGAAAGGGGCTGGAAGTACTAAGAATGGAAGAGATTCCAAGGGGCAAAGGCTCGGCGTCAAGATTTATGGAGACCAATTGGCCAAGCCGGGCGCCATTATCGTTCGTCAGAGAGGAACTAAGGTTCGCTCGTTTTCATTTCATTTTAGAATTTCTGAAAATGGTTTGAGTGGCTGATCGTAATGTTGAATTAGGGACGATTTGAGCTAGGTTATGATTTAAAATTGGGAATTTTATCCGTGTCGAATCGATGTGTACGATTGGCTTGCTCAATTCAGAAGTATAAACTGGACATTCCATCTGATATGCTATGGATTGTGATTAGGCTGATTCCTTTTCTAAGAGTGTTAAAATCCAGATGGCTGCGGACTCGCTCTGGAGTATATCTTGTGATGTTTATTTGATTGAACATTGTCAGCTCTGTTAGCTTGTGTTGTACAACTGTTTCTGGTTGTAAATTGTGAAAGTTGAATATGGAGTGTTAATTCAAGGCCAAGAAATGTTGACATGTCTTTTAAGAATAGTTCATATGATCCTAAAAGGATATCCTAATGTAGACTGCATAGTCTTTACTGAGAGCAAGGTTTCATATATGTGTTGCAAGGGGAGGAGAAGTTTGTGAAGAAAAAAAAGTTCTAGTAGTGCAATCTCTTCAGATTTTGAGGGTATGGTATGCTTGGGACAGAGTTGAACAAGTTAAGCTTACAGACTCATGAGCTAATAAAAAGAGAAGTTCAGAAAGAGATTAGGAGATAGACATGAAGAACTCGTCTACTAAAAAAGGGTGGTAATTTACGATGCTACTCATAATAGAGATTTATTACGCACTGTTGAACCATGGTCTTGCCTATGGGATGTACAAAGATCTATTTGATGGTATTGGTGGCCTACAATGGAAGGAATGTCAGAAGTGGATGTGTTCGTAAGATAATATATGAGGCTATGAGCTGCAGTTTCGTTTATGTACACCTTTCCAGTGAGATACAGATATTATACTTTTTCCTGCTTGAAGTCTGTAGTAAATAAGCCATCACATTGTGAACGTACGATTGGCTAGATTGTGTCCTAGTCTCCTTCACCTTCTCTCCCATTCTTAGAAGAAAAGAAAGCCAGAAATTGCTTTTGATTTCATTGACATGTTGTTTGGAAGATGGAACTCTTGTGATGTTTGTAGCAAGTGTTTAAGGCTATAGAGTATATCATGGACTATGTAGAAGTAAAAGAAAAAAGTATTTTTGATCTTTTGTTGAATTAATAACATATTATCAAAATATTGTAGTGTGGAAAAACATGAGCCACAAACACATAATAGGATACTGTAGATGATATATTACAGTCAAAATTGTCCAAGAGAACAGTTTGAGCTGAAGCAAGGCAGTTCAGTCGTTTAATCATTCCATTTACCTGATTTGTTATTTGGTTTACTGTCATTTTGATCCCATTTACTTGTTCTGATGGGGAAAAAACAGGTAAGAGGTGGTCATGAATGTTTGTTCAATACTTAATTACCGTGTAGCTAGTGGTTTAATTTGCAAGAGTTAACATTAGACCTACTTCTGCTATTCATATCCTTATTCCTCGGCAACCTCTTGCACAATGAGACTAGTTTATTTGCAAGAGATATAAGTAAACCCTTTTCTCTTCTGCTGTCTCTTGCAGTTCCATCCAGGAAAGAATGTGGGAATCGGCAAAGATCATACCATCTTCTCTTTGATTGATGGGTTGGTCAAATTCGAGAAGTATGGGCCTGACAGGAAAAAGGTGGGTCTGCATCAATGCTTTGTAACCTCAAACACTTGTCTCCGTTGTTGTTTCCAGATAAAAAATAACCTGCTTAATTGTGGCTACGCAGATCAGTGTTTACCCAAGGGTGGAGCAGCCTGAAAACCCCAACAGCTACAGAGCAAGAAAGAGGGAGAACTTCAGGCTACAGCGTGAGCGTAAGAAGGCCAGAAAGGAGGGCATTTCGTTGGCACCACAACTCATGTTGGCTTCAGCTGCTCCAGATTCTGATGCTGCGCCAGTTTGTTGATTCTGTGAATTGGGTTGTTAGATGTTACTCTCTTGATGAGTCCTTTTGAGTTTTTTTCCTTCTTTATTAGTTCCTTTCATTTTCACCAAGTATACTGTTTGAAAATCTGAGTAAATATAGCAGCATTTGTTTCTCATTCAGGTTATATTTTTGAGTCGCACTTTGGGCCATATTCCTCTTAAATCACGTGTTCAAAGAGATTGCAGAACTACACAGGGATAAACTTAGTTGCATAACAGAATCATGTGAATCAGAGAGATTGCAAAACTGCAAATCTGTGCTACTGCTACAGGCGGTGCTGTCACGTTGTTGTTTAGTAGAAACTATGGAGTCATCATCTAATATTTAACGCATCAGCAAGTTGTATATTAGTGAAAACATCATATACAACACGGAGTCTGACTCTATGGCTAAAGTAATGTGCTTGAAAATTAGCTCATATCCACCCTATTGGAAAATATGATGAAAATGAAAATGGCCAAAAGATAAAAGAAGACCACAAAGTCAATCAACTTTCATGGAAAGTGAATACTTCTTCTTTTGCCCTACTTCCAGCAGCAACTCAAGAAGAGCCTCACATACCTGTGACGCATTCGGTTCCAAAGGATCATCGCTCAGAGGGGAGTACACCATCCATGCATGGTCCATGTTACGTGTCGGACGCACAACAACAGATCCCGGGACCTCTGCATCCCGACATGTAACAAGGCCGTCGCTCTTCTCCCCGTACCGCACCTGAAGTAGCTGAGTGCAAGCGCCCATGACGGCTCCAAGTGGCATCACAACTGGAACTTTAGTAGCTTGGCCAAGCTCAGCATGAGCAACATGAGACAATGTGGCAAGAACAGCAGGGGTAATCTTAGCCACTGTGTGGAAAGAAACAACCGGGAGCTCCTCTGGAAGTCTGTAATGCTTCAAGAATTCCCTACGTCTGTCGTATGTCAGATCTTCTAGAGCTTGCAAGTCACCCTTTAAACGTAACACAAAAGTAAGAGATTGGTCAGCCAATGTCATCAGTTGTTAATGATCAATAGCGTGTAAAGGTGTCCTCAGGAAAGGGAAGTAAATTATCATAAACTGCATGTAATCCAAACAGACTAATTTGTACCAATCTTCTCTTCAGTTTATGTTGGAATATGTAACTAAAAACAGACGACGTTCTATGATTTTACTTACAGTAGAATATGTAAGAGGAAAACGGCACAGTAGTTTTAAGGAGGTCATGAGTACGCACGTGAGTGTGTCTTATATGATAGGAAGAAGACAATCTACTTAGAAAGTGTACTTGCCAATTTCCAAATGGTAGAAGTAAAACAAACTGTATAAATCATCTATTGATAGGATAACATATGTTGGATAAAAATAGAATAAGGGAGTACAAAAAGTTAAATGTATCCCTACGTCACTCCTGTATAAGCTAAAAGTGAGACAGGTAGATAAATCCCTGGGTACTGAAATTCTCAACTAAGGCACCCAGATATTTTATTTCCAATCCCCAGTCCGAGTGCCAGTCATTTCTAGCTCTGCAATTAACTTCATATGGCATTCTGGAATAACTAGCTACAACGCCAACAACCATCATGCTATCAAACTACAGGAATTGGCATCTCAATCCATGGTTTTGACTGGAAAATCATTTCATTATTCTAGTACCTACTAGCTGAATTGATCCCAAGACCCACGATCGAATGAGTTAATAAATTGAATCTCAAATGATGCAATTTTGTAGACAAAAGGGTAAAAAAATTCACATAGGATAAGATTCAAGTAATACCTTGATCACTTTGCAGATGAGGATCTCCATGAGTTTACGCACATTAACATAATCACCCAGTTGTCCTTCACGGAGAATATCAGAAGCAATCGGACTACCTCCATATGGACTTTGAGCTAAAACCAGGCCTGCAACCTTATCCTTCAAATCAGGCCAGTACATGGACAAAGCAGCAGCAGCATCTATACCTCCTTTGCTATGACCAAATAGCATGACACGCTTCTGGGAACCCGAATAGATCTCCTCTATATAGTCTTTTAATTCCCTTGCATTTTTCTCTACAGAAGCCTAATAAGTCATGTTAGAAAAAGTTGCACATAAACACATTTCACCAGAAAAAAAGAAAGGTAAATGCATCATAAAAACTACCTCACTATGGATCTTGGCCATATGACACGTTAGACCCACTTTCGAAAGGTAGGTTTTTGTAGTGGAAAAGTAAAGTGGTCCATGGTTGCTGAAAAGGCCTGCAGATATAGAATTCTTTAGTGAATATGGAAGAGACCAATCTATAGACCCTTATATTTTGAATTAGTAGAAAGATATTGAGATTCTCTACTTGAAGGCAAATTGTTTCCTTATTTAACCATTTAAAAATCTGATGTTAATGATGCTCAAATCAATATTCCTAATGCTTTTTTTTTTTGCAACTGCTACAATTTCCAATGGACAATTCAAAATCACATGGAAAGAATTCAACCTATTGTAAGTTCAAAAATTGATATATTGTTTTTATGAAGATAGTGGTGATGCCATGTGGTGAGATACTAGAAAGAACATGTTACACTTAGCTTACACAGCTTTAAAAAACTAACAAGATTGGGCAATACATCCATCTAGACATCGAAGACAATTTTGCAGGACTATAATGCAGAGAATGACCATCCAAAATAATCTGAACAGGAACCTTGTAATCAACATTTAATCAAACGGGAATGATTGTGCCTAGCACATGTATTTTGCTCCAGAGACAATTCATTATGTAAGCCATTGTATAAGAAAAAGAGTAGCAGTGTCTCTTCACCACCTCTATCCAGTGCCACTTGGCATTAATCTTATGGAATTCTCTCTTTCTTGCAGTTTTAGTGAATCTAATGGAAGAGGTAAGTTAAACAGAAAGGTTGGGAGAAATAAAGAGCTGAAGTGAAACAGAAATGAAAGAAAATAGCTTATTCTTTCAAGGAAATATCTATATAGTATTACAAAAAGGTTCTATTTCTGCAGCATTTTCTTTTTTCTAAGCTCTAGTAGCCTTGTAGGTGCCGTATATAAGAGAGAATACATGTAAAATGTAAGGATTATTCCCCCCAGAAATGTCCAAAATATGTTAACAATACAACTATACAAGAACTTGCATCTTGCGACATCACATATAGCTTTCTACTTTATTAATTTATCCTCTCATTTGGGGCTTTACCACAAGATGTGAAAGATGACAAAACAGACATTGTAAATATTTTACATCTTTCAAATATATTGGAGTCTGCATGTAAAATGCAAGAAAAAAAGAGAAACTGTACTTTGGCAAGCTGTTGCACACCCAGATGCATAAACATATGAACATGAGAATATTTTTTCTTTCTGAGGCAGGGGGGCAGATAGATCATACATGATTCAAGCTACATAACAGGCATAACTGTAAGAGATTAATTTTGATAGGAAGTACTGAATTGCTTTTTCAAAAGTTGTACAAGGGAGATTTGATGCATCACTACTGCAACATTTGTTTTTGATAGGGACTGTATACTGTATAGTACCTGGAATCAGCAAATAAACCATCGTTTTTGGCAACCTGTGGACACCATGCCTGAAAAATAGAAGGCAGAAAAGAAGGAAAGATAAGAAGAAAAAAAGGATACAGACTGACTACATGCTAGAATTACTATGATTTTTAAGATATCTCTCTTAAGCTGAATGCACTGAAGTAGTAATCAAAGATGATAACATCAGAAAAGACTGAGAACAGATTTGGGTTTGTAATGTCTGGTTTAGCAAAGACTCAGTACTCGGTAGAAATTCTTCTATATTATATATAAACCTTCCTGTAAAGCTTCATTGAAATAAAATTACTATTTCTAAAAAGTATGTATTTTACTGCTAGCTTTAATGTAATGTACCTGATGCTGTCCAGTATTTCCATAAATCTTTCTGTACCATCTTCAACAGCAGGCATTTCAGAGTCATTCTGAAGCCAACCTATATCATCTGCTGATCCGCGAACAGTTCTCTTTGCCCGCTCGACCAAGCTACGATAACAATGAATCGTTTCAATAAAAATCATCCAAGATAGAATTATATGAAACATGAGCAATTGCAAAGAGTGTCATGCTAGAGTATTTCTGCTATTTGAGTGAGTCAATTTACAGCAATGACCCCTGACCCCTGACCCCTTAAATTTTCATAATCACTTTTCAAGGGAGGAAGGGAAGGCAATTTCTAAAGTCACATTCAATTCTTCCTAGATTCAGGTGCATCTGAAAAAGAGGATGTCAGAAACTGGTATGCACTAGTGCCTACAGGAGAAATGGTTGTAAATGTCTAGTAAAATAAAAAAGTGGAACACGTAACCATACAGCTATTTAACTAGATTATCGTCAGTTTGGGAGAGAATTTATCATTTGGGTTAGAGAGACACAGGTCAATTGTTGATTGAAAGAGAGATGAAACTATATTGTATCCTTTCTCTGTGGTTAAGGATTTGTGTACTGATAATACCTATATGTACTGCATTTTCAAGATTTGGTAAGAGCATATACCTTTACACACTGAACAAAATACAAAAATATCGAAACAACTGATGAAAGTATGTTACCCTTTGAAGAGTGAAATGCCACTATTACTGGAAGTAGAAGCTACAAAAGTAACACTATCTAGTGATGAATGTTCAACTGAGCTCCTGTCACTTCCATTCGTTTGAGATGTAGCATCAGTGGCATAACTTGCATCCCTAGATGGTGCAAGTGCATTCCAATTTCCATTCATCCAACTTGTAAAAGGTTGGTTTCCAGTTAGAGGCACTCTTTCTCCCTCAGATGAAAAGGCCACCAATTCCTGCTCATTTGCAGAAGAATCTCCAGCTGTAAATTATTCAGAAATTTTGTGTAGTTAATATAAGGTGATCCGGATTTTCAATGAAGTGAAAGAGGACTGAACACTGATATTTGTTTAATTTTTCCAGACCAAAAAACTTCATCCACAACTCCATGGGGGAAACAAGTTCTAAGCGGATAATGTATTGTCCTTCCAACAATAATAAAACCACCGTACAACAATGATGTTGCAAATAATTCAAATAATGACCTTGAATGCACCAACTGCAAAGCTATCAAAGATGACAAATGAACTATTGTATCTTACGTCTTACACCATCTGCAAAGGGCAGCATTAAATAACAAAAAGACACAAATTGAGTTCTCGTGACATATGATAGCACATCATGCAAACATCTGGTGAAGTAGCCAGAACCGAGCAGCTAGTTATCACTTATCACAATTCACAAGCGAGCAACTCGCATGACCAGAACGTCTCTATAAAGTTCAACATATTTGTGCACTCTCTAAAGACATGGATTTAGTTGACAACATTGCAACATCATTGGTTTTCACAAAAGAGCAGTGACAAAAAGATCAATACACTCCCTCCTCCTTAATCCCTCGACAAAAATAAATACACCAGAAAAGTTCATGTCAATAATTCAGAGATCCTGAGTAATTACATGAGATTAATTCTACTAAATTACTAATTGCAAACATATTACAGAAACAATAGATAATTGTACACTAATAGAACAATATTAAGGAACAGTTAGTTAATATGTGATGAAGACCATCAATACTGAAAAGCTTCCATACGGATCATGTTCTTCTTAACATAAGGAGCTAGCATATTTCACCCTCTTGGGCTTCCTTAAATTTTCTACCAATAGCCCATAGAAGAGCAAATAACAAATTTCTCAAGTAAAGCAAGTCAATATTACATTGAAAGCAACCTTCCACGTAAACTTGGTTTATTCAACCAATTTTTGCCTATTAATCTAACTCAAATCAAAACTAACGAGGCCATGTCCTGTTGAATATTTTCTTCAAATCTTCACTCCCTTCTCTCCAGCAAATATATTATTATTATTTTAACATTTGAAGAATCAAAACAAATGATTAAATATTTGTTAGAAAATATAGAATTTATTACCAAAGCTAAAAACATACATGATACATCAGAAGATTCAGAACAAGTTGCCCTCCAGAGAGAAGAAACGTAACCATATATTACTTGACTCAAATTGGCATGACCAAAGTTCACAAAATTCTGAATTATGTACAAACAAATAGAATCACTGAACACATTACGAATATAAACTTGCCAGAAAATTGTGGGAAGCAGCTGGTCAAGTACGTCGTTGTCTCCGCGAGATAAGAAGCAGCATTGTCAAGAGCTGGTAAGGAAGTAAATAGTCTGGGAACAAGCTGTCCACTTGTCATATTGTCGTTACGTGCCTGGAAAATTAATGGTCGTGTAAGAACTAAGAAATTTCAGCACGACAGGAAAATAACCACGTAATAGTAAAGCAGACATCCCCGTTGTGCACTTGGGTGGAGCAATGCATATATATATGGGAAGGGGGAGGGGGGGAAGCAGATACATACATAACCTGATAACCATGCACCAAAACAGTGAGCAATAATAATTGCTAAAAAGAGTACTCGTTTGACATCTTAAAAATATTCAGAGCAGAACAATAAATTGAATATATTCAATTTAGAAATCAATTATTCCAGACTAGTCTAAAAATGTTGAGCAGTGAAAGATTCTTTTAATTGGAAACCATTTATTTCCACAAATAAATAAGTTAAAATGTTTATCCAAATGGCAATACATGAGTCTCAGCCTATACATTCACTCTTTGGACTTAGTATCGTGAACCACTTTGAAGGTTAAAAGGCAACCAATTGTTTAATGGCTCATATGGGCATAGGGAAAAATGGATATTATTGTTTTAACTATTTTCTGAATTATTTGGAAAGGAAGGGTCAGTAGGATTTCAAGATGAGGATCAACGCCGTTAGAACCTTCTGGAAACTTTACAAACTTGAACAAATAGTATCAATAATGCCTCCTGAAGATGCTATCTAGATGACTTCATCTCCCCAAAATTCATACTATAAAAGCATTAGCTCGAATCCTCCTCATTTCAACTATAAGATCCATAGCTTACCCTGGAAATACCATCTGTACATTAAAAGACATAAGCTGCTTCTTCACTCAAGTATTTTATATGTAACTTTCTTCATATAGCTTCCCACTATGATACTAAAGATTTCAATAGCACATCAACCCTCTCACATGCGACAATAAAATGAAACTCTCCTTCCAGCATTAACAAAATCAATGTCACTCTGCCTTCTCCCATCATTAAAATATAAATATCACATGGGTTCCTCCCAGCTGAAAGTCTACTCTCCTTTCTTATCTGCAGAACATCTATCACTATCTCAAGGTGAAAAAAAAACATTGAAGATTTATAAGCTAGTTACAGTATTGTTTTGGATTAGAATTACTTCACTCTTTTAAGACAACACATGAAACAAAAACTCATCCTCGATATAAGAAACCAATTAGATGCATATATTTTAACTACCATGTCAAAAGAACCTATGCCAAATTTGGTTAGAAACCATTAAACGAAGGTAAAAGCTTACCATCAATTGTTGGGTTTCTTCACGACTTATAGGAGTTCTAGCATCCATAAATTAGATGTCCTGAAAAGTGAATGATGTCAACATGCTTATCCTTATAATAAAAAATAAAAAGGAGCATCATTGTATCTGCAACATATATTGAAATAGAAGTGCAAATATTTTACATAGGGAGTTAAATTTACTTAGGAGTATGCTCATAAGTAACCTTATGAAAGAGTGAGACTCCTCACCTCATTTGCGTCTAAGGTGATTTTATATACCAATCTACAGAGAAGGAAAGCAAATCACAGAGGATGGACTAAACTAGAAAGGTGAGTGCAAGAAAGCTGAGTGCAAGAAACCAGACGCAAGCTCGCTAGTGGTGAAAAACTAACAGACCAAGATTAAGTTGAATAAAAGAAGAGGAAATTATAACAAATAGGAAAAGATGGCACTACAACTCATCCCCCCTCTTTCCCTATTTCCAATCTCCTTCCTGGAAACTTACAACCCACCTCCTCCCTCCCTAAATAAGTCTTCTTCAACCTCCAGGGGATAATCTGAATTTGGTAGTCTACTTCACCCACCAGGGCGTAGTTTTGAGTTTGGTAGTCTTCTTCACCCACCAGGGAAAATTCTGAGTATGATTGCTCACTCCAGCTTAGGGAATGACTTTGCACCACTGTTTTACCGTTACCCTCCCAAACATCAATGACTGCTTCACACCAAACTCAAACACTATGTCAAAGTCCACCCATGCAAGAATTATCTATGGCCCTACTCAACCCTCTTTTTCCCCATTTATCATCCCCTTCCCTGCATATACATTCTCTAGCCCCTCTTAATTTCCTTGTCCCCCTGTTCTCACCCCAAAATCAACACACTTTCTCCCTTTAACCTCTCTGTTTACCTCATACTGGGAGTTTGAAAATTTCTTTGTTTTGTATTCCCAGGATTTAAATGTGGGGTTTGCTTTTGTAAAATTGGGGTGTCAGTGTTGCTATTTTATTGGGATAAATAATCAGTCTTCTTCAATTATGAACCTACAATTCTTGTCATCACCTATAGTACCTACTAATATCAGCCTTGTTCTCAAATGTTCACTATACAGGACAACGAAGATTGAGGAGTATGACTGTATGATTCACAAGAAAGCAACGGTAACGACAACATATATCAATACTTCTTTCTAGTTATACATCTTCTACATTTATCATAAAAAACCTTTCATGATAAAACACAACATTTATCATTAAAATCTAGTCCTATTTTCCAATAGTTCTTTCTAGTTATACACAATCTAGTCCATGGTAACTCAAGGAACAAACCTTTCCTAACTCTCTGCCTCCATCTTTTGCATAATACACAGAAGAAACAAAAAAAATTAAACACAATCCTTCAAGTTTCCTTCTTCAACACCTTTCGACCAATATCCCACATCCTCCATAATATTGCAACAAAGCACTAGAAGATGGGATTCCACCTATATTCTTCCCTGTCTCGCAGCTCAATCCACAAATACCTATGTATTGTAAAATAAAGGCTCACTTTCACACAAGTCACTTAAGCACCGCATTATATACCCTAATTTCCTCCTCTGTTAGCCAAAACCAAGTCCCTCGGAACTTTTTCTGGTTCTGTCCAAATTTCGACGAGTTCGAACGATTGGCTAATAAGAGAAAAATCACAAACAATTTGAGCCAATGATGACAATTAAGAAAATTAAACAGAAGGCAGCCAAAATTTGAAGAAAGAACGGTCAGCAGAAAGGCGGTGCACTCACCGGCGATTGGATCGGTCGGAACGGAGATAGTGGAAGGAGGGATGAACAAATCGCGTGAAATTCGTCAGAGAGGTGGCACCATGCATAAATTTTTAACTGCAAAACCTTCTCCGACGGGAAAATAGAAGGTGTAGAATATCGGAATAAGAGTCGGCGATACGGAGAAGGAACAACTACGTTTCTTTTTTTTGTTTCTTATAGAAAAATGTTATTGGGCGTTTTCAGAAAAATATAGCTGTAACCTGTAAGACACGTAGTTCATATATGATTGATGACCAACCAAACCGATATATAAGATCACGCCAACAGCAAATGTGATCTGGATAAGGTAAATTGGCTAGGTAACTTGTGTTTATGTCAAAAGTTTTTATGAAAAGTGATTCTATACTTAGGAATAATGTTGAGGAGAAAGTACCTGTTGGTACCTTTCCCCTCAAAAAAAAATGTTGAGGAGCAAAATGGATGTAAAATCGAATTGGATATTTACTCGATTGTAAAAACTGGATTTAATAATTAACTTTGTCCTTTATAAATAGTGGTCAAATCGAATCGGATATTGTATTTTGTCCATTATTACTGTTAAACCTGACTCAAGTTATCCATCTAATACGAAGTACACTAGAAGACAATGGAAGCCCATTAGGAGTTCAAGCCCATTAACCTTCAGCCCACTTGTCTAATGAGAAGATCAAAGTGGAATTGGGCACATAAGCTGATCATCATCAGCTTTGCCATCTGGAGGATTCAAATGCAAGCTGTCCTCACACAACATGGATTGAAGAAAGCTCTTCTAGGCAAGTCCAAGAAACCAGAAAGGGTGACGGACGAGCAGTGGGAAGAGATCGATGAACGCGCCTTGTCCGCCATTCAACTATGCTTGACGAGGGAGGTTCTGCGAGAGGTCATTCATGAGACCACAACGGCAAGTTTATGGCTGAAATTGGAGTCCCTTTACGTGACTAAGAGTCTAGCAAATAAGCTTCGTCTCAAAGAACGCTTGTACACGATCCGAATGCAAGAAGGTACGCCAATCCAATCTCATATGTGTTGGGCCCAGAAGCGCAAATTCTATGCCAACTAGGAGTAACGACAATTCCAAATGACACTCAGAAACAGCGACAAATACAGAATCTTAGGATAACCAGATCACAGACAAACTCAAGCAACAGAATAATCACAATAATCAACACAGGAATTTAACGTGGGAAAACCCTCAATCACGAGAGGGGAAAAAACTCACGACCAACCAAGCCAATCAATCCACTAATCAACAAATCAGTACAAGCGTTTAGCAATACAAGTCTCACACACTGGAGACAAACATGAAGATCTCAAACACCTCTCTAAATACAACCCGATCTAGATAGGATTCTTCTCCAACTGACTAAACCACTTGTTCATGCGATTAGATATTCCAAAGAGAGATGAATTTACCAAACCCTTGTTGGTAACGAGCTATCCGGATTCAAGAGACGACCTCCAAGACTAAGGAAGAGCAAAACTAGCTCTTTCTTCCACCTTTCTTTTTCTCTCCTCCAAACTCCCTCTTTTCTCTCTCTTTTTCTTTCTTTTGCTGGCTGCACACTCAAGAAGCTCAAAATGCTTCTTCTCTCGATGGTGGTTGTTGATCCCACACCACATCCCCTTCTTCATTTGCTACATGCCCTAGCAAATCATTTGGGCTGGACTGGGCCCATTGGCCCAACAATCTCCCCCTCCAGCCCAAGGGAAAGACGTCGTCATCCTGGCCTCACCTGCATCCGAGTCCCGTCCCGCCATCGTGGCGCGGAACTGATGCTCGCCAGATATCATCATCACTACCACCCTCTAGCTCCCCCTCCTCCGTAACTCTCTCGTACATTGAGGTAGGATATCCGGTGGACTCATACTTCTCTCTCTCTGACCTCCTGGCAGTTTCTTCAGTCTGTGTTGGCTCCCCCTGCTCAAATCCTTCATCAGCTTCAGCACCTAATGAACACTCCTCTGACACGGGTATCACATCAACACCATCCTCTGAAGTAAACTCCACACTTGTGTCATCCCCTTCTGACGTCTCAGAAGATCTGCTGAATCTTATATGCTTCATAGACAAACTATCATCACAAGTGCTCAAGGTCACACTGGCAACAAAATTGAGAGACTTCTTTGCCTGAACCTGCAACCTCATCTCACTCAAGCATGTCGACCGCCTATGCATCCAATCAAGTGAAGTATCATCTCGAGCTCCACTCAAGCCTCCCTTGATATCCCACATCTGAGTCCGATACAAGGTGTCTTTCAAGCTACCCCTTGCAATCACCATGGAACCTTTGACGAGTTTCCATTTCTTATCACCAAAGAAGTTCTTGTAGCCCTCCTGATCCAAAACATTTAGAGAAATCAGATTCATCCGCAAATCCGGTATGTGGCACACATTCTTCAATGTCAACGTGTAACCAATGTCTGTCTTCACACAAACATCACCCATACCAACCACCTCTGCATGACTGGCGTTCCCCATCTTCACCGTTCCAAAGACTCCTGCTTTGTACGTAGTGAATGCTTCCTTCCTTGATGTACAGTGGTAAGACGAACCAGAGTCAACAACCCACTCTACACAAGTATCTGGCTCACAACTCTGAGCCTGAACGCAAAAGAGAACAACCAATGTATCCTCATCACCATGCACAGTTGCAGTGGTGTTTTCATCATTTTCCTTTTGATTTTTCTCCTTCCAATGTTTACAGTTTCTCTTGATATGCCCTTCCTTGTCACAGAAATAACAAGCATAGCTCCCTCTGGTCTGTGATCTACCTCTCGATCTACTCCTCGAATCTGTCACCAAAGCCTGTGACGTATCCGTGCCCATATCCTTCCTCCTAGTCTCCTCATTGTAGAGACTATCCTTCACAGCAGATAAAGACACAACACCACTCGGAGCAGAATTGTTGATCGATACCACCAGAGTCTCCCAACTGTCAGGCAAAGAACTCAAGAGCAATAGAGCTTGTAACTCATCATCAAGGACCAACTTCATGGTGTTCAACTGATTCACCAATTCCTAAAACTCACTCAGATGCTCTGCAATAGGCTTTCCGTCTTTGTACTTGTAATACCCCTCAATTTTTAGTAAGGGTATTTTGGAAATTTTCCAACTCCCGTATTACAAGTCAGATTAATTTCAGAGAAGTTCAGACATTCGGTAATATGTTTGATCTCTGTAATATTTTTCTGAATAATATAAAATACAATTGATGTATTTTCAGGGTTAAATAGTCGTTCGTGTACGAATATATTTAACCTGGGGTTAAGATAATTAACCCAAAAGTAAACCGGTCAAAAGAAGGCAAAAATGGCCTTGACCGCACCTTTGCCGCACCCGCGGTGAAGGCCAACTTCTGAGTCGGCCACCGCACCCTGCCGCACCCCGCGGTGAGATCTTTTCTGAACGTTATCTTCTTCCCCTCTGCTCCTGTCAGCAGCGCCGATTGTCACGTCTTGCCCACTTGATCCCTTCTGGTCGAGGGCTTGTCCCCTCCTTGCTTGAGCCTATAAAAGGGATAGAAATCAGAAGGGGAGAGTGCACATCTGATCTCCTTCTTCCTCCTCTGTTTTTCTTCCAAAAACTCCATTGTTGTCTGAGTTTTGGAGCTTCGCCGGAGTGTCACCGGAGTTCCCTTTGAGTGGTATTCAAAGGCCTAAGGTGTTTGGAGATTGAACCATAATCGAATCGAGGCCCAACGAATCGGATTGGGTGAGTTTTCTCCATGGACACTGTCTTCGTCCTCTGCCCCTGTGCAGCCACCGCATCCACGGCAAGCGTCCCACCGCACCCGCGGTGAGCTGGGACGTGGTGTGTTCTTGGGTGTTGTGATCTTGGGCGAGGCTTGGTTCCTTCGATTCCTTTCGTATTCTTTTAGATTCATATATATGGATATTGAATCTAACTTAGGGTCTCGTTATGGGTCGGTTCCTCGGGATCTGTTACTCGAGATCTGTCCCTGCTTCTGACCCAGGAACTTGTCATCTCTAAGCTTGTTCAAGCTTTCGTCGGATCTAAGGCAAGTGGCGGTTCGCTCTTGCTTAATCATTCCATGTTTTCATTAATTATCAATTGTTTAATTATTAATTAAATTAGAGTGAACTGTTGTTTTCGTTTGCGAACTAATTTCATAAATAACGTGATTAAAAAGATGATGTTATAATAGGTTGTATATCTGTTAGAACAACGCTATTATATGTGTTAATTACCGTGATGGTATTGTTGTGAATTTAATGTTAACTTTAATGCTAGAATATCACGTGAGTTTGTAAGAACGCTAAGTCCAGGTAAGGATTAGTCGTTTCTATTATATCTATGTTTAAGTTGATTGCCAAGATGGCTATGATATGGGTTATTACTGTGTTGAACTATTTAGTTAGGACGAGTATTCATAGGAACGCTAATCCAGTTAAGGATTAGTCGTTTAGCTTGGTACTCATCGGGATAATTTCTGAAAAACTTTAAGGGTCATGACCTATGCTTCATATCCACCGTTAAGGATCTGAAGTGTTTAAGCGCCTTGCTAGCGCAATTGTGTGGGCATAATTGTCACCCTGTGTATTAAGCACCTAGCTAGTGCAATCTGGGTGGGCATAATTGTCACCCTGTGAGTTAAGTTTTAAGAACCTTGTAAGTGCAATCCGGGTGGACGTAAGGTCACCCTGTGTATTAAACTTCCGTTGTTAGTCGGAATAATATTAAAAGCCTTAACAGTAGTGTGTGTGTTGTAAATTAATAAAGATAAGTGCAGTTAAACACATAATTAATGAACCTTGAGCGTTGTACTGATTTGGGTGGGCATAATTGTCACCCTGAGGTTTAAAGCTTTGTAGCTGCTTTTAATAATATTAAAAGTCTTATCAGTGATGTGTGTTTTGTAATTAAATAAGATAGTGCGATGATGCACATATTTTAATATACTATTGGGCGAGTAGTGCAGCTAAGAGTAGTGCAGCTAGGAGAACTCGTCTTGACTTTGGTCAGAGTAAAGTTCTCTTTCTAATCTGAATTCGCGTTAAGCGGTGAGGTTGGTTGTGAACCGAAACCCCAAATTGTTTTAAACGTTTGTGTGTATTAATGTTCCCAAACATTCATCATAAGTTTCCTATAAGACTCATTTCGTTGGAGTCTTCTTTGGGTTGGTTGTTGTAAAGACTCGGTCTTTCAGAATCTTCTCTTGATCATGTCTTTTCATTATTCAGTAGGAGTATGGTGGTTGACTATCGTTATCGACTTTTATTCGAGAGACGATGAGTCTAACCTAATACGACTACTTCGAACCACTCTGCTTGTACCCTTGCATAGTCTTTCATTAGACTAACCAACCGTAATTGTTCTCTGCATGGTTGGCTGGTGTCATTCGTTCGATTCGGCACATCAGTGATTGATGCCTGAAGTCAAAGTAACTTGTTGAATGATAAGAGGCTTACAGACGAAGATTTAAGTGTCAGTGTTTTAAGTTGTTAAGTATTACTTTAACATGTATTTTTTTATAACCTGTCCATGTTATAGGCTGAATCTTAAAAGTCTTCCGTTGTGTAATTTAAAGTCTTCCGTTGTGTAATTTAAAGTCTTACGCTGTATTAACACTCTGTTGTAAAATAATCTCCTCGTTGGAAGAGAGATCTTTTAATAAAAGGTTTGAGTTTCATGTACAAATGTCTTCTGCTGTTTAATTTGTCATTTAATATGTTTATGTATTTAAGTTTAATTGTTCCGACCAAGCCTAGGGTGACATCGGACAACAACGTCTGAGGTCACTGGCATGTGACACTACCGGTATAAATTGGGGGTGTTACAGATATGGTATCAGAGCAATGGTTTTAAAATTTTTGGTTTGTTGTTAGGTTTGAAAATTTTTGAAAAATTAATTTCGAAACTATTTTCAACATATTCTCTAGTAAAGAGAACTTTGAAGATTTAACTGTTGATTTAAAAAGTTTCCTTACTCCTTGGAGTTTAAAAATAATGATTTAGCCATTTGAATTTCAAAGGCTATTTATAATTGGTTTATAAAAGGCGTGTTATATGCAGTCAAAATAAGTTCATGGTTGTAACTTTAAAGGTGTGATTTTGGTCTCGGTACAAGTTTTGTGATAGTATAAAGTATAAAGTTTGAAAGTATAAGGTTATTAATAAGTGGTTTCAAACTTCTGCAAGCTTCAAGTGTTACTTATTCCTTAGATCCATTCTAGGAATATTGTCTCTTCTTAGGATTAATGTCATTTAAAGGTTGACATTTCTCCTAGAATACCTATTCTCAAGTTAAGAGAAGAAGGTCGTTTTTGTGGTTAACAGTAGGGGGTTAGTCAGACTAATATAAAATTATTAGTTTGGACCCTTATAATCTGTTTCATAACGTATTTGACTTAAGTGTCAAGATCAAGTTGGAAAAGTTCTAAATTAACGTTATGGTTCATCAGCTGATGGTGAACACAAGAGATACGGTTCATGCTGGTGCAGGAGCAACGACGTGTGTCAATAATCTCCGTAGTTTGGTAATCCGTAAGTGTGACTTTTGTCAGTTGTTTTAATGAAATGTTTCGGGTAAATATAGAAATGTTTCCTTGTGTTGGAAAATTTCTGAATTCGTTGCTGTTGCAAATTAATCATTCATACGAAACCACATGAGTGCCGAAAACAGTATATATCATGTATGGATAAAGGTTGTCGGACTCATAAGGGGAGGAGTATCGTTTATAGCATAGATGTTCGTTCCCTACATGGTTAACCTCAGGGTCGACTCTATTGCTTAAATTCTAAATCCATCCCTAAGATCGTTCTCCATTTCAGGAGTAACGTCACGGTGGTGACATTAATTGTTGCGAGAGCATTGTCTCGTAAGCTGAGTCCTGCTGGGATTTCTTAAATTGTAGGAATAAATATGTGGAGTTAATATTCTAAGAGATTAAGAGTTATATCTCACTTGTGTACTTGGAATTTTTGTTCCATTAGAAGTATATAGAGGTAGACTAGTGCAAAGTCCGGAATGCCTAGTGGTGGAATCATGTTGTAGGCATTAATGTGGATAAAGTGTTGTGAATGAATAAATTGATTAAGGGAATAGTTCAATAAGAACTCGTTTTCCCTATTGCGATCTTGAGTAAGACTGTGAAATCCGGAGTTATGATGGTCGGGATCATAAGTAAGTATGACCCATGTAGGACCAATGGTTAAAGCTTTTGGAAAAGCCAAGTGTACGAAATCATAGGTATCCTTTGGGGAGATCTATTTGAGATTCGTTTGAGGTAATATAAGGAAATGATGCGATTAAGTCCTGGATGGATAGTAGATTGTGTGAGGAATATAAGGATTTTAAGTTAGAAATAAGTCATGTAAGACAGTACGAGTCGTTGGACTCGATAAGTGGAATTTCCAAAAGATGAAGAGTTATGACTCTTGGGAATTGTCAAAGATTGACATCTTGTGAGTATATCAGCTATAAGGCTTATAGTATCACTCTCTTTGAGGAAATAGGAGTAATATCTTATGTGATACGTTTCGAGGAACGTAGGAATAAGATATTGTGATTATTCTTGAATCTTAAAGGAGTTAAGTTAGAAATTGTTTAACGGGATGTGTTAAATTATCCTTGTAAGGATTTTAAGTTAGAGATGGCGTAAGGCCAGTCTTACTTTAAGATAAATGATGGGATTGTGTAAAGTACCATTAAGGGAATTAAGGAAGTTATGATTCGAGGTTACTAAGATTTAATATCTAAGTGTAAGAAGTTAATGTGTAAACCTTAGGGTTGTTTATAAGAGGATTGAAGGATAAATGTGTGTTCTCCTATTAAAGGTGCAGTAATATCGTTATGATGGTTGTGGAAGACCATTATTCTAAGGTAGACATGATCTGGTGGAGGTAGTAAGAGTTATTGCCTGGTATGTTGTATGGAGATAAGGTTTGTGAGAAGATGTCATGATTAAGGACATTAAGATCAGGAAGTAAGGTTGTTAGAGAAACCATTTCCTCGTTAGTAATGCAAGTTTCGGGGTCGAAACTTTTTCTAAGGGGATAGTAATGTAATACCCCTCAATTTTTAGTAAGGGTATTTTGGAAATTTTCCAACTCCCGTATTACAAGTCGGATTAATTTCAGAGAAGTTCAGACATTCAGTAATATGTTTGATCTCTGTAATATTTTTCTGAATAATATAAAATACAATTGATGTATTTTCAGGGTTAAATAGTCGTTCGTGTACGAATATATTTAACACGGGGTTAAGATAATTAACCCAAAAGTAAACCGGTCAAAAGAAGGCAAAAATGGCCTTGACCGCACCTTTGCCGCACCCGCGGTGAAGGCCAACTTCTGAGTCGGCCACCGTACCCTGCCGCACCCCGCGGTGAGATCTTTTCTGAATGTTATCTTCTTCCCCTCTGCTCCTGTCAGCAGCGTCGGTTGTCACGTCTTGCCCACTTGATCCCTTCTGGTCGAGGGCTTGTCCCCTCCTTGCTTGAGCCTATAAAAGGGATAGAAATCAGAAGGGGAGAGTGCACATCTGATCTCCTTCTTCCTCCTCTGTTTTTCTTCTAAAAACTCTATTGTTGTCTGAGTTTTGGAGCTTTGCCGGAGTGTCACCGGAGTTCCATTTGAGTGGTAAAGGTTCCCTCAAGTGGTATTCAAAGGCCTAAGGTGTTTGGAGATTGAACCATAATCGAATCGAGGCCCAACGAATCGTATTGGGTGAGTTTTCTCCATGGACGTTGTCTTCGTCCTCTGCCCCTGTGCAGCCACCGGAGTTCCATTTGAGTGGTAAAGGTTCCCTCAAGTGGTATTCAAAGGCCTAAGGTGTTTGGAGATTGAACCATAATCGAATCGAGGCCCAACGAATCGTATTGGGTGAGTTTTCTCCATGGACGTTGTCTTCGTCCTCTGCCCCTGTGCAGCCACCGCACCCGCGGCAAGCGTCCCACCGCACCCGCGGTGAGCTGGGACGTGGTGTGTTCTTGGGTGTTGTGGTCTTGGGCGAGGCTTGGTTCCTTTGATTCCTTTTGTATTCTTTTAGATTCATATATATGGATATTGAATCTAACTTGGGGTCTCGTTATGGGTCGGTTCCTAGGGATCTGTTACTCGAGATCTGTCCCTGCTTCTAACCCAGGAACTTGTCGTCTCTAAGCTTGTTCAAGCTTTCGTCGGATTTAAGGCAAGTGGCGGTTCGCTCTTGCTTAATCATTCCATGTTTTCATTAATTATCAATTGTTTAATTGTTAATTAAATTAGAGTGAACTATTGTTTTTGTTTGGGAACTAATTTTGTAATATCCCTCATTTTATAAGGGTAAATTTTGAACTTTCTAATGCCTATATTACAAGTCAGATTAAATTCAGAGAAGTACGAACATTTTGTAAGATGTTTGATCTCTGTAATAATTTTTTTTGAGTAATATAAAATACAGTTAATGTATTTTTTGGGTTAAAAAGTCGTTCGTGTACGAATATTATTAACCGGACGGCAAATCGGATAAGAATTGGCCAAAGCGGCGAAAGCGGCGACCGCCGCCAGGCACAAATCGGGCGGCGACCGCCGCCAATATCTCTGACATCGCCGGAGCTGGAAACTCGCGTCGTTAACGCCTCGGAGGACGTCCAGTTGGTCGGGCAACGCAGCTGGCTGCTTCTCCTCCTTGCTTGGGTTATATATACAGAGAATGAAGAGGAATTCGAGCCCGTCTGAACTCGCCCTTTCTCTTCCAAGATCTCGCCGGAAAACCTATCATCTCGTCGGAAATATTAGAAGCTTCGTCGAAGCTTTGTTCTTGAGTTTGGTTGATCTCAAAGTAAAGCTTTGGTGGCCTTAGGAAGCTTAGAATCCAAAGCAAACCAAAGGAGAAGCAAACCGATCGACGTCGGTGAGAATTCTTCTTCTCGAAAGTTTCTGACCTGTTCGTAGCGGCGACCGCCGCCACGAACAGGCGGCGACCGCCGCCGACAGGACCTTGGCATGTTTTGGCCTTGGCTTCTGTGGCTTTTGATCGGGCTCCGTTC
The DNA here is from genome assembly GCA_027886185.1 of Rheum nobile. NCBI lineage: Eukaryota > Viridiplantae > Streptophyta > Magnoliopsida > Caryophyllales > Polygonaceae > Rheum > Rheum nobile. The sequence goes on along the minus strand of WOAB01000169.1, from coordinate 1,111,376 downwards.
CCTTCGATTCCTTTCATTATTCTTTAGATTCGTACTAGCTATTGTCGAATCTAACTTAGGGTCTCATTATGGGTCGTTCCAGAAGCATTTAACATCCAGGATCCGTCCTAGTTCCAGACCCGGAAACCTCTTGTTCCTAAGCTTCGTTCAAGCTTTTGGCTGATCTAAGGCAAGTGACGGTTCACTCTTGCTCATCATTCCATTTTTCCATTAATTATCAATGGTTTGATTGTTAATTAATTTGGAATGATTTACTGTTTTGTTGGGAACAGTTTTATTAAATGATATAAAAGGAATATGATATTATAATAGGTTGTATATCTGTTAGAACAACGCTATTATAGATATATATTTTGGCCTGAGGGCTTTGATATGATTATTGTTGTGCTTGGACTGTTTAGTTAGCACGAGTATTCGTAGGAGCGATGGACTATTGAGGTCTAGTCGTTTCTTGATAATGAAAATGGTACTAAGGGTTCTAAACTCAAAGACCATTTGGTGGGTCATGACCTTTCTCTGTACTTGGTATAGAGATGGTGGCACGAAGCTGGTGCTACAAACTTGGGATCCGTCCCTATCAGAAGTATGTCCCGCTGTCGGCAGACATATAATTAAAAGCCTATAATGTGATGTGCATTTTGGAATTAAAAAGGATAAGTGCCCGAGCGCACATGATTAATAAACCTCAGACGAGTAGTACAGCTAGGAAAGCTCGTCTTGACTTTGATCAGAGTACCGTTCTCTTTCCAATCTGGATTCGCGTTAAGCGGTGAGGTTGGTTGTGAACCGAAACATCAAGTCGTTTTTGAACGCTTGTATGAGATTTTCAATGTTCCCCAACATTGTCATGTTTCCTATAAGACTCAATCTTTTGGAGTCTTCCTTTTGGTTGATTGCTGTGAGACCTGGTCTCCAGAATCTCCCTTTGATCATACCTTTTGATATATTCCAGTAGGAGTATGGTGGTTGACTATCGTCATCGGTTTTAATTCGAGAAACGATGAGTTTAACCTAATACGACTACTTTGAACCACTCTGCTTTGTACCCTTGCGTAGTCTTTCATTAGACTAACCAACCGTAATTGTTCTCTGCATGGTTGGCTGGTGTCATCCGTTCGATTCGGCACATCAGATAAGCATCCGAGGAATGGAGGCTAGAACAACTATAAAAGTAAACGGTGTTTTAATGGTTTATCAGGCTACGATCCTTGGCGGGTGATCTTTATGATCAAGACCCGTGTATTTATATTTATAAAGACTTCCGCTAAATACTCTGTTTTGTCCTATGGGGATTGTGATGTAATCCCCAGACATATGTTTTAATTAAAGGTGTTGATGTTTATATCTTAACCGTTGTTTATGAATTGTGTTTAAACCGGTAAAGCCTGGGGTGGCTTCGGTGTGGAAACCGAGGTCACTGGCGGTAATACCTTTCCAAACGGATTGAAATTTGGGGGTGTTACAGATCTGGTATCAGAGCCTAAGTTTTAGAACGGGTTGGGTATTTGAAAACCAATTACTCGTTTTCAATTGAAAAGTATTTTCAAAAGGGCTCTGAATTTTCAAAATGAAAAGAATTTGAAAATAAAAATACCGTTCATAGTCATGTCTTCTATCTATAGTCTGATGTAGTAAGCTTGCTTCTATGTCTAGAAAGACTAATTCCTTCCTCGTTATCCTGTAGGATATGGGTGCGTGTATTTCTCATAAGAGGGACTCGGTAGATGCCGAGATAGATTCACCATCTCCAGGAAGGCTCGACTTCCCAATAACCCAGGGATGCTTTGAGGTTGGAGAACCAAGCAGCCCACCTGAGGAGATCAAGCATGTGCTTCCTGAGTCAGTAGTCCTGGTGTCAAGGAATGTTGTAGTTCCTGTGGCAGCACCAGTTGAGCCACCAAGGGAGGAAGCAATGCATGAAGATGAATCGTCTAGGTACGCGAGAGGGTACTATAATGACGATTACCAGATAGAAATGATTCCTGAAGAGAGCGAGGAGGAAGATGAAGAAGAGGACCCCATAGAGGAAGACCCCGACGAGGAAGAGGACCCCATCGAGGATGATTCTGAGGAGGATACCGAGATGGACCTCAACGAGCAGAACCAGGAGTCCGATGATTTGAGGCACTTGCTGGTGGATAGTCAGGAACCGGGGATGCAATCTATTTCCCCTAGTTCAGAGTTACCACCTGTGCAAGAGTTGCCACCAGTGCCAGAGTACACACTCATGTCTGATGCTGACTGGGAAATACTTTATACCGAGTACGGTATTGGAAGAAATGGTAGAGAATCTCAGACTATCTCTACTCAAAGGAGAAGGAGGACGGAATCTGAACTACGAGAGATCCTTCGCCAAAGCGAGATGATCTCTTCTGAACAGCAATACCAGATGGACAAAATGATCGCCAGTGCTCACAGAAGGGCTGGGCTAGGAGAGCCAAACGTGGAAGATCCATACTTCACCATGACTGAGATAAGGCCAGGGACACCAGAATCATGTGTTCCAAGGCCAAGCAGGGTGCGTAGTCCATCGTCAGAATCCAATGGAGAACCCCGTCCGAAGAAGCCTTGCATGGGAAGTCTACCGTATAGGAAACGTTTCGGAACACCGTGATAAGGACCGACATTGCCTGTAGCAGTAGTTTCCTTTTCTTAGTATTTCAGCATGTACCGTGTAAATATTCTAGTATTGCGACATGTACCTTGTGAAATACCACAATCTCCGAGCAATTTTGACCTGACGCTCGGGAGATCGGCTAATGTACAGTTTGTAAAATAGTTCAAGTTCATCTATGTAAGTACCAAGTTGATCTATTCTGAGTTGATTTTTTATTACATTAAGTATTTTGGGAAAAATATTAATGTATAAAATCCTTGGAATTTGATTGGTAAACAGATGGTGAACACAATGAACAACACTCGTTCTGATGCTGGTAACCATCCCAGACACAACGAGAGGAGCGCTGGAACTCCTGAGAATATACGTGAGTCCAATTCTCAACATGATCCCAGGAGCAATGCTCCGAGGATATTTGACGAGGCGGCCGTTGCTGAAATTCGGGAAATTTTCATGCAAGCAATGACTGATGTCTTACACCCGAGTGTGTCTCAGGCACAAGATGTGCCGGCATCCTCAGCAGCCCCGGAAGTTGAGGAACAAGAAACTCATGTACCCCGGCATCAGGAGACTGTAGTCAGAAGCAAGAATGATTGTGGCCGAGCACTGAAGGCCATAAATTCTATGAGACCCGACATCTTCAACGGGAAAGGTGAACCAGTTGAGGTGGTGCATTGGTTTTCCCACATAGAGCGGTTATTCCGCAGTGTGGAGTGCACGGAAGCCGTGAAGGTGCACATAGCTTCTCTGCAATTAAAAGGAGATGCTAGTGAGTGGTGGGAAAACACCGGTCTTGCGGATAGCCCTGATTTGAGTTGGGCAATGTTTAAGACTAAGATGATCGACCGATTCTTCTCTCGGGCAATGAGAGAGGAAAAGCGCAAGGAGTTTCTTTACCCTAAGACTGAAGGGTTGAAGGTGGCTGAATTGGCAATTAAGTTTAATCACTTGTTGCCATACGCCGGTTCGGATGTATCCACTGAAGAATAGAAGATTTGGCATTTCCATGAGTGGATGAACCCAAAGATTAAGCCAATGATGTTAAGCAACAATTGCTCTACTCTGGAACAATATGTGGATGCAGCTTATAAGCTAGAGACAACTCTAGAAGAATCGACCAAGAGGAAGAATCGCTAGAGGTCGACAGAGGATCAACCTCAGGCAAGCGGATTCAAACGTCCTGAGCCACCGTCCAACTTTGCTAAATCCAGCAAGGCAAAAACGGGTAGAACGCAAGACGGGTTGACACAACAATCGGGTCAGGGCAAGAGTTTGATTCAGTGTTATAACTGTGGTGACGCTGGGCACAAAAGCATCGCATGTGCAAAGGAGAAGAAGACGTGTTTTGGCTGTGGGACTGAGGGGCATTTGCAGAAGTTCTGTTGGCAGGGAAAGCAGAAAGGAGCAGAGTGCATCAGGGGTCTGTTAGGCAGAGTAACCAACCCAGGTTCAAACCAGCAACGACTCCTAGTCCTTCGATGCAGACAACTGCCCAGAACAAAGGAAAAGCCCCAGCAACTTCAAGAGGTCAGGGTCAGCGCCTGTATGAGATGCGTGAGGCTGATGGACCTAATGCACCGATTGCTCAAGGTACCATCTACCTTCACTCTACTCCTGTATGTATACTGTTTGATTCGGGTGCTACCCATTCCTTCATTTCAGAAAATTGTGTTAGTAAGTTAGGTTTAGTTTGCAACGAAGTTTGTGAGCCTTTCGTTGTGAGTCTTCCTAATAATGAACGCTTAGTAGGAACTAAGTGTTTGTTCGAGTTTCTGATTACCATCCAGGGTAAGAAATTCGAGGCAGATTTGATCTGTATTGCCATGGATCCCTACGACATTATCCTCGGTATGGATTGGCTGACACGCCATGGGGCAGTGATCGATTTTAGTTCGAGAATAGTGACAGTGTCATCTGGGGCCCAGAGTGTGTGCAAGTTTAAAGGTCGGAATGACGCTGATAATGGTAGGCTTATAAACGCAATGGCTGCGTTTAAGCTACTTCGTCAGGGTTGTGTCGGGTACCTTTGCTATCTGGACGAGCCCACGAAAGATGAACCATCAGTTCTTGATATTCCTGTGATTCAGGAATTTCCGGATGTCTTTCCGGAAGAGATTCCTGGATTACCCCCGCATCGTATTATAGAGTTTTCAATTGATCTTGAACCAAGTACTACTCCAATTTCTAAAGCACCGTATAGAATTGCCCCTGCTGAGATGCAGGAATTGAAAAAGCAGTTAGAGGATCTTCTCGACAAAGGCTATATAAGACCGAGTGCATCGCCTTGGGGTGCTCCGGTCTTGTTTGTCAAGAAGAAAGATGGATCGTTTCGGCTTTGTATCGACTACCGAGAGTTGAATAAAGTCACGATCAAGAACAAGTATCCTTTGCCAAGGATTGACGATCTGCTAGATCAGCTGCAAGGAGCTAAAGTCTTTTCCAAGATCGATCTGAGATCTGGTTATCATCAGCTCAGAATTCGTGAGGAAGATATTCCGAGGACTGCATTCCGGACAAGGTATGGCCACTATGAGTTCGTAGTTATGCCATTCGGACATACCAATGCTCCAGCGGTCTTCATGGACCTGATGAATCGATGATTTCACCAGTACCTAGATAAGTTCGTGGTGGTTTTCATTGATGATATTTTGATTTATTCCCCGAACGAGGAAGTTCACGAGGAACACCTGCGGATTGTGTTGTCAATCCTTAGACAAAATGAGCTATATGCTAAATTGTCTAAGTGTGACTTCTGGATTAAGGAAGTGGCTTTCTTAGGCCATGTGATCAACGAGAATGGGGTGATGGTTGATCCCTAGAAGATTGAGGCAGTAGCCAATTGGAAGCGGCCTCAGAATGTGAAAGAGGTACGCAGTTTCCTTGGACTTGCCGGATATTATAGACGGTTTGTAGAGGGATTTTCCAAGATCGCTCTACCCATGACCGGTTTACTCCGCAAGGTCCATAAGAAGTTTGTCTAGACTGACAAGTGCGAGGCCAGTTTTCAAGAATTGAAACGACGATTGACCTCGGCACCAGTATTAGCATTACCAGAAGGAAATGACAGATATGTAGTCTATAGTGATGCTTCTAAGAATGGTTTAGGATGCGTGTTGATGCAGAAAGGCAAGGTGATTGCTTATGCATCAAGGCAACTGAAAACCTATGAAGAAAACTATCTGACGCATGATCTGGAACTAGCGGCGGTAGTGTTCGCGTTGAAGATTTGGAGGCATTATCTCTATGGTGCGAAATGCCAAGTCTTCACCGACCACAAGAGTCTCAAGTACATATTCACTCAGAAAGAGTTGAACATGAGGCAGCGACGCTGGTTAGAGTTGCTCAAAGATTATGATCTTGAATTGTTGTATCATCCGGGCAAGGCTAATGTAGTAGCCGATGCACTGAGCCGGAAGACACCGCATGAGACAGTAGTAGCTCTCCTCACTACTCAAGCCAAGCTAAATCAAATGGTGTGTGAAGCTGAACTCTTGTATGATCAACGTAGAGGATACCTGAGTATGTTGGAAATTCAGGCTACACTACTTGATCAGATTCGAGAAAAACAAATTGATGATATAGTTTTGGTAAAGTTGAGCTGTGAAGCATTGAACGGGAAAGCTCACGGTTTTGTGATTCAGGAGGACGGATCACTCTGGTTTCAGAACCGAGTTTATGTGCCTGACGTTGATGGTCTTCGCCAATTGGTGATGAAGGAAGCTCATTCATCAGCTTATTCTGTACATCCAGGCTCTAGTAAAATGTACAAGGACCTCAGAATGATGTTCTGGTGGCCCAACATGAAGTGGGATGTGGAAGAATTCGTGGTGAAATGCTTGACTTGTCAGAAGGTCAAGATAGAACACCGTAGACCAGGTGGTGAATTGCTACCTCTTCCAGTTCCAGAATGGAAATGGGAAGATATCACAATGGATTTTGTCACAGGATTACCCAAGACTAGGAGTCAGAAAGATGCTATTTGGGTTATCATTGACAGGCTCACGAAGAGTGCTCACTTCGTGGCTATTAAGTCAACCTGGGGAGTCCAAAAGCTAGCTAAAGTGTTTTTGCACGACATTGTCCGCTTACATGGTATTCCTAAGACCATTGTATCGGATCGTGATGGCCGTTTTACATCGAGATTCTGGAAGGAACTCCACAAGGCCATGGGAACCGAGCTAAGGTTCAGCACTGCATTTCATCCTCAGACAGATGGACAGTCTGAGAGGACTATCCAGACCCTGGAAGATATGTTGAGAGCATGTGTACTTGACCGTCCGACTAGCTGGGAGGACAGCTTAAGTCTAATCGAGTTCACGTACAACAATAGCTGGCACGCTACTATCAAGATGGCTCCATTTGAAGATTTGTATGGTCGAAAGTGTAGATCGCCAATTTGTTGGGATGAGAATGCCGACAAGATTTTACTCGGACCAGAGTTGGTCGAGAGAACTGCTTCAGATATTGCTTTGATCAGACAAAGAATGTTGACCGCTCAAAATCGACAGAAGTCTTACGCCGATCCAAGACGTAGGAATGTTGAATTTGAAGTTGGCGACAAGGTCTTTGTCAGAGTCTCGCCATCCAAAGGCGTGTTCAGATTTGGTAAGCATGGGAAGCTTAACCCTTGCTATGTGGGACCATTTGAAATCCTCGATAGAGTGGGATCCCTTGCGTACCGTTTGGCATTGCCGCCATCGGCGCATCCAGTGCATAATGTGTTCCATGTATCCTTGTTGAGGAAGTACGTACCAGATGAGTCTCATGTGCTGAGCTATGAAGACATCGAGATTCAAGCAAATGGTACTTATGAAGAGATACCTGTGCGTATTCTCGAGCGCCGCGAGAAGCACTTGCGCAACAAGATCGTACCGTTGGTACGAATTCTGTGGTCCAAGTCAGGGACCGAAGAAGTTACCTGTGAGACTTGGGAGACTGAAGAGGATATGCATAGGCGCTTTCCCGAGATGTTTACGACCTAAGTTTCGGGGTCAAAACTTCTTTTAAGGGGGAGGTAATGTAATATCCCTCATTTTATAAGGGTAAATTTTTGAACTTTCTAATGCATATATTACAAGTCAGATTAAATTCAGAGAAGTACGAACATTTTGTAAGATGTTTGATCTCTGTCATAATTTTTTTTGAGTAATATAAAATACAGTTAATGTATTTTTTGGGTTAAAAAGTCGTTCGTGTACGAATATTATTAACTGGACGACAAATCGGATAAGAATTGGCCAAAGCGGCGAAAGCGGAGACCACCGCGACCGCCGCCAGAAAGCGGCGACCGTCGCCAGGCACAAATCGGGCGGTGACCTTCTGTCGTCGGTGGCGACCGCCGCCAATATCTCTGACATCGCCGGATCTGGAAACTCGCGCCGTTAACGCCTCGGAGGACGTCCAGTTGGTCGGGCAACGCAGCTGGCTGCTTCTCCTCCTTGCTTGGGTTATATATACAGAGAATGAAGAGGAATTCGAGCCCGTCTAAACTCGCCCTTTCTCTTCCAAAATCTCGTCGGAAAACCCATCATCTCGTCGGAAATATTCGAAGCTTCGTCGAAGCTTCGTTCTTGAGTTTGGTTGATCTCAAAGTAAAGCTTTGGTGGCCTTAGGAAGCTTAGAATCCAAATCAAACCAAAGGAGAAGCAAACCGATCGACGTCGGTGAGAATTCTTCTTCTCGAAAGTTTCTGACCTGTTCGTAGCGGCGACCGCCGCCACGAACAGGCGGCGCCCTCCGTAAGGCAGGCGGCGACCGCCGTCGACAGGACCTTGGCATGTTTTGGCCTTGGCTTCTGTGGCTTTTGATCGGGCTCCGTTCCCTTCGATTCCTTTCGTTATTCTTTAGATTCGTACTAGCTATTGTCGAATCTAACTTAGGGTCTCATTATGGGTCGTTCCAGAAGGATTTAACATCCAGGATCCGTCCCAGTTCTAGACCCGAAAACCTCTTGTTCCTAAGCTTCGTTCAAGCTTTTGGCTGATATAAGGCAAGTGGCGGTTCGCTCTTGCTCATCATTCCATATTTCCATTAATTATCAATGGTTTGATTGTTAATTAATTTGGAATGATTTACTGTTTTGTTGGGAACAATTTTATTAAATGATATAAAAGAAATATGATATTATAATAGGTGGTATATCTGTTAGAACAACGCTATTATAGATATATATTTTGGCATGAGGGCTTTGATATGATTATTGTTGTGCTTGGACTGTTTAGTTAGCACGAGTATTCATAGGAGCGATGGAGTAATTGAGGTCTAGTCGTTTCTTGATAATGAAAATGGTGCTAAGGGTTCTAAACTCAAAGACCATTTGGTGGGTCATGACTTTTCTCTGTACTTGGTATAGAGATGGTGGCACGAAGCTGGTGCTACAAACTTGGGATCCGTCCCTATCAGAAGTATGTCCCGCTGTCGGCAGGCATATAATCAAAAGCCTATAACATGATGTGCGTTTTGGAATTAAAAAGGATAAGTGCCCGAGCGCAGATGATTAATAAACCTCAGACGAGTAGTACAACTAGGGAATAGTGCAACTAGGAAAGCTTGTCTTGACTTTGATCAGAGTACCGTTCTCTTTCCAATCTGGATTCGCGTTAAGCGGTGAGGTTGGTTGTGAACCGAAACATCAAGTCATTTTTGAACGCTTGTATGAGATTTTCAATGTTCCCCAACATTGTCATGTTTCCTATAAGACTCAATCTTTTGGAGTCTTCCTTTTGGTTGATTGTTGTGAGACCTGGTCTCCAGAATCTCCCTTTGATCATACCTTTTGATATATTCCAGTAGGAGTATGGTGGTTGACTATCGTCATCGGTTTTAATTCGAGAAACGATGAGTTTAACCTAATACGACTACTTCGAACCACTCTGCTTTGTACCCTTGCATAGTCTTTCATTAGACTAACCAACCGTAATTGTTCTCTGCATGGTTGGCTGGTATCATCCGTTCGATTCGGCACATGAGATAAGCATCCGAGGAATGGAGGCTAAAACAACTATAAAAGTAAACGGTGTTTTAATGGTTTATCAGGCTACGATCCTTGGCGGGTGATCTTTATGATCAAGACCCATGTATTTATATTTATAAAGACTTCCGCTAAATACTCTGTTTTGTCCTATGGGGATTGGGATGTAATCCCCAGACATATGTTTTAATTAAAGGTGTTGATGTTTATATCTTAACCGTTGTTTATGAATTGTGTTTAAACCGGTAAAGCCTGGGGTGACTTCGGTGTGGAAACCGAGGTCACTGGCGGTAATACCTTTCCAAACGGATTGAAATTTGGGAGTGTTACAAATTTCATAAATAACGTGATTAAAAAGGTGATGTTATAATATGTTGTATATCTGTTAGAACAACGCTATTATATGTGTTAATTACCGTGATGGTATTGTTGTGAATTTAATGTTAACTTTAATGCTAGAATAGCACGTGAGTTTGTAGGAACGCTAAGTCCAGGTAAGGATTAGTCATTTCTATTATATCTATGTTTAAGTTGATTGCCAAGATGGCTCTGATATGGGTTATTACTGTGTTGAACTGTTTAGTTAGCACGAGTATTCGTAGGAACGCTAATCCAGTTAAGGATTAGTCATTTCTTTATAACTTGGTACTCATCGGGATAATTTCCGAAAAACTTTAAGGGTCATGACCTATGATTCCTATCCACCGTTAAGGATCTGAAGTGTTTAAGCACCTTGCTAGCACAATTGGGTGGGCATAATTGTCACCCTGTGTATTAAGCACCTAGCTAGTGCAATCTGGGTGGACATAATTGTCACCCTGTGAGTTAAGTTTTAAGCACCTTGTAAGTGCAATCTGGGTGGACGTAAGGTCACCCTGTGTATTAAACTTCCGTTGTTACTCGGAATAATATTAAAAGCCTTAACAGTAGTGTGTGTGTTGTAAATTAATAAAGATAAGTGCAGTTAAGCACATAATTAATGAACCTTGAGCGTTGTACTGATTTGGGTGGGCATAATTGTCACCCTGAGGTTTAAAGCTTTGTAGCTGCTTTTATTAAAAGTCTTATCAGTGATGTGTGTTTTGTAATTAAATAAGATAGTGCGATGATGCACATATTTTAATATACTATTGGGCGAGTAGTGCAGCTAAGAGTAGTGCAGCTAGGAGAACTCGTCTTGACTTTGGTCAGAGTAAAGTTCTCTTTCTAATCTGAATTCGCGTTAAGCGGTGAGGTTGGTTGTGAACCGAAACCCCAAATTGTTTTAAACGTTTGTGTGTATTAATGTTCCCAAACATTCATCATAAGTTTCCTATAAGACTCATTTCGTTGGAGTCTTCTTTGGGTTGGTTGCTGTAAAGACTCGGTCTTTCAGAATCTTCTCTTGATCATGTCTTTTCATTATTCAGTAGGAGTATGGTGGTTGACTATCGTTATCGACTTTTATTCGAGAGATGATGAGTCTAACCTAATACGACTACTTCGAACCACTCTGCTTGTACCCTTGCATAGTCTTTCATTAGACTAACCAACCGTAATTGTTCTCTGCATGGTTGGCTAGTGTCATCCGTTCGATTCGGCACATCAGTGGTTGATGCCTGAAGTCAAAGTAACTTGTTGAATGATAAGAGGCTTGCAGACGAAGATTTAAGTGTCAGTGTTTTAAGTTGTTAAGTATTACTTTAACATGTATTTTTTTATAACCTGGCCATGTTATAGGCTGAATCTTAAAAGTCTTCCGTTGTGTAATTTAAAGTCTTTCGTTGTGTAATTTAAAGTCTTCCGCTGTATTAACACTCTGTTGTAAAATAATCTCCTCGTTGGAAGAGAGATCTTTTAATAAAAGGTTTGAGTTTCATGTACAAATGTCTTCCGCTGTTTAATTTTTCATTTAATATGTTTATGTATTTAAGTTTAATTGTTCCGACCAAGCCTAGGGTGACATCGGACAGCAACGTCTGAGGTCACTGACATGTGACACTACCGGTATAAATTGGGGGTGTTACAGATATGGTATCAGAGCAATGGTTTTAAAATTTTTGGTTTGTTGTTAGGTTTGAAATTTTTCGAAAAATTAATTTCGAAACTATTTTCAACATATTCTCTAGTAAAGAGAACTTTGAAGATTTAACTGTTGATTTAAAAAGTTTCCTTACTCCTTGGAGTTTAAAAATAATGATTTAGCCATTTGAATTTCAAAGGCTATTTATAATTGGTTTATAAAAGGCGTGTTATACGCAGTCAAAATAAGTTCATGGTTGTAACTTTAAAGGTGTGATTTTGGTCTCGGTACAAGTTTTGTGATAGTATAAAGTATAAAGTTTGAAAGTATAAGGTTATTAATAAGTGGTTTCAAACTTCTGCAAGCTTCAAGTGTTACTTATTCCTTAGATCCATTCTTAGGAATATTGTCTCTTCTTAGGATTAATGTCATTTAAAGGTTGATATTTCTCCTAGATTACATATTCTCAAGTTAAGAGAAGAAGGTCGTTTTTGTGGTTAACAGTAGGGGGTTAGTCAGACTAATATAAAGTTATTAGTTTGGACCCTTATAATATGTTTCATAACGTATTTGACTTAAGTGTCAAGATCAAGTTGGAAAAGTTCTAAATTAACGTTATGGTTCATCAGCTGATGGTGAACACAAGAGATACGGTTCATGCTGGTGCAGGAGCAACGACGTGTGTCAATAATCTCCGTAGTTTGGTAATCCGTAAGTGTGACTTCTGTCAGTTGTTTTAATGTAATGTTTCAGGTAAATATAGAAATGTTTCCTTGTGTTGGAAAATTTCTGAATTCGTTGCTGTTGCAAATTAATCATTCATACGAAACCACGTGAGTGCCGGAAATAGTATATATCATGTATGGATAAAGGCTGTCGGACTCATAAGGGGAGGAGTATCGTTTGTAGCATAGATGTTCGTTCCCTACATGGTTAACCCCAGGGTCGACTCTATTGCTTAAATTCTAAATTCATCCCTAAGATCCTTCTCCATTTTAGGAGTAACGTCACGGTGGTGACATTAATTGTTGCAAGAGCGTTGTCTCGTAAGCTGAGTCCTGCTGGGATTTCTTAAAGTGTAGGAATAAATATGTGGAGTTAATATTCTAAGAGATTAAGAGCTATATCTCACTTGTGTACTTGGAATTTTTGTTTCATTAGAAGTATATAGAGGTAGACTAGTGCAAAGTCCGGAATGCCTAGTGGTGGAATCATGTTGTAGGCATTAATGTAGATAAAGTGTTGTGAAGGAATAAATTGATTAAGGGAATAGTTCAATAAGAACTCGTTTTCCCTATTGCGATCTTGAGTAAGACTGTGAAATCCGGAGTTATGATGGTCAGGATCATAAGTAAGTATGACCCATGTAGGACCAATGGTTAAAGCTTTTGGAAAAGCCAAGTGTACGAAATCATAGGTATCCTTTGGGGAGATCTATTTGAGATTCGTTTGAGGTAATATAAGGAAATGATGCGATTCAGTCCTGGATGGATAGTAGATTGTGTGAGGAATATAAGGATTTTAAGTTAGAAATAAGTCATGTAAGACAGTACGAGTCGTTGGACTCGATAAGTGGAATTTCCAGAAGATGAAGAGTTATGACTCTTGGGAATTGTCAAAGATTGACATCTTGTAAGTATGTCATCTATAAGGCTTATAGTATCACTCTCTTTGAGGAAATAGGAGTAATATCTTATGTGATATGTTTCGAGGAACGTAGGAATAAGATATTGTGATTGTTCTTGAATCTTACAGGAGTTAAGTTAGAAATTGTTTAAAGAGATGTGTTAAATTATCCTTGTAAGGATTTTAAGTTAGAGATGGTGTAAGGCCAGTCTTACTTTAAGATAAATGATGGGATTGTGTAAAGTACCATTAAGGGAATTAAGGAAGTTATGATTCGAGGTTACTAAGATTTAAAATCTAAGTGTAAGAAGTTAATGTGTAAACCTTAGGGTTGTTTATAAGAGGATTGAAGGAGAAATGTATGTTCTCCTATTAAAGGTGCAGTAATATCGTTATGATGGTTGTGGAAGACCATTATTCTAAGGTAGACATGATCTGGTGGAGGTAGTAAGAGTTATTGCCTGGTATGTTGTATGGAGATAAGGTTTGTGAGAAGATGTCATGATTAAGGACATTAAGATCAGGAAGTAAGGTTGTTAGAGAAACCATTTCCTCGTTAGTAATGCAAGTTTCAGGGTCGAAACTTTTTCTAAGGGGGTTGTAATGTAATACCCCTCAATTTTTAGTAAGGGTATTTTGGAAATTTTCCAACTCCCGTATTACAAGTCGGATTAATTTCAGAGAAGTTCAGACATTCGGTAATATGTTTGATCTCTGTAATATTTTTCTGAATAATATAAAATACAATTGATGTATTTTCAGGGTTAAATAGTTGTTCGTGTACGAATATATTTAACCCGAGGTTAAGATAATTAACCCAAAAGTAAACCGGTCAAAAGAAGGCAAAAATGGCCTTGACCGCACCTTTGCCGCACCCGCGGTGAAGGCCAACTTCTGAGTCGGCCACCGCACCCTGCCGTACCCCGCGGTGAGATCTTTTCTGAACTATCTTCTTCCCCTCTGCTCCTGTCAGCAGCGTCGGTTGTCACATCTTGCCCACTTGATCCCTTCTGGTCGAGGGCTTGTCCCCTCCTTGCTTGAGCCTATAAAAGGGATAGAAATCAGAAAGGGAGAGTGCACATCTGATCTCCTTCTTCCTCCTCTGTTTTTCTTCCAAAAACTCCATTGTTGTCTGAGTTTTGGAGCTTCGCCGGAGTGTCACCAGAGTTCCCTTTGAGTGGTAAAGGTTCCCTCAAGTGGTATTCAAAGGCCTAAGGTGTTTGGAGATTGAACCATAATCGAATCGAGGCCCAACGAATCGGATTGGGTGAGTTTTCTCCATGGACACTGTCTTCGTCTCTGCCCCTGTGCAGCCACCGCACCCGCGGCAAGCGTCCCACCGCACCCGCGGTGAGCTGGGACGTGGTGTGTTCTTGGGTGTTGTGGTCTTGGGCGAGGCTTGGTTCCTTCGATTCCTTTCGTATTCTTTTCGATTCATATATATGGATATTGAATCTAACTTAGGGTCTCGTTATGGGTCGGTTCCTAGGGATCTGTTACTCCAGATCTGTCCCTGCTTCTGACCCAGGAACTTGTCGTCTCTAAGCTTGTTCAAGCTTTCGTCGGATCTAAGGCAAGTGGTGGTTCGCTCTTGCTTAATCATTCCATATTTTCATTAATTATCAATTGTTTAATTGTTAATTAAATTAGAGTGAACTATTGTTTTCGTTTGGGAACTAATTTCATAAATAACGTGATTAAAAAGATGATGTTATAATAGGTTGTATATCTGTTAGAACAACGCTATTATATGTGTTAATTACCGTGATGGTATTGTTGTGAATTTAATGTTAACTTTAATGCTAGAATAGCACGTGAGTTTGTAGGAACGCTAAGTCCAGGTAAGGATTAGTCGTTTCTATTATATCTATGTTTAAGTTGATTGCCAGGATGGCTCTGATATGGGTTATTACTGTGTTGAACTGTTTAGTTAGCACGAGTATTCGTAGGAACGCTAATCCAGTTAAGGATTAGTCATTTCTTTATAACTTGGTACTCATCGGGATAATTTCCGAAAAACTTTAAGGGTCATGACCTATGATTCCTATCCACCGTTAAGGATCTGAAGTGTTTAAGCGCCTTGCTAGCGCAATTGGGTGGGCATAATTATCACCCTGTGTATTAAGCACCTAACTAGTGCAATCTGGGTGGGCATAATTGTCACCCTGTGAGTTAAGTTTTAAGCACCTTGTAAGTGCAATCTGGGTGGACGTAAGGTCACCCTGTGTATTAAACTTCCGTTGTTACTCGGAATAATATTAAAAGCCTTAACAATAGTGTGTGTGTGTTGTAAATTAATAAAGATAAGTGCAGTTAAGCACATAATTAATGAACCTTGAGCGTTGTACTGATTTGGGTGGGCATAATTGTCACCCTGAGGTTTAAAGCTTTGTAGCTTCTTTTAATAATATTAAAAGTCTTATCAGTGATGTGTGTTTTGTAATTAAATAAGATAGTGCGATGATGCACATATTTTAATATACTATTGGGCGAGTAGTGTAGCTAGGAGAACTCGTCTTGACTTTGGTCAGAGTAAAGTTCTCTTTCTAATTTGAATTCGCGTTAAGCGGTGAGGTTGGTTGTGAACCGAAACCCCAAATTGTTTTAAACGTTTGTGTGTATTAATGTTCCCAAACATTCATCATAAGTTTCCTATAAGACTCATTTCGTTGGAGTCTTCTTTGGGTTGGTTGTTGTAAAGACTCGGTCTTTCAGAATCTTCTCTTGATCATGTCTTTTCATTATTCAGTAGGAGTATGGTGGTTGACTATCGTTATTGACTTTTATTCGAGAGATGATGAGTCTAACTTAAACGACTACTTCGAACCACTCTGCTTGTACCCTTGCATAGTCTTTCATTAGACTAATCAACCGTAATTGTTCTCTGCATGGTTGGTTGGTGTCATCCGTTCGATTCGGCACATCAGTGGTTGATGCCCGAAGTCAAAGTAACTTGTTGAATGATAAGAGGCTTGCAGACGAAGATTTAAGTGTCAGTGTTTTAAGTTATTAAGTATTACTTTAACATGTATTTTTTTATAACCTGGCCATGTTATAGGGTGAATCTTAAAAGTCTTCCGTTGTGTAATTTAAAGTTTTCCGTTGTGTAATTTAAAGTCTTCCGCTGTATTAACACTCTGTTGTAAAATAATCTCCTCGTTGGAAGAGAGATCTTTTAATAAAAGGTTTGAGTTTCATGTACAAATGTCTTCCGCTGTTTAATTTTTCATTTAATATGTTTATGTATTTAAGTTTAATTGTTCCGACCAAGCCTAGGGTGACATCGGACAGCAACATCTGAGGTCACTGGCATGTGACACTACCGGTATAAATTGGTGGTGTTACAGTACTTGAGATTCATCAGCTTTCTAATCACAAAAGCTTTACTCTAGGCTGACTTCCTCTCATACATATCTTCCAATTTTTTCCACAACACCTGTGCATCTGTCTCGTTGCTAATATGGTGATAAACACAGTTATCCACCCATTGTCTGATGGTTCCAATAGCCTTTTTGTGCAACTTCTTCCAGTCACTCTCAGATGTCTCAGTCGGCCCTTTTGATCCCAACTCAATCGGATCATACAAGTCCCTGCAGTACAACAAATCTTCCATCCGCGACTTCCAAATCGAATAATTTGAAGCCGTCAACTTGAACATTGTACCCGCAAAGTCTTCAACTTTCATTGTCATCTCCACTCCTAATGCCCACAATCTCAACACAACCAAAAGCTCTGATACCACTTGTTGGGCCCGGAAGCGCAAATTCTATTCCAACTAGGAGTAACGACAACTCCGCTGACAATCAAATGACACCCAGAAACAGCGACAAACACAAAATCTCAGGATAACCAGATCACAAACAAACTCAAGCAACAAAATAATGACAATAATCAACACAAGAATTTAACGTGGGAAAACCCTCAATCACGAGAGGAGAAAAAACCCACGACCGGCCAACCAATCCAATCAATCCACTAATCAACAAATCAATACAAGCGTTTAGCAATACAAGTCTCACACACTGGAGACAAACATGAAGATCTCAAACACCTCTCTAAATACAACCCGATCTAGATAGGATTCCTCTCCATCCGACTAAACCACTTGTTCATGCGATTAGATATTCCAAAGAGAGATGAACTTACCAAACCCTTGTTGGTAACGAGCTATCCGGATTCAAGAGACGACCTCCAAGACTAAGAAAGAGCAAAACTAGCTCTTTCTTCCACCTTTCTTTTTCTCTCCTCCAAACTCCCTCTTTTCTCTCTCTTTTTCTTTCTTTTGTTGGCTGCACACTCAAGAAGCTCAAAATGCTTCTTCTCTCGGTGGTGGCTGCTGATCCCACACCATATCCCCTTCTTCATATGCTACATGCCCTAGCAAATCATTTGGGCTGGACTGGGCCCATTGGCCCAACAATCTGAATGAATTCAATTCCATTCTAGTTGATTTTGAAAACCTAGAAGTGGAATTAGAAGATGAAGATAAGGCAGTCCTGTTAATCGTGTCTTTGCCAAAGGCATATAAACACTTTAAGGAGATTATGCTGTATGGAAATCGTGAGACCTTGTCATTTGAAGATGTAAAATTGAATCTCTTGTCAAAAGAGAAATTTGATTCTGATTCCACTGGGAATAGTCAGGGTGAAGGATTATCGGTCAGAGGTAGAAACTCTGAGAAATCTCAAGATTCTAAGAAGTCTGGTATAACAAGATCGAAATCCAGAAACCGAAATCAAAACAAGAGTTGTAAGTACTGTAATAAATAGGGGCATGAAGTCTCTGAGTGCTACAAGCTCAAAAACCAGAAGAGTAAAGAGAATAACAACCAGACAAATCAACAAGAAAAACTAGCTGCAATCAGTGTAGCTGAGAATGATTCTGAAGGTGATGTATACCTAGCTGTTGACCTTGATGATAAGTCTAAGGATGAATGGATTCTTGATACAGGTTGTACCTTCCACATGTGTCCCCACAAGGATTGGTTTAGTTCCTTTGAACCATTACATAGTGGGGTAGTATACATGGGAAACAACACTCAATGTAGAGTGCTTGGCAAGGGTGATGTAAAACTTAAAACCCATGATGGTGTGATCAGAACACTTACTGGGGTGCGGTATATACCTGGTTTGAAAAGTAATTTGATATCTCTGGGAACTATTGAGTCGTTGGGCTATAGGTACTCGGCTGAAGGTGGAGTCCTGAAGGTTCTTAAAGGGGCCTTAGTTATATTGAAGGCTAATAGAAGAGGTAACCTATATTCTCTTGAGGGATCCACTGTAGTAGGCTCAGTTTCATCTGTTAATGCTAAATCCGCTGCCAGCTCCACCACATTATGGCACTATCGGCTTGGTCATATGGGAGAAAAAGGTATGGATATTCTCCGCAGAAGAGGATCAATCACGGGCTGCACAACCTCTCATGAGTTCTGTGAACATTGCATCTATGGCAAACAAAGGAAGGTTAGCTTCTCATCTGCCATTCATACGACAAAAGCCACGTTGGACTACATCCATTCAGATTTATGGGGACCCTCACGTGTACCATCCCTTGGCGGTAAAAGGTACATGCTTACCCTTATTGATGATTACTCAAGAAAGGTATGGGTTTTTTTTTCTTAAATCACAAGCATGAAGTCTTTTCTACCTTTATTGGAAAACCTTAATTGAAAATCAAACTAATAAGAAAATTAAAAGACTTCGAATTGACAATGGACTTGAGTTTTGTGGTAGAGATTTCAATGAGTTTTGCAGGGACCAAGGCATTTCAAGGCATCATTCAATACCCGGCAGACCTCAACAAAATGGTGTCGCCGAAAGAATAAATCGAACTATTCTGGAAAAAGTGAGATGCATGTTGTCCCATAGCAAGCTAGGACCCCAATTCTGGGCTGAGGCTGCCTCAACAGCCTCGTACATCATTAATCGCTCACCACACAGGTCCCTCAACGGTAAGATACCCAAGGAGGTATGGTCAGGTAGAAATATTGACTACTCTAATCTAAGAATTTTTGGATGTTCTGCATACATTCATACTAGTGATGGGAAATTGGAACCTCGTGCTATTAAGTGTTCTTTCCTAGGTTATGGATCAGGTGTCAAAGGCTATAGAGTGTGGTGTCCTAAATTTCATAGAATAATGCATAGTAGGGACATCGTTTTTAATGAAAAAGGAAATTTTCTGCCTAGACAAGATACTGGTTCTTCTCCTTCACTTGATGCAGGTGATAGGTTGGAGATTAAGGTGGAATCAAGCATCTGTAATGATGAAAAGTCTTATCCTACAATAAATGCAGAACACGCTGAACCTGTTGTTGCATCTCAACCATCAAATGAGGGTTATCAGCTGGCTAGAGATAGAGAAAGAAGAAGCACACGCAGGCCAAGCAATCTATCTGATTATAATTGCAATTTGGTAGCCTTTGCATTTTCAGTAGCTGAATACATTGACAGTCAAGGTGAACCTCATAACTTCAAGCAAGCTATTTCTAGTCCAGAATCTGATAAGTGGTTAGCTGCCATGAAGGAAGAGATGGATAGCCTTCACAAAAATGAGACTTGGGAATTGGTGAAGTTACCCAAGGGAAAGAGGTCTATAAGCTGCAGATGGTTATTCAAGATAAAAGATGGCATTCCAGGTGTGGAGGATAAGAGGTATAAAGCTAGATTCGTTGTGAGAGGTTTTGACCAAAGAGAAGGAGTGGACTTCAATGAAGTTTTTTTCCCTGTTGTGAGACACACATCGATAAGGATTTTGTTGTCCTTGGTGGTTATGAATAACCTGGAATTGGAGCAGCTAGACGTAAAAACTGCTTTCTTACATGGGTACCTTGAAGAAGAAATATATATTGCACAGCCAGAAGGGTTCTCAGTCAAGGGCAAAGAAGACCATGTATGTCATCTTAAGAGATCTTTATATGGTCTCAAACAGTCTCCAAGGCAATGGTACCACTGTTTCGACTCCTTCTTTGTCTCTCAAGGATTTAAGAGAAGAAGCTATGACAATTGTGTTTATTTTAAGCACATCTCTGAAGGATGCTACATATACCTCCTACTCTACGTCGACGATATGTTGATAGTTGCACCCAACAAAGTTCTTATTGATCAACTGAAATCTCAACTCAGTAATGAATTTGATATGAAGGATTTGGGAGCAACCAAGAAGATCTTAGGCATGGAAATTCGCAGAGATTACAAATCCGAGAAATTGTACTTGTCACAATCAAAATACATTGAGAAATTGTTGGAAAGATTCAACATGAGAGAGTGCAAGGCAGTGACTACACCGGTAGCAGCTCACTTCAAGCTTTCAATGGAGCAATGTCCGAAAACCGCTGAATCCATTTAGCACATGACTGGTGTTCCATACTCAAGCGCAGTGGGCAGCCTAATGTACGCTATGGTATGTACTCGTCCGGACTTGGCTCAAGCAGTGAGTGTGGTAAGCAGATACATGCACAATCCAGGCAAGGAGCACTGGGAAGCGGTCAAGTGGATACTACGGTATCTTAAGCAATCAACCAACACGTCTCTCATCTTTGATAAATCAAGATCAGACCCAGGAGGAGTTATCGGTTATATGGATGTTGATTTTGCGGCCGATCTCGATCAAAAAAGGTCAATATCTGCATATATTTTCACCCTTGGTGGGTCAGCTATTAGTTGGTACTCTTCACTTCAACCAACTATCTCCCTCTCTACTACAGAAGCTGAATACTTGGTTGTTACTGAAGGAGTTAAAGAGGCTATATGGCTCCATGGCTTAGTGAATGAACTTGGAGCTAAGCAACAACAACTGGTTGTATTCTGTGATTCTCAAAGTGCAGTACATCTTACAAAGAGCAGCAAATATCACTTCAAGACAAAGCACATTGATGTTAAGCATCACTTTGTTCAAAAGGTTGTCAATGAAGGCAAGATAATGGTCGAGAAGATTCATACAGCCGACAACGCAACCGATATGCTTACGAAGACACTTCCTCTGTCCAAGTTCCAGCACTGTATGGTCTTGGCTGGTCTTGTGTGTAACGCCTCATTTTTTGGGTTATTCGGCCAAGTTTCGGGGTCGAAACTTCTTTTTAGGGGAAAGTGATGTAATACCCCTCATTTTTAGTAAGGCTATTTGGGTAATTTCCCAAACCCTCGTCATTATTCGGGACACATTAGGCGAATTTCAGAATTTCTGTAACTCGTATAATCTCTGTAATATTTCCCTGAGCCTTGGATTATACATTCGATGTATTTTAGAAGCTTAGAATATTTGTTTGGGTACAAATATTTATTTTTTCGGGGTTGAAACCCATGCTAGAACCTTTCCCGGGCAAACAGACGCGGTAAAGGCAATTCCGCGACCGCGAAAAAATGCCCAGCGGTGCCTTTGTTTTCTTCCGCGTGGAGTCGTTGCACTGGAGGAAGGGGGGGGGGGGGTCGACCGCTTCTTCTGGCCATTGTTGGGGCTTCTATGGCTCTATAAAAGGGGAGGCTTTGGCCTCAGATTCTTCATCCTCAGCTCACTCTCAACCTCTCTCTCTCTCGTTGCTCTCGTTTCTTCATCGTCGTCGCCAGTGCTGTCAAGCCTCGTCGGAGCTCGTGCCCTCGCCGGTGCTATTCGCCGAGAGTCCTTGGAGGCTGGGAGGTGGTGGTCGTCGATGGAAGCGCTCGTCTAGCCCAAGCACGTACTCAGCCACGCAGCTAAGGCAACGCACAGCCCGCGGCCATGAGCTTCTGTTGGGTTGCAGCTCGTTGTCCTCGCCATAGCCGCTGGCCGCCGGTCATCCCCGCCATGGACACCTCCGGTGAAGCTCCCTTGAACCTCCATTGAGCTCCTTGCACCTCCATCTCCCCCAATTTGTGATGGTAACAATTTCCCCCAATTTCTTAAACCCTAGCTTGGTAGATTTGGGTGTTTTTGTTCAATTGAGGAATTTAGGTGCAATTGGTTCTTAATTAGATGTTAATGGATGCATTAGGTTGATTGGATTTGAAGCTTGGAGTGGTTAGATTGAGATTTGGGGCATTTGATGCGCATTCTGAAATTTATGGGCACATTCCGTAAATTCTGGAAAGTTTGGGTACGGTTCATAAGGTGAGGAACCTTCTCACGAGTATGGGGAATTTTACGGAATTCGATTTGGATGCATATGTGAAAAGTTATGCGCGTTTTGTGTTTTGTGAAGGTTTAGGAAGTTCGACTGTTTCCGTAGACGCTTGAACGAGTTGCTTGACGTTGAACGTCACTAAGGCAAGTGGCGGTTCGCTCTTGCTTATCATTCCATATTTCTATTAATTATCAATTGTTTTAATTGTTAATTAAATGGGATGAATATTGTTTTCGTTGGGAACAGTTTTGATAAACGTATATGATACGATTAAAAGAAATATTATAATAGGTTGTATATATTGCTAGAAACAACGCTATTATATCTGTTATTACCATGATGGTATTGATGTGGACTATTGTGTGATCTGAACTGTTTAGTTAGAACGAGTATTCGTAGGAACACTATGTACCTTGCGAGGTCTAGTTATTTCTTTATAACTGGTGTTAGGAGGATTTTTCCCTAGTACTCTCTCTGGTCATGACCTTGCCCTTACTCAGGGTAGGTGCACACAGCTGGTGCCGATTCTCGGGATTTATTCCCTTCGATATCTCTCGTGATGAGATGATATCTTAAAAGCTTATAACGTAATGTACGCTTTGTCACTAAAATAAGATAAGTGCCGCTATGCACATAATTAATGAACCTTGGGCGAGAAGTACAACTTGGAACCTCGTCTGAACTTCGATTAGAGTAAGTCCTTCTTCCAAATCTAAATTCGCATTACGCGGTGAGGTTGGTCGTGGACCCAAATGGAGATTCGCATTACGCGGTGAGGTTGGTCGTGGACCCAAATAGTCAAGTCTTTTTAAACGCTTGTGTGAAATTATTATTATGTTCCCAAACATTTGTCATACTTTCCCGTAAGACTCAATCTTTTGGAGTCTTCTCTTCATACGCTTTCCATTAAGACTCAATCTCTTGGAGTCTTCTCTTTATACGCTCCCGATAAGACTCGATCTTTAGGAGTCTTCTCTTGATCATTCAAACTTTAATCATTCCGTGAAAGTTCTGGGTTATATATCGTTCCTTCGGTTGTTATTTGAGGAACAATGATAGTAAACGGTTACGATCACTAGAACCATTCTGTTTTCTACCCTTGCATAGTCTTTCATTAGACTAACCAACCGGGTTTTATTCCTTGCATGGTTGGCTGGTGTCATCCGTCCTATATGGCACATCAGTGGTGGGTCCCAGAAGTCCGAAGTAACCGTTGAAGAAGAGACTTGCAGTTGCAGATTTCGGTGCCGATATTTCAAAGTCGTTAAGTATTACTTTAAATGTATTTTTATAACCTAGTCATGTATTCGGTTTATTCTTGAAGTCTTCCGCTGTGTAATTTATGAGTTTTCCGCTGTGATTTCACTCTGTTGTAAAACACTCATCTCGTTTGATGAGAGGTATTTTAATATAAATGGTTGAGTTCCATTTAAAAATGTTTTTCGCTGTTTAACCTTCCGTTATTTAATTGTGTTTATTTAAGATTAATTGTTCCGATTAAAGCCTTGGGTGACTTTGGACGGTAACGTCTGAGGTCACTGGCGTGTGGCACTACCGACAATAAGTCGGGGGTGTTACATTGTGAGCATTTGAATGCCCGCTGGGGCATCTACATCAACCACCATGCTCGAGTCAAGGGGGAATTTGTTGAACCTGACTCAAGCTATCCATCTAATACGAAGTACACTAGAAGACAATGGAGGCCCATTAGGAGTTCAAGCCCATTAACCTTCAGCCTACTTGTCTAATGAGAAGATCAAAGTGGAATTGGGCACATGAGCTTATCATCATCATTAGACCTGAGCATATACGGGCCGGGTCCGGGACGGGCCTGGTCTATTTTTTGAGCCCGTTTTTGTGGGCCTGGCCCGTTTGTCGGGCCGAAATTGTAAACCGTATCCGGCCCGGATTACGGGCCGGGCCGGCCCGCGGGCAGCCCGTAATTAATATAATATATAACCTGTTTTAAAAAAACCTGTTTAAATCCATTACAAGTTTAATCCAAAAACATGCTTAAATCCATTACAAGAGTTTGAACATAAAATAACAAAGTTACTAAATCCATTACAAGTTTACAACAAAAAATACAAGTGAATGCATCTAGTCGTTCTTCATGTAGCTTCCTTCATCCTAAGAGATCTCAGTCACTACTGAATCGTCTTCTTCATCCTCGACATCATCATCGAAATCAACACCAATTTTAAGCATTGATGATGTACCTTCATGATAGAAACATACTAAAAGTGTGATTAAATCTATACACATGAGAAAAACATTTAAATAAAACTAAGAAATACAAATTACCTGCTTCAAAGCCTTTCACTCGCAACCAATCCTCATAACATGCAAGTGCTTCAATTGTGCTAGATCGAAGAGAGCTTCTACATGGAGTTATCATTTTCTTTCCCAGGCTAAAAGCAGATTCTGAAGGAACACTAGAGATGGGAATACTCAAAATATCACGGGCCAAAGCTGAAAGTACGGGTGCTCGTTGAGACTTCTTTTTCCAAAAAGCCAAAATATCAATCTTTTCTATAGCATTTTCATTATCTTCATTCAAATAAGCCTCCAATTCAGACTTGTCAGTAGTCCTAACTTCCTGGATTAGGAAGTCCAATAGCTCATCTCCAGCTACATTAACAGAAACCTTCCTACTTCGAGAACTCGCAAGTGCAGAATTAATACCATCAGCCTGATCATTTCCACCACTTGGTCCACTTCCTGATGTTCCTACAAATCGCTTGTACTCATCTACCAGTTCAAACAAAGTAGCCTTAATCTTTCCAACCATCTCCTTAGCATAAGTTTCACCAAACAACCTTGTATAGCAAAACTTAATCGCTGCCAACTTAAAACGGGGGTCCAAAACAGCAGCACATGACAACAATAAATTATAATCTGACCAATACTTCTGAAATTTCAGCAACATTTCAGTAGCCATATCACACAACAGAACATTATCACCCCCAGCAACAACATTTAAGGCCATATGAAGCTTCCACACCCCATGAAAATAAATATTTGCAGTAGGTGTCTTAGAGACAGAAAACTCAGTAGTAACATTATAAAATACTTTCAGAAACTGATGAAGTTCATCAACTTTTTCCCAATCCTCTTCTGAAAGGCGATGCACCTTCAATTCCATATCCTTACTAACAAAGCTATCAAATGCATCTTGAAAGTAAATACAACTATCAAGCATTGTAAAAGTAGAATTCCACCTAGTAGGGGTATCTAAACGAAGCCTTCTAGACGAGTTCAACCCAAAACTTGTGGTAGCAATTTCATAAAACTTTTTGTTCTTTGGAATAGAATGTCTCAAATGAATGATAACTTTTCTAATCTTCACAACCACCTGATCAATAAGCTTCAAACCAGCTTGGACCACCAAATTAATAATGTGACAACAACATCGCATCTGAAAAAACTCCCCATCTAGCATCAAAGAGTGTTTCCTTAAAAGATGATTTTTAAGGGACACAATCATGGTATCATTATAAGATGCATTATCAAGTGTAAAGCTTAAAACCTTGTGGGAAACCTTCCATTCACCCAAAGACAACAATATCTCATCAGCAAGAGAAGCACCATCAAATGGAGGAGTCAAGGCAGCAAACTTAATTATTCTCTTTTGTAACATCCAAGCACTATCAATCCAATGAGCTGTTATACACATGAATTCATCATCAGTATTCTCACTTCTCCAATTATCAGTTGTAAAACTAATCCGACCAGGTGCATTTAGTAACTCAAGGCAAACCAGTTTTTTGTCTTCCTTATAGTGAGAAATTGCATCTCTCTTAACTGTATGCCTACTAGTAACAATGAAATCAGGTACAACAATATTCATCAAATTATTAAAGCCCCGCGATTCAACAACACTAAATGGAAGTCCAAGAGATATGATAAACACACAAATAGCTTCACGAATTTCATCAAAACTAGCAACGGGCTTTTTCAAAGACATGTTATGGGTTCCAATACTACTAGATCCACCACTAGCAATGCAGAAAATTTTCAAATCATGATGACGACGCATAGTGCATTTATGTATATGTCTAGTTAAATGTGACGTACCATCCTTAGAATTAGCACTCAAAATTTGCTTACAATAGCTGCAGATAGCCTTTGTTCCGATATCTTTTACATCTCTTGTCATATGATCCCACACATTAGATTTCAGCCTTTTTCCCCGAGAAGTGCATTGAGAGGGATTTTCATATGGAGAAATACCATTGTCACCCTCCTCAGATTCTGGCTCCATACACTACAAAATAAAACACAGAAATTAATTATTCTGAATTCTGAATTTTTCAGTATATAAACACTAAACAGTTAAACACCAAAAGTTTACTAACAGAGTAACATCCATGAAAATGCTTCAAACCAACTCCCAACACAAAACCCACTAGAAAATAAGTTTACTCAAACAGAAATTAAACTACATGCTTGAAACCACACACAAAACCAACTCATAAATACACATATGTTGAATCCAACTCCCAGCAGCCATGAAAATTAACCATGTTGATATATCAGTAACCGAGATTCAGCATTGAAAATGAACCCTCTCAAATCTCAATGCACTGAGATTCAGCATTGAAAATCTACCCCTACCAGGACCCCCAAAACCTCAGGCAATGGAAGGCCAAAACAAGATGGTATGCTTTTGGTCGGAGATGAGAAATACTAACCGAGATGCGTGGATGCTATTGATACACACAATTATGTTGTGTGTATTGACGGAGTTTTGGAGGTGATTTGGAGACTTGGCGAGGAGATGCGGAAGTTGCGTTTTTGGAGCTTTAGGAGCTGAGGAGCGAAGAATGGAGAAGCAGAACTGCAGCGACCGCCGCAGAATAACGGCGACCGCCGTTAATGGCCATGGAGAGACCTCAGCTACGACCTTGAAACGGCGATCGCCGTTTAAATGCAGCGATCGCCGCATTTGCAGCGATCGCCGTGGAAGAAGCAGCGGTCGCCGCCGCTGACGGAAACATCCCCGAGCCGATTTCATTTTCGGATTTATTTTATATTTCTTTATTTCGTTTTTATTATTTCTTTTAGGATAATTTCAGATTATTTTCCTTTGGTATTTAAGGGTTGAGAAAACTTGTTTCTTAGGGGGTGGAACCCTAATTTCTAATTCTACGTATTCTCTTGCTATGAAGAACTAAGCCTCTCTTGCTTAGTCAGACATTGAAGCTTTTCGTGTGATTCTGTTGTGAGGTTCTTACTCCTAATCTATTGCATTGGTTCTTATCTTTTCTCTTGCTTGATTTCTTAAGATTGATATTGATAATTTCTAGTCTGATCAACTAGGGTTTATTGTTATTTATCTATTGCTAGGTTTAGATTGTTACTGGTTGAGCACATCTATTCCATTGTAGCAACTGCGTCGTATTAGTAACTGGTTGTGCTAATCTTATGCAGAAGAGAATTGGTTTACATTCTAGGGTAAAAACTGGTTGTTTTATTCTAGGGTTGTATCCAACTATATTCTTATCCGTAAGGCTGCTGTTAAACTGAATCTTGATAGTTTCAGGGTTGTTTAATTAGTTAGTGCTAATAGTATCTGGTTGTGCTATTAGTTACATCTGAAAAGGAATTGGAATTACCATTGCATGCGATTTTGAGTAGTATCTATGATCAACTTGTCATTCGATTAGCGGATATTGTTTGGCTGAGTGCTTTCCCAATAACTGATTTCATCACCTTTAATTACTTATTTACCTTTGCATGTTTTGCTACTAAAACAAACCAACAAAACCCCCCTTGGTTACTTTAAATTGACATACTTATTGCATACTGCGATTGATTTGTCTCCCTGCGGATTCGACCCTTACTTGCCTAAGACTACGTTTTAGGGTTTGTTTGGATACTTTGCATAGTAGGAATTAGAACGGCAAATTCCTGTTATCAAATTGGATGAGGTGCAAGCTACCGCTGCTGCTGGACCATCTTATGATTACCAGAGACAGACGTGGGAGATGGTCCAGGGGATTGACGCGCGCCAGCAGTCCATTCAGTCAGACCTCGCTGGGTTCCACCAGGAGTTCATTGACTTCCGCCATGAGTCAAGGGATCATTACGCGACACAGGTCCAGGACATCCAGGCCATGGGGGAGCAGATGAGGCAGTGGAACCTTTTCATGGGTTCCCAATATCCCGATTTCCCACCACCGCCGCAGTAGTAGGTACATTCTTCACTTCCCCTATGTTATTATGTCCGATATCATTGAGGACAATGCTCATTTTCAGTGTGGGGGAGTTGATTATGTATTTATTATTGCTAGTACTAAAAAAAAAAAAGCAAATAAAAATCATGGGATGGGCTGAAAACCCGAAAGGGCGGTCCAGGTAAAAAGTAGGTAATCCGACAGGCACTAGGCCTGGGCAAAAGTGGATTCGGAGTGATGTGAGGCGGTGAGTCCATCTATGATAAAATGAAATGAGTGTTTTCTAGGCAAAATGAGTGAAAAGAAAAGGAGTGTTTTCTAGGATCTCATTTTACCGGCGGGGCGACATAAGAAGAGGAGACAAAGAAGGATTGTCGGGTAGGTCACTTTGGGAGACATAAGGAGTCATAGATGGAGGTTAGGACTAGTGGTTACTTACATTTTTGGATGACCGTGATAAGCTTGGGGGAAGTATTCTGCTTGCCCTTGAGTTTGGATGTGTGTTGTGTTGGCTGCTGTGGTTGAGGTTGTGGATATTGCATATGTTGGTGTTGCTGTTGTGCTGATTATGATGCTGGTGTTGAGGGATGTTGAGCTTTCATGTAGATGCTTTTACTCTTGGTTGTGGGCTTTCCTTACATGTTGATGATCTAGGTGCTTATTGGTGATGGGTGGTAGTTCTCTATCCACTCGAGACGAGTAGAGATTCAAGTGTGGGGGAGTTTGATACACACAATTATGTTGTGTGTATTGACGGAGTTTTGGCATGATTTTAGTGTTGTTTTAGGATGCTTTGGAGGTGATTTGGAGACTTGGCGAGGAGATGCGGAAGTTGCGTTTTTGGAGCTTTAGGAGCTGAGGAGCGAAGAATGGAGAAGCAGAACTGCAGCGACCGCCGCAAAATAACGGCGACCGCCGTTAATGGCCATGGAGAGACCTCAGCTACGACCTTGAAACGGCGATCGCCGTTTAAATGCAGCGATCGCCGCATTTGCAGCGATCGCCGTGGAAGAAGCAGCGGTCGCCGCCGCTGACGGAAACATCCCCGAGCCGATTTCATTTTCGGATTTATTTTATATTTCTTTATTTCATTTTTATTATTTCTTTTAGGATAATTTCAGATTATTTTCCTTTGGTATTTAAGGGTTGAGAAAACTTGTTTCTTAGGGGGTGGAACCCTAATTTCTAATTCTACGTATTCTCTTGCTATGAAGAACTAAGCCTCTCTTGCTTAGTCAGACATTGAAGCTTTTCGTGTGATTCAGTTGTGAGGTTCTTACTCCTAATCTATTGCATTGGTTCTTATCTTTTCTCTTGCTTGATTTCTTAAGATTGATATTGATAATTTCTAGTCTGATCAACTAGGGTTTATTGTTATTTATCTATTGCTAGGTTTAGATTGTTACTAGTTGAGCACATCTATTCCATTGTAGCAACTGTATCGTATTAGTAACTGGTTGTGCTAATCTTATGCAGAAGAGAATTGGTTTACATTCTAGGGTAAAAACTGGTTGTTTTATTCTAGGGTTGTATCCAACTATATTCCTATCCGTAAGGTTGTTGTTAAACTGAATCTTGATAGTTTCAGGGTTGTTTAATTAGTTAGTGCTAATAGTATCTGGTTTTGCTATTAGTTACATCTGAAAAGGAATTGGAATTACCATTGCATGCAATTTTGAGTAGTATCTATGATCAACTTGTCATTCGATTAGCGGATATTGTTTGGCTGAGTGCTTTCCCAATAACTGATTTCATCACCTTTAATTACTTATTTACCTTTGCATGTTTTGCTACTAAAACAAACCAACAAAACCCCCCTTGGTTACTTTAAATTGACATACTTATTGCATACTGCGATTGATTTGTCTCCCTGCGGATTCGACCCTTACTTGCCTAAGACTACGTTTTAGGGTTTGTTTGGATACTTTGCATAGTAGGAATTAGAACGGCAAATTCCTGTTATCAGTTATGCGAGAGACTCGAGAGATGGTCGGCGATCGAGAGTCGCCTGGTCGGAACTCGGAAGATGCAGAGGGTCGGCGCCCGGCGGTCGGAACTCGGAAGATGCGACTCGCGGTCGGAACTCGGAAGATGTGAGATAAGGTCGGCGATCGAAACTCGGAGGAGGAGCGGTCGGAGGCGTAGCGGTCGACGGTCAGAGGCGCATCGATAGGCGGTCGCCTGGTCGGTGGGGGAGCGGCGTGAGGATGGAGGAGATCTGAGATGGAGAAGGAGATCTGAGGGGAGCGGCGTCTCACATCTGAGATGGAGAATATGGAGTGAACGCCTTTAGGTTAGGTTTTTTTTTAAATATACTTTTAAATAATTAAATATGTATACGGGCCACGGGCCGGGCCGGGCGGCCCGTTCGGGCTTAACCCCCATACCGTACCCGGCCCACAAGCCCGAACGGGCCGGGCCAACCGGCCCGTTCGGGCTGAAACCCTTGTCCGGACCCGTATTATTTGGCGGGCGGGCCGACCCGCGTTTGCTCAGGTCTAATCATCATCAGCTTCCACCGAACACATCTCCTTCCTCTCTATATTCTCCATCAATTCTCTGTAATTCACCATTAGAGTGTTTTCTGTTTTCTTTGATTCCCAAAACTCTTGTACTTCATTCCATTGATTAGTGGATTTCTGTGTGGTTGTTGTTGTGGGGTTTTTCACTCGGAGCTCGGGTTTCCCCACGTAAATCTCGGTGTCTTGATTCTCCCAATTTCGTTCTCGTTTGTTTGCAATCGGTTCTTGGTACAACAATTACGTAGAGGATAAAAAATACAAATTAGCGGGTAAGCGGAACAATTTTTTGGGTGCGCTTATTAAAACCGTAAAATTATTACGAGGCTCGAAAGTAGTAGATTTTATAGAATTTAATTTTCTAATAAGCTATTAAGCCTTACGGACAATCTCGTTTTGACCACATCTTCTCTTTGATCTCCTTTTACGACAACTGTCTACAATTGAAGTACTAATTCCCGATCCTGCTCACCACACTTTGTGTCCAATAACAACCTATTGTTGTTATGCTGCGGGATTTGCCAACAGTCATTTGCCATCATCTATGAAATTTTGTTCATCGTCTCATTCTTTGCCAAATCTAAACTCATGTCACCTCCAATTCAATGCTACTCTCCAATATTAACCCTAATAATAGTATATCGGACATAACAAATCCAAAATCACCACCACGTCTCCACCTGCGGCTCAATTCGCTATCATAACGATCGAAATCGTCTTCTATAATAAGTTTAGGATTTTATTTCAAATTGGTATTAGAGGCATTTGAGACCATACCTCCTATTCTAAGGCCAACAAGGTCCTACCAGCGGAGGGAAGCGGTAGAAGGAGGCGTCGGAGTGGGTGACAGTGGTTGTCTCATTGAAGGAAATGGTGACGGCGGTGATGCTTGGACGTCTAGGAAAGTGGCGGTGAAGATGGAGAAGGGAGAGAAAGGGGCTCAGGCATGGCTCATCTACTTTACTTGACAGCATGAGTTGATAACAATCTGTTAGAGATATTATCTTCTATTTGATATATTAGTCTTTTAGGATCCATATCTTATCTTTCCATAAAATATATTATCATGTAATCATTATATATTCATTACCAAATCACTGAAACGAAAAGAAAGAACTTACCACATACACCTCTCATCGGCTGTGCACATGTGGAACCTGCAAGTGCGGTCTCAACGACTTCCTCACTACTGAACGCGAGGAGGAACGCGTTCACCAATTCCTAATCGGTCTTGACGATGCATCTTTCAGTGCCCTTCGTTCCAATCTCCTATCTCAGGATTCTCTCCCACCGATAAATCGCGTTTACGCGTTAATCGTTCAGGAGGAACGTCTGAAATCCATGGTCTCCTCTCGAGACGCATCCGCCGACAACCATGCCTTCGCGGCTCGCGGCTTCGAATCGGCTCCCAAAGACAAACCCGTTGACAAAAAGAACCTAACTTGTTCTCACTGCGGGAAGAAGGGGCATGACACGACAACGTGTTTTAAAATACACGGCTATCCTGACTGGCTGAAGGAAAAGCTCGCTGCTGGACGCGGCACCTCGTCAACGTCCGGAGACAGCAAACCTCCAGTTCCTCCCGCTGGTCGTGGGCAAGGCCGCGGCTCCGGCTCTGCCAACGCTGTCCAACCATCCACACCGTCTCCTGCCCCTGGTACGCAACTCAACTCTCATGATCGTCAAACCTTCGGACCCGCGTTGAATTATGATCAATGGGCTGCAGTCCTCAAGATGTACAACAACATGACGGTCACATCTGACAAGTCTGGTAAGCCCCAATCCTGGATTCTTGACACTTGTGCCTCATACCACATGACCGGCGACGTCAGTTTTCTCCAGGATCTTGTTTCTATTTTCCCCGTCGCTATAAAATTGCCGGATGGCAAGATCGCATACAGCACACAGGAGGGAGTCCTTCTGCTGGGATCGTTTCGGATTCCCCACGTCTTATTTCTCCCGCATTTCACCTGCAATTTATTGTCTTTTGCCCAATTAACTTGTGATCTTCGTCTTCTTGTGCTCTTAACTGACAAGGCATGCGTATTACAGGAAACTCGTACGAGGACAGTGATTGGCGTGGGTAGGCAAGAAAGTGGGGTCTATTGGCTACATCAATTTGTTGTTGCTCGTGTCGCCTATGTTCGGTCTTCTTCGACTTCGGCCTCTCTCTGGCATCGTCGTCTCGGTCACCCTTCCTCTAGTGTTTTGTCGTCTATTTCTACATTAGATCTAGATAGCACTTCTTTACATTCCGCATCTCCTTACGATGTTTGTCATCAAGCAAAACAAACTCGTTTGTCTTTTAATTCTAGTTCCAATAAAGCATCCTCGTTGTTTGAATTAATACATTGTGACATATGGGGACCTTATAGTACGCCTTCTTCTAGTGGCGCTTCTTACTTTCTTACAATAGTTGATGATTACTCTCGAGCCGTGTGGGTGTATTTGTTTCGTTCTAAGACCGAGGTTGTCACTTTGTTACCCGTCTTCATCACCATGGCTCAGACTCAATTTCGCATGACTGTCCGTCGCGTCAGAGCCGACAACGGCACCGAATTTCTTCCACTTTGCTCATACTTCGCCGACAAGGGCATCATGTTTGAGACATCATGCGTCGACACTCCACAACAAAATGGGAGGGTCGAACGCAAACACTGCCACCTTCTCAACGTTGCTAGAGCTTTGCGTTTTCAGGCGAATCTTCCGCTCTCTTTTAGGGGAGAATGTGTTGCCACAGCTGCGTTTCTCATTAACCGAACGCCTATACTAACTCTTCAAGGGCGCACCCCGTATCAACTTCTCTATGGATGAGTCCCGTCTTATGACTCTCTTCGGGTATTCGGCTCCCTCTGCTTCGCCTCCAAAATACCGAGATCACACAACAAGTTTGACTCCCGCTCCAGAAAGTGCATCCTCGTCGGCTATCCACAAGGCAAACGCGGGTGGACTCTCTTCGATCTCGAGTCTAAAAAGATCTTCGTTTGTCGAGACGTGGTTTTCTATGAATCACACTTTCTGTTCTCTACACCGGCTCCTTCCCCCGCCGGCTTCTTCCTCTACAACGTCGGAGCTCTCACCGACTGCGTTCGATTCCTTGTCGTCGCCTCCTTCTGCTGACATCGAGCGTCCGTCGCATCCCCGGTCTCCCACCTCGCATGCTGTCGTCACAAACGATTCTCCAACAGTCTTCGATGAGCCCCCTGTCGCTGACACAGGGGCCTCTCCAGTACCAGCCCATGAGCCGTCTCCGACTAGGGGGAGTTCAACTGATTTGCCCTCCCTCACTGTGGCTGACGCGTCTTCGGACGCCCCTCCTGCACCACGTCAGAGTACCCATGAACGCAAGCAATCCGTCCGTCTTCGCGATTATATCTGCAGCACTGCACGCCATTGTAACACCCCCGAATTTTAACCCATTTGGAAAGGTATTATCGCCAGTGACCTCGGATTTCACCCCCGAAGCCACCCAAGGCTTTACCGGATTATACAAATCATAAACAACATTTATATAATCAATAAACCATAGTTAAAACATTTGTCAGGGGATTACAATCCAATCCCCATAGGGAAAACATTATTATCAAAGTAAACCAAGCATAGCGGAAGTCTTTTAAAGATAGATACAAGTCTTGACCACAGCGATCAACGTCAAGGATCTCAACCTGGTTAAATTTGTTAAAAACACCTCCCGTCATAGTCGTTCTTAGCCTTCGTGGGGTGGCAACTTATCTGATGTGCCGAATCGAACGGATGACACCAGCCAACCATGCAGAGAACAATTACAGTTGGTTAGTCTAATGAAAGACTATACAAGGGCACAAAGCAGAGTGGTTCGAAGTAGTCGTATTAGGTTAGACTCATCGTTTCTTGGATAATAACCGATAACGATAGCCAACCACCATACTTCTACTGGAATATATCAAAATACATGATCAAGAGAAGACTCCAATGGATATGAGTCTTATGGGAAAAATATCCAAGAGAAGACTCCAAAAGAGTGAGTCTTATCGGAAGCATGACAAATGTCTGGAACATTATAGTTTCACATACATGCATTTAAAACTGACTAGATGTTTCGGTTCACGACCAACCTCACCGCATAAAGCGAATCCAGATTGGAAAGAGAACGTACTCTGATCAAAGTCAGGGACGAGTTTCCTAGCTGCACTATTGCCTAGCTGCACTACTCGTCAAAGGTATATTAATCATGTGCGCCCAGGCACTTATCTTAATTAATTCCAAAACGCTCATTCACGTTTCAAGTTTTTAGAATCTCATCCTCGCGGATATTGAGATATAGAGTAGGGACTAAATCCCAGAGAGTGGCACCAGCTGTGTGCACCTTCCCTGTACACGGACAGGGAATGGTCATGACCAAAGAGAAGTGTTGGGGCCTGGACATCCCATTCACTTGGTTATAAAGAAACGACTAGTACTCACAAGGAGATACCAAGTAGCGTTCCTGCGAATACTCGTTCTAACTAAACAGTTCAGAACCGTCCAAAATCGTATCAAAGCCATCAAGGCCAACATCATAGATATATTTCAATCTAGATATATATATATATATATATAATAGCGTTGTTCTAACAGATATACAACCTATTATAATATCCATTTTAATTTCCAAAACAGTTTCACAAAACCGTTCCCAGACAAGAACAATAATCATCCCAAATTAATTAACAATTAAACAATTGATAATTAATGGAAATATGGAATGATGAGCAAGAGCGAACCGCCACTTGCCTTAGATCGACGAAAGCTTCACAAGCTTAGGAATGAAGGGTTCAGAGTCTGAAACTGGGACAAATCCTGGACAATAAATCCATATGGAATGACCCATAACAAGACCCTAAGTTAGATTCAATATCTACATATATGAATCTAAAAGAATACAAGAGGAATCGAAGGAATCAAGCCTCGCTCGAAGCAAAATACCCAAGAACACACAACCTGGGTAAGCTCGCTGCGGGTGCGGTGGAGCCTCTGCCGCGGGGTGCGGTCAAGTGCCAGAGCGAGTTCTTCGACAACGGCCATGGAGAAACTTACCCAAATCGATTCGTTTGACTTCGATTTGTTCTTGGTTTGATCTCCCACCTTCTTAAGCTTTGGAATACCACTTAGGAACACCCTTCTAACGCTCAAAAAGGAATTCGAATCCCTCTCAAAACAAGCTGAACTTTGAAACCAAAAATGGAGTTTTTCTTGGGAGGAAGATGATGTTGGAGCTGATGATCTGAGCTTCCTCTCCGCCTCCTCTCTCCATTTATAGTCCCACAAGGCTGCTCCCAGGCAAGACACATACACCACGAAGTGTCCAGCCTAAAAATGTAGGGTGAATGACTCAACAAGGCTACGCTTATAGCCTCGCCAAGTTGCATGCACGCTGTCAAGAAGACATCTACCACCGCGGGGTGCGGTGGCGTGGCCGCGGGGTGCGGTGGCCGACTTGTTACCGCCCCCAAGTTTGGCCTTCGCCGCGGGTGTGGCCGCTTGACCACGGGGTGCGGTCAAGGCCATTTTGCCCCTTTTTGTTCGTTTTGTCTTTTCTTAACAAGTGGTTAAATATTTTTAACCCCAGGTTAAATATATTCGTACACGAACGATCTTTTAACCCAAAAATACATTAACTGTATTTTGTATTACTCAGAAAAATATTACAGAGGTCGCACATCGCATAGAATGTCCGTACTTCTCTGAATTTAATCTGACTTGTAATCTGGTCATAAGAAAATTCGAAATTTTCCTTACAAAAATGAGGGATATTACATCACCTCCCCCTTAAAAGAAGTTTCGACCCCGAAACTTAGGTCGTAAACATCTCGGGAAAGCGTCTACGCATATCTACCTCAGTTTCCGAAGTCTCCCAAGTAGTCTCTTCTGTTCCTGCTTTAGACCATAGCATCCGTACCAATGGTACCACTTTGTTGCGCAATTGCTTCTCACGTCGTTCCAGAATGCGCACAGGTGTCTCTTCATAAGTACCATCTGCCTGAATCTCGATGTCTTCATAGCTCAACACATGAGATTCATCTGGCACGTACTTTCTCAATAGAGATACGTGGAACACATTATGTATAGGATGCGCCGATGGCGGCAATGCCAAACGGTATGCTAGAGATCCCACTCTATCGAGAATCTCAAATGGTCCCACGTAGCGAGGGTTAAGCTTCCCACACTTACCAAATCTGAATACTCCTTTGGATGGCGATACCTTGACAAATACTTTGTCACCAACCTCAAACTCGATATTCCTACGCCTTGGATCTGCGTAAGACTTCTGTCGACTTTGTGCTGTCAATATTCTCTGTCTGATTAAAGCAATGTCTGAAGCAGTTCTCTCGACCAACTCTGGTCCGAGCAGAATCTTTTCAGCATTCTCATCCCAACAAATTGGCGATCTGCACTTCCGATCATACAAAGCTTCAAATAGAGCCATCTTTATAGTAGCATGCCAGCTATTGTTGTATGTGAACTCGATTAGACTCAAGCTGTCTTCCCAGCTAGTCGGTCGACCGAGTACACACGCTCTCAACATATCCTCTAGAGTCTGGATAGTCCTCTCAGACTGTCCATCTGTCTGAGGATGAAATGCGGTGCTAAACCTTAACTCGGTTCCCATGGCCTTGAGGAGTTCCTTCCAGAATCTCGACGTAAAACGGCCATCACGATCCGATACAATGGTCTTAGGAATACCATGTAACCGGATGATTTCTTGCTTATATACTTCGGCTAACCTTTGGACTCCCCATGTTGACTTGATAGCCACGAAGTGAGCACTCTTCGTGAGCCTGTCAACAATCACCCATATATCATCCTTCTGTGTTCGAGTCTTGGGTAATCTGGTGACGAAGTCCATAGCAATATCCTCCCATTTCCATTCTGGCACTGGGAGAGGTAGCAATTCACCGCCTGGTCTACGGTGTTCTATCTTGACTCTCTGACAAGTCAAGCATCTTTCTACAAATTCTACCATATCCCATTTCATGTTTGGCCACCAGAATTTCTTTCTGAGGTCCTTGTACGTTTTGCTAGAGCCTGGATGTACAGAATAAGCTGACGAATGGGCTTCCATCATCACCAACTGGCGAAGATCATCAACGTCAGGTACACAAATTCGGTCCTGAAACCAGAGTGATCCATCCTCCTGAATCACAAAACCGGGAGCTTTCCCATTTAACACTTCACTGCTTAGCTTTACCAAGATGATATCGTCAATTTGCTTCTCTCGAATCTGATCGAGTAGCGTGGCTTGAATTTCCAACATACTCAGGTATCCTCTACGCTGATCATACAAGATTTCAGCCTCGCATATCAATTGGTTTAGTCTGGCTTGAGCAGTGAGGAGTGCTACCACCATCTCATGTGGTGTCTTCCTACTCAACGCATCGGCTACAACATTAGCCTTGCCCGGATGATACAACAATTCAATATCATAATCTTTGAGCAATTCTAGCCAACGGCGCTGTCTCATATTCAACTCTTTTTGCGTGAATACATACTTGAGACTCTTGTGGTCAGTGAAGACTTGACATCTTACACCATATAAATAGTGCCTCCAAATCTTCAATGCAAATACCACTGCTGGCAACTCCAGATCATGGGTCGGATAGTTTGCTTCATAGGTTTTTAGTTGTCGAGATGCATATGCAATAACTCTGCCTTTCTGCATCAACACACAACCCAAACCACTCTTAGAAGCATCACTATAGACCACATATCCATCGTTTCCTTCTGGCAGCGTTAGTACTGGTGCAGAGGTCAGACACTGTTTCAGCTTTTGAAAACTGGCCTCGCACTTATCATTCCAGATAAACTTCTTATGGACCTTACGGAGTAAACCGGTCATGGGTAGAGCGATCTTAGAAAATCCCTCTACGAACCGTCTGTAATATCCGGCAAGTCCAAGGAAACTGCGCACCTCTTTCGCATTCTGAGGCCGCTTCCAGTTTGCTACAACTTCAATCTTTTGGGGATCGACCATCACCCCATTCTCGTTGATCACATGGCCTAAGAAAGCCACTTCTTTGATCCAAAAGTCACACTTAGACAACTTAGCGTACAACTCATTTTGTCTAAGGACTGACAAGATAATCCGTAGATGTTCCTCGTGAGCTTCCTCACTCGGAGAGTAGATCAAAATATCATCGATGAAGACCACCACGAACTTATCCAAGTACTGGTGAAAACATCGATTCATCAAGTCCATAAAAACTGCTGGAGCATTGGTAAGTCCGAATGGCATAACTACAAACTCGTAGTGACCATATCTTATCCGGAATGCAGTCCTCGGAATATCTTCCTCACGAATTCTGAGCTGATGGTAACCAGATCTCAGATCAATCTTGGAAAAGACTTTTGCTCCTTGAAGTTGATCTAACAGATCATCAATCCTAGGCAAAGGATACTTGTTCTTGATCGTAACCTTGTTCAACTCACGATAGTCGATACAAAGTCGAAACGATCCATCTTTTTTCTTAACAAACAAAACCGGAGCACCCCAAGGTGATGCACTCGGCCTTATATATCCTTTGTCAAGAAGATCTTCCAGTTGCTTTTTCAATTCTTGCATCTCCGCAGAAGCCATCCGATACGGTGCTTTAGAAATCGGCGCAGTACCAGGCTCAAGATCTATCGTAAACTCTACGACGCGATGTGGGGGTAATCCAGGAATTTCCTCTGGAAAGACATCCAGGAATTCACTAACGACTAGAATATCAAGAACTGGTGGTTCATCTTTCTTGGGCACATCCAGATAGCAAAGGTACCCGACACAACCTTGTCGAAGTAGCTTAAATGCAGCCATTGCATTGATAAGCCTGCCGTTATCAGCGTCATTTTGACCCTTAAATTTGCATATTCTTTGGCCCTCAGATGACACTGTCACAGTCCTCGAACTAAAGTCGATCACCTCCCCATGACGTGTCAACCAATCCATACCGAGAATGATGTCGTATGGAGTCAT
Organism: Rheum nobile; assembly: GCA_027886185.1. Lineage (NCBI taxonomy): Eukaryota > Viridiplantae > Streptophyta > Magnoliopsida > Caryophyllales > Polygonaceae > Rheum > Rheum nobile. The sequence goes on along the minus strand of WOAB01000169.1, from coordinate 1,071,395 downwards.
GGCAATGCAGATCAAATCCGCTTCGAATTCCTTACCTTGGATGGTAACTGGAAATTCTGACAGACGTTTGGTTCCCACTAATTGGTTATCATTGGGAAGATTCACAACGAAAGGCTCACAAGCTTCGTTGCATACTAATCCTAACTTACTGACACAGCTCTCAGAAATAAAGGAATGAGTAGCACCCGAATCAAACAAGATGCATACTGGAGTAGTGTGGAGGTATAAAGTACCTTGAGCAATCGGAGTATTGGGTCCATCCGCCTTACGCATCTCGTACAAGCGCTGACCTTGTCCTCCGGACACAGCTGGGGCTTTCCCATTGTTCTGAGCAGTAGTCTGAGTCGATGGACTAGGATTCTCCACTGGTTTGAATCTAGGCCGGTTGCTCTGATTAACTGACCCTTGCTGCGACTCAGCACCTTTATGCTTCCTTTGCGGACAGAACGTCTGCAAATGTCCTTCCCTTCCACAAGCAAAACAAGTCTTCTTCTCCTTTGGACACACATTGCTCTTATGTCCGTGCACACCACAGTTAAAACACTGTATCAGTTTCTTACTCTGACCGGACTGTTGTGTAGACCCACTCTGAGTCGTCTCAGTCTTTGCCCGACCAGACTTTGCAAAGTTCGCTGGCGGTGCAGGACGCTTGAAACCACTCGCCTGAGATTGATTCTGCATAGATCTCTAGCGGTTACGTCTCTTAGTTGACTCTTCCAGAGTCACTTCCAGCTTATAGGTTGCATCCACGTACTGCTCCAAAGTAGAGCATGTGTGGTGCACCATTAGTGGCTTGATATCAGGACTCATCCATTCATGGAAATACCTGATCTTTTGTTCCTTACTGGATACTTCCGATCCAGCATACTGCAATAGATGATTGATCTTGGTTGCCAATTCAGTCACCTTCAATCCATCAATCTTTGGGTACAGAAATTCCTTACGTTTCTCATCCCTCATAGCCCGAGAGAAGAAACGATCTGTCATCTTAGTCTTGAACATCGCCCAGTTCAAATCAGGGCTATCTACAAGAATGGTGTTTTCCCACCACTCGCTAGCATCTTCCTTCAGTTGGAGAGACGCTATATGCACTCTTTCAGCCCTAGTGCATTCCACATTGCGAAATAGTCTTTCCATGTGGGAAAACCAGTGAGTCACACGGACTGGCTCACCTTTCCCATTGTAACTATCGGGTCTCATAGAGTTTATGGTCTTTAAAGCTCGGCCATAATTACTTCTATTCCCGACTACATTCTCTGGAATCACGGGTTCATGAGTCTCTGTTTCCCCAAATCCGGGAACTGGTGGAGGAATTGGCACTCCTTGTGCCTGAGGCGCATTTGGTCGTAGTATATCTGTCATGGCTTGCATAACAATTCCTCGAATTGTTGTAACCCCTGCCTCATCGAATACCATTGGAGCGTTGCCCGGAGCTTGGCCATTGCCTCCAGGGTTAACATTGGATGCAGACTCATGCACCTCCTCAAGGTTTTCAGCATTCCTTCTAACTGGCTTGGGATTGTTACTTGGCCCGGCACCGTTACGGTTGTTGTTTCTTGTATTCACCATCTATATACCGATCAAATTCCAAGGATTTCTTACATTAATATTTCTCCAACATATTGAATGCAATAAAAATCAACTCAGAATAGATCAACTTGGTAATATATATTGATGAACTTTTAACACAGCCATAGGGTTTTACACACGGAATTCTCTAGAGCTTCATGACAAAATTGCTCAGAGAATTTAGTACTACATTGCATAACTTCCAAGTATTATACAAAAGTACTACTACTTGTAACATTGATCCTTCTTCACAGCCCCGTGAAGCGCTTCCTATATGGCAAGCTATGCATACAGGGTTTCTTCGGATGAGGCTCCTCATCGAAATCAGGTGACAGATCTCTCACCCTACTTGGCCCTGGGGCACACGATCCATCTTTAGATCTCGGTGTATGTGGCCTTATATTAGGCATGCGAGAATCCTGGTCATTCTGATCTGCCTCTCGGGTCCTTGCCCGCCTCTGAGCACGTTCATTTATCTCCTCTAACTCACGTTGTGCTTCAAGAGTTCTCTGTTGACTCTGACGGAGAATTTCACGCAACTCGGGACTCGGCCTTTGCCTTCTTCGAGTATGAAGAGGTGGTGCGTCCTCTGAAGCATAGCGTGAATTATTGTTCTCTCGGAGGCCATACTCGACATAGAGCGCCTCCCACTCAGCGTCAGTCAATGACGGGTATTCTGGCTCGGTTGGCGGACTTGGATACATGAGTTGCATTCCTGAGTTCTCATGATCCACCAACAAGTGCCTCAGTTCATCAGGTTTTTGGTCTTGCTCTTCCTGGTTTTCCTTGGGATCTCCTTCGGGATTCTCCTCGGAATCTATCCCGAGAACTGACCCGATCTCCACATCGTTGTCAAGGTATTCTCCGGTATACTCTGACGTATCTCCTTCAATATCCACTTCCATAGTCTCCTCATCTTCATCTTCCTCTTCTTCATTCCCTTCCGGAATTGGTTAAGTCATATAATCATTGTTGTAATAACCTTGAGCATATCTCGATGGCTCAATCTCAACCCTCGATTGTACAGCCGGTTCTACTACTGGAACTACAGCATTGTCGGATCTCAGCACCACCGATTCAGGAAGCACATGCTTCACATCCTCATCCTCGGGTGGGTTGCTAGAGCTTCCGACTTCAAAGCATCTTAGCGGGACAGGAAAGTCGAACCTATCAGGAGAGGGTGGAGTCATCTCGACCTCCTCCGTGTCTTTTCGAAGGGATAGACAGGCACCCATATCCTACAGGTGATGAGAAGGAAATTAGTCTTTCTAAATATAGAAGTTTGTTTTCCATATCAGACTAAAGAAGAAGGCACGACTATGAACGGCGTTGAATTACATCGTTTAAAATTCAAAGTCTTTGAAAACCTTTAAATCTCAATGTAAACCGAGTAAACGGTTTATCAAATACCCAACCCGTTTTTAAAACTTTTAGCTCTGATACCATATATGTAACACCCCCGAATTTTAACCCATTTGGAAAGGTATTACCGCCAGTGACCTCAGATTTCACCCCCGAAGCCACCCAAGGCTTTACCGGATTATACAAATCATAAACAACATTTATATAATCAACAAACCATAGTTAAAACATTTGTCAGGGGATTACAAACCAATCCCCATAGGCAAAACATTGTTATCAAAGTAAACCAAGCATAGCGGAAGTCTTTTAAAGATAAATACAAGTCTTGACCACAACGATCAACGCCAAAGATCTCAACCTGGGTAAATTTGTTAAAAACACCTCCTGTCATAGTCGTTCTTAGCCTTCGTGGGGTGGCAACTTATCTGATGTGTCGAATCGAACGGATGACACCATCCAACCATGCAGAGAACAATTACAGTTGGTTAGTCTAATAAAAGACTATGCAAGGGCACAAAGCAGAGTGGTTCAAAGTAGTCGTATTAGGTTAGACTCATCGTTTCTCGGATAATAAACGATAACGATAGCCAACCACCATACTTCTACTGGAATATATCAAAAGACATGATCAAGAGAAGACTCCAATGGATATGAGTCTTATGGGAAAAATATCCAAGAGAAGACTCCAAAAGAGTGAGTCTTATCGAAAGCATGACAAATGTCTGGAACATTATAGTTTCACATACATGCGTTTAAAAACTGACTAGATGTTTCGGTTCACAACCAACCTCACCGCATAAAGCGAATCCAGATTGGAAAGAGAACGTACTCTGATCAAAGTCAAGATGAGTTTCCTAGCTGCACTATTGCCTAGATGCACTACTCGTCAAGGGTATATTAATCATGTGCGCTCGGGCACTTATCTTAATTAATTCCAAAATGCTCATTCACGTTTCAAGTTTTTAGAATCTCATCCTCGCGGATATTGAGATATAGAGTAGGGACTAAATCCCAAAGAGTGGCACCAGCTGTGTGCACCTTCCCTGTACACGGACAGGGAATGGTCATGACCAAAGAGAAGTGTTGGGGCCTGGACATCCCATCCACTTGGTTATAAAGAAATGACTAGTACTCACAAGGAGATACCAAGTAGCGTTCCTGCGAATACTCGTTCTAACTAAATAGTTCAAAATTGTCCAAAATCATATCAAAGCCATCAAGGCCAGCATCATAGATATATTTCAATCTAGATATATATATATATATATATATATATATAATAGCGTTGTTCTAACATATATACAACCTATTATAATATCCATTTTAATTTCCAAAACAGTTTCACAAAACCGTTCCCAGACAAGAACAATAATCATCCCAAATTAATTAACAATTAAACAATTGATAATTAATGGAAATATGGAATGATGAGCAAGAGCGAACCGCCACTTGCCTTAGATCGACGAAAGCTTCACAAGCTTAGGAATGAAGGGTTCAGAGTCTGAAACTGGGACAAATCCTGGACAATAAATCCATATGGAATGACCCATAACAAGACCCTAAGTTAGATTCAATATCTACATATATGAATCTAAAAGAATACAAGAGGAATCGAAGGAATCAAGCCTCGCTCGAAGCAAAATACCCAAGAACACACAACCTGGGTAAGCTCGCTGCGGGTGCGGTAGAGCCTCTGCCGCGGGGTGCGGTCAAGTGCCAGAGCGAGTTCTTCGACAACGGCCATGGAGAAACTTACCCAAATCGATTCGTTTGACTTCGATTTGTTCTTGGTTTGATCTCCCACCTTCTTAAGCTTTGGAATACCACTTAGGAACACCCTTCTAACGCTCAAAAAGGAATTCGAATCCCTCTCAAAACAAGCTGAACTTTGAAACCAAAAATGGAGTTTTTCTTGGGAGGAAGATGATGTTGGAGCTGATGATCTGAGCTTCCTCTCCGCCTCCTCTCTCCATTTATAGTCCCACAAGGCTGCTCCCAGGCAAGACACATACACCACGAAGTGTCCAGCCTAAAAATGTAGGGTGAATGACTCAACAAGGCTACGCTTATAGCCTCGCCAAGTTGCATGCACGCTGTCAAGAAGACATCTACCACCGCGGGGTGCGGTGGCATGGCCGCGGGGTGCGGTGGCCGACTTGTTACCGCCCCCAAGTTTGGCCTTCGCCGCGGGTGTGGCCGCTTGACCACGGGGTGCGGTCAAGGCCATTTTGCCCCTTTTTGTTCGTTTTGTCTTTTCTTAACAAGTGGTTAAATATTTTTAACCCCAGGTTAAATATATTCGTACACGAACGATCTTTTAACCCAAAAATACATTAACTGTATTTTGTATTACTCAGAAAAATATTACAGAGGTCGCACATCGCATAGAATGTCCGTACTTCTCTGAATTTAATCTGACTTGTAATCTGGTCATAAGAAAATTCGAAATTTTCCTTACAAAAATGAGGGATATTACATCACCTCCCCCTTAAAAGAAGTTTCGACCCCGAAACTTAGGTCGTAAACATCTCGGGAAAGCGTCTACGCATATCTACCTCAGTTTCCGAAGTCTCCCAAGTAGTCTCTTCTGTTCCTGCTTTAGACCATAGCATCCGTACCAACGGTACCACTTTGTTGCGCAATTGCTTCTCACGTCGTTCCAGAATGCGCACAGGTGTCTCTTCATAAGTACCATCTGCCTGAATCTCGATGTCTTCATAGCTCAACACATGAGATTCATCTGGCACGTACTTTCTCAATAGAGATACGTGGAACACATTATGTATAGGATGCGCCGATGGCGGCAATGCCAAACGGTATGCTAGAGATCCCACTCTATCGAGAATCTCAAATGGTCCCACGTAGCGAGGGTTAAGCTTCCCACACTTACCAAATCTGAATACTCCTTTGGATGGCGATACCTTGACAAATACTGTGTCACCAACCTCAAACTCGATATTCCTACGCCTTGGATCTGCGTAAGACTTCTGTCGACTTTGTGCTGTCAATATTCTCTGTCTGATTAAAGCAATGTCTGAAGCAGTTCTCTCGACCAACTCTGGTCCGAGCAGAATCTTTTCAGCATTCTCATCCCAACAAATTGGCGATCTGCACTTCCGATCATACAAAGCTTCAAATAGAGCCATCTTTATAGTAGCATGCCAGCTATTGTTGTATGTGAACTCGATTAGACTCAAGCTGTCTTCCCAGCTAGTCGGTCGATCGAGTACACACGCTCTCAACATATCCTCTAGAGTCTGGATAGTCCTCTCAGACTGTCCATCTGTCTGAGGATGAAATGCGGTGCTAAACCTTAACTCGGTTCCCATGGCCTTGAGGAGTTCCTTCTAGAATCTCGACGTAAAACGGCCATCACGATCCGATACAATGGTCTTAGGAATACCATGTAACCGGATGATTTCTTGCTTATATACTTCGGCTAACCTTTGGACTCCCCATGTTGACTTGATAGCCACGAAGTGAGCACTCTTCGTGAGCCTGTCAACAATCACCCATATATCATCCTTCTGTGTTCGAGTCTTGGGTAATCTGGTGACGAAGTCCATAGCAATATCCTCCCATTTCCATTCTGGCACTGGGAGAGGTAGCAATTCACCGCCTGGTCTACGGTGTTCTATCTTGACTCTCTGACAAGTCAAGCATCTTTCTACAAATTCTACCATATCCCATTTCATGTTTGGCCACCAGAATTTCTTTCTGAGGTCCTTGTACGTTTTGCTAGAGCCTGGATGTACAGAATAAGCTGACGAATGGGCTTCCATCATCACCAACTGGCGAAGATCATCAACGTCAGGTACACAAATTCGGTCCTGAAACCAGAGTGATCCATCCTCCTGAATCACAAAACCGGGAGCTTTCCCATTTAACACTTCACTGCTTAGCTTTACCAAGATGATATCGTCAATTTGCTTCTCTCGAATCTGATCGAGTAGCGTGGCTTGAATTTCCAACATACTCAGGTATCCTCTACGCTGATCATACAAGATTTCAGCCTCGCATATCAATTGGTTTAGTCTGGCTTGAGCAGTGAGGAGTGCTACCACCATCTCATGTGGTGTCTTCCTACTCAACGCATCGGCTACAACATTAGCCTTGCCCGGATGATACAACAATTCAATATCATAATCTTTGAGCAATTCTAGCCAACGGCGCTGTCTCATATTCAACTCTTTTTGCGTGAATACATACTTGAGACTCTTGTGGTCAGTGAAGACTTGACATCTTACACCATATAAATAGTGCCTCCAAATCTTCAATGCAAATACCACTGCTGGCAACTCCAGATCATGGGTCGGATAGTTTGCTTCATAGGTTTTTAGTTGTCGAGATGCATATGCAATAACTCTGCCTTTCTGCATCAACACACAACCCAAACCACTCTTAGAAGCATCACTATAGACCACATATCCATCGTTTCCTTCTGGCAGCGTTAGTACTGGTGCAGAGGTCAAACATTGTTTCAGCTTTTGAAAACTGGCCTCGCACTTATCATTCCAGATAAACTTCTTATGGACCTTACGGAGTAAACCGGTCATGGGTAGAGCGATCTTAGAAAATCCCTCTACGAACCGTCTGTAATATCCGGCAAGTCCAAGGAAACTGCGCACCTCTTTCGCATTCTGAGGCCGCTTCCAGTTTGCTACAACTTCAATCTTTTGGGGATCGACCATCACCCCATTCTCGTTGATCACATGGCCTAAGAAAGCCACTTCTTTGATCCAAAAGTCACACTTAGACAACTTAGCGTACAACTCATTTTGTCTAAGGACTGACAAGATAATCCGTAGATGTTCCTCGTGAGCTTCCTCACTCGGAGAGTAGATCAAAATATCATCGATGAAGACCACCACGAACTTATCCAAGTACTGGTGAAAACATCGATTCATCAAGTCCATAAAAACTGCTGGAGCATTGGTAAGTCCGAATGGCATAACTACAAACTCGTAGTGACCATATCTTATCCGGAATGCAGTCCTCGGAATATCTTCCTCACGAATTCTGAGCTGATGGTAACCAGATCTCAGATCAATCTTGGAAAAGACTTTTGCTCCTTGAAGTTGATCTAACAGATCATCAATCCTAGGCAAAGGATACTTGTTCTTGATCGTAACCTTGTTCAACTCACGATAGTCGATACAAAGTCGAAACGATCCATCTTTTTTCTTAACAAACAAAACCGGAGCACCCCAAGGTGATGCACTCGGCCTTATATATCCTTTGTCAAGAAGATCTTCCAGTTGCTTTTTCAATTCTTGCATCTCCGCAGAAGCCATCCGATACGGTGCTTTAGAAATCGGCGCAGTACCAGGCTCAAGATCTATCGTAAACTCTACGACGCGATGTGGGGGTAATCCAGGAATTTCCTCTGGAAAGACATCCAGGAATTCACTAACGACTAGAATATCAAGAACTGGTGGTTCATCTTTCTTGGGCACATCCAGATAGCAAAGGTACCCGACACAACCTTGTCGAAGTAGCTTAAATGCAGCCATTGCATTGATAAGCCTGCCGTTATCAGCGTCATTTTGACCCTTAAATTTGCATATTCTTTGGCCCTCAGATGACACTGTCACAGTCCTCGAACTAAAGTCGATCACCTCCCCATGACGTGTCAACCAATCCATACCGAGAATGATGTCGTATGGAGTCATGGCAATGCAGATCAAATCCGCTTCGAATTCCTTACCTTGGATGGTAACTGGAAATTCTGACAGACGTTTGGTTCCCACTAATTGGTTATCATTGGGAAGATTCACAACGAAAGGCTCACAAGCTTCGTTGCATACTAATCCTAACTTACTGACACAGCTCTCAGAAATAAAGGAATGAGTAGCACCCGAATCAAACAAGATGCATACTGGAGTAGTGTGGAGGTATAAAGTACCTTGAGCAATCGGAGTATTGGGTCCATCCGCCTTACGCATCTCGTACAAGCGCTGACCTTGTCCTCCGGACACAGCTGGGGCTTTCCCATTGTTCTGAGCAGTAGTCTGAGTCGATGGACTAGGATTCTCCACTGGTTTGAATCTAGGCCGGTTGCTCTGATTAACTGACCCTTGATGCGACTCAGCACCTTTATGCTTCCTTTGCGGACAGAACGTCTGCAAATGTCCTTCCCTTCCACAAGCAAAACAAGTCTTCTTCTCCTTTGGACACACATTGCTCTTATGTCCGTGCACACCACAGTTAAAACACTGTATCAGTTTCTTACTCTGACCGGACTGTTGTGTAGACCCACTCTGAGTCGTCTCAGTCTTTGCCCGACCAGACTTTGCAAAGTTCGCTGGCGGTGCAGGACGCTTGAAACCACTCGCCTGAGATTGATTCTGCATAGATCTCTAGCGGTTACGTCTCTTAGTTGACTCTTCCAGAGTCACTTCCAGCTTATAGGTTGCATCCACGTACTGCTCCAAAGTAGAGCATGTGTGGTGCACCATTAGTGGCTTGATATCAGGACTCATCCATTCATGGAAATACCTGATCTTTTGTTCCTTACTGGATACTTCCGATCCAGCATACTGCAATAGATGATTGATCTTGGTTGCCAATTCAGTCACCTTCAATCCATCAATCTTTGGGTACAGAAATTCCTTACGTTTCTCATCCCTCATAGCCCGAGAGAAGAAACGATCTGTCATCTTAGTCTTGAACATCGCCTAGTTCAAATCAGGGCTATCTACAAGAATGGTGTTTTCCCACCACTCGCTAGCATCTTCCTTCAGTTGGAGAGACGCTATATGCACTCTTTCAGCCCTAGTGCATTCCACATTGCGAAATAGTCTTTCCATGTGGGAAAACCAGTGAGTCACACGGACTGGCTCACCTTTCCCATTGTAACTATCGGGTCTCATAGAGTTTATGGTCTTTAAAGCTCGGCCATAATTACTTCTATTCCCGACTACATTCTCTGGAATCACGGGTTCATGAGTCTCTGTTTCCCCAAATCCGGGAACTGGTGGAGGAATTGGCACTCCTTGTGCCTGAGGCGCATTTGGTCGTAGTATATCTGTCATGGCTTGCATAACAATTCCTCGAATTGTTGTAACCCCTGCCTCATCGAATACCATTGGAGCGTTGCCCGGAGCTTGGCCATTGCCTCCAGGGTTAACATTGGATGCAGACTCATGCACCTCCTCAAGGTTTTCAGCATTCCTTCTAACTGGCTTGGGATTGTTACTTGGCCCGGCACCGTTACGGTTGTTGTTTCTTGTATTCACCATCTATATACCGATCAAATTCCAAGGATTTCTTACATTAATATTTCTCCAACATATTGAATGCAATAAAAATCAACTCAGAATAGATCAACTTGGTAATATATATTGATGAACTTTTAACACAGCCATAGGGTTTTACACACGGAATTCTCTAGAGCTTCATGACAAAATTGCTCAGAGAATTTAGTACTACATTGCATAACTTCCAAGTATTATACAAAAGTACTACTACTTGTAACATTGATCCTTCTTCACAGCCCCGTGAAGCGCTTCCTATATGGCAAGCTATGCATACAGGGTTTCTTCGGATGAGGCTCCTCATCGAAATCAGGTGACAGATCTCTCACCCTACTTGGCCCTGGGGCACACGATCCATCTTTAGATCTCGGTGTATGTGGCCTTATATTAGGCATGCGAGAATCCTGGTCATTCTGATCTGCCTCTCGGGTCCTTGCCCGCCTCTGAGCACGTTCATTTATCTCCTCTAACTCACGTTGTGCTTCAAGAGTTCTCTGTTGACTCTGACGGAGAATTTCACGCAACTCGGGACTCGGCCTTTGCCTTCTTCGAGTATGAAGAGGTGGTGCGTCCTCTGAAGCATAGCGTGAATTATTGTTCTCTCGGAGGCCATACTCGACATAGAGCGCCTCCCACTCAGCGTCAGTCAATGACGGGTATTCTGGCTCGGTTGGCGGACTTGGATACATGAGTTGCATTCCTGAGTTCTCATGATCCACCAACAAGTGCCTCAGTTCATCAGGTTTTTGGTCTTGCTCTTCCTGGTTTTCCTTGGGATCTCCTTCGGGATTCTCCTCGGAATCTATCCCGAGAACTGACCCGATCTCCACATCGTTGTCAAGGTATTCTCCGGTATACTCTGACGTATCTCCTTCAATATCCACTTCCATAGTCTCCTCATCTTCATCTTCCTCTTCTTCATTCCCTTCCGGAATTGCTTAAGTCATATAATCATTGTTGTAATAACCTTGAGCATATCTCGATGGCTCAATCTCAACCCTCGATTGTACAGCCGGTTCTACTACTGGAACTACAGCATTGTCGGATCTCAGCACCACCGATTCAGGAAGCACATGCTTCACATCCTCATCCTCGGGTGGGTTGCTAGAGCTTCCGACTTCAAAGCATCTTAGCGGGACAGGAAAGTCGAACCTATCAGGAGAGGGTGGAGTCATCTCGACCTCCTCCGTGTCTTTTCGAAGGGATAGACAGGCACCCATATCCTACAGGTGATGAGAAGGAAATTAGTCTTTCTAAATATAGAAGTTTGTTTTCCATATCAGACTAAAGAAGAAGGCACGACTATGAACGGCGTTGAATTACATCGTTTAAAATTCAAAGTCTTTGAAAACCTTTAAATCTCAATGTAAACCGAGTAAACGGTTTATCAAATACCCAACCCATTTTTAAAACTTTTAGCTCTGATACCATATATGTAACACCCCCGAATTTTAACCCATTTGGAAAGGTATTACCGCCAGTGACCTCAGATTTCACCCCCGAAGCCACCCAAGGCTTTACCGGATTATACAAATCATAAACAACATTTATATAATCAACAAACCATAGTTAAAACATTTGTCAGGGGATTACAAACCAATCCCCATAGGCAAAACATTGTTATCAAAGTAAACCAAGCATAGCGGAAGTCTTTTAAAGATAAATACAAGTCTTGACCACAACGATCAACGCCAAAGATCTCAACCTGGGTAAATTTGTTAAAAACACCTCCTGTCATAGTCGTTCTTAGCCTTCGTGGGGTGGCAACTTATCTGATGTGTCGAATCGAACGGATGACACCATCCAACCATGCAGAGAACAATTACAGTTGGTTAGTCTAATAAAAGACTATGCAAGGGCACAAAGCAGAGTGGTTCAAAGTAGTCGTATTAGGTTAGACTCATCGTTTCTCGGATAATAAACGATAACGATAACCAACCACCATACTTCTACTGGAATATATCAAAAGACATGATCAAGAGAAGACTCCAATGGATATGAGTCTTATGGGAAAAATATCCAAGAGAAGACTCCAATGGATATGAGTCTTATGGGAAAAATATCCAAGAGAAGACTCCAAAAGAGTGAGTCTTATCGAAAGCATGACAAATGTCTGGAACATTATAGTTTCACATACATGCGTTTAAAAACTGACTAGATGTTTCGGTTCACAACCAACCTCACCGCATAAAGCGAATCCAGATTGGAAAGAGAACGTACTCTGATCAAAGTCAAGATGAGTTTCCTAGCTGCACTATTGCCTAGATGCACTACTCGTCAAGGGTATATTAATCATGTGCGCTCGGGCACTTATCTTAATTAATTCCAAAATGCTCATTCACGTTTCAAGTTTTTATAATCTCATCCTCGCGGATATTGAGATATAGAGTAGGGACTAAATCCCAAAGAGTGGCACCAGCTGTGTGCACCTTCCCTGTACACGGACAGGGAATGGTCATGACCAAAGAGAAGTGTTGGGGCCTGGACATCCCATCCACTTGGTTATAAAGAAATGACTAGTACTCACAAGGAGATACCAAGTAGCGTTCCTGCGAATACTCGTTCTAACTAAATAGTTCAAAATTGTCCAAAATCATATCAAAGCCATCAAGGCCAGCATCATAGATATATTTCAATCTAGATATATATATATATATATATAATAGCGTTGTTCTAACATATATACAACCTATTATAATATCCATTTTAATTTCCAAAACAGTTTCACAAAACCGTTCCCAGACAAGAACAATAATCATCCCAAATTAATTAACAATTAAACAATTGATAATTAATGGAAATATGGAATGATGAGCAAGAGCGAACCGCCACTTGCCTTAGATCGACGAAAGCTTCACAAGCTTAGGAATGAAGGGTTCAGAGTCTGAAACTGGGACAGATCCTGGATAATAAATCCATATGGAACGACCCATAACAAGACCCTAAGTTAGATTCAATATCTACATATATGAATCTAAAAGAATACAAGAGGAATCGAAGGAATCAAGCCTCGCTCGAAGCAAAATACCCAAGAACACACAACTCGGGTAAGCTCACCGCGGGTGCGGTGGAGCCTCTGCCACGGGGTGCGGTCAAGTTCCAGAGCGAGTTCTTCGACAACGGCCATGGAGAAACTTACCCAAATCGATTCGTTCGAATTCGATTTGTTCTTGGTTTGATGTCCCACCTTCTTAAGCTTTGGAATACCACTTAGGAACACCCTTCTAACGCTCAAAAAGGAATTCGAATCCCTCTCAAAACAAGCTGAACTTTGAAACCAAAAATGGAGTTTTTCTTGGGAGGAAGATGATGTTGGAGCTGATGATCTGAGCTTCCTCTCCGCCTCCTCTCTCCATTTATAGTCCCACAAGGCTGCTCCCAGGCAAGACACATACACCACGAAGTGTCCAGCCTAAAAACGTAGGGTGAATGACTCAACAAGGCTACGCGTATAGCCTCGCCAAGTTGCTTGCACGCTGTCAAGAAGACAGCTACCACCGCGGGGTGCGGTGGCGTGGCCGCGGGGTGCGGTGGCCGACTTGTTACCGCCCCCAAGTTTGGCCTTTGCCGCGGGTGCGGCCGCTTGACCGCGGGGTGCGGTCAAGGCCATTTTGCCCCTTTTTGTCTGTTTTGTCTTTTCTTACCAAGTGGTTAAATATTTTTAACCCCGGATTAAATATATTCGTACACGAACGATCTTTTAATCCAAAAATACATTAACTGTATTTTGTATTACTCAAAAAAATATTACAGAGGTCGCACATCGCATAGAATGTCCGTACTTCTGTGAATTTAATCTGACTTGTAATCTAGTCATAAGAAAATTCGAAATTTTCCTTACAAAAATAAGGGATATTACAGCCATATAGACCCCCCATCTGCCAATAACCCCATTCTACCATCCTCACTATCCTCAGGTACGAGATTTCCCATCCAGAACTATGTCTCTTGTTCAAATTTTTCACCATCGTATACTAGTTTTCTTGCGGCCGTTACGCGAAATAGCGAACCTACCACCTTCCAAGAGGTTGTTCGTCATTCATGTTGGCGCGCAGCTATGAATGCTGAGCTTACTGCGCTTGAGAAAAACCGGACGTGGGTCTTCTCCGACTTGCCCGCTGGCAAGAAACCCATTGGGTGCAAGTGGGTCTATCGTATCAAGTACAACGCTGATGGTACCATTGAACGCCACAAAGCCCGCCTCGTCGTTCTTGGAAATCGCCAGGTTAAGGGCGTTGATTTCACAGAAATGTTTGCACCTGTGGCTAAGATGTCAATCGCGCGTGTTTTCCTCTTTGTGGCTGCGATTCGTGGCTGGGAACTTCATCAGATGGATGTACACAATGCATTTTGATCGGCACTATTTTTTAGTGTATTTCTAGGGGTTGTTACTAGGTTTGAGGTGCCGTTTGGTTGGATTTAGAGAACAATTAGAGATTCTGGAGTTAGAGCGAAGAAGTGTGGTTTTGGTGGTCTGGAGGAGCTAATTGGAGACATCCAGAGGAAGAGGAGTTGACCACCTGAGGAAACGTTGAAGATCTATGAAGAAACCACAAGGAAGAGGCAAGAAGAAGACCGGGGCAAATTTCCGAAGAAAATGACGCTGAAGAGAGAAGGCCGCGACCGCGGCCAATTTCGGAAATTTAATGTTCACTTCGAGAGCAAACCGCGACCGCGGCCTCTTGGCCGCGATCGCGGCCACACACGGGAGACAGCCCGTGGAGATTTCCGAACTTTTGTTTTCTTTTTTCTTTTTTCTTTTTCTTTATTTTATTTTATTTAATTCCGAATATTAGTTTATTTCCTTGTAGGATGATGTTTGTGATCTTGGGGGTTTTGGTTAACATTATTTAACCTAACCTCCACAGCCTCCATTCATCGTCTTTGGATCACGTTAGACCTAGTTAGTTTTTCATCGTTGTTTTTCTCTTTTGCCCGGGCAGACAATTGAAGCCTTTGGATTGATGGGATTGTGAGTTTATTCTTTTACTCTTTCTATGATTGTTTTAATTCTCTCTCGTGCTTAATATCATTGATCATATATCGATTCCCCTTGATTTGTTGATTAGGAAATCAAATAGATTGTTAATAGTAGTTCCCTCTAGCTTGACAACCTAGAGAAATTAGTATTATGCTATTGGTTCCCCTTTTCTATACGACCTATTGAGATTATTATTGATCATACTACTAAGGATTAGAGGATACTGGTTGAGAATCTAAATCCCTTAGTTTGTGTAGAGAATTAATTGCATGCAATTGTATGACTGGTTGCTACACTTGCATGTACCTATCTATTCCTGAATTCATTGCTGCTGTTAGATTCAATCTAGAAGGTCTTCTAGGTTATTTGATAGTTAGGGTTATCAGGACTGGTTGAACTGGTAACTAATTCAGAACAGGGATTAGGACATTCATGAGTATTGAGGACTAGGAGTAATCAATGATTGCTCAACCAAAGTAAATGTGGATATTTGTCTAGCCAAGCTTTCTATATTTTATTTATCGTTTTCTTAGTTAGTTTCATTCAAAACCCCCCCTTTTGTCTTTGTTATCAATTGGTGAATGATTTTGCAAACATGAAATATAACTTGATTTTCTGTGGGATTCGACCCTTGCTTACCAGACTACATTAGTTAGGTTTGTTTAGGATTATTTTGTTTAGGTGTCACGACAACGCCTTATCAAATTGGCGCCGTTGCCGGGGAATCTAAGGTATGTATTTTCTTGTTTGTTTGTTTACCGATTTGATAACAAGACACTATTCTTTTCTTTTAGTTTTCTTTCTTTGTCTGTGTTTTCGTTTTCGACTAACCCGCAGGAAGAGCAGAAGGAAAACCGCGACCGCGGCCTGGAAACCGCGATCGCGGCCGCCGCGGCGAATTAGGGTTTAGTAAAAAAAAAAAAAAATCTACCGAAGGCCAGCTGTCCAGAGTTCCCCATGGAGATGGTGCGCATCATGTTGTCATGGAGGATACACTGCCCTACACTTGATTTGATAACGATGATGGCCCTACAATTGGCAGCTGAGGAGGAGGAACACTAGAGCCCCCACCATGATTATATCTGGGCTGCACCATGTGTTCGGAGAAGGCCGTGCAACCCCGCCATACTTGCTATACCACTATTCACCAAAGTGGATTCCCTTTGGTTGCACGGTAATGAAGACGATGGAGTTGATGAAGACACCCACCCAACACTGGAGACCTGTGCATACATTGTGTATACCGCCAGCAACAATGGAAGTGTCCAAGCAGCTTGGCGACGTTTGTGAGTTATTTTTTGCTTTTCCCTGTGCTTCTATTCTTTTGTCTTTCATTACATTGAGGACAATGCAATGTTTAAGCATGGGGGAGAGTTTTATACTAGCTATGTCGCCGAGGAGATGAATAAAAAGAAAAGAGCCAAATATTGAAAAAAGGCATACATAAGAAATCCTGGGATAGGTCGAAAACCCGAAAGGGCGGCCTAGGTAATAAGCAGGTGGCTTGGACCAGCATTAGGCTGGGGTAATATGAGGTCAAGAGTGATGTGAGTATATTGTGAGCCCATCTATTGAAAAATGAAATGTGTGGCTTGGTGAAAACCCGAAAGGGCGCCTTGGCAAAATGAGTGAAAAGAAGAAGAGTGATTTTTAGGAATCCTCATTTTACTTGGCGTGGTGACATAAGAAGAGGTGATATAAGGAGGATTCGGGTAGGTCACTCTGGGAGGTATAAGAAGATAGATGGGAGACTAGGACTAGAATTCATTCACTCTATGGTGTTTGGGATAAGCTTGGGGGAAGTACTCTGCTTTCCTTTTTGCTTGATTGTGTGTTGTAGTCTTTTGTGCTGGGTTTATTGTATGGTTGCATGGAGCTTCATGTTAGGTGTGATTCTTGGAGATTCATTTTTCTATGCTTCCTAAGACCTTGGGGATTGATTGGAGGAGTAGGTTGACTTTAGCTTACTCGAGGACGAGCAAGGTTTAAGCATGGGGGATTTGATCGGCACTATTTTGTAGTGTATTTCTAGGGGTTGTTATCAGGTTTGAGGTGCCGTTTGATTGGATTTAGAGCACAATTGGAGATTCTGGAGTTAGAGCGGAGAAGTGTGGTTTCGGTGGTCTGGAGGAGCTAATTGGAGACATCCAGAGGAAGAGGAGTTGACCACCTGAGGAAACGTTGAAGATCTGTGAAGAAACCACAAAGAAGAGGCAAGAAGAAGACCGGGGCAAATTTTCGAAGAAAATGACGCTGAAGAGAGAAGGTCGCGACCGCGGTTGTCGGGCCGCGACCGCGGCCAATTTCGGAAATTTAATGTTCACTTCGAGAGCAAACCGCGACCGCGGCCTCTTGGCCGCGATCGCGGCCACACACGGGAGACAGCCCGTGGAGATTTCCAAACTTTTGTTTTCTTTTTCCTTTTTCTTTATTTTATTTTATTTTATTTAATTCCGAATATTAATTTATTTCCTTGTAGGATGATGTTTGTGATCTTGGGGGTTTAGGTTAACATTATTTAACCTAACCTCCACAACCTCCATTCATCATCTTCGGATCACGTTAGACCTAGTTAGTTTTTCATCGTTGTTTTTCTCTTTTGCCCGGGCAGACAATTGAAGTCTTTGGATTGATGGGATTGTGAGTTTATTCCTTTACTCTTTCTATGATTGTTTTAATTCTCTCTTGTGCTTAATATCATTGATCATATATCGATTCCCCTTGATTTGTTGATTAGGAAATCAAATAGATTGTTAATAGTAGTTCCCTCTAGCTTGACAACCTAGAGAAATTAGTATTATGTTATTGGTTCCCCTTTTCTATACAACCTGTTGAGATTGTTATTGATCATACTACTAAGGATTAGAGGATACTGGTTGAGAATCTAAATCCCTTAGTTTGTGTAGAGAATTAATTGCATGCAATTGTATGACTGATTGCTACACTTGCATGTACCTATCTATTCCTGAATTCATTGCTGCTGTTAGATTCAATCTAGAAGGTCTTCTAGGTTATTTGATAGTTAGGGTTATCAAGACTGGTTGGACTGGTAACTAATTCAGAACAGGGATTAGGACATTCATGAGTATTGAGGATTAGGAGTAATCAATGATTGATCAACCAAACTAAAGGTGGATATTTGTCTAGCCAAGCTTTCTATATTTTATTTATCGTTTTCTTAGTTAGTTTCATTCAAAACCCCCCTTTTGTCTTTGTTATCAATTGGTGAATGATTTTGCAAACATGAAATATAACTTGATTCTCTGTGGGATTCGACCCTTGCTTACCAGACTACATTAGTTAGGGTTGTTTAGGATTATTTTGTTTAGGTGTCACGACAACGCCTTATCACATTTCTTCATGGCGACTTGGCTGAAGAAGTTTACATGCGGCCCCCATCGGGTCTCTCTGGCGCCACTCCAGGGCAAGTCTGTCGACTACATAAGTCTTTATATGGACTTCGTCAGGCTCCTCGAAATTGGTTCGCAAAGCTTGCCTCTGCTCTACGCGCCTATGGCTTTATACAGAGCTACGGAGATTACTCATTGTTCTCGTATCAGCGTGCATCATCCGTTATTTAGGTACTCATCTATGTCGATGATCTTATTATTGCTGGGAACGACTCGTCTGTTCTCACTCGTTTCAAGGACTACCTGAGCACTTGCTTTCATATGAAGGACCTTGGTCCTCTTCGGTATTTTTTGGGGATTGAGATTGCACGCAGTTCCAAGGGCTTGTTTCTATCTCAACGGAAATACATCTTGGACATTATATCCGAGGCCGGTCTGCTAGGCGCCAAGCCGTGTGAGTTCCCTATGGAACAACAACATCAACTGGCAACCGTGAGCAGCCCTTCGTTCGATCACCCTGACCGGTTCCAGCGACTCATTGGTCGTCTCATATACTTGACTATCATGCGCCCTGAGCTCTCCTATTCGGTTCATACACTTGCCCAGTTCATGCAAAATCCGAAGGTCGCTCATTGGCATGCCGCTACTCGCATCCTTCACTATCTCAAAGGTCATCCGGGACAGGGCCTTTTTCTGTGTTCTAGCAGCTCCCTTCGGCTCACTGCATTTTATGACTCCGACTGGGCCATATGTCCGATCACTCAACGCTCTATTATTGGCTACTTCATCCATCTTGGCCAGTCTCCTGTTTCCTGGAAAACCAAGAAGCAAGCAACGGTCTCTCGCTCTTCCGCAAAGGCGGAATATCGCTCTATGGCTTCTACGGTCTGCGAGCTCATATGGCTGAAATTGCTTCTCTCCTCTCTTGGTGTACGGCATACCACACCTATGCATCTATTCTGCGACAGCCATGCAGCTCTCCACATTGCTGCAAATCCCGTCTTCCATGAACGCACCAAGCATATAGAGATAGACTGTCATTAGTCCGTGATCAGATCCAGGCCGGCGCCATTGTCACTAGTTACATTGCTTCCGCTCAACAACCAGCTGACCTGTTTACAAAGGCTTTGGGCAAGACGCAGTTCCAACTACTATTGGGCAAGTTGGGCATTGCTGATCCACATGCTCTAATTTGAGGGGGAGTGTTAGAGATATTATCTTCTATTTGATATATTAGTCTTTTAGGATCCATATCTTATCTTTCCATAAAAGATATTATCCTGTAATCATTATATATTCATTACCAAATTAATGAAACGACAAGAAAGATTTTTCCCATATCTTATTCTCTCAAATTTACACAATCACCAAACTTAGAAGCAGTACAAAAGTAGTTCAATTTGGTTGAATACTATGTTTTTGGTTCAACAAAATAGGCTTTTATTTGTGGTGCAATTGAGAACTAATCACCTCGGAAATTAGAAGTTGTTGTTAGATTTGGAACACTTGTTAAGCTTTATATGATGGAAATTGAATGTTTGTGATAATTAAAACGGGAGAAGAAGAAGGGGAGAAAGCTTGGATAAATGGCTATGGCAGATTGACTTCTAGAGTTTTAAATCCATGATGGGGTGACATAATAGTTCAGAAAAATAGGAGGGAGAAGGAAGTTTAAATTAATGTAGGAAGAAAAAGACTACAAAATACATATATTTTCTATTATCTTATAGTTTATAGTGTCACATGTAAAAAGTTTATTGAAGGAAAAGTTTACACTAACTTACATCCGGTGTAAATGTACCACTGCCCAAAAAGAACAAAGAAAATGAAAAGTAAAAAGTTACTTTATTGATTATAATAGGAAAAACATACAATAAACTCACATTTATACTCTATTGCTTATTAAAAGTGTAATAAATAGTCTTACTCCTGTTATAAGTGTAGGTTTGTCCTTTCCTTTTGCGTGTAGTTTAGAGCTGTTAAAAAATTACCGAACCCGTTTTACCAACCTGACCGACCCGCTTTTGGACCCGACCCGATCTGACCGAAATTTTTGATAACCCGAAGTTACCGAATCCGAATTTACCGAGACCGAACCCGACCAACCCGAACCCGACCCGATTAATGAATAAATGTGGAGTATTAATAAAATATAACATAAAATAATATGATAAATGACATATAAATAATGATAATATGCTTAATATCCTAAAAAAAGAACATTGATGTACTTATATAATTTTTTATAATGTAGAAATTTATAAATTAATAAATAATAAATAAAAATAAAATATGATTTTGGTCTACTAATATCAATTACATTAAACTAATTAATAATTTTATTATTATTTTAATCCATTTCAACTTATTTTGACATATTTAAATTAGTTTTTAACTATTTAATAATATTTAAATAGTGAATAAAATATTTAAAAAATGACGCTCTTGACCCGTTGGTTAACCCGAACCGCCCGCTGACTTGTATTGACTCGACCGGCTTGACCTGTTATCCGAAATGACCCGACCCGTTCTCAACCCGAATCGAAAATAACCGAACCGAACCCGACTTGACCGACCCGATTGACAGCTCTAGTGTAGTTACAAAGTTTGATTTTTTTGTGATTTGGGTAAGCTAAGTGTTTCTACAATAAAGAAATTATAATTTTTTTTCTTTTAAATTAGAAAAAGAGAAATTAATTTTGATCTGACATTCTGAGTATCAAGTTTTCTAGTTTAATGTAAGAGACTATCATCTAAAAATAAGAAAGTTTCAATTGCAAAAATATGATATACAATGGATTTTTTTTTTTGAAAAACCCATAAACTCACCATTGTGTATGCTCTAAGTTTGGATATGCTTAAAGTTTTAGAGGTTTTGCATTCCGATTTGCAAGAATACACGTTAGCGTCTCCATACACACTTCTAACAAAAATTGAACCTGAGATTTATTGATAGAACACTTGAGGATAAGTAGCTACGAATATAACCACGACTTTATCCTTGAAGGTGTTACGCAACTAAATAGCCTCGCATATATCCTTGACCCAAATTTTGAGGGTAAGTAGCTATAATATAACCATGGCTTTACCCTTCAAAGTGTTACGCAGCTAAATAGCCTCGCATATACCCTCGACCCACATTTTGAGCGTAAGTAGCTACGAATATAACTACGACCTTACCCTTGAAAGTGTTGCTAAATAGCCTTGCACATACCCTTGACCTAAAATTTAAGGGTAAGGAGTTACGAAACTAACCCCGAGTTTAGTCACAAGAATATATTTTCTGACTAATTGGTCGCGAGTTTTAGCAACAAAGTTTATTCATGGCAAATTAGTCATGAAAGGTTTGTGGTTATGGGTGCGTCCGTTTTACTTACTATTATACATTATAATATATTTTTCTAGAAAATGGATTATTATGGAAATTGGAGAAAAGGTGATTTGATAAAAGTAATTGAAATGAGAGTTGAATGAAAAAATATAAAAAAAAAAACTTATTTAGATGAAAAATTGAACATGACTTATCTCTTTTAAACCATGTTTATGTCTGCAAAAAATATATTTTATATGTATAGAAATCCACTCGACGATTATAATATATTATAATGAAGCATCTTTTTATTGCCGAAAAGGGTCTATATTCATGGCTAGTACCCTCAATGTTACCCTCAAATTAATTTGTGGCTAAATTTGCATGGCTATGCCCGTGTTTTCTATGTTGTTCTACTCAATTCATGGATTTTGAGGCGAAGCAATGTTAAGTGATGGATTTTGAGGCTAAGCAATGTTAACGACTTGCTATTTACTAAATAGGATTCCTAACAAAGAGAAGAGAGTCACCCCTAATAAACTTTGGCATAAAAAGAAGCCAAACTTGAATTATTTTCGAGTTTGAGATATAGGGAGGTCGTGAGACTACCCGAGTCCAAGAAAAGAACCTTGGGAAAAGAGGTATTGATTGAATCCTCGTTGGATATGTTCAGCATTCCAAGGCCTATTCGTTCCGGTTTCTGTAGCTAGAAGTAACAGTTCGTAAACCAAGAACAATAAGTTATTTATTTAGCACTATTACACTAGTATATAAGAAAGATAAAGTCAACAAACTATCAAGTATGCATCCAGAGAAGAAACAAGTACAAAGCAAACATCCACCATAGTTGCAGGCCATGAGATTGAAAACGACTGAATTATGTCTTGCCACATACTCGATGTTATGTTCCCTATTGTGATTGTAACATGCCACTGATGTTCATCTTCATCATCTACTGCATATCATACTGAGTGGATAGCCCTCAAGGGCGGCTTTCTTCATGATTTCTGCCTGCGAAAGAGAGAATAAAGGATGGGTCATTCTTTGAATTCACTAGTACATAATTTAGAGTGCATAATACTTGATACCCTTGGCCTTGGTATAACAGTCATAACTCAACACCAATCAATGTTTTCTGTCACACAATTTCTTATCCAGATTGACATATGGAATTATATGATTCCCGAACATCCAGACAAGCATATAGACTAGAACAACATCTGTTTTTGCATCACATAAAAATCTCAAAACCAAAGAGGAAAGGGCATTTACCTGGATTGCAGTTGTGACCCTCCCTGGACCTCCCTGCTTTTTCGAAAACAAGGAAAGCAATAAACAAATGGAAGATCAACTTTCGCTTATTATACTCACAGTAAATTGAGATGTAGACCCTTTTTATGTTGCCTACGGACATTCAAGCACACACTGAAATACCTTAAATTCTTTCTTTTCCCAGGATACATCCTTCCATGAAGTCAGTTGCTTTGATGGCCAAACCGTTGGGGCTTTAATAGCTTCCACATGTTGCACAATTCTAAGACTATCTGCAATTAGTAATAGATGTCACAATTTATGTATAAATGAAGCAAATTTTTATCTCTAAAGAGTTAAGAGATAGGCTTAACATCTATATTGACATGCAATGAGTCCAGAAATGAGATGCAAGACATTATCTGGCAGTAATGTTTCTTGACCTATTCTCCCATTGGCAAATAAATTATTTGTTTGGAGCTAATTTAAAATTCATAAATAACAAATCTTCTCTGCTTTTTCACCTTAGTGAAGTTCATATTTGAGAGCAAAATAAAATTAAGACATAACATGGGAGTATGTAACTGCAACTCCAGTAAGTGTGCATATCTGAGAGCACACTTCCAGTAGCAGAAACACGTGCAATTCTATTGACATACCAAACCGCAAGTCTGAACAAGAAGACCATGGCCTTCAATGTTGCAATATAGAGTGAGTATTTGCATTTTCAAGGAAACAAAGAACCGGTACACTTACTACTGATGAATGCCTCTCTCCAAGTCTCGCGCATTGACCAAGAAGGGGATACTTCTCGGACAGTAATTCCCATGCTCAGGCAGGTTCTAAGATAAAGATCAAGGACATAAGCAGAGTAAATTAAACTATTCGATTTCTTCAGCAATAATCCAACCAGGGCTTTAAACATGACCTAAACTAAACAAAACATAACCTTTAGTCACATATTGTATTGAGAAATGCAGTGGAAGAACATATGTCAATGCTCATGAACCGCTTACTCGATCACTAATTGGCGTATAACTCCAGGAAGAACACCATCATTTACAGGTGCTGTTTGTACCTCGTAGGAGCTCAAAAATCCATAATCATGTCTTGAAGTTTCCTTGGCTTCACCTTTATCCTATATCCACAAACCAATATGTAATACCGAAGGTAATACAATGCATGATGCTAAGAAGTCACAAACACACTTGTAGCCCATCATTACAACATGTTGAAAATTGAAGTGCAAATTCAGAAAAATTGTATAGGCATTTCAAGCATCCCATCATTGGCTTTGTCGGTATTGTTGTGTTCATTGAGGATGAGAAATAGGATTTAAACTACACGGCACCTCAGTACCACACATATCTCCAAGTCTTGACATTCAGCTGACACTGAAGTATGCTACTTTTGGCATTTTCCATATTACATCCTGAGGGTAGATTTTAAAATAACCATAAAAACTAATATAGAACTGACTTGCTCAGGTTGAAACTTTTTGGGTTTTATCCATTGAATTTTGAAATGCTTTAGATGCAGGTGAAGTTGGTTGTCTCCAGGAGTTCATGTCTACCCAAATCAGATCTCTCTCATCAGTCATCACCCTCAAGTAGATTGAGTGCACATGATGTGAAAAGGATAGCAAAATTAAAACATGAAACTGACTTGTATCAATGGTCATCATCAACAACAAAGCTGGTCATCAGTGGATAGTCCTCACCTTCAAACAGATAGCGAAGAAATTTGTGACAGTTCCTTCGAGTATCCGATCACCATCATCCGACAACAACAACTCAGTAGCTGAAGAAGGCCTCATACTCTCCAGCGACTTCCTTTGCCTGACCTAGAATTTAATCTTTCAGAAATTATGTCATAACTATCAAATCTCATCCCCCAGCTAAATTAAAAGATCACAAATGAAAATGATAAAAAAATCCGACGAGCAACTGAAATTATAAGCCTAACCTCGCCCAATCCGAGTACTTGGCCATAGCCGAATCCCTCTTTCCGCACACAACAGCCAATCGAGCCCAGTTTCCATCCGCATCAAAAAGCGGAGGAACATACATCCCGATATGAACAAACACATCAAAAACCCTAGCACCCGTTTCCTCATCCAATCGCCTAATTTCCCCCAATCTTTCGCGATTCCCTGCAAGGAGAGCCGTAATAGCCAGCTCCTCGCCGGCATTGACCTCTCTGGCCTCCATCGCCGCTGGCAGCGCCACGGCCAGGGAGGAATCCAAACGAGACCGTATCATCTGCTCCAAATCAATTGATAAGGATAAGGTTTGGGCCAGGGTGGGGGAAGTATGGGATCCGGATCCAAATAGGAGATTCAGATTGGAGCGGAGAAGAGTGTGGAGAGAGTGGGAGAGGCGGCGGACATGGCGGTCCCAGAAGAGGAGAGTGTGGGCATAGGTGCGAGTTGTGGTGTAAGCTCCTGGATGAGCTTCGAGGAAAGTGGAGACCGGTGGCGTTTCGCCGGGAGGCAATACGACGCCGTTTGTGAAGAGGAATCTTGTCACCGGTGACATTCTTCCGATGAATTTAACTGCGTCAAGCTAGTTTGTCGGTAATAGCTTTTTCCAAAACCTGGATAAAAAAAAACCTTTTTCCCGAAAGCCGGATGATAGATATGCTCATGGACGGGCCTGCACTTAAAGCATCTCATTATATACCCTAATTTCCTCCTCTGTTAACCAAAACGAAGTCCCTCGGAACATTTTCTGGTTCTGTACAAATTTCGAATTAATTCGAACGATTACACAAATGAAGCTAGAAAACTGACTTCCGATTGCCTAATAAGCGAAAAATCACAAACAATTTGAGCCAATGATGACAATTAAAAAAATCAAACAGAAGGCAGCCAAAATTTGAAGAAAGAACGGTCAGCAGAAAGGCGGTGCACTCACCGGCGATTGGATCGGCCGGAACGGAGATAGTGGAAGGAGGGATGAACAAATCGCGTGAAATTCGTCAGAGAGGTGGCACCATACATAAATTTTAAACTGCAAAACCTTCTCCGACGGGAATATAGAAGACGAAGAATATCAGAATAACCCTTTCGGTACAGGTTTATTAAAGGGAGAAAAATGATAGTAAAAGAGAAAAATAAAATAATAAGAAAGAAAATGATAGTAAAAGAGAAAAAGAAAATAATAAGAAAGAAAATGACTGATTTTTAAATAAATGTTGTTGTTTGATTAGAGTAAAAAGGAAAGGGTATGATTTTAAAGATGTCCTTTGGCTATTTAAGAAGGAAGTGGGGGAAGTAAAAAAAAATAATCAAGTAAATTACAATTTTGTTTTGTCTTTTGTTTGTTTGTAGATTAACTAGCGGGTAGAATATTCGCATCCGTAATTTCTTGCGGTGTATCCCATTTTGGACACAACAAGGATGCGTCCAAAATGGGGGTAAATTTTTTTTAAAAAAAAGTTTTAATCTTGGGCACAACAAGGATGTGCCCAAGATTAATAAATATCTGAACCGGGTTTAGTAACCCGGTTTACAATTAATTTAAAATTTTAAAATTTTAAATAAAAAAAATTCAAATATTAAAATTTTAAATTTTAAAAAAAATCAAATATTGAATCTGGATCTGGGCGCAACATGGATGCGCCCAGATCCAGATATGGGCGCTACGTCGTAGCGCACAAGTAAATGATCTATTTTCTTGGGCGCGACGACGTAGCGCCTCCTTCATCGTCTTCCTTCTTCGTCTTCTTTGTCTTCATCGTCTTCCTTCTTCGTCTTCATCACCTTCATCTTCTTCATCAATGGCGGATTCCGGCGTCGGCGAAGATTCCCAGGGGAGAGCGGCGGAGAGCGGCGGTGAGATCCGGCTTGAGGAGGGTGGGTCTTCCTTCGAGATCCCGGGGACAGCGGCCGAGAGCAGCGGCGGCGAGAGCAGTGGTGAGGCTAAGCGGCGACGGCTTGAGGAAGAGGACTGCTCGGCGGTTGCAGCGGATCTAGACAGAAATCCAGAATTCACGGCCGATTGAGCGACGTGGCTGGCGGCGGCGACGGCCGATTACACGGCGGGGGAGCTGACGGCGACGTCCGAAATTCCGGCATCGGCGACGGCGACGGGCGATGTTCCGGTGACGGCAGCGACGGCGAGCGAGGTTCCAGTGGGGTCGGAAAATGCGTTGGAGGTTGCTGCGGCCGTTGGTGTCGAGGCGGTGGCCGAGGTTGGAGAGGCGAGCCAACCCAGATTGCCCCGAAAATATATTCGTCGCGAACGACACGAGGTACGTATTTTTTCTTATTAAATTATATATTTAATAATATATATAATTAATTTCTAGAAATATTTAGATTTGTTAGAAAATATTGGAATTATGTAAAAATTAGTGTAATTATATTATTAGAATAAATTAGTATATTACAATTGCATATAGGTGAATTGCATATAATATAGTAGAATTGCATAAATTAGGTAATGTATAAGTTAGTATGTAATTAGAATATTAAATTAGAAATGTATTGTAGTTTTATAGCAATTAGAAATTTGTTTAAATTAGATATTATTTGGAAAAAACAGGATGTAGTCGAGAGAATCAAACGACAGATGCGGGGGGGTCGTATGGTGGAATCTCGACCCGTGACTGCTTCCGGTCGCAAGAACAGATACCTCCAAAACCCCCCCAAGCGCAAGAGTAGAGTCCGGAAGGATACCGTTCCAATAGCAGAACCCGTTATTGTAACGTTATCCGATCCGTTAGCGGATCCTCGTCCTCACGTGTGTTCACCTCCGGCTTCGCAGAGTCACGTCCTAGACACGGAGGAGGCGTTTGCCGAGACAGAGAGCTTGGACGACGTTGTTATGGAGGAGCCCGTCCCCCCTCCCGCACCCCAGGAGGTCGTCCCCCCTCCCGCACCCCAGGATGCTCCACCTGCCATAGAGGCCCCCCCGTACGGGCATGAGTTCCATGATGTGCTACGGAGCTTCACGACTCACGTTGTGCACCGGATTTGGCACGCTCCTCCTCCGCTTGTACCGTCCCTCGTACGACGTTTGAGGGCTTATACTCGTTCGGCCGAGTTCAATGAGTGGAGTCCATACATTCCAAATGAGGTGGTTGAGGGTAGTTGGTATTGGCTAGTGCAGCAGTCCGGGTTGGCCGCTCTCCGAGATTTTCAGTTTGCTAGGGTCGACCACGTGCTGATTTCAACATTTGTCGAGAGGTGGCACCCTGAGACGAGCAGCTTTCATTTTCCGTGGGGCGAGATTACGATCACGCTTCATGACGTGGAGAGGATTTTGGGACTGAGGATATATGGGTTTTCATGCCGCGATCCTACAGTTTCTATGGACGCCTACCCCAAGGAGATTGACAAGGCGCTGGGGGCGGAGATTTTCGGCTACATGTTCGGCGTTGGGGGTGAGATGCAGAGGGATGCCCTTAGAGGTCGGGTTTCGGCCTTTGATTTTGCTGAGCACCTGCTTCACATGATACGAGATGAGGACGAGGCCCACTCGATAGCGGCGGGATACCTATGGCACGTTCTCTCCTGCACCATTTTCGTGGACAAGTCCACGAACCAGCTGGTGGTGAAGATGCTGCCGTTATTCGTGGATTGGGACCGAGTGGTTGGCACGGCTTGGGGGACGGGGATGCTTGCTTTATTGTATAGAAACCTTGGTGAGGCTTCCCGGGGAGAGGTAGTAGGCATAGCGGGGTGCACCTATTTGCTTCAGGTAAATGAACTTTATTTTATATTTCGTTGCAGTAATTATTACATTATTTAAATTATTATTAACCAAACTTATTATTTATTTTACATGTAGATGTGGATATGGATGTATTTTGTATATTTTCCGGGGAACCCTAACCCCCTCCCCGGAATGGGCGACGACGAGCGACGCGCTGCTCGGTATTATATCCAGCGCTCCGCGCTGCGTGATATCAACATCGGTCGGAATTACCGGCGTATTTTGGACGAGTATCGGCCAGAGGATGTAAGAACCCTAATGTTTTTATTACTTATTGGTCATCTATGATTAAATTGCTATTTTATTGTACTTTTGTTTCGATTGAAGGTACGTTGGACGCTGTATGACAATCTAGATTTTGCTGGTGCTTATAGGGCGTCCACTTACCGAGGGACGATCGCGTTCATGGATGTCGAGGAGCCGTACATGCCTGATCGGGCGGTGCGACAGTTTGGACGTCGGTAGAGCAGGCCATTGGATGTCATAGAGCCGTCGTCCGCTTCCCGGCCAGCCAGGTTTGTAGGGAAATATACATATAAGCTTTCATTTGCTCGGGCATGTGACGGCTGGGAGCACCTCGACGAGCATCTGTGTCCATACATTTTGGAGAGCCCGATGGCCGTCCCAGTGTGGGACGTGGACGAGGAGTACTTGGACTGGTATTTACAGATCTCACGTCCATATGTGAGCCCCTCGTCACGAGTCCAGCCTCGTATTCATGCTTCTCCTCCCGCTGTGGATGCTTATGTAATATCCCTAATTTTGTAAGGGTATTTTGGAATTTTTCCAACTCCCGTATTATAAGTCAGATTAATTTCAGAGAAGTTCAGACATTCGGTAATATGTTTGATCTCTGTAATATTTTTTCTGAGTAATATAAAATACAGTTGACGTATTTTCGGGGTTAAATAGTCGTTCGTGTACGAATATATTTAACCCGGGGTTAAGAAGATTAACCCAAAGTCAAAACGGTCAAAAAGGGTGAAAAATGGCCTTGACCGCACCCCGCGGTCAAGTGGCCGCACCCGCGGCGAGGACCAGTTCTGAAGCAACAGGTGAGGCGGTCATTAGGCGCCATCGCATCCTGCCGCACCCCGCGGTGGGATATTTTTACTGACGACGTTATCCTCTTCCCCTCCACTGCAAGTGGAGCCGGTTGTCAGCAAGTGGCTGTCTCCCTTGGTCGAGGGCTTGTCCCCTGCTTGTTCCCCTCCTAGCTGGGCCTATAAAAGGGAGAGAAAGCTGAAGAGGAGAGTGCTCTTCTGCTCTTCTTCCTCCTCTGAGAAAAAACTCCATTGTTGTCGGAGTTTTGGAGCTTCGCCGGAGTCAACGCCGGAGTCCCTTTGAGTGGTAAAGGTGCCCTCAAGTGTTGTTTAAAGGTGTAAGGTGTTTGGAGATAGAACCCCAATCGAATCAAAGCCAAACGAATTGGTTGGGTAAGTTCTCCATGGAAGCCGTCGAAGAAGCTCTCGCCCATGTCATCCCGCCGCACCCGCGGCAGAGGCTCCACCGCACCCGCGGTGAGCTTGTCCGGGTTGTGTGTTCTTGGGTGTTTGGCTTTGGGCGAGGCTTGACTCCTTCGATTCTTTTAGTATTCTTTTAAATTCATATATGTGGATATTTAATCTAACTTAAGATTTCTTTCTGGGTCGATCCGAAGGAATCTGTGGTCTCAGATCTGTCCCTGTTTCGGACCCAAGATCTCATCGTCTCTAAGCTTTGCTAAAGCTTCTGCGGATCTAAGGCAAGTCACGGTTCGCTCTTGCTCATCATTCCATATTTCAATTAATTATCAATTGTTTAATTGTTAATTAATTTGGGATGATTTACTATTTTCGTTGGGAACAGTTTTGATAACTGTTTGTGATTTTAAAAGATATTATAATAGGTTGTATATCTGCTAGAACAACGCTACTATAGATATAAATGATTAAAACATGATATTATACTAGGTTGTATATCTGCTAGAACAACGCTAGTATAGATATATGTTTTTGATGTTGGCCATGATGGCTGTGATGTGGATTATTACTGTGTTGAACTGTTTAGTTAGCACTAGTAGTTATGAACGTTGGACTCGTTGAGGTCCAGTCGTTTCTTGATAATTATTGGTTGAGAGGGCATCGGAGACCCTGACACCAACTGGCGGATCATGATCGTCCTCTATCCGAGTATAGAGGTGGTGCACTTAGCTAGTGTCACAAACCTTGGGAAGGATTCCCTTCGATATATGTCCCTCATGACGAAACATATATCTAAAAGCTTATAACGTGATGTGTGTTTTGGAATTAAATAAGATAAGTGCCGTTGTCGCACATGATTAATATACCCTTGGGCGAGTAGTGCAGCTAGGCAATAGTGCAGCTAGGAAAGCTCGTCTTGACTTTGATCAGAGTAAAGTTCTCTTTCCAACCTGAATTCGCCTTGGGCGGTGAGGTTGGTCGTGAACCGAGTTGTTTTGAACGCTTGTGTGTGATTATTTATGTTCCCCAACATTTGTCATGCTTCAGATAAGACTCAGCTCGTTGGAGTCTTCTTTTGGGATTGATTGCTGTGAGACTCGGTCTCCAGAATCTTCTCTTGATCATGTCTCTTCATGTGTTTCAGTAGAGTATGGTGGTTGACTATCGTTATCGGTTTTGATTCAAGGAGCGATGAGTCTAACCTAATACGTCTACTTCGAACCACTCTGCTTTGTACCCTTGCTTAGTCTTTCATTAGACTAACCAACCGTAATTGTTCTCTGCATGGTTGGCTGGTGTCATCGGTTCGATTCGGCACATCAGATAAGTTGTCATCCCGTGAAGGCTAGAACGACTATAGAGGCAAACGGTGTTTTGACAAGTTTATTCAGGTTAAGATCCTTGGCGGGTGATCATTGCGATCAAGACCCTTTTGTTGATTATTTAAAGTCTTCCGCTGTGTTAAATATGTTTTGTGTAAAGACTTCCGCTGTAATGAACCTGATTTTGTATTTTGGTTGCATTTCGGATTATGGATGTAATGCCGAAATAATGATTTTAATCGAAGGTTATGATACTTTGTATCATAATTGTTGTTTGATGATTTATCAACTGGTAAAGCCTTGTGTGACATCGGACAGAACGTCTGAGGTCACTGGCGGTAATGCCTTCAAGGTTATATATTTGGGGATGTTACAGACTTGGTATCAGAGCCGAAAGTTTTTAAAGAAACGGGTGGGTTTTAAAATGTTTTACAAGAACAAAACTTTTATAAACCGACTACTCGTTTGAAATTGAGAAATGTTTTCGAAGGCTCCGAACTTTCAAAAGAAAATTTTAACCATACATAGTCGTGCCTTCTTCTTTAGTCTGATATGGAAATGAACTTCCATATTTAGAAAGACTAACTCTCTGCTCGTCGCACGTAAATTTTGGGTGCTTTCGTTCTCTTCAGAAGGACTCGGAAGAAGCCGAGGTGGTTTCGCCATCTCCAGTAAGGCTTGAATTCCCAGTTCTCTCGTTATGATTTGAGGTTGTAGAACCTAGTAACTCGGTTTGAAGTTCATCTAATGAAATTTACCTAGTTTGATCTCTTCTAAGTTGATTTCATTACGTTAAGTACATTGGAAGATATTAATGTATGAAATCCTTGGAATTTGATCGGTAAATAGATGGTGAACACAAGGAACACTATCAAGGAACACTATCCGTGCTGGTGCTGGGCCGAGTAATGACCCCAGACCAAACGTGAGGAATATTGCGAACCCTGTGGAGGAAGACGAGTCTATTTCTCACAATAATCCAGAGGGCAATGGCCAAGCTCAGGCCAACGCTCCAGTGGTGTTTGATGCAGCAGCAATTGAGGCAATACGGGGTATTGTAATGCAAGCATTTACGGAAATTATGCGACCAAACGCACCTCAGGCACAGGCTGTGCCAATTCCTCCAGTAGTTCCTAGGCTTGAGGAACAAGATGTCCATGTACACCGAGAAGAGGCAGTCAGGAATAGAGGTAATTATGGCCGAGCACTAAAGGCCATTAACTCTATGAGGCCTGACAGCTATGATGGAAAAGGAGAACCAGTCAGAGTGGCTCATTGGTTCTCTCATATGGAACGGTTGTTTCGTAACATTGAATGCACTGAGGCTGAGAAGGTGTATATTGCTCCCCTTCAACTGAAGGATGTCGCTAGTGAATGGTGGGAGAGTACCGGTCTAGCTGATCAAGCTGACTTGAACTGGGGCATGTTCAAGGCCAAGATGATGGATCGTTTCTTTTCTCGGTCGATGAGGGAAGAGAAGCACAAGGAGTTTCTGTATCCAAAGATTGATGGATTGAAAGTAACCGAGTTGGCGGCCAAGTTCAATCATTTATTGCAGTACGCTGGGCCAGAGGTGTCCAGTGAGGAGCAGAAGATCTGGTACTTTCATGAATGGATGAGCCCAGACATTAAGCCATGGATGGTGCATCACGGATGCTCTACCTTGGAGCAGTACGTGGATGCAACCTATAAGTTGGAGGTGACTCTGGAGGAGTCGACCAAGAAGCGTAATAGCCAGAGGCAGGTGCAGAACCAGCCTCAGGCGAGTGGATTTAAACGTCCTGCGCCACCATCTGATTTTGCCAAGTCTGGCCGAGTAAAGACGGATATGACTCAAGGAGGGTCAACACAGCAGTCGGGTCAGGACAAGAGTCCGATCCAATGTCACAATTGTGGTGTAACTGGGCACAAAAGCTTTGCGTGTCATAAGGAAAAGAAGACGTGTTTTGATTGTGGAAAGGAAGGACATTTGCAGAGGTTCTGTTGGCAGGGAAAGCAGGAAGGAGCGGAGTCACAACAAGGGTCTATTAATAAGAACAACCGACCCAAGTTTAAACTAGCAGAGACTCCTAGTCCTTCAATGAAGACAGCTGTACAGAACAAGGGGAAAGCCCCAATGGCTTCTGGGAGTCAAGGTCAATGCCTTTACGAGATGCGTGAGGCGGATGGACCCGATGCTCCATATGCTTAAAGTGCTTATTACCTTTTGTTGGTATGTTGTTGATTTGGGTGTTATCCAGTCTTTCGTTTTGGATAGTTGTGTAGTAAGTTAAGTTGTGTGTGCAACGAGGTTGTGAACCTTTTGTTGTAACTCTTCCTATATATGAACATTTGGTTTATACCAAGTTAGTGTTTCGTTGCTTGGTATGGGGTGAGGTCTCGTGTTCGAGACTCACCAACAACCTCTTAGGAGATGGTTGCCTATTAATTAGGTGGAGCTACCTAGGATGGGTTGAGATGTATGGACAGCGGCTCATGGCAACAGTGGACGCTGGTAATGGCTGGGCCTGGGCTCGGAGCCACTAGTGGGCCGTCTAGGAACCATGTAATGGGCTGGTCCAAAATGGTGACCATTTAGTTGGAACCAAGCGTCTTTTGGAAATTCCGATTACCATTCAGGGTAAGGAGTTCAAAGCGGATTTGATCCGAATAGCCATGGTTCCATACGATATTTTTTTCTCAGTATGGACTGGTTGACGCGTCATGAGGCGGTGATCGATTTTAATTCAAGAACTGTGATGGTGTCATCTGGGGGCCAGTGTGTGTGCAAATTTAAGGGTCGGAATGACGTTGATAACGGCAAGCTCATCAATGTGATGGCTGCGTTTAAGCTACTTTGACAAGGTTGTGTCGGATACCTTTGCTACCTGGATCCGCCCATGAAAGATGAATCATCAATTCTTGATATTCCTGTAATTAGTGAGTTTCCGGATGTCTTTCCGGAAGAGATTCCTGGATTACCCCCGAAGCGCGACGTGGATTTTTTTTTTGATTTTGAGCCTGGTACCGCGCCAATTTCCGAGGCACCGTATCGGATGGCTCCTGCTGAGAGGTAAGAGTTGAAGAAGCAACTCGAGGATCTTCTTGACAAGGGTTACATAAGGCCGAGTGCATCGCCTTGGGGTGCTCCGATTCTGTTTGTCAAGAGGAAAGATGGATCGTTTCGACTGTGTATCAACTGTCGAGAGTTGAATAAAGTCACGTTCAAGAATAAATATTCGTTGTTGAGGATTGATGATATGTTGGATCAACTGCAAGGAGCAAAAGTCTTTTCCAAAATCGATCTGAGGTTTGGTTATCACCAACTCAGGACTCGTAAGGAAGATATTCCGAGGATTGCTTTTCGGGCGAGATATGGTCACTACAAGTTTGTAGTCACCAATGCTCCAGCAATTTTCATGGATCTAATGCATCGATGTTTTCGCCAGTACTTGGATAAGTTCGTGGTGGTCTTCATCGATGGGATTTTGATCTATTCCTCGAGCGTGGAAGCTCATGTGGAACATCTTTGGATTATTTTGTCAGTCCTTAGACAAAATCGGCTGTACGCGAAGTTGTCTAAGTGTGACTTTTGGAGCAAAGAAATGGCTTTCTTAGGCCGTGTGATCAGTAAGGATAGGGTTATGATTGATCCCTAGAAGATCG
Source organism: Rheum nobile (assembly GCA_027886185.1). NCBI lineage: Eukaryota > Viridiplantae > Streptophyta > Magnoliopsida > Caryophyllales > Polygonaceae > Rheum > Rheum nobile. The sequence goes on along the minus strand of WOAB01000169.1, from coordinate 1,036,166 downwards.
AAGCGGTAGCTATTTGGAAGCGGCCTCAGGATGTGAATGAGGTGCGCAGTTTTCTCAGACTTGCTGGATGTTATAGACAGTTCGTAGAGGGATTTTCTAAGATTGCCCTACCAATGTATGACCGAGATTACTTGGGAAACTTGGGAGACTAAAGAGGATATGCTTAGACGCTTTCCCGAGTTATTTTCGGCCTAGAATAATCAAGTTTCGGGGTCGAAACTTCTTTTAAGGGAGAGGTAATGTAATATCCCTCATTTTGTAAGGGTATTTTGGAATTTTTCCAACTCCCGTATTACAAGTCAGATTAATTTCAGAGAAGTTCTGATGCGATTCTTGGTGGACCCCACAGGCCATGGACTCACCTGGGTCATGTGGGCTGTCAACCACCCAGCCAATCCCTCAGTCAGAGCACGCCGGCTGGCGAGGCCTAGCCCAACCAAGAACGCCATGGGCTGCAGCCCATACACCCCAACCTGCTGTAACACCCCCAAATCTTAACCCATTTGGAAAGGTATTACCGCCAGTGACCCCAGTGTTCCTTATCGAGATCACCCAAGGCTTTACCGGTTTAAATACAATTTAAGGCATACAATGATACATAATGATCAAAGTATCCAAATCAAAACATCAATCAAATGAAACATGAGTTACGGGATTACATCCCAATCCCGAATAGGCCAAACACAGAGTTTAAACAAAGTACAGCGGAAGACTTATAAAAGATATTACAAAAAGGGTTGTGATCGTAATGATCACCTACCCAAAGATCTCAACCTGATTAAAAGCAATTATTAAAACATCCAAAAACAACCGTCGTCTTCATAGTCAATCTAGTCTCCTCATATCTTCGCTCTATCTGATGTGCCGAATCGAACGGATGACACCAGCCCACATGCGGAGAACAATGTTCGTGGGTTAGTCTACTTGAATAGACTAGCAAGGGTAAAAAGCAGAATGGTTCTAAGCAGTCGTATTAGGTTAGACTCCTCGTCCCTCGAATAATAATCGAGTACGCTTGTCAACCACCATACTCTACTTGAATAAACAAGAGATATGCACAAGAGAAGATTCTGGAAGACTGAATCTTCACAGAAATCGACCCGAAAGAAGACTCCAACGGAAATGAGTCTTTAAGGAAATATGACAAATCTGGAACGTTTAAAGAATCAAACAACAGCGATTAAAAGTTGACTGAGATGCTTCGGCTCACAACCAACCTCACCGCTTACAGCGAATCCAGATCGGAAGGAGAACGTACTACATTCAAGTCTGGATCTTACAGAACCACATAACGAAGATTTAAAAACTGACTAAGATGTTTCGGTTCACGACCAACCTCATCTCTTATAGCGAATCCAGATTGGAAAGAGAACGTACTCTGATCAAAAGTCAAGACGAGCTTTCCTAGCTGCACTATTTACTTAGTTGCACTACTCGCCAAAGGTATATTAATTAAGTGCACTCGGGCATTTTATCTTATTTTAATTCCAAAACGCACATCACGTTATAGGCTTTTAAATCATCTCATCCATCGGGATAAAGAGATACCGTCGGAAACTAAATCCATGGACGGAATTGACTTGGGAACTAAATCCCTAAAGTCGGTTCGGGAACTAAATCCCTCGGGAACTAAATCCCTAATAACGGAATTGGGAACTAAATCCCTACAAGTGGCACCAGCTGTGTGCACAAACCCTGAAAATGATGGTAGGAACTAAATCCTAACCACCAGGTTATCAAGAAACGACTAGTACTCGCATTGAGATACACAGTAGCGTTCCTACGAGTACTCGTTCTAACTAAATAGTTACAAACGCAGTAATAACTCATATCAATGCCCTCAAGGCCAGTTACAGATAAAATAGAGTTGTTCTAACAATATACAACCTATAACGATATCTGTATTAATTCACATATATATATATAATAGCGTTGTTCTAACAGATATACAACCTATTATCATATTTTAGTTTTCCAAAATAGTTAACAAAACCGTTTCCAGATGAACACAATAATCATTCCAAATTAATTACTCAGATAAACTACTGATAATTAATGTAAATATGGAACAATGAGCAAGAGCGAACCGCCACTTGCCTTAATCCACAGAATAGTCTAAAGACGACAATTGGATTCCGGCTCGACACGGGTATAGATCCGACAGCACAACAACCTTCGAGTCGACCCATAAAAGGAACCCTAAGTTAGATCCGACATAAACAATACGAATCTAAACACGGCGAAAGAACACGAAAGGAAAGACGCCACGACGACAACCAACCAAGCCAAAGCCACGAAGGCATTCTGGGCACTGGCGGCGGTCGCCGTTCTTGGCGGCGGTCGCAGCATTCATCACGGCGGTCGCCGTGAAGAACACGGCGGTCGCCGTGAAGAACACGGTCGACAGAGACGAGAGAAATCTCACCCCAAAACACGAGCCGTTCGGCCTCCTTCGACTTGCTTTGGCTTCTAACCTCCAAGGCTAAGCAAAAGCTTCACAAAGGCACTCAGGAAACACACCAAAGCAACACCGGCAAGACCTTCAAACTCCGGCAAAAACCAACTCCGACGAGAAGGAAATCCGACAGCGATTCGGGGTTGGAAGGGTATCAAAACCCTCTCCCAAACACCCCTATTTATAGCCAAACACCTGGGAGCCTCAACCAAACCCTAAGACGCGGCCGAAAGCAAGATCGGCGCGCCTCGATTACCGCCGGCAACCAACGGGCAATGCCCACTGGACAAAACATGGCGGGCGCCGTTTTTAGCCTACGGCGGGCACGCGGCGGTCGCCGTAAATGCGGCGGTCGCCATCGCTAGGCCTGTCGCGGCCAGCTAGAAGCTGACACGCTGACTCCTCGGGCCCAACCACGGCGGTCGCCGTTTCTCCCTTTTCCCGCCCATTCAGCTTTGAACGAACCTGACGTTAAACCGGGATAAAAATTATCGTACGCGAACGACAATTAAAATCTAAGGCACCTTGTCTGTATATTATTTCACTGAGAAAAATATTACAGATACAGAGCACATTACAGAATGTCTCAAACTCTCTGTATTAAATCCGACGTACACAACGGGTACTCGGGAAAATTCCAAAATTCCCAAAATAACCTTACAAAAATACGGGGTATCACACCTGCAAGGGCCTATTGGGCTTTAATTGCAGGATGTTGCCAGGGGAGATCGAACCCCTGACCTTTGACATATTCCCAATTCCATGGGAGATATGCCAACCAACTACACTGCAGTGTAGTTGGTTGGCATATCTCCCATGGAATTGGGAATATGTCAAAGGTCAGGGGTTCGATCTCCCCTGGCAACATCCTGCAATTAAAGCCTAATAGGCCCTTGCAGGTTGGGGTGTATGGGCTGCAGCCCATGACGTTCTTGGTTGGGCTAGGCCTCGCCAGCCGGCGTGCTCCGACTGAGGGACTGACTGGGTGGTTGACAGCCCACAGGACCCAAGTGAGTCCATGGCCTGTGGAGTCCACCAAGAATCGCATCAGAAACAGTTTAACACATGGTTTTAAGTGTTAAGTTTTATTTGGCTAAACATATTTGGAAAACCAATTTAGCACTTGGGATTCTTGTAGAAATTGTGCTAAACTAATGATTTGATCATATCATCCTCAACTCGATGAGAGTATTAAGACTCGATATTTTGACAATTTAGAGATCACTATATACTCCTGAAGAGTTTCATGATCATACGTCAATTATTTGTACTATGGTAGTAGTACATATTTGAAGGCATATGTTTTTATTCGAAAGTTAGAAATCAATGTGATGATTTATCTAATTCTGAGTCGATGATATCCCAAGTATTAAAGGATCACCCATATGAAAATTTCAATGGTGGGAACTATCGTCGATAATGCCATTACTTGTACCATTTTGATAAATCAGAAGTTTCTTTATCCTGCAAAATGGCAAAAACCAAGTGTGAAGAGTAAATGCATAGTCTCCATGTTTTTTGACATATTCAAGAATATATATGAGGACTAATAACACCGTCATATGGACCAATATTAATTGTTCATATGTTTTATGATGGTCATAGATGCCTCAATACATTGGTCACACGAAACATAAAGTGGGAGAAATAAATCAATCAAGTAGTGTAACGGTTGAGCTTCGGGTAGCTCACACTATTTAATAGAACGACATAGTATAGTCGTTAATTATATGGTCATCAATCATAGTTGGGTTAAAGCTAATACATGAAACGATCTAGAAGAATCATTGATCGTATGAGGTCATACAAAGTTTAAATGTCAAGAATTAAGTTTGACTTTGACTGACCATGATATATTTCTCTAATTGAAACTTATCTCCAGAAGAGAGATGGAAGTATATAGATGTGCGGTGTACGTCCCATTCTCACCCTAAATGAACTAAATTAATGCTATAAGGAAAGTTGGGATTCTACGAGGTCAGGAGTCCCTATAGATTATTGAATACCTAGAGCTTATATTGGGTGATCGCTCGGTATTAAGATTATCATTTTGAAGAGATAAAATCCCAACTTTAGGGGGAGCGGACAATGAGACTAATATGTATAAGAGATTGCAAGGAATGCAAATTCTCGATAATTTTATATCCTTGGTTAAACGAACATGAACCAGAAGTTCAACGGATCGTATACATAATGATATAGCTAGGATGCTATAAATTGCATTTACTAAAAGCCAAGAAAGTGACGGAGTCACATATACCAACTGAAATGCCTAGCTCATTTGGAGGTTCTTGTAGTAACTCCAGACCAATCCACTACAAGGGAGTCTTAATTACGCCAGAAGCGTGGGAGCCTATCAGACTATATCTGAAGCCCAATTTTCCTGAAGAGGAATGATATATTGCAGCTTAACAAGTTGTTAATTGTTGACACGTGACGTTTCTTGAGATAAGTTCTTCAAGAAAATCGTATATCAGATTACACATCATAAGCAAGGACTTTAAAGGACAAGTACGAAATGTTTGTTACAATCCATTTCGGAAGGACTCGAAATGCGCTTGTCCTTGATGATGTTGTTTGAATAAGTACTTGCACCAGAAGTGACATACGAGAAGGTTAATGATTCTTGATCAATGGAAATACGTCGACAATGATGATTGGTAGAAGTGAGAAAGGCGATTCAAGCAAAGTTAAATTTTGTATATTAAAAGTGATATGTTTTTGGACCAGTTACATATGTAAATCATTAATTTTGAATTGGTTATGTGTATTGGTTTGTATTTATATTTTTGATACATGTATGTACATGCAAGTTCTTGAAGAATCGAGATTTATGTACAAATGGAGATATATGAAGGTCATGCATCACTCCACCCTCAATCACTTACATATTGACGATATTTATCTATACTCATGAGCTTTGAGTCGAAGGAAGGACCAGTTCAGCAGATTCAGTCAAACAATGTTAATTAAGGGGGAGAACTACAATTGTACTATTTTTTCCTTAGTTTTGGTTTTTATCCCATTGGATTTTTTCAAACAAGGTTTTTAACGAGGCAATTAGTGATGTACATCTGTATTTGGATGTACATAAGATAAAGCCTATGTAAATCCTAAAATTGCCTTATGGACCAAGCATTATAAACCCTATATATATCCTCATTGAATGTCTAATAATACACAAATTTACTCTCTTATTCTTCTATTCTCGTCCCTTAAACTCTCTTTGTCTTAGTTTATAACAAATCCTGCTTTTCAATATATTGTATCACGCCTCACTCCTCGATAATTCTCGACCAAACAGTTCACGTACTAGCGCCTCTCATCCAAGCTTCCGGATATCCTCTTCTTCCAATCAGTGACCAACTTCGACTCCCTCCCTTCGATTCTCTGATGCCGACCCGACTTGCAATTCCAGGTTGCGACGCCAGCCCTAATCCCGACGACCTGCAATTCCTGGTGGCGACGGCAGCGTGCCCTAACTTCGATTCTCCTCCGACGCCGCCCAGTACTCGATCTTTTTTCTCGGCGTTCCTACAATTCCTGGTGGAGGAGAGAAGTAAACCGTTCAGACCACCTATCCCGACCTGCAATTCCTGGTGGTGGCGTTCGTCAATTCCTGGTGGTGGCCACGTGAATTTTTCGATCTAGTGAGTATACTCTTGTAATTAGATGTACTGAAGCTATCAATTTTGTTCGATTTGTTGTGAAGGCTAAATTTTGTTCGATCGGGTGACATGCAAATTTGTTTGTTTTGTTGTGAAGGCAAAATTTTGTTCGATATGGTGACCTGCAATTTTGTTCGGTTTGTTGTTTTCGATCGATGCATACAAACTGTGAGAGTTCATACTGATGTATTTTATTCAATTTTTATATTGATAGTGATGAGTGATTCTATACTGATGAATTAATTCTACTTGTTCTTATGTTGTTCTTCATCGATTCTATACTGATGAATTAATTCTATTTGTTGTTTTGTTCATATGCTGATAGTGATGAGTGATTCAATTTTTATACTGATAGTGAGAGTTCATACTGATGAATTTTGTTCATATGTTGTTCCAAGGCCAATGAAAGAGTTAATATTGCTAGGCATCTAGATTTTTCACGTGTGTTGCTAAAACCTCTCTCATCCAAGGAAAGAAGTCAATGTCCCTTTTTCCTGAATTCAATCATAGCCTAGTAAACTGATGTTTTTACCCTACAAACACTACCACGTGTAAAACATGGATTTGAGACAAGTTATTCACTGCCATGCCTGGAGATCCCGAAAGCTGCGGTACGGAAGTTTGGTGACGTGTCGCGCCCACTAGACACCTAATCCTTTTCAACGGGTTCCTCCGAGTGTTGTTCTTCGATCTTAATGGATTTATCTTCTCTTGGTGGTGATGATGGTGGATTTCATGATTTGCACCCATTCGATCCATGTCGTATCCACATCTATCGGGCTCCTCCTCGGCGGTGATGATAGTGGACTTCATGATTTGCGCCCATCCGCTACATGCCGTATCCCCATCTATCGGGCTCCTCCTCGGCGGTGATGATGGCTTCCCTTGAACTTCTCTCCAATGACCTGAAAAATCCCAAGGGTGTTGTCCCTTGGGAAGACCCTCCACAGTCACAAAGTTAGAGGTGCGGTATGAGGACGTTGATGATCTTTTTGTAAGAAATCCGAGAAATAGATTTATCAATGTGTTTAAAGGAATAAACTCCATTTTGGGTTTGCTTGAATGATGAACGAGATTGATGGACAATGATGAAGAACTTTCCTTTTAGACTTGCTTAAATGATGAACGAGATTGATGAACAATGATGAAGAACTTTCCTTTTGGACTTGCTTAAATGATGAACGAGATGGATGGACAATGATGACGAACTTCCCTTGAGTTTTCAGAATCTCCCACAAAGACAATTTGAGAGTTTTTTACTTTCCTCCCAAAAAACCTCCCCTTAAACAGATAGCAGCCTCCTCCTTTTATAGGCAAAGGTTGCTTCCCCTAGAGTGTAGGTAATGATGCCCTAGAGAGTAGGGGAATGGCCTAAATATCCTCCCTCAGATCCCGCTGTACGGATTTCTAGTGTTAGACGCCATCTCCATGCTCCATTAAATGCAGACCGTACGGACTCGACTTGTCACATCAGACCATACGAAATGAAGCTTCGTCCGAGATTTCTTCTGTACAGACATGCAATCTCTAGATTGGATGTTGTACTTACGGCACGTGATTTGGATAAGCTTGAATCTTGGTTGGATCTTCTCACGTGACGAGAGTGATCGCACGTATTCAGCGAGTATGTTGGTACGGTACGAAGATGATGTTTGATTCTTCTTTTGATCATCTCTACTTTCGCCTTGACTCAGAAGAATGTTTTTGGATCTTGAGCTTGTACTTTCACGTATGGACGAGTCTTCCCTATAGGGCTTCTATGGTCTCGCACGTGTACGGTGATACAACATGTTGGCGGTTCAATTGTACCGCATGTTAGACGATTATGATGGTATAGTACTTCGACGATTTTTGTGATACCGTTTGTTGAAGACTTTTGGAGGTACAGTACGTTGATGACTTTGACGATACCGCTTGTTGAAGAGTTTTGGAGATACAACACGTTGATGATGGATGGCTTGCATTGTCTCTTTCTTCTTCATACGTTTTTCTCTGACCGTAGATGCTGTCATTTCAAGTCTTCGGGCATTATGGTTTTGCTAGTGACGTCCTGTTGGTGCCGTACTAGCGGACTTGACCTTTTTAGAGTAAATGGACATGCTTTGTTGACTTGTAAGTTGACTTCTTTTGTAAGGGAATTTACACGTGGTCGTTATTTGAATGTTCCACGTGTAAGCTTTCGCTTTTGACATCGTCAATGCCTTCTCCTCTCTAACTCCTTCTTTCTCTTTAAATTTATATTGTGGTTGCTTTTCTTGAATTCTAATACTACTTGTCTTTTTTGGTATGCCCACATGGAAAAACGTTGCAAAATGATGATCAAGTAACTCACTAAATTGATTGCTAAACATGCCTCATGTTGCAGTGAAAAGCAAGGTCTTAGATTCACCCCCAAAGAAAGGGAAGAGTGTTGTTGATTGTGTGAAACTAAAACAACATGTTTTCCCTAAGCCGCTTCTCCCGGTTTCCCCTGCCCCAAACACAGGTTTTTCAATCCTTGGCAAATGAAAGAGTTTTGTTCATATGTTGTTCCAAGGCCAATGAAAGAGTGAAAAAATAGGCAATTGTTATTGATAGCTGTTAGCTTATTACTATCTATCACGGAATCGGATAATAGTGGGGGTTGTGTTGGATGTGCACTTAATAATATTGCTAGTTGCCTATTGTGAATGGTGTATCATGTATACTGATGTGTGGTCCTACTATGAAAAATGTTGAATTGACAAGAATTTTGGTTTACTACTGATGTCATGATCGATGTACAATATGTTTGCTAGGTGCCTATTGTGAAAAATGTTGAATTGACACGAACTTTGGTTTTACTAAATGCAATATTGTCTACTGATGTATGGTCCATTAGTTTCTTATGTGTTAATGGAGCTGATTTCACCTGCAAAAACAAATTTTCAAGTCACTGATCACTAGCATAGGAACAAGATTACGGATAGGAAGACCATTAAGTATATAGAAAAGGTTCGTGTTTTCTTTCCACCATACGTATATTTTTCGAGGAAAGTTCACATCTCTATATCTGCCTATTGTAAATTGACTATTAATTTGTTAGATCACTAACTTAAAGGTTACGATGACTCACCCACCCAGTAAAATATCTTAAGCATTCTAGGCTCTACCTTTTTTGATTTTTTCCATTGTTTGATTTCTTGTTTACCTTGACAACATAAGATGGTCTACTGATAGCCTTAAAAAAAATTGTCTACTAATAGAAACTACTTCTACTACACCTCCTTGATGCCTGAGTATGTGTTTTTTCTTAATAATTTTGTGTACAACATGCTTACTAGTTTGTTTATTTAATGTTTTGTGTTTTTTTTTATGAGTAGACAAACTTCAATAGAATATAATAAGTTGTGATCATATATATGTAGGCATGGACACAAGTTGGATCGAACTACCAAATAATCATGAAGATTTATCAATGCAGTAATTGAGTTCATAAAATTGGCTAAGGAAAACCTTGTAGAAGGTAGAACTAGATGTCCATGTAAAAAAAAAGTAAGGTGGATAAGTGGTTGTTAGTAGATGAAGTAGAGTAACATATCTTGTTTAATAGATTTTACAAGCATTATAAGAATTGGATTCATCATGGAAAAGATGATATGATTCATGTGAATGAGTCTGGAAGTATTAGCCAAGCAACCTGTCACGGTAGGTCAAGATGATATGAGAGGGTTGGTAGAGGCAATTTTTGGTCCTAATATACCTTAATCAGTTGACCGTAATATTTTTTCCACACAATCAGTAGAGGAATAATTCTTTGACGTCTCTATAGAACTTGTTGATAATGTGGAAAATGCTAAGTATGAAAAGTTAATGAAGGCTGCTGATAAGGAACTCTATGCTGGTTGTAGCTCATTTACAAAGTTGTCATTTCTTCTGAACTTGTTTCACTTAAAATCAACATTTAAGTGGAGTGGAGAGTCATTCAGTATGCTGCTAAAACTTCTACTTGATGCATTTTCTCAAATCATGGAGTTCCCAACATCTTACTATGAATGCAATAAAGTTAAAGGACTTAGATCTTGGATATGAAAAAATTGATGCTTGTTCAAACAATTGTATCTTGTATTGGGGTGATTCATTCAAGTTAGATAGTTGTCCTATTTGTAAAGCATCAAGGTGGAAGAATGCTAAAGTTCATGAGGATGATGTTATGGATGATAATGTTTTAGTTAAGTGAAGTGAACCAGCTAAGGTGATGCGTTATTTTTCTCTTACTGAAAGGTTAAAAAGGATTTACATGTCATCCCTGACTACAGAAAGCATGGTATGGAATCATAAGGATCGTGTCAAGAATGGAAAGTTCCGACATCATGCCAATTGTTTCGCATGGACAAATTTTGATGCCACATACTCTGAATTTTCCTCTGAGCCACGTAATGTAAGACTTGCCCTTGTTAGTGATGCGTTTAATTCATATCGTCTAATGAATACTTCTTACAGTACATGGCCCATGGTTTTAATTCCTTATAATTTGTCATCATGGTTGGCTATGAAGCCATCATCATTTATCTTGTCAATGATTATCCTTGGAAAATCAAGTCTTGGAAATGATATTGACGTGTACTTACAACCATTAATACATGAGTTGAAACTATTCTGGGAAGGTGTTGATGTCTTTGATGCTTACAAGAGTGAATGATTCACAATGCGTGTTGCTTTAACGTGCATTATTAATCACTTCCTTGCTTATGCTATGTTATCTGGTTGGAGTACTAAGGGCTACAAATCTTGTCCATCTTGTACGAATTCAATTAATATATTCATACAATTTTGGGGGGAAGGTTTGTTATGTTGGTTGTCGAAAATGGTTGCCAGATGATCATCCTTATCGGTTCCAAAGTGAGTTGTTTGATGGGACTAATGAGTATGGTCACGCTCAATTCCTACATCTGGGACACCAATATTGAGGCAACAAGAAAGAGTAAGCTATGTATATGGAGCGCCAAAGAATTTAAGAAAAAAAGAGACCAAGACAAGATGTTGGCACATGAACTGACAAAGTTGATATATGCGATGAAGAGGACAACATTCTTTGGAAGAAAAAGAGCATCTTTTTTTACTTGTCATATTGGGAGTTCACCATGTTAAGACATAATTTAGATGTTATGCACATAGAAAAAAAATGTGTGTGACATTTTGCTATGGACTATTCTTGGTACAAATAAAAGAAGGGATGATGATAATGCTAGAGAAGCTATTGAACAGCTAGAAGTGAAGCCCCATCTTTGGCTTCAACCTCGTCCTAATCGAGAACCTGTTATGCGTCTTGCTCTATACACTATGTCATCAGAGGAAAAGGAGAGATTCTTAAAAGTTTTGCAAAAACTCAGAATTCCAGATGGAATTGGATCTAATCTTTCTCGATGCGTCAATATGAAGCAAAAATAGTTGATTGGAACGAAAAGTCATGACAATCATGTTTTAATGCCAAATATCCTTCCCATAGCCCTGCGTTCCTCGAGACTCGAGAGCAACACAAATTGTTGTTCTAATATCACATTTGTCTTCAATTTTCAAGTATTTGTGCTCTACAACTCTTGATATAGATGAGCTAGATGCAATTCAAGGCAGGCTCATCTTGACTATATGTGAGATGGAAAAGGCATTTCTACCTACATTTTTCATAATCATGGTTCACCTACTAATTCACTTAGTAGAAGAGGCAAAGCTTGGTGGACCAGTTCCCTATATATGGATGTATTTTGTTGAGAGGTTAATGTCTACGTTAACAATTACCATTTTATCATTTTTAGTTTTTATTAAATTATTATTAGTTAACCAATAGCATTTTTCGAAAACGTATTTGGCCGATCTAAAGTCATATGGAATCAATAAAGTTCATCCTTAAGGGTCCATTGTTAAAGGATATATTTTAGAAGAAATAACCACTTTTGTTCAAGATACTTAGATGGAGTTGAGACAATCTTCAACAAGTCTAAGAGGAATGATGACACTGTACAAACCATGAATAATTATCTATTTGACTTTGACGGTTGATGTGGCTAAAACCTACCCATAAGTGTACGTGATCAGTTGTAGTAGTCAAGTGACCATCCCACAGATACCAATGTAATATTAATTGAAATTCTACCAGTGAACTATGTTGTAAAAATAAGGAATTGAGAAAACTATAATTAATCTAATTAATAAAAACAAATAAAAAGGATAAAATCAATAGGATAAATATATCTAAGGTTAAGGATCACCGCAATCATGTAAAGTACATAAAATCACACTTTATCTGAATCCAGTCCAAATTATTTGAAAGTAAGTCATCTAAGGTAATCTACTAACTCTTTTCAAACTATTGTAAACGTGTCTGGACTAAACTAACAATCGATGTCTTGCAGAGCTAATCTCATCCAAACTCTTTAACGCACTTATAGTCTAGGAATAAATTGAAATAACATTCGTTGTCGCGCTCCGCTAATCCAACTCAAACCTGAACATCTATTATAGCCTATTAATCCTCAAGAGTAGTTAAGTTGTTGTCGCACAAGTAACACTCAAGTTCAATTCCTAGAAATCCAATAGAAATTATTATCTCTCGGTCTCAAACCCTATCTGACTATCTATCAACGTCATAACCTTTCAGTCTCAAACCCTAATAGGATCCAATTCGCATAAGCTACTATGGGCATAAAACATCTAGGAATGAATCAAATATTCTTTCAATCCACGCAAATAAATAATTCTATTTACATACATATCGTAAGGATCACCCAAACCATAGAACTAGGAATTTAACCAAGCATAATTGAAGACATACTCAATATATTTAAACTAGTCGTCAATATATATAAATTATTCAATAAAAACGGTAGATAAGTAAACTAAGTCTCAATGTCAAAAATAATTCAAGTTGACAAAGGCTAGAAAAATAATACAAATCTTCCCAGTGCAAAGCTGAAAAATTCCTTCTTTAAATCCAATTGTACCTGCGGCAGAAGCTTGCTAAAACCAAAAATAAACTAAAACTCCAAAAGCAAATCTCCTTAATCCCCTTCAAAGAATCCCTAAATCTCCTATAAAACCAAACTAAATTCCTCCAAGCGCAGCCTGCAATGTCTCTTCCAAATGGGCTGGCCCACGCTTGGGCTTTTTTTTTTCCATTTTGGCTTTGGCCCAACATTAGGTTGGGTTTGTGTTTGGACCTTGGTCCAACTCTAATTCCATTTGCTTGTTACCCTTTAAAATAGTCGCATATTATCTTTAAATTGTATCTAAAATATCTGAAACAATAAAAACACGAGTGTAGACTCTGAATGTAAAATAATATAAAACTAATTATATAACATATAAAATATGCATAAAAATGATGTAATCTAATATGTAACTAGACTCCTAAAATATGTATAAATTAGGTGTTATCAAATTCCTCCAATCTTAAACCTTGATTGTCCTCATGCAAGAACATAGTTCAAAATTCCACAAGAAATACAAAGGTTGTCTCTACCTAATTAATATCCAAGCAAATCCATGAAAACTTAAATATTTAACAATGTAATCACCAAAGCATGTAAATAATCATCAAAGAGACTAAATTGTTCATCCACACTAGACCTCACTTAGGATAAAAATAAGAATCACTCTTACTCATGTGCTTAGGGAAAGTGTTTCGCTCAAATGTCAACTTTAAAAACTCTTCTACCATAAGCTTGCATCATCGTCCTAAATCTCCACCATTAGAGAGGGACCTTGTACATGATATAAATCAAGAGGACTTTTATTGGGTTGTAATGGGGCAAGGTAAAAAGAAAGGTATGGATACAATTTGACCATGTGGTGCTAAATCCGGAAAAGAAGAACTAACCAAGACAACACCAAACTTAGAGGATTTCACATACCAATCTTTTCAACTAAACACCTTTATTATGGACTTTTTTTTTCCTATTTCTCTTTTTTTTTTTTTTTTCAAAATCCAAAACATTTCCAACAATAACACAACATACAAATAACTGCCCCAAGATTGGCTTGTAACCATAAAACAAACAAATAAATCATTGTAATTCCTAGATGGGTAAAAGGCTAATCATTAGGCTCGGGATGTTTTTGTGGATCTTACAAAGAAATAGGCTAATTAGGCTCGGACCGGCATGAAAGAGAGGAATAACATGTAAGGGTGGTAAAGGGAAAATAACAAGGTAATAAAAATAATGCCTCATTCATTTTTATATCATGTACAAGAGTCATAAACGTGGCCTCAAAATAAGTTCTATACACAAGTTCTAGTGATAAAGCAATCAAAGCGAGAATCACACACATGAAAAGAAATAAGAGGACCCTATTATTAGGGCTGTTCATTACCGGATATCTGATCCGATCCGGCTTATCGGATCGGATTACCTCAAATAAAAAATCCCGAAATCGCTATCCGTATCCGTATCTGGAAATCCCGGATAACCGATCCAAAAACCTCGGATCGGATCGGATATCCATCTCAGATATCATAAACATCCAATCTATATATAAATTAATATAAGACTTATTTTATTTTTAAAAATATTATCATAAATTTATAATTAATCAACTATATTAGCTACATGTTCAACATATAAATTCAAACAAAATATTTAGTAGTTTAATCAATATACAATTTCAAACAAACCACCGAAAAACAACAAAAATACTTTCAAAGTCCACTAATTCGAGTTCAAAACATAATATCTAAATATCTAAACTTCAATACTTTCATCCCTAATGAAATATTAATGTTTACACATTTATAAAAATGGGAAAACCATTGACATATTTAATTTTCAAGTAATATATATTAATTTTTATATAAATATTATAATAGTGGCATACCCCCGGATATCTGCCGGATATCTAGCCCCGATCCGTATCCGATCCGGTGATCCGGAAAATTTTCCCGGATCGGATCGGATTCGTATAGTATTCCACTGGACTCGGATATTTTAGGATCGGATCGGCGGATCGGATCGACCAGACCGGATAATTATGAAAACCCCTACCTATTATGTGCAGTCCTAAGGCTCAAAAACTCACATGTTATTTGTCTAGAATTTTCGTCCTAATAATCTCAATAAATAACTAAATACACACTCTAACTCAAACATAAAAAAAAAAAATTCTCATCAACATGATTAAAATCAATTAGAATATCAACAACCAAAGTATTTCAAGGGGAAGTTTTGCAAGATAAACAAACAAAATAAAGAATGAGAATTATATCAAAAACATAAATGTAATGTATGATGCATGAAATGTTATGAAAAATAAAAAAGAAATTAACAATAAAAAAACTAAAATGCAAACAGAGTTATACATAGAATTGTCCACCCCCCATACATAAATTCTACATTGTCCCTATTGTAGAAATAAAAGAAAGAGGAAAAGAAACTCACCAAACAATTAGGCATTCATGCATCGCCACATAGAACCGAGGGTTGGGAAAAAATAGTACAAGTGCACAGAATTTTTAGTAGCATCCCTCCTTAACTGGCACTACACACAACATACACAAAGCAAACTCCAACGACAAGACTAAACATACTAGAACCAGTAGGCATAACAGGGTAAAAATTTATTCAAACATATATTAAAACATGTTCAACACAAAGGGGATTATCAGTGCAAGCAAGAATTCGTAAAAAATAATGTCCAATGCCAGCACTGTAGGATGCTAACAACCTCATAAACGCACGATATAATCATGTAATGCCAATAGTATAGGAGTCTAAGTTAATCAGTCTACGCATTTCAATAATAAAAAAGCAAAACTTTCTATATAGCCTCACATAATCTAATCCACATTCGAAAAAATAAAAATTTCAAAAGCCATACTCACCAGACAAACACCAATCCAAGGCATAATCAATTTAATGCACAACTTCCCAACTTCACAGAAAAATGCAAACGCTCCCAAACAACTCGAAAAACCTAAAAACTTTCTCCTCACCGCCGCCGCCGAACTTCAACCAGATCTATGCCGCCTTCACCGCTGATTCTATCCTCTCCACCAATGAAACCTCTGCCTCCTCGACTCCCCATGATATCTCCACTCCAGATCTTCAACTCTCTTCCAAACCTAAAACACACTTCCCAAACCAAACCCCAACCCCTAATCGGAGAACCCTAAACCCAAATCTGACCCATCCCCTCACTAATCTTTACCTTTGGCCCGGTCTATGCCAGTTATGGGCTGGAATTTCGTGCCTCTGCTGGGTTCGGCTTCTTTTGGCTGTTTCAACGCCGTGTGCGGTTGTGGTTGTCCAAGTGCTGCAACGCGGATGGTGGAGTGCTGATTTCTGTATCATGCCTCTTCGTCAACTGCTTTGGAGACCCTCCCACTGGAGCCTCACTGTGGCGGTGTACCTCCACAAGTCGAAGATCGCTTTCTACATCTTTCTGCGACAACGGAAAATCAGGTGCTTTCGGACCTTAATCTTTGTTTTCTTTCTCTGTGATTTTGATCTCTGGAATACTAGCTTTTTAAATGAACCCCTTGAATCCCTTACCTATGACCTTTATCTTAAGAATGATGACTCCATATTCTTCAGTTTGAATATGAATCATTTATGTTATGATGATTTATGGCCTATTTTAAAATCGACTCTGCATCTTGACTGGATTTCTTTGACTTCCTTCTTTGAGTTGAGTGGCTATCTTTGTTTTTGTCTTTGCTCTTTCTTTTGCCTGCTCTGTCTTTGTTTCTGCTTCTTCTTTTTTTCCTTTGGTTGCTTCTTTGTACTGGCTTCTGTGGTTTCCTGTTTCTGTTGACAAGTTATGCTTCAGCTGCGGTGCAAAGAAATTAATTAAAATTGTGAACCTGCACCCTGAACTCTTGAAACGAACTTCAAACTGCTATTATGATTCCCCCACTAATACTGAATGGTATGCTTACCTTACTCATCCAAACCGGAACACTCGGGTGAAAGTTCAGGGTAGAAATATCATTAGGCCTCAGAAAGAAGGCAGTACTTCTAAGGGTTCTTTAAACCAATCCCAGCTTTCTGAAAGGTCGGTTTACCCTTCACATTAAATTCTAAGTATGTCTTTCAGTAATACTACCCTTCTTGTTCTATTGTGGTGTTGGTGTGTTTCAAGTTCCTTGAGCTATGATCTTCACTACGTATCACAGGATAAGTGTCGAAAACATATGAATACTCTGAAAAATAATTTTGGCACACCAGAGCCTTCTTACAAAATTGAGTTGTTTTATGCTATAGCAGCCACCATACTGCACTACTCTCATACACATGTAATACTGAACCATCGAATATTCATTGATTTGGATTACTTCAATGTTATCAGCCTCTCCATACGAACCTTATCCTACTCATTATCCTATGTAATTACACAGAAATTTGCATATGACATGGCGTTATATAGCAGATGGATCATATACATTACTCATGGAAACATAATCTGGTTGATATTCCAACAAAAAACATATCTACATTATTGCTTCATTTGCACAGGTGCATCATTTGACAACTATATCTCAAATGAAAACTACTGCATGGCTATGGGACACACAAGATAGCATTTCACTATGCATGATAAACATAAATTTGACCAACAGACGCGTAGGCAAATGGACCTTTTTAAACCCTATTCCTTTCTGGTTTATATGAAGATTACAACATTGAATTGTAGAGGTTTAGGACGAAGAAACCTTTGGACTGATATCGAGTCCTTTTGCAAAATTGAAAGGATATAACTTATGGCATTATTGGAAACAAGAACTAATAAAATACCAGACGAGAGAATCTGGAGAAAAGCGGGGTTTGACGAATGTGCTTATTCTCCTGCTAGAGGATTTTCAGGAGGTCTTTGTATCCTCTGGAAATCATACCAACTTGTAAACGAAACGCTAGAATTGGACCAAATTGATTCAAGATTTGTAACTCTCAAATACACAAACTTGCAAAATCTGAGAGAGTTAATAATTATTTCCGCCTATGCTCCACCACATGAACAGGGAAAGGATAAGTTCTGGGATGATATTTTTTTCTTCATCTCAAACTGCTCTTTGCCTTGTATCCTTATGGGTGATCTTAATGAGATTCAAAACCCACAAGAAAAATCAGGAGGAGTACAACCATCCATTAATCGATTTAATCGACTAATAAGCAACAAAAATAGATGTAACCTCATCGATATTCCATCAACGGGAAACACATACACATGGCGGAGAAATCAAACGGAAATTGATAATATATATGCCAAACTTGACAGAACACTGGTACAACATGAGATTATTGACTGGTACCCTGATTTACAAACCAAAAACCATGCTTTCACGACATCAGATCATTTCCCAATCTCAATTGAACTAAGTTCAAGTACGCCATTCAAATGCCAACCATTTAAATTTGAAAAGATATGGATGAGTCGAAAAGACTTTAAGAAGGTGGTACAACAGACCTGGCGAGTTCATTACCATGGTTCACACATGTATGATCTGGTCCAAAAATCAAAATTACTTAAGAATAAAGCAAAGGCATGGAATAAGACAACTTTTGGCAATATTTTCACTCAATTACATAACACAGAGGAAGAACTGATCGACATCCAAAATGAAATCAGTAATAACCCGAATGTAAACTTAGCACAAAAGCAAACACGATTATTGATGAAAAAGGAAAAACTACTTAATTTTCAAAAAATTTACTGGAATCAATGAGAAAAAACAAAACATATAAAACTCAATGATACCAATTCAAATTACTTTCACAGAATTGCTTCTGAACATAGAAATCGCAAAGCTATCAAAGAAATACGAACATCAGAGGGAATTGTGATAATGGGAGAAGAAATTATCAGAAATGAAATTAGAAGGGATTTTATCAAACGTTTCAAGAGCAATCCAATCAATAACACGAACTTACAAGACCAGTTACAGATTATAGAGACAGGATTGACAGACTCGGATAATATTGAATTGATTAAACCAGTAACAAATGAAGAGATTAAAAATGCAGTATTTGATATTGGCCAGAATAAATCGCCAGGGCCTGACGATATGTCTGCTGAATTCTACCAAAAATACTGGAGTATTGTTGGGTCCTCTGTTACTCAAGCAGTTAAGAGTTTTTTCCTTTCCGGAAAATTACTTAAACAAATCAACCACACGTTTATATCACTGATCCCGAAATGCGACAACCCGAACTCAACTAACCATTACAGACCAATCATCATTTGTTCCACGATCTATAAGATCATCTAAAATTTTTTAACTCAAAGACTTAAAAAGGTCATGGAAAAATTAATTCACCCACTATAAGGGGCTTTTGTAGCTAATAGATCCATCCACGATAATATTCTCATTGCGCATGAGATTTTTCACTCGTTCAAAACGAGAACATGAATAGAAGGATATATAGCAATTAAACTCGATATGGAAAAAGCATATGACAGGATTGAGTGGAGCTTTATTACATAAACTCTCAAAAAATTTGCGTTCTGCTCAACTTTTATTAACTGGATTCAGGAATGTATATCTTCGGTATCATTCTCGGTACTGGTTAATAATGGCCCAACAGAGATTTTCATACCAAGTAGAGGACTTAGACAAGGTGATCCCCTCTTACCATTTCTCTTTATTCTTGGAGCATAAATTCTAGCATGAAAACTACAAGTTGCAACAGATAGAATAAGAAAACCAATTGGATTCTAGATATGTCAAAATGCTCCGCGAATCCCGTTTCTTGCATTCGCGGATGACATTATGATCTTCTCGCCTGCAAGCCAAACTCATTGTCGTGAGATCAAAGAAATAATTGACAACTATTGCCTTATCTCGGGACAAAAGGTTAACTTTGACAAATCATCGTTTCAAGTTACGAAAAAAGTACCAAACACACATAAAACTCAAATACAAAGCATCCTTACCATTACCAGTGTCACTGCCGTAGATAAATATCTGGGTTGTCCTTTAATTAACGACAAAACTAATGCTAATACTTTTTAGGAAATCATTATTAATTCGAAATCACAATTATCCAAATGGAAAGCCAACTCTATTTCGCAAGCAGGAAGAGCGACTTTATTCCAATCAAACTTAGCTGCAAAACCAAACTTTATAATGCAAAGCTTTATGCTACCAACAACAACTCACAATGAACTAGATAAGATCAACATGAATTTCTTCTGGAACAAAGGGGATAGTCATAAACCCTTGATTGGATGGGACAAAATTTGCAAACCAAAAACACAAGGCGGTTTAGGCATTCGAAAAAGCAAAGATGTCAACCATGCGCTTCAATATAAATTGATCTAGAAAATTATGGCTGAGCCATATAACTACTGGGTTAGAACAATTACTGCCAAATACCTAAAAGAGCAACATATATTGAACTACGAGAAGAAGGGAAGTGTTTCTTGGCAATGGGGGAACCTTATGAACCTCTGAGATGATTTCTGTCGAGGAATCATCTGGCAAGTTGGAAACGGCGAAACAATCCGCTTTTGGAAAGACAAATGGATCCTCCAAGAGCCACTCTCAAAAATACAAAATTGTAATCCAGAAACTAATCTCAATGAAAATGTGTCAAATTATATTAAGACTGATAAAACATGGAATCTTGACAAACTAAATGAGGTTTTACCACCGGATTGTGCAAAACATTTCAAGTATTCCCATCCCTCTCGGGAATATCTCGGATAGACTTTACTGGGAAACTAGTCGCAATGGCTGGTTTACAACAAAATCAGCCACGAAACTTATCAACAAACAGAAAAACTATACTTCGTATGATTCTAGCTGGATTTGGAATCTTGTTGCTATTCGAAAGTCAGAAACTTCATATGGAAAATTACCAAAAATGGGTTACCAATAAAAGAATGATTATTGGTTAAAGGAATCCCAACCCCCGCAGGATGTGTTAATTGCAATTGCCAAAGTGAAAACGCAATCCATTTTCTCTTTGACTGCCCTCTCACTATGAGTACCATTGATAAAATTGACCATGAAATCACTAACATTATCACCAATATTAATTGCACCGATAGAAACATCATTGAACTCATTGATGAAATAAGGAATAAATTGAGCAAACAAAAATTTACAACTCTTGCAACCACTTGGTGGAGCGTTTGGTTCCTTAGAAATACAAAAACCTTTTCTTCAGACAATAATAGGAATAACCCTATCAAGGACATTGTTGTCTACACAAAACAGATGATTTCTGCATGGAATAAAACTAAATCCTTTGATCCAGACGTCCTAAACAGCACAACGGGGAATAAACGAAAGGGTGTTCCGAGAAGGAATAAAATGATGGCATGGACAAAACCTAGTAGAAACATTACCCATATCAATGTGGATGGATCCACTAAACTTAACGGAGACTCAACATTTGGAATAATCATGAGAAATGATAAAGGAGAAAATACTTGCATCCATGGGGGCAAATACGGTAAATCAACGGCGTTGAGAAGTGAAACATTGGCCTTCGGGAATGCGCTACAAAAAGCAAAAGAACTAAAACTGGAACACATTGAAATTGAATATGACAATCTTACTATTGTCAATGTTCTTAAAGGTATCTGGGCTTGTCCATGGGATATTGAAATTCTAATTTCGGATATCCTATTGTTGTTAACATCATTTCCGACTGCCCAGATTCGTCATGTCTTTCGTGAAGCTAATTCGGTGGATGACCATATTGCTAAACTGAGCCACGACTCTTCATTGCCAGACATCATCAACAATCATGAACTTCGTGTTCTCATCCGGTTGGATGACTTGGGCAGAGTTGTAAGTTCTTTATGAAATTCTCCCAAATTCTTACCTTGATAAAAAAAAAATATTTAATGCACAACTTCAGCAAAATCATAAAGTAGATGCACCGGTCGGTCCGAGTTACGGTGGGGAGCTCGGCGGTGGTTGATGAGATATGTCATGTCAGCACTAGCTTAGAGGCAGATTTGCTTTAGGCAGGTAAATTTGTAAGGCTCACGATTTTTACATGCCTCTATGCAACTCCCCTATATATGGCCTTGTAAGCAGTTGTAACAACTCAGAACAATAATAACAAATTTCTCAAAAACTTGTTTCTCTCAGACTGTCATGGTATCAGAGCAGCCTTGCTTTTCTATCCGCTTTTGGTTTTTTCTCTTATTCTCCTCCTTTTCCCAAAAGATGACAAAGATCACTGTTGGATCCAAGATTGATTCTAGTGTTCCTCTATACCTCCACCCCAGCGATCATCCAGGTCTTCTCATTTCTCAGCCATTCGACAGGAAGAACTTTGGAGAATGGAGGAGGCTCATGCGCATCACCTTGTCGGCGAAGAACAAGTTCATCCTCGTCAACCGCAGTTATAAAAAAAATAGCTCTAGAGGCGTCAAACTATCAGATCTGGGAAATAGTGAATGATATGGTGATCTTCTGGATCATCGGAGGTTTAAGTGCGGAGATCCGTAGCAGTGTGCTCTACATTGACACAACGGAAGGGATTTGGCGCGAACTCGATGAGCGATTTGGTCAAACGAGTGGTGCTCAGCTTTATTCTCTTCATAAGATCCGATTTCGCTTGCTCAAGGTTCTTTTTCAATTTCGACCTACTTCACGAAGATGAAGTCACTTTGGGATGAGATTTCCAATTTTCACAGGTATCCTCAATGTTCCTGTGGAGCTGTGAAGGCGATTCTCTAGTTTGAAGAAGATCAAAAGTTGATTCAGTTCCTTATGGGACTAAACGAAGGCTATAATGAAACTCAAGGCAACATTTTGATGATGAAACCTCTTCCAGTAGTCAGCGAAGCCTATTCGCTTCTAAGAAAAACAGAGAGAGATTTAATCCACTTCAGTTGTCTCAGTTGAATCTTCTTCGTTCCATGCTGATTCGAAAGGTTCTTCACAAAATTCTCAGAGTAAGCCTCAACAGAAGAGCGACTCTAACTCGCAACCTCAAAAACATAGATCAAATTTGTTTTGCACAAACTGCAAGAAAACAAATCACACGGTCGACATGTGCTATTTCCTTATCGGTTTTCCAAAGGATCGGAACAAAAAAGTTGTTGCTCATGCGTCAGGTGATGGACATAATTCTGGTAGTGGTTCGACATCTACTGCGCCTGGATTCACGGCTGATCAGGTCACACAACTTCTTTGTCTTCTCAAAGGCAAGAGCAAGGATAATGGAGGTTTTGATCTGAGCGATGATTTTGCAGGTAATGCACTTGATGCCATCACGTCTTCTTGTTTTTGGATTTTAGACACAGGTGCTAACAATCACATGTGTTACGAGAAAGCCTTGTTTCAGTCCCTTTGATTTGTGACTAAGCCTTTCTCTATTAAACTGCCTAATGACTATTCATTAATGGTGCATTCTGTGGGAGATGTTCCTATATCTAGAAAGTTGACATTGAAGGATGTCTTTTATGTGCCTTCATTCAAATACAACCTTCTCTCTATAGGTAAACTGGTCAGGGACATGTCTTGCACTATGATATTCACTCCTCAATTGTGTGTAATACATGCTGGCACGAGGTAGAGGAAATCTTTGATTCTTGGTAGGAATGTTCGTGATCTTTTTTTCCTGAAAGACACAACACCTTTACCTGCTAATTACACTTCAGAGTATGTGTCTAGTATTGCTGCTAGCACAATCAATGTTGATATTTGGCATATGCGTCTAGGACATTAGCCGCTCTATAAACTTCAGACCTTATCTTTCAGAAATTTTGCTAACAAACATGATTTGTCTTCATGTGAAGTATGTGCATGTGCTAGACAACATCGATTACCCTTTCCTAATAGTCATATTTCTACTGTTAGGATCTTTCAAATGTTGCATATTGATGTATGGGGACCTTATTGCACCACTACTTATATTGGTTACAAATATTTTGTCACTATAGTGGATAATTTCAGTAGAAGTACTTGGATTCATCTCATGAGTTGTAAGGGTAATGCATTTTCCATTATTAAATCTTTCATTTCTATTGTTGAGCGACAATATGAACAGAAAGTTTATGTTGTCAGGTCTGATAATGCAAAGGAACTTGGCCTCAGTTCTGAGTTCTCTAAGTGCTTTGCTTCCAAAGGAATTGTGCACCATACATCTTGTGTTACGACCCCTCAGCAGAACGGCGTGGTAGAGCGCAAACACAAGCACATTTTGGAAGTTGCTCGTGCACTGTTGTTTCAGTCCAAGTTGCCAATTACTTACTGGGGGGAGTGTGCACTGATTGCTGTCCACATTATTAATCGCCTTCCCTCTCCAGTGTTAGATGGAAAGAGTCCTTTTGAGATTCTTCACAACAAAAGGCCAGATTATGAGCATCTAAGGACATTTGGTTGTCTGTATTTCGTGTCTACCCTCAAGCAAGGTAGAGACAAGTTTCAAGCCCGGGATTCATCATACCTTTTCCTTGATTATCCGTTCGGTAAGAAGGCTTACAAGGTTTTGAACCTTGATACTAAAACCATACAATACTCTCGGGACATTGTGTTTCATGAGACCATTTTTCCTTATACCAGTTCACCTTATCCTCCTTTATTTCCTTCTCAACCTTTTACTGAAACCTCTGATTTCAGTGACCATCCACCATCTTCTATTCCTTCCCAAACACCTCCTTTGGCATCTCCACCCATTAGATGATCCACCAGTACAGTACATGCTCCTAGCTATCTCCGGGACTATGTTTGTCAAATTCCCCTACTTCCTCTGTGGTTTGCTGTCATACTCTTACCTCCACCGTTTCTTTTCCCCATCTTGATTCTCCTTTCCTTTTCCACTTTGCCCACAAAAGAACCTAACAATTATACTGAAGCTTGTCATTTTTCTGTCTGGAAAAAGGCAATGAGGGCTGAGTTTAAAGCTCTTGCAGATAATTAGACTTGGGAGGTTGTTCCCCTTCCTAAGCACAACCCATTAGTTGTAAGTGGGTATATAAGGTGAAGCATAAAGCTGATGGTACGATCGAGCGATACAAGGCTCGACTTATAGTCATAGGCTTTACACAAAAAGAAGGTATTGATTACACCGAGACATTTTTGCCAGTCATCAAAATGACAACCATACGGGCATTGGTGACAGTGGTTGTGAAAATGGGTTGGCAATTGTCACAATTAGATGTGAACAATGCTTTTCTCCATGGGGATCTCCATAAAGAAGTATACATGGTTGTTCCTCAAGGTCTTGAAGTGCCTCCCGGTATGGTTTGTCGTCTCAAGAAATCTCTATACGGTTTGAAGCAGGCATTTAAACAATGGTATGCCAAATTGTCTTCTGCTTTGAAGCTTCGTGGATTTGTTCAATCACTTAATGATTACTCTTTGTTCACTAAGCAAGAGGATCATTATGTGACATATGTTGCTGTCTATGTTGATGATGTTCTCCTCACATGTAATAATCCTGCAGAAATTGATGCTTTGAAGATGTTTTTACATCAGGAATTTCGCATCAAAGATTTGGGACAGTTACACTATTTTCTGGGAATTGAATTTGTTCCCACAGATGGTGGGGTTCTTATATCTCAAAGGCAGTTTATTGAGACTATGGTTGAGGAAGTTGGGTGTCATGACCTTCCAGGTTTTGTGAGTCCTTTAGAATTGAACGTTAAACTCAGTTTGGATGCAGGTTCGCCTCTACCTGATCCCATGTTGTATCGTCGTCTCATTGGGAAACTGAATTTTTTCACTCATACATGCCCCGATATCTGCTTTTCTGTTCAATTACTCAGCCAATTTCTTCAAAAACCTTGCTCTGCTCATTTGGTTGTTGCGCTTCACACTCTTCACTACCTTAAAGGTACTTGTCCTCGTTCTCTTCTTCTCAACATGTCTTCCTCGTTTACTCTTCGCGCTTACTGCGATGCGGATTGGGCGTCTTGTCCGCTCACTCGGCGTTCTGTTAGCGGCTTCGTTATCTTCCTCGGTGATAGTCCCATCTCTTGGAAATCTAAGAAGCAAACCACTATTTCGTTGTCTTCGGGCGAAGCAGAGTATCGACGGATACGAGGATTCACCTTTCACAGATGCGATCGCACGCGTCGAGATTCCTAAAAAGCTCCACGTCCCCAACATGCCCAATTATGATGGGACCGGGGACCCCGACGACCATGTTTCATTTTATAAGCAAAAATTAATGATTATTTCAATCCCAAGAGAGAACTGCGAGGCAGTCATGTGCAAACGCTTTGGCACGACCCTCGCGTGACCTGCACTGACTTGGTATATGCATTTACCACAGGGTCTCATTGCTTTCTTCGCCGACTTGATCAATTCATTCAAAATCCAGTTCGCTAGCAGTCGACGATTGGAGAAGAAATCAAGCGATCTGTATAGGATCGTGCAAGTGCAAAGGTACGGTGAACCCCTAAGAGATTATCTTAACAGGTACAACAAAGAGAAGGTCGCTATCCCACATTACGACATTCCAACATCGATCGAAGCGTTTCGTCGGGGCTTAGTCAGAGGTAGTGAACTCTAATGCGAACTGACCAAGTATCCGTGCCGAAGCTTCGAGGACGTTCAAGCCAAAACCATGGTGCAAGTCAGACTCGAAGAAGACGAGGAACCCTCCAAGACAAACAAGAGTCCTGATCGAGTCGACCGAAAGGCTTCTTTGGATTATCGACGACCCCAGCCATATCCCAAGGGACGAAGTGATCCCGGTCAGGTGAATAACTCTTATGACAGGAACCAAGATTGGCGAAACAACCCCGCTCTCCCTCCGAAGCTCCACTCTTACAACTTCAAAATCTCCATATCGGAACTCGTGAAGAGTTTCGACAAATATGGAAAAGAAGTAAGATGGCCTCGAAAGAGCGACAAACCAGACGCCAAGAAGGACATGAACCGGTGGTGCGAGTTCCACGGAGACCATGGACACTCGACAGATGAGTGCATAGCCCTTCGTAAATAAGTCGCCAGACTCCTTGCGCAGGGGATGTTGCGCGACATCATCTCAGACAGGGCCAAAGCGACCCTCGATCGAAGGGATCAGGTAACATCCGACAAACCGTCCTCCCCAGTTCCTACTAAAATTGTTAACACCATTTCAAGAGGGTCAGACGTGTGTGGAAATACGTACTCGGCTGCCAAGAGACATGCTCGAGAAAGCAAAGGCAACAAACCGATTCAAACAGAAGCAAGACAACTACAAATCTCCGATGCTCCGGCCATCACCTTCGACGATTCAAAGGCTCAAGAATTAGGCGATCATCATGACGGTTTCGTAATCTCACTTTCAATTAGCAATTGCCTTATCCGTCGTGTACTAATCGACACAGGTAGCTCCACCAACTTGTTGACACTAGATGCCTTAAAGGGTATGGGTTTAAGTGAGGATGACTTAACAAGAAACTCTACCCCATTAGTCGGGTTCAGTGGGGAAGTTAAGTATACCCAAGGCGAAATCGTGTTAACAACATACGCCGATAGAGTCAAACAACAGGTAAAGTTCTTAATACTCGACTGCCCCCATCTCCATACAATGCGATCCTTGGCAGACTCTGGATCCACGCCATGAAAGCTGTACCTTCCACTTACCACCAGCCAATAAATTTTCCTACTAAGTGGGGGGTACAGGAAATAAAAGGTGACTAATAAGCCGCCAAGGAATGCTATGTCACTTCGATGAAAGGGGCAGTCGACAAATCTTCCGCATAGCAATCACATTATGGCAAAGGAACCACACGATACGTCGAACCAGAAATGGAACAACTCGACGAGATCGTGCTGGATCCTTCGAAGCCAATGCAGACGGTAAAGGTTGGATCAGATCTAAACGATTCGACCAGAGCATATTTAATTTCTTTTTTACGATCCAATTCTGACTGTTTTGCTTGGTCACACGAAGACATGATTGGGATCTCCCCAAATATTATTACTCACAAATTGAATGCAGATCCCACATATCCTCCGGTCAAGCAAAAAAGGAGAAAGTTCACACCAGAACGCAACAAAATTATAGACGACGAGTAAAGAATTTGCTTGAGACATGCAAAATAAGGGAAGTCAAGTACCCTGACTGGTTAGCAAACGTCGTGGTGGTTCAAAAGAAGAACGAGAAATGGAGAGTATGGATCGACTTCACAAACCTAAACAAAGCCTTCCCAAAAGACTCCTTCCCCCTACCAAACATCAACGCCATGGTCGACGCGACTGCGGGACACAAAATGCTGACATTCATGGACGCGTTTAGTGGATACAACCAGATCCTCATGGACCCTGACGACCAAGAAAAAACGACTTTCATAACAAGCCAAGGTACGTATTGTTACAAAGTGATGCCCTTTGGACTAAAAAATGCAGGGGCCACGTATCAAAGGCTGGTGATCAAGATGTTCAAAGATCAAATCAGATACACCATGGAAGTCTACATCGACGACATGCTCGTCAAATCTAAAAAAGCAGGGGACCACATCGAACACTTGAAAGAAGCCTTCAAGGTACTGAAAAGATATAACATCAAGTTGAATCCGACTAAGTGTTTCTTTTGGAGTGTCCTCAAGAAAATGTTTGGGATACATGGTCACTCAAAGAGGGATAGAAGCTAGTCCCGATCAGATCAAGGCCATCGTCAACCTCAGATCCCCCCGATGCATCAAGGATGTCCAAAAACTAACAGGACGGATATCGGCACTAAACAGATTCATATCCAAGTCGTCGGATAAGTGCAAGCTCTTCTACGAAGCTTTGAAGAAGAACAAATCATTCGACTGGACAACCACACATGAGAAAGCCTTCCAAGATCTAAAGACGTATCTGGCAAACCCACTCCTATTGGCTAAACCGAAAGACGACGAGCCGTTTCCCTTATACCTAGCCATATCCCAATCATCTGTCAACACAGTCCTTACAAGAGAGGAAGATGGAAAACAGTCACCAGTCTACTATGTAAGTCGTTCCTTACTTCCCGCAGAGACCAAGTACACATCACTTGAAAAATTAGTCTTGGCATTGGTTATAGCTTCAAATAAGTTATGACCCTATTTCGAATCGCATGCTATTACTGTGAGAACCAACCATCCCATGAAAGCAATCATGAGGAAACCAGAATTTACAAGACGAATGGCCAAGTGGGCAATACACCTCAGTGGATTCGACATCGAGTACGAACCGAGGACAGTAATCAAATCTCAAGCTTTAGCTGACTTTATGGCCAATTTCAGCCCGACACTAGAACAAGAAGCCACAAAGGAGGTCGAACAACTAAAGGTCGAAAATGATAAGGGCCATGGCAACTCCATACAGATGGAGCGTCAAACGTAAAAGGAGTCGGCCTAGGTGTCGTGCTAAAATCACCACAAGGGGACCATATAGCCCAAGCTGTGAGATGTGAATGGGATGCGACCAACAATGAAGCGGAATATGAAGCCCTCGCATTCGGACTAACACTTGCACATTACCTCGCAATCCTAAGCATAGAGGTAACATACAACTCTCTCCTAATTGTTAACCAGGTACAAGGTTCATATGCTACCAAAGGCGACAGAATGATGGCATGTCTAGACATCGTCAAAAAATTGGCAAGTAAATTCCAGAACTTCACTATCCGACAAGTCCCACGCGACCTCAACACACAAGCCGATGCCCTAGCAAATCTCGGTTCGAACTTACATCCCAACGACTTCCATAACATCCCATTAGCGCATATCACCACACCAGCTGTCCCTAAGATCTTCAGAACACTCAATCCAAACGACATTCAGACAATGGACGAATTACCCCTAGAAGAAGTCGTCTCAGCAGAGGTAGGCGACCACACAGAAGAAGACTTGGTAGGAGACCAAGATGATTGGACCATCCCCTACATCAAATGGCTCAGGGATGGAACACTCCCAGCAGACAAAGCAGAAGCTAAAAGACTCAAGGTACAAGCCGTGACTTTTGATTTAAAAGATAATATTCTGTTCAAACGATCTATCACATGCCTATACCTACGCTGCCTCAAAACAACGGAGGTACATCGCATCTTACAATCTCTACACGACGGGGAATGTGGAAACCATACTGGAGGACGCAACCTATCCGACAAAGCTCTCAAGACAGGCTATTACTAGCCCACAATGAATAAGGACGTGGCAGATTATGTCAAAAAGTGTGACGCCTTCCAATGACACGCACCCGTCACACATCAGCCATCCGAGATGCTCCATCCGACCCTAGCTCCCTGGCCCTTCATGCGATGGGGAATGGACATCGTCGGAAAACTGCCACCGGCGTTGGGACAATGTGTCTTCTTCCTAGCCATGACTGACTATTGTTCTAAATGGATAGAAGCCGAAGCATATCGAGAGATAAAAGAAAAACACGTCATCTCATTCATAAAACATAACATTCTATGCAGATTTGGCGTCCCTTTAAAAATCGTATGCGACAATGGCTCCCAATTCATCGGTAGCAAGACGCGATCTTTTTGTAAATAGTGGAACATCACATTAGTCACGTCCACACCAAGATACCCACAGTCTAATGGCCAAGCAGAATCCAACAACAAAATCATCATCAACAATCTCAAAAAATGCCTCACTAGGGAAAAAGACAAATGGGCCGACGAGCTCCCTTTGATACTATGGTCCGACAGGACGACACCAAAAAATGCAACAGGGCAAAGCCATTTCTCATTAGTATATGGAAG
This sequence comes from Rheum nobile, assembly GCA_027886185.1. Taxonomy (NCBI): domain Eukaryota; kingdom Viridiplantae; phylum Streptophyta; class Magnoliopsida; order Caryophyllales; family Polygonaceae; genus Rheum; species Rheum nobile. The sequence continues at coordinate 1,005,456 of WOAB01000169.1, read as the reverse complement.
CGAGGCAGTCATCCCCGCTGAATTACTCGTCCCAACTGCCAGATATTTACTCCAAACTCCGAAACAAAACAACGTCTAGTTAGCTCACAACCTCGACACTATCGACGAGACCAGAGAGAAAGCCAGAATCCGAATGGTCCAGTACCAACAGCAGGTCGCCCAGAGCTATAACAAGAACGTCCGAGCTAAAGTCTTCAAATTAGGAGATTGGGTCCTGAGGAAAATGTTCCAAAACACCAGAGATCCAACCGACGGAAAATTGGCACCTCAATGGGAAGGACCCTACCTCATCAAGGAAGTCGTTGGACAAGAAGCATATCGATTAGAAACAAAAGACGGACAACCTATCCCTCGAAGTTGAAACGCAGTTCACTTAAAGTTGTATCATTTCTAAACTTTCTTTCGTTTCTACTCTGTATTTTTTACATCCATTAACGATCATTGACTTAAGCATCGGAGGGCCGTTGGGTCACCCCCCAACGGTCGCCCCAAGACCTCTCTTTCTTGTATTTTTGACATGATCTAAACAGGAACAAGAGGCCTCGAAGAAAAAAATTGCCATTCAAACGGATATCCTTATTTACAACACAAGCGCTTACAACATCCAAAATTGATCGATACATAGGGAATGGAGGAAACAACACCAAAAAATCATCTCACGCAAAAGAATTGTCCTACTTATGGTATTCGTCTTTGCTATATACAAATTAGAAGTATTAGCAAAAACTACCAGATTTTGAAACGCCGTTTGCAGAAATATCATGTTTTAGAAAGTATTGCAAATATGCCATAAAGCTGCAACACTTTTGAAAACCAAAAAGGTAAAATCAAAATAAGTAAAACGGCCTAAGATGCAGTTAAGTGTTAAACGGGTATATGAGTAAGCCTAATTATATACCTGTTCAACCGGTAGCACATCTCATCTTCCCCAATTAATGTTCTCCGCTGAACAACTTTTTTCCTTTCATCCCTGAACTCTTGAAGCGTATTCCTCACAACAAATCCGAAATCCCCAAAGGCGAGAAGCCCTTTCTCCCTTTGTTTAGCCCTTTGTTAAGCCCTTTCTGAAGCCCTAGATCTACAATGGTGAGGACCAGAGGTTTGCAGTCTGTGAACGACAGAGTGAAGAAGCAGAAGCCGAATGGTTCTACAGAGTCGAAGAGAAGGGTTGAGGAGAGCGCGAATGCGAAGGCGGCTCCAGTGGCGAGGGGCCGAAAGAAGAGAGCCTACAGTTCGTCAGAGGAAGAAGAATCACCAAGTCTAGTTATTTCGATGCAGAAGAAGAAACCGAGAATGGCTGAAGAACCAAAAGCCAAGAGGTCGAGGAAGGAGCCATCGAAGTCGGTTGGCGGGGTTAGTGATCTTCTCTAACTCTTAATTTTCTTGAAAAAAAAACAAATTTTGTCTGAATGTGATGCATGCTAAAGTTAGGCTTATGTGAAAATGAGAACATGATTTGCTCTGTGATAAACAGAGCACGGAGAGATGTGCAAAATTTATAGTAGCCTAAACTGTTACATCCATATGGCCTGACAAGCGAAATTATTGTTTGACGAAACGAATTATCTTACCTGACAAAGTAAGTTTTAGGGTTTATGTGAATATGAATGTCATGTATTTGTTCTGTGGTTAGAATGTTAGAATGTCATAGTATCCTGATTCATGTTGATACAAAGGTGTAAGTTATACTATAGGGTAAAGACTTATCCTCAACAACTTCCATTTGTCATGGCAAACCGCAATGTAGTCTGACAAGTTATTTTGTATCCTGAAAACATATATCTTTACCTGACAAAGTAAGATGGTGCCTCTCTTTTATGTGAATATGAAAGTCATTCTTACCTGTCATGTATATGTGAATGTAATTCATTACATATAAGTTACAAGTGGCATTTTGAGGAGTTGTTTTTCGGTCGGATAAATCGGAACTCACGGCTTCAGTATCTTTCTCTTATCGAGAACACACTAACTCGAACAGACTGGCAGACAGTTATGCAGGGGCCCTTTGGCCCAATAATCAAAATAATGAAAAACATGAAACTGTCTGCACAACTGATTCACCATGTCTTGTTTAGGCAACTGGACACAAAAAAGCAGTTTGAGACATGGTATGATCTTGGTGGACAACCATGTAGGTTTTCAATAGAGGAGTTTAGGCTAATAACATGACTGAATTATGGGATGCCCGATGAGGAGGACAGTATGCAGGATAAGAATACAGTGTTTGAATTTTTGGGGTGAGGAGTATTACTATTGCTAACCTTTTAAACAAGTTCTTATCCTATCGGAAGGACAATGTATATAAGATGAAAATGGCCTTGTTGTTAATTCTTGAGGGTGTTGTACTTGGGGGTGATATGAAGAGGAAGGTCAGACCCTTTCATGTCAAACTGACGGAAGACTTAGATCGTTTCAATAATTTCCCATGGGGTAGGAGTGCATATCTTGACCTCCATCAAAGTCTGGCTTCTGCTTTGGACACAAGAATGGAGATAGTTCAGGCTGCACTTGCAGTTTCAGACAATGCCAGAGCAGGATACACCATACGGGGTTTCCCGATGGTGTTTCAGATAATGTGTTAGTAGTTGAGTATGTAAAACTGAGAAAGGTTAATGCCTCTGTTCATAATTGTGGATTAATTCCAATTCTGTTTGTTTCAGATATGGTTGTATGAGGCAGTGCCCCATATTGGCAGAATATTTGCCCAAAAGATTACTAAAGTTGTGCAGCCCCGAGGTGAGAGGTGGCTTAAATCGAGTAGGCCAAACTTGGATGCGATTTCTGATGCCCTAGAGGGGAATTTCCCTGCTAAACAGATCCTTGTTGAGGAGGACGGAGAGGACTTGGGAGAAAGCTGTTATTTCTCGGAGGAGGAAGGACACAAATCCTTGGATGAGATTGTTAAGCACTTGAAGCCCAGAAGGAAAAATGCTGGTAAAAAGGCCAAGGGAGTTGGTAAGGGAGGGCAAGCTGGAAACATTGAGGGTTTCGACCCAAGGCAAATTATGTGTTGTTTGAATGAATTGCATGAAATGATGCATGCTCTAAGGGAGGAATTTATTGAGTTAAACAAGTTCATAAGAGCCAAAGCTCCTAGAACAGGGGCATCTTCATCCAGTGATCAAGACATCAGTACACACCAGGAGCTCTCTGGGGAGGTTAACAGTGATAATGAACCCAACATCCCCCAACACCAGCAGAACATGAGGGAGGCAAAGATGGAGTCTGAGGCAAATGATGAAGAGGAAAAGATGGAGTCTGAAGATGACGAAGACAATGACTCCAAAGAGGGAGAGTCCGAAGAGACTGAGACTGATGAGGTATGTATGCCCAAAACTTTCAGTTATTATATGTACAGTTCAGTCCAGATGTACATATTTCAGTCCATTTGTTCACATTTCAGACCATATATCATCGTTTCAGTAAAAAGTTCAGTCCATATATGTATTCAGTCCATATATGCACATTTCAGTCAATTTGAGCACAATTCGAAAAATATTTGCTTATTTCAGACCTTATATCATCGTTTCAGGAGACAATGGATGGAGATCCAAATGCTGGTGAAATAGTTGTGTATGATGCAGGTAATGTAGGTGGTCAGAAAGAGGCGGGTGAAGATGTCGCAATAGTAGATGAGGAAGAAGAGCAAGGGGATGCAACAGATCCACTATCAGTTATTGTCCAAACTTGTACAATACTACATGCAGATGAAAAGCTGGTTAATGAGGCAACACCGCAAGATGTGAAGGGACTCATCAATGAGTTGGTTAATGACGAGTTGGTTAATGATGGGACTGTGGTGGCAACACAAGTTGAGGTGGCAACAAAAGCAGTGTCTGATGAGGGTGTGCATGACGGAGTTGTGGAGGAAGTAAAGGAAGCTGTTGTGAAGGGAGGAAGCAAGGTTGATGACGGAGGTGTTGATGTTGAGGAGGTAGCAAAGGGAGCTGATGTGGAGGGAAGGACCAAGGTTGATGACCAAGTTGTGGAGGAACAGAAGGGAGATGTCGAGGGACAAAACACTGTTAATGAAGGAGTTATGGAGGAATCAACAGGAGATGTTGTGGAGGGAGGGACGAAGCTTGATGAGCTAGGTGTTGAGGCGCGGACTGAAATACAAGGTGAGAAGGTATCACAGGCTGATTTTGATGACGTGGGGGGTGATGAAGGGGAGACCAAGGAGTCCAAAGTGCCGAGGAAGGGCAGACCAAGGAAGGGTAGCCAAGTTCCGAACAAGACATATCCAACTCGCACTCGCGAAGTTTCCGCCAAGGCAAAATCACCCTACCGCAATGTGGATGAGCAGAAATTGGCAAAAAAGATTACCAAAAATAGCAAGGTGGAAGGGATGACAGAGCTGGTAAAGTGGATACAGAGTGAGAGGTTAGTGACTTATCCACTCTACTCAATAAGGAATTGATGAAATGAATGTCAACAACTTTTCTGGCCTGACTTCTAGAATTCTGACCGGAAATTGATTCTTTGTGGACTGACTAACTTATATATAGCCTGTATATGTACTAATATATATATATCCTTGTTTAATATTCAAATGAATATGTACCATCATGCAGTATTGAACCCCGAACTGGACCGGTCGGGCAATCATTGGACAAGGAGTTCTTTGAGATATTGTTTGCCCCAAAGAACTGGTTGGGCGGTTTGGTAATATTCCAATGCATTATTTGAAAATAGTATGCATGTGTAAAATAGTTTCGAGTTGATAGATTAACATTGTTGCACCATTACAGCATATGGAGCAAATGATGTTCCTTTATCGTCAAAGGATTTCAGAGGATCCACAACGGTTTTCGAAGGTGGTTGTGCTTGACCCATATTGGCAGAACTATGTGCAACGGGAATTCGAGTGCTTCCAGATAAATTCTCCACGTAAGGGTAAGGATGAAATGTTGTCATACATGATGGGTTCATGTCCGGGAGAGTATGGGAAGAGATGGGATGATGCGGAACGCATATACGCGTGCTTCAATATCGAAAGGAAGCACTGGTTTGCCTTAGAAATTGATCTATGCGACTGGTGTGTGACGGTTTATGACTGCAATGTGGATCTGTACAAAGACAAGGAAATTTTTGATATAATCCGCCCCATCGTTGAGACTGTTCCAAGATATGCCAAGATGTACGAGCCACTGGCAAAGAGATGTGAACCGTTATTGGACAATCCAATGTCGATGTCCCGTCGTCATAACCTTAAGCAGAACAAGCGCGGGTAAGTATACATGTATTTATGCCCAAATAAATCCTTATCAAACTGCAATTGATATACATTCTAACGTGTTTTGTACATCGTGCAGAGGAGATTGTGGGGTCTACACCTTGAAGTACATTGAGTTATTGATTCTCGGCATGTCAAACTTGGATCTATCGTCGGACAAATTCATAGATGCACATAGAAGTCAAATGGCTCATAGTATTTTTAGATGTTGTTGGGATGGTCTTTAAGGACTTTTGATGTAATGTGGTGATTGCATTGTGTTGTTGGGAAACATTTGGTGGGGTTAGATTTCGAATAAAACCAAAGAGGGGGGAAAATTGTGACTTAAGTCAGGCCAGATTATGGATTTACAGTACATATTCACATTTGTCAGGTTGTTTTGATATATCTATTTCAAATTCATCCTTTCCAGTTATTGCAAATCATCGTACAAAAACTCCCACATTGAAACCTAATATTTCCTACATTTAAAGGGTTTGGAAATCGAAAAATAGCCTGTAAAAAAAAAAGGGGGGGGGGGGTAAAGTACACATTATAAATTTACAGTACATATTTAGCTTTGTCAGGTCATTTTTTAGAAATCTTATTCTAGGTCATCCCATGACTTATGGCGGAACTGGAAGAAACATCACAATGGTAAATAACCGTAGGAAAAGACAACGTTTTTAAGTGGTTTTAAAACCGAAGCTTTGTTCTACATATAAATGGTTATGAAACCGAATAAAAACATGGTACAAAAATAGTTAAAAAAGGTTACATGGTTTATTATTTGAAAATAGCCTTGAAAAAGAGGGGGGTTAAAGTACACACTAACCTAAATTTGTGCTACATGTCAACGGTTATGAAACCGGGAAAAAAAAGTACGAAACCGGATAAAAAGGGTAAAAAACAGTTAAAATCGGTTTTCACCGCGGGGTTAGTTCTTGCGACCATATTAATTTTGGTTTTTTTACTTACGTCAGTCAACAATATTGACTTACAGTACGTATTTAGATTTGTCAGGTCATTTTGTAGACATCTTATTCGAAGTCATTTAATGGTAATTAACCGTAGGAAATCTTATTCAAAGTCACCCTTTCCAATGCATATTCTTATTTGTCAGGCGACACTACGAATTTACGTCAGTCCACAAAAGTGAATTACAGTGCTTATTGATGTTAGTCAGGTCATCTGTAGAAATCTTATTCAAAGTCATCCAATGGTAATTAACCGTAGGAAAATCTTATTCAAAGTCATCCAATGACATTATCGTCTTCCCACTTGACATGAAATATTAATTCCTGCGACATTAACATACCATACCAAATATACTATCTCATAACCTACTGACTATATATAGTCACTATATGCCATTATCATCTTCCTACTTGACATACGTATCATAAAACAACAGAACCTCCTAAATACTACACTGTATTACATTGTCACTAAACTAGATTCCTTCATCAGATACTAATTATGTGAGGAGGAGACAGATGATTCCGGGCCGTCACGCTGCGGAAGTTCATCAACAACATCTTGGGTGATAAATATGTTGATGAGAGCAACGGTTCTACCTTGGGCGGCAAGGGCGACAGCGTCTCCGCGACGCTGTAAGGCCCTCAAGGTACGAGGCCCGCCAAGGGGGGGAACTACTTCGAAGAAGTAAGAGGCGCCTAGATCGGAATCGTTAAAATAAAATAGTTGGTTCAATAACCCATGGATTTCCCGTACCCTTTCAGCATGGGCCCTCCAGTTTTGCCTCCGTCCGCCTTGGTAGACATGGGTGGAAATCATGACATCTTGTCCCCTTGAAGGGATGAGTCTCCCTCCGGTGTGGACAGTTGTGTAAACGAAGTGATCATTAAGGTCCCATTCATGGTTGTCAGGCTCATAAGCCATGGAAACAAAAGAAGCACGAGAACGGAAATTAGAGTTGTTAGGGTGATTCGAAGATGTTTTTGGATGAGGAAATTCGAAAAGTTTTTGTAGCGGATTTTGGATGAGGAAGAATGTGGATGAGGGGGTATATAAATAGTTGTTTGGGTTGGTGGCGGTTAGGGTTACATTCATGAGGGTGATTAAAAAATTCGAAAAATAAAACAACAGAACCTGTACAAAAACAGTTAAAAATAATTAAAACAGTTTATAACCGCGGGGTTAGTTCTTCAAACCAAAGCTTTATTCTAATTGTTAAATAAGTCAGTCCACAATAGATATTTACAATACATATTGATATTTGTCAGGTCAATTTGTATAAATCTTATTCCAAGTCATCCCACGACTTATGGCGGAACTCGAAGAAACATCACAATGGTAAATAACCGTAGGAAAAGACAACGTTTTTAAATGGTTATCAAACCGAAGCTTTGGCAATAAGCTATTTTAAAGATGGGGTTAACTAGTTTTCGAATAAAACCAAAGCTTCGGCAATAAGCTTTGTCAGGTTCTTCTACTCTCTTACAGTATGTAATATCTTTTGTCAGGTCATGATGAAGAAATTTTATTCAAAGTCATCCTTTCCAATGCATACCGAATTTGACCCCTCTTAATTTTTAATTAAATATTGTGTGATCCCTCAACTACCCGTCATTAACTCCGTTATCCACTCATCCTTGTGTATAAATAGCGTTCTTGCCTTGTCCCAACCCCTCACATTTCCTGTCTCAAACTCCTCGCACTCCTCTCTCATTTCGAAAAAAATCTCTTGCAACATGGCTGACTCGAACGTTTTCCTGCAAGTGTACTGGGATGGGAAACTATCGCCATCGACCGGGGTGATGGCCCTATTGACTACGCACGAGTACAGGGGAAGGAGAACCCAACTCCTCAAAGTTCCAGCCAACAAGATGGACATCTGGTACGTCCATGGTCAGATAAGCATGCTCTCTCCCGGTTCAAAATCCTTAGTTTTTGAACAGGTCCCATCAGCCGGCCAGCGGTTTCTTCAACCGCTGCAGACACAGTCCGACTATGACGACCTTGCCCGCCTCGGCGAGAGGGTCGCCAGCGTCAAGGTGTATGTGGTGCTGGACACTCCAGATCTTTCTCTGGCCCAGTGATGATGGCCGTGGTGTTGGCCGTGGGGATGTTTTGTAATTTTTTGCTGTTTTTTATGGTGTTTGGTATGGTTGTTTAGGGATGTAATGCTAGCATTTCAGGACAAAACGTTTATGTTTGTTATGGTTGTTTTGTAATGAAGAACCTAAACGTTTATGTTTGTTATGGTTGCCCGTAATCTCGCATTTACTACTTTTGACTATTTTCATTTCAGGACAAAACGTATCATGGTCATACTAAACGTACTATTGTTCAGGGCAAAAAGAGTAAAATTTCAGAGCAATAACATCGAATATGTGTACATGAATATTCATGACAAATGAAATATATTCAGGAGAACCCGCGTCTAATGGCAGAGTACTAACAACATGTGGTAATTGTATTTGAAATTGTGATGACAATTCAAGGATGTTTTCAAGGAAATTGGTGATTAATTCAAGAAATATTCATGTTTTACCTGCAGAAAACCCTCGTTTTATAAACAAGGAACCAAAATACATTGTCTTGGTAAACATACGGTTATGAGTAGTTATCATAATTTAACCAACAAGGTTACAAATTGGACAACGAAGACAACAAGTAACACCACAAGTACCACCACACCAAGTACAACTTTCAAAACGAAATTTTCTGTTTTGATATTCATAATGTCATTCATTGAAGTCGGTTGTTGGTAGATAAGATTTTGCCGAGTGGTTGCCCCGTGTTCTTCAACAACTCTTACGCTTTGAATGGACTCATTGGCGGGGTTATTATAAGCTTGACCATCCACCCATTTGAAGTATTTGCAATCGTGCGCTGCCTAAGGTTTAATACAAAATTCAACCAATCAACTAATTTAATTCTAAATGAAATCCCAATTTAAAAGCATATGTCGCACGAAATTTGACATTCAACAATACCTTCCATAATGGACACCCATAGAACTGTTTTCCCGAATTTTGAGTGTGTTTGCATGTTTGTATTGTTGCAGGGAAGCCATGGAAGCATTTTTGAGTTGATGATTCACCAGCTGCGTGCCCTCTCCTCCACGAATTTGAATTGGCAGATGATCTTCCTTGTGTCCAGCCGTTTGTCATCCTACAATGTCGGGCAACTTTTCGAAGACGGTGTTCCTCTTTCGACTCTGCGTTGTTCTTTGTTTTTCCTTCTGTGCCAATTTTCGATGATGACGGTGTTCCTCTTTCGTGCCCTCTCCAGAAGAGGATATTCCTTGTGCCCATACTTTGTTTTTCTTGTTTTTATTAAAGAAAGAGAAATGAAATGAAAGTTCAATGCCTGATGTGATGTGTGTCAGGTCAACATCTTTTTCTTATATGCAGAGTGCAGTCCAAAAAATTCAAGCGTTGTTGACACCGTTTACAAATACTTAAAAAACTGTGTACAAGCTTCCACCTTAAACCAAAAGAGTATGAAATGGGTTTTTAAACTGTACAAAAACTTCCACATTTACAGTTTTTCAAAATTAAAGGGACCCTAAAATGAAAATTTAATTGGGTTTTTAAACTATTTCAAGAGTGATAAGATACTCTCTATTATTTGCAACTACGGCGGCAACGATTTGACGCAGTCAGGCAGTATTAAAGTCGTACAAGACGTTTGCTGCTTTGTCAGGCCATAATAAGTACACAACATCGGCTTTTGAATAAATCTTCAACTGACGTCATCCTTATCCTTTCCACTTAACTCTTCTAGGGTAAGTTTTTAGGTTGTCACTTAATGTTGTATTTGCAATGAGTTATTTTGAATAGGTAAAATAATATAACGGGGCCAATTTTATTTAATAGATTTTATTATCAGTAAAAATAATCAAGTTTTTTCAATGAAAATAATTAATATTATTGAATATAAATAATTAATATTAGTCAATTATTTAGTAATTATGAGGCGCATTAGAAATTTTCGATTAAGAGGAGCGATTATGAAAAAAATAAGTAGATCAATTTTGCTAGAATGGATGAAACGTTGGGTTTTAAGATGGAATGAAAATGTTCCTTCAGCTTGGAATGGCCCATTACACAAGGAGTGAAATAAATTTTAAGTTTTCAGATTGACATGAAAATCGTACCAAACGAGGTCTTAATGCTTTTCCCAGGCTCTGGAGCAAGGTTCTTAAAAATACTTCGATGCTCGCACTTCCTTCTCTACATACTCAAAATTTGCCCTGACAACGTAGTTATAAGCCTTGCAAACAACCATATGTCGACTGGCGATTAATGCTTGTTCTATTTCTGAGATATGTAACATCGTACATAGTTTTTACCTTTTCGGGTTTCTCAGGCATTATACAAATTGTTACAGTACGTATTCAGGTTTGTCAGGTCACTTTGAAATAAGAGGGTAAGTTTGAAAATTTTCATTCCGATTTGACCCCTTAAAAATTTCACTAAAAGTACACCCTTACTTGCCCAAATCTTTTCTACCAAGTCTCTTCAAATACTCACCGGTCCATTACCAAAGTTCTCTACCAAGGATCTCCAAACACTCCCACTTTCCCAAATAGTCCCACTCCCACGTTCTTCAGATAATCCCTCTCTATACTCTAAATTCATGGCGGGAGAACATCACATTGTGACTGGGACATACTTATACGTAAATGAACTGCTTCAATCTGCCCGTGAAGTGAAGGATCATGTTGGAGGCCGAAAGATGACCGAGGCCGAATTCCAAGAGTACAATCACAACATTATGGCCAGAGATTTGGAGTTAGTAAGTTTAATTAAGGATTTGCGCCGCCTCGGGCAGGAGCTTACTGCTGTGAGTCCGGAAGGGGCTCAGACCGAAGAAGAAAAGGCCCGGATCAAGCTAAAGCTTAGACTGGTAAGGCTTTTGTTGTATATTTTCTTCCTATGTGCAAGGGCCGTGCCTACGATGCTTAATTTGTGTTTCTGCAGACTGAATGGGACACCACCTTCACTGAGCTCAACATAAAAAGGGTGTTGGACCATGCTCAGTCGCTGGAGGGAAAGCTGAAGTCCCGATATCTATCTTGATGGGATAATGTTTTCATAACAGTGTAGTTTCTGAGTATGTGTGCATAAGTGTTTTTAATGTATGAACTTTGCAATGCTAGTTTTTTTGTTCTTTTGTGTGTGGGAATGCCATGTGAAGGGCACGTTTTGTTTAAAGTTGAACAACGTAATATAATGCTTCTGTTTATAAGGTTCAGACCATGTTGGAGTTTTACAGGACGTATTGTGAATTTACAGGTCGTTTTGTATGTATAAGGTTTTCCTCGAGCAAATGAGTATGTGAGGACATAAGCGTTGTTTTACACGGTGTTCTACAGTCTTATGGGTTGTCATTTATAGGGTTTCACACTGACTCATGCTGAGAAGTCATCAACTCTTAACCCAAAGATGATGACAGGACAAAATGCAACGTTTGCAGAGAACCTAAGAACTTTGTCAGTACAACTTCGCACCATGATTGTGTTTATTCATTCGGTTTTTTAAATACCTTTGTCAGACCATGTTAGGGTTTTACAGGACGTATTGTGGTGTTACAGATCGTTTTGCATGTTTTAGGTTTTCCTCGAGCAAATGATTATGTCAGGACATATACATTGTTTTACAGGGTGTTCTAAAGTCTTATGGGTTCTCCTTGTGAGGAGTTTACCACTGACTCATGCTGACAAGTCATCAACTATTAAGCAAAGATGATGACAGGACAAAATGCAACGTTTGCAGAGAACCTAAGAACTTTGTCAGTACAATTTCGCACCTGATTCTAGGGTTCTTATGAAGGTTCAAGATGACAAGTAAATCTTAAGCAAAATATTTAATTTATGTACTTTGTATATCATCCAAAAGGAAGCCCCTACAAAAAAGAGGTGTGGTTTACGCCTATATAGACTTAAACCATACATCTTTTCCATGAAACACCCAACAACAACATTTACTAGCATAAACACCCAAAAACAACAACATGGTGACAATTGTAAACCCAAAAAAAACTAACCCATTCTCTTCCTATGATTGTCCATCATCAGTCCTTCTCCTCCTACAGTACTGCTTGTTGTGGCCTTGGTTGCTGCAATACGAACACCGCCTCCTCCTAGTATAGTTCCCCTCCCACGTCGCCCTGTATCGGTTAATTCGTGGCCTTCCAGGAGGACGTTTTACATTTGGTGGACAACATGGAATGGATGACACGGCTTCAGGAATTGACCATCGGCCTGTGGGAGGAACAAGATGCACAGTTTCCTTGTACACTTCTCTCACGCACTCGTTCTTGAACATGGGATGGACGAGATCAGTGAGTCGCACTCCCCTATCACTTGCAACCGCTATGGCATGAGCACAAGGAACTTTATCAATCTGGAACATGTTACAATCACATGTACGCGCATTAAGGTTCACCGAGTATCTACAAGTTCCTACCATGACCTCCGCTTCAAACTGGCTTAGTCTTCGAACACTCATCTTTGCTGCCCTTCTGTAGTTCACCTCTACCAGCATGTACACAGAGGGTGACAAGTATTGGTCCCAGTTTGAGGCCGCTTCCCTTCTTTGACAAAACCATTTAGAAATGGTCTCAACAATCGCATCAAACAGAGCAAGAATAGGCCACTGACGTTGTGTTTTCCACAAGCCATTGAGACACTCGGCGTTGTTGCTTGTCATGATGTTAAACCCGTTCCCATGAAAATGCGCTCTCGCCCAGTTTTCAACTCCAGCTTCTTTTAGATATTGACCAATCTTTGGAGATGCATCTGTTATTTGAGCAAACTAATGATTGAACTCAGCTACTGTGTAAGCATGAGCAACTTTTTTGAATATGCCGAAGAGGTCTTGCCTACCAAACTTCCTCTTGAAGTTTTGGTATATGTGATATATGCAATATCCATGCTTGGCGAAACGATAACTATTTCTCAGACCCTTCCCAATGCTAAGATAACGATCAGACACGAAATACAACTCGGGATGATCAGGAACAACAAGCCTCAATTCACTGAAGAAAAATGACCATGCATCATCGTTCTCACTATTAACAACGACAACATCAAGGGGATATATTTGGCTGTTTCCATCTTGTGCCGTTGCCAACAGAAGTATCCCCTTGAACTTGGTTGAGAGGTGAGTTCCATCAACTGATATTACCTACACACGCAGAACTATTTTCTCAGATGTTGCCCTGACAACAGAGTTATAAGCTTTGAAACTACGGTATATAGCCTGACATAATGACAAATTGACTATTTCTCAGATGTTGCCTTGACACACACAGAACTATTTTCTGTTTGTCACATATTCAGTCATATAGTAGATTTACCTGACAAAGTAACTATATCTCCTGACGTAACAACATCACGACTGAATACTGACCTTTTTCAGATGTGGCGCTGCCCTTATCCATGGACCTAAAGTCTAGAAGACGTACTTGAAGCGTTGCTCAGCATCTCTGACTATTCTCGTGTATGTTCCCGGGTTAGATTTCTGTAACATGTGCATGTAAGAGTACATTGCCTTGTAGCTATCCGCAGCTGTACCATGTGCCATGACCTGGGCGAAGAGCCGCGCTCGATTGGCTTTGTAGTAGCTTGTGCTTATCCCTTGCTGTAACATGAAATCCTGAATTTCTGAAGCAAGTAGGCCTTTACGGCCGTTTAAAAACCTGAGATGTAACAAAGTGAATCAATACATGCATTCATATTGGCCTTTGATCACAAAAATATATTCAAATGTAAGAAAACCATACTTGTGAAGTACTTTATCGACAATCAGCCGAGAAGTTGCTCCTTTGTGGTGATTGTGGTTTACTCTCATGCCACAGGTATGATCCGCAACATATTGTCGCACCATAAACAACGACGTTTTTCGATACAATGAGCCACGACAAAAAAACTTGCATTTGTCGTCAACGCACGCAACTTCATAATTGGACTTATCAGACCTCTTCACACGCATCTCATAGAAGTTTTCCATTGCCAGGGAGAAGAGTGCAGCTTTGAACTCTTCCTTACAATTGAAGAGTTGACCAACCTTCATTATTGGATATGAGGACTTGTTTGCACTTGTTTCCTCATCTTCAACTAACATTTTCATCTCCGCTGGATAGTACCTCTTTTGAAGCACTCTAAGCATGTCTTCATCAACATCAACCTCTTCTTCTTTATCATCCTCTATTTGCTCCTCGTTCTGTGTTCCCTCAATGCCATTAATTTCTTCCCACACATCATCTAGACCAACTGTATTCACATCATCCCCTGAAGCATACCCTAACCGTTCTACACCATCAACACAATCATCATCACCTGATTCATAATAGCCCTCATAGTCAAAGCCATCTTCTATTTCATCCTCCAAAGAAACTCCACTGTTGGCATAATCAGTCATAGCCTGCTTCCCTTTGTTTCTGGATGTAGCACCTTCAATGTCCTCATCATCGCTGCTCAATGATATAATGTCTTCCACTATCAGGGGACAATTTCTCTTGTATTTCCCCCTCACTTCATCCCTTTTTAATCTCCTTAACTCTGCATTGTTGTCAGCTTCAATAATTTCATCAATTGACCTGACATCTGTGTGAGGTGCTCTGTCTTGTTTAAAAAATGACCTGAAAAAGTCTTTATTATCTTGGCTCTAGCTCTGAGTTCGTGGTGGAGCTGTTGAAGGAAGAGTACGATGTTCAGCCCTTTCACTTTGAATTTCTTCCTTCTTTAAAAGGTTGGTGTACAACGCAATATTCCACTTTGCTGAATTTTCTCCACATAGTTCAAGAACTTGAACACAACAAGATCGTCGTCATCATTTATAAAGATGGGTGTAAGTTCTGGTTTATTTTCATAAGCGTATTGCACAATCAATTTTTCTTCATCAAATGGGTTCTTCTCAGTCCATTTGTTGCGCAGTGTAGCCAAGTCCATGTCAGGGGAAAGCAACATGGCTTTCACTATTCTATCACCCTCATACAACCACCTTTTCCCTTGTTCTTTCCATTCTCCACCACTGATGAACATCACATACACTAGTTTCGAACCTACAAATAAATAAGGTTTTTGAACTTCACGTATACAGAACAGAGGGGGAAAATTGATTTTTTTTCAGGAGAATTTACTTACCCATTCAAGCTGTATTTGCAAGCGTCAGGTGTTAAATATCAGATGCGAAATATCTCACGTGTAATAACTGGTCAGGCTGCTTTTACGTTCTCTAGGAATATTCAAGGATTTTTTTAGGGGAGGTTAGCTGGAGGGATTAAAGGTTGAGGGAGGCTAGATTTTTTGGAGGGAAACTTGCCCGCCAATTCGAAGTCCACTTTGCTGAAATTTTTTCACACTGATGTGATGCCTCTGTCCACCGGCGGCTTCAACCTCATTAAGAGAGATTAACCCTTTCTTTTATATTTTTAGACATAATATTAGCCAGCTTTTACCCATTTTCTATTTAAAACAAAAGCTAAATTTCACACTCCACAATAGCAAGAATGCCAGAATCCGTACAGAATTCTGATACTTTTGCAATTCCGTTGAAAATCTTGGATTTCTGCAACTGGCAAAAACAAATCTGGTATTTTTGCTAATATGCCTACAAAATACTCTTCCCTAAACACACAAAGCATGCTACACTGACAAACTACAAATTACAGGTCGCTTCGACCAAACGATCCGCCTCGCGGCCAAAACGCAATCGACGATATCAACCTGCAAGGAAATACACAAACAAAAAGGTACGCAATAAGTACTAAAGTAACTTACAAAATACGCGACCCGCGATGGTAGACAGGTCGCCAAAACATTTTCCATCCCATTTTCACAATGGGGCACTAAATGCCACGGCAGAAGTATTTAAAAATAGTCAAAATGTTTTGAAACACACAACACGACCTTGATACATATTAAGACTCGTCTGATTTCTCCTTGGCTTGCACAGGGTCAACTTCCTTGTCAGTCGTCGTTCATAGAGAGTTTTTGACACATCTTCAACCTTCTCAACCTCCTCAACCGCCTCAGAGTCGGCATCATCTTTTTGGTCGTCTTCTCTCACCTCCAAGTCGGCTAACTTAAAAAGCTCTTCGCCAGGATTGCCGTCCGGATACAGGAGATCCAGATTGGCTCTCTCCCCTTCAACATCCCAATCCACGTGAGTACCAGCAGCGAACTCCTCCATCATCTCGATACGAGACTTCAAACAATAGTAAGTCCCTACATCGCCGGCAGTGCGAGCATGTTTTTCATGATGCTTCTCTGCTTCCTCGACTTGAGACTAGAGTTCCTCCTTGACCAGCGCCAACTCCTTCTCGACAACTCTCACACGATCTTTGGCAGCCTTTGCTTGGCTCTCCGCCTGCGCGATTCGCTTGTCAAACATGTTGCTCAAATCCTGTATGGTAGAGTAGGCGACCATCGAGTATTGAAAGGCCTATATCCCACACAACATGTGATCGATGTCAAAAAAAAATGTATATACATAATTCGAATCCTCTATTACTCACCTTCCAAGCGCCGACAATAACTTCATCCATACAATCAATGGGGGAGAGGTTGCCAATTTCTTTCCTAGCTTCCGGATCCACAGCTCGAGTCAAGTCGCTCGCCGCCCTCTCTTTCAACATCCCTGGTGGCGTATCTAAAGCGACAGACACCTTCCTCTTCGCGCCCGATGTCTGAGACGATGGAGAATCCAAAGCAATTACTCCAGTAGACGGTCGAGTCTTAACAATAGCTTTCGACGAAGATGCCCTGATAGCCGACAATTTCTGCTCCAATAGACCTTTTCCCGACAGACGCGCACTAGACCGACTGCCGCGAGACGCTGATAAAATAGCACAACACCATAAGAATATGAAAACTCCGAAGACCAACCACACGCATACCTGGAGGAACGAACAAGTGCCTTTAGAAACAAACGCAGAAGGGGTTGACTTCTCAACAGGATCATGTACCAATAAATTAATATTTTTAAAACGTCTTTCTGACTCAGGAAGCTTAAGTAGAGCCTTGGTCGCTGCCTCGAAATCTTTGGGTTCCCCTGGATTAGGCACTGCAACAAAAAACATGTAAGAAGGGGTTTAGAAGATTCCCAACCAAGAAAAATCGAAGGAAGAATATGATACATGTTTTCCTCCAATCTGAGAGTAAAAAAGAACAATCAACCCCCCTTTCAAGCGACGCACGTTCTACGAAGAAGAAACGGGTTCTCCACCCTCGATCGTTAACATCCATGTTCAAAGATAAAGGCTTTCTATCACGGCGAAGGCGTAACTAGAATCTAGAGGAACCCCGACTACTCAGATAGTAAGAGTACCATAAAGCGTCAAAATCAAAGTCAAATTTGACACCAACAGTGGTAAGATCGACTACCCTAAGCAAACACTAGGTATGGGGCATAACTTGACAAGGGGCGAGTCCCATGACTGAAAGAAAATTCCTAACCAAACTGGAGAACGGAAAAGAGTGGCCAATCCTAAAGGGGTACTCGAAGAAACAAATCCAATATTTGTGAAACCAGTCGGCTCGCTCATGAGGAAGAGGGAGACGAGCCATAGTGCCTACATGGAATTGGCCGATTTCAAGAACTTTATCTAACTCTGCCTGAGTTAGGGTTCCACCCACGGAGTCGGAATCGCTAAGAAGTCCTAAGGGGAGAAAAGCATTTTCGTCTTCGGAAGGATCACTAGACACTATTCTACTTCTAGACCTTGCAGACGCCATGGAAACAGAGGAAGAAGAAGAGTAAAAATTTGAAAAAAGAGAAGTTACCTTGATAGAGACATGAAGCTCTGTGACGATAGGATAGCCGATTGAGGGCTATTTAATGCAGTAAACCGCCTTTCTTGTGGTCAAAACGATGGGCCACTCACGAAGCGCCACATCAGCCTATAGTTTGCAGAGAAATCAGGAAAATAGTGCATCATCAAGCTGAAGACCAAACCGTCCCGTCAAAAGGCTGTTGTTTTCTCCGGCCCACTTTGGTCTTGGGGCAATTGTTGGGCTCAGGAAATTTCAGTTGTCCATCAAGTCGGCCCAGATAGGTAGTCGAGTTGGGCCACGATCTGGAGGAAAGGAGATGTTGAAGCAGTTGAGCGAATCTCGAACGTCTGGAGCAACGACTCGACGGATCCTTAGAATATCGGGTTCTAACGGATTTGTTAGTTCAATTATGTAAATTACTTATAAAAAGAAGTGATTCTTTCTATTATAAAGACACGATCATTACTATCAATAACAACTATTATTCACCACTTTCTTGCTCTGTTATAATTGCATTCTGAGTTCAATCCTTACTACGATATTTAAGCGACCGACGCTTAAAACATTCGATCCGATCAACCTCTCATTCGAGGGAGATAAGCTTACTTTTGTATTTATTTAATCTTATTACGGTTAGTTCTTTTCTTGATTTGGATCATTCAGATATAATCAGTTCTGTAATTGCCTTGTTGCCCTTCGTAAGGCGATCCAGGTCGGTTAGATCTTTTCGGCCCAAAACATAAGGTTCACGATTTTTACATGCCTCTATGCAACTCGCCTATATATGGCCTTGTAAGCAGTTGTAACAACTCAGAACGATAATAACAAATTTCTCAAAAACTCATTTCTCTCACACTGTCAATGGTGGCTCAGTCAGGGACGGATCTGGTTTGGGGCTGGCAAGGTGCAGGGCGGTTCGGTGTAGGATTTGGGGACAATAGATGGGTCGCGAGCAGGTGGTCGGGGGGTGGTCAAGCGGCGTGTGGGTGTGGGCTGGAGACGTCGGTGGATTCGGTGGAGGGTGGTCGCGTGTCTTAGTTTCTGGTCGCTGGTGGGTTCGGCTGCGAGAGAGATATTGGGTTCGGTTGGTGGTTCGTAGGGCTGACAGCAGTGTAGAGGGGCAGGTGGGGGTGGGACTGGGGCATGGGTGGTTCGAGCTGGGCGAATCGGGGCTGGTCAGCTCGGTGGGTTGTAAAGGTGTGGTGGGTAGAGAAGAGGCAGAGATGGTGTTTTGGGTCTGGAGCGGCAGAGACAGGAAAAGAAAGAAGAAAGAAAAAGAAAGGAGGGGAAGACAAAAAAAAAAGGGAAAGAAAGAAAGAAGAACGTGGTTTTTTCGTAAAAGCAATTTTTTTTTGAAAACACGCACGGTGGTGCATTTTATCGCACGGGCCGTTCGTTGTGTTCGAGAGCTTTCTGATATTGTCCACGGTTTGTCACCCATCGTGCACTTCTCTCGGACTTGGTTTTTTCGGTTATTTTTTGAAAAAAATAAAGAAAGTTAATTAAATAAATACGTACCTTGGGTTGTCTCCCACTAAGTGCTAGTTTTGGGTCGTTAGCTTGACCTTCCACCAATATCAAGTATTTGGATCAGGCGACTCAATTGGATCAGGCTCTTTGTAAGGCTTTAGTCGAATCTTGCGCACTTTGAAATACCCCGAGTTCTAATGTCATAGCTCAACAAAATCATTTTGAAGAACTCGGTTCAGGTGGTATGGACCATACAATCTCATGCTCTTGCTTCCAGGAAACATGCTCGATTTATGATGATAGAGAATCACTTGATCCCCATCCTTAAACTCAATTCGATCCCATTCAATAGGGCTTCTTTTTCTCTTTTTTTGTTTACTCTGACCTTTTCTCTGTGAATTAGCCCCACCCTATGGTTTTGGATTTCCAATGCAGCTTGTGATAACATAACTACATCGGGCAGTATATTTGGAAGCTTTTCCTGCACATTACAACATGTATTAGTGCTAGTGGTCAGGGTAATGTTCTATGACAGCTCAAACTCATCAATCATAGGGTCCTACTTGGTCAAATGAGTATGCTCTCCTCTATCAAATTATGGGTCATCCCACTCTTTTTCACCCCATAGCGAAAGAGCAGTGCAACATTCAATATGGTGCACTTCAGTGGCTCTGTAGGCAACTCAAGATTAACCAATTCAACAATTTGATCCTCCACCTTCTGATTTTGTGTGGTTAATGTACCTACCTGAGTCTGCAAATAGTCCACCACTCCTATAAGAGTTTCCATTTGGGATGTTAGATGCTCAATCAAAGTAGAAAATTGTGTAAAACTTCTGCAAACCCATCAACTTCCCTTTTACGCTTCAAGATGAAGTCTTCAAGCATGTAATCTTGAATGGATTTATTAGGCTCGGGTTGGAGCGGTAAGTGTGGTGGTGTCATCCAACTAGGATTGCTGGAATTTGAATTTTGCACATTCGTGTTCCCAAAAGCTACATGACATTATAGTCTACGAATAAATTGATGTAACATTCGATGTCACGCTCCGCTAATCCAACTCAAACCTAGAACATCTATGATTGCCTTTTAATCATCAAGAGTAATTAAGTTGTTGTCGCACAAATAACAGTCATGTTCAATTTCTAGGAATCCAATAGAAGTTATTACCTCTCGGTCTCAAACCCTATCTGACTACCTATCAACGTTATCACCTTTCAGTTTCAAACCCTAATAGAATCCAATTCGCATAAGCTACTATGGGCATAAAGCATCTAAGAATGAATCAAATATTATTTCAATCCAGACAAGGAAATAAT
This sequence comes from Rheum nobile, assembly GCA_027886185.1. NCBI lineage: Eukaryota > Viridiplantae > Streptophyta > Magnoliopsida > Caryophyllales > Polygonaceae > Rheum > Rheum nobile. The sequence continues at coordinate 984,699 of WOAB01000169.1, read as the reverse complement.
TCTATTTACATACACATCGTCAGAATCGCCACAACCTTAGAACTAGGAATTTAGTCAAGCATAATTGAAGACATACTCAATATATTTAAACTAGCCGTCAACATATATAAATTATTCAATAAAAACAGGAGATAAAAAAATTAGTCTCAATGTTGAAAATAATCCAAATTGTTAAAGGCTAGAACAGTAATACCAATCTTCCCAGTGCTAAAGCTGAAAAATTCTTTCTTTAAATCCAATTACACTAGTGGAAAAAACCCTAATAGAGGCAGGCATTTGGACACTTATTGAGGCGAATACCGTTCGCTTCAAATGAGGGGGCTGCAACAAGTGGGGACCCTTTTTGAGGCGGGCAATATACGCCTCTAAAAGCCACTTGTTGAGGCGGGCCTCTATAGGCCCGCCTCAACAAGTGCCTCACTATGGCGCCAAAGTGAGACACTTTTAGAGGCGGGCCTATGTAGGCCCGCCTCTAAAAGTCCACTTGTTGAGGCGGGCCTCTATATGCCCGCCTCAACAAGTGCCTCACTTTGGCGCCATAGTGAGGCACTTGTTGAGGCGGGCCTATAGAGGCCCGCCTCAACAAGTGGCTTTTAGAGGCGGGTCTCCATAGACCCGCCTCTAAAAGTTATTTCAACAATTCGAGTACAACAACGCAACAGATTTATGATGCACCATACACACATTAAATTTGCAGAATAGATTCATGATTTTATTCACAGAATAATATCCCTATAAAATTATATATTCTCTGATAAACCATTATAGTGCACTACTGAAAGTTATGCACTGGATATGACAACAAGCATCTGACTTATTTCACATCTATAAATCCCAAATGAAGGCCTCTAACTGGTACTTAGAAGGGAAAGACTTTTATTCCATTGGGTATAGTTGGGATGAGGTGTTGCAAGAATGGGACCAAAATCAACAACGATTAGCATAAACCATGACCCACAATTAAAGACATTTAGCAATAGCAAAGAGTTTCATATGTTCAAATGAAAATATTTAAAGAAGACAACTTAGACACACGGGGTGATCAGCACAAAGATTGCTGTAATCACACATCAATGTCTTCTTGGTGAGATTATAGAACCTTAAAGCTTACCTCCATCCTCAGGAATGTCAGAAGTCCATAAAGTGAGATTATCCCTAAAAAGTTGCAAAATCAAAGTGCTGTCTTTGTAAGACTCTTCATTAAGAGTGTCCAGATCAGAAATAGCATCATCAAAGGCTTGCTTTGCTAGGTGGCACGCTCTATTTGAAGACAATAAAACATATTAGCAAATAACCATTAAAAGGAAGATGAACAACATAATGATGAGTCAACCACTTATTACCTTTCAGGTGAGTTCATAATTTCATAATAGAACACAGAGAAATTCAAAGCCAAAACCAAACGAATTGGGTGAGTTGGAGGTAACTCAGCTTCAGCAGTGGTTGAAGCAGTCTACAAACAACAAAATACCAGCTAGCAAAGTCAAATATAGCAAGGGGAAATACTCTTATAAAGAAGTCCAGCTGCATCTAAATCATTTGACAAAACAGCTGCATAAAATGTGTGAAATTTTAAACGATGCGTTGTGCTTGATTATAATCAAACAAGATTGAAATGCAACAAGAAACTTGTATGCGACAATACCAGGTCAGATAAGGTGACAATAGAAAAGTACTAAACGAAAACTTTAAAATTTACATTTCATAGATGATCCATACACACAGATAGTGCTATCAAGCCGAATGGATGCTTGAAAACTTAACATCTGGAGACAGAATGAAAAAGAAAAATATTACAGTTTAGCTTCACACATTAGTAAAATATTTTGTCTTGGTTACCTGTATTCTCTTATGCAAGCATGAGAATTGTGAAAGAAATTAGTTTCCCTTCACCAAGAATATTAGATATATTTTAAAGGCCACAAGGTACTCGTTGGCAGGTTTCTGTGTCATAGGAGAACAAATTCGAAACTATATGGATTATTTTCAGGTTAAATAAAATAAACCTAGTGAACAAATTAGGAAAAACAAGTTTAAAACATATCTAAACCAGGAACCTGAAGGCCTATAACGCATACTGTTGATTTCTCAAGAGCAAATGGTCAAAGAAAATTCCATATTATCAACATTATAGACACCTAAAGCACTTGTCTCTCTCACATACGAACAGTAACCCTTTATGTAAAGACAATATGAAATTAATAAGATAACCACTTACTCTGATGTTGAGAATGCATAATTAATATATTGAAAAACACTAAGTTTGTCTCGAGAATGAAGACTAACATGAACAAATATATACTAACCTGTCCATAAATCCAGCATATTCTGATGAATTTGAGAGGCGGAGTTTTAGGAGCTCTTTACTTCCTTCGGTGACCTCATCACGGTTCTCTACACTATTAAGCAAGGAGGTGCTAAATTGATGAAGTGTGATTGTAGAATCAAACCCTGCAGTAACAAGAAGGGAATATTGTGGGTCGTACAAACATCTTCATATGCCCCTTCCTCTGCAAGATAGCAAACATATTTATAACTAGATTAAAAAAGAATAAAGAGAAACTCATTCAAAACTCCTTTGAATGTCTATCCACTTCATTCTTGCAGTCAAACACTGAACTAGTGGAATGTTCTATTTTTCCAAGTCAGATAACTTAGAATGACAAACAAGAGATTATTCTCCAACCAAAAAAAACAAGAGATTATTCTTATATTCAGATATACAAACAGGATGGCATGCTATTCTACTTATAAGATGTAAGAAAAGTTTCATGCATCAGGCTGTAACGAAAGAAAATGATTCATTAAATCTGAAAGAGCAAAGCAAATAAACAGTACAGATGGAGTAAGTAAATGAGTATTGTTTAGACAAATTGTGAGAGTAAACTAGAACCGCGATAATCTTACTTAAACTAGTTCACGTTAAAGCATTATAACCTCATAATCCAAATCTGGACACAAACTAATCTTCTAGGGTTACAAGTATGGTATAAACCCGAAATCCCCAGACTAAAAGAAGGCCCTCCATGGAAAACGCACACAATAGAAGTCGAAAAAAATTCGCAATGAAATTACATGAAAGGATATCACTTCGCACTTAAATCCAGAAGAAAACCACGAAAATCCAAAGAAAAAATGAACGACACTTACGGAGATATGCCGTTCAATCAACCGCTTCTCGTAGAGAAGCCCAGATGTCTTCGAAACGACGGGCTCCTCCGGCACCTCATCGGAAACTGCACCGAACAAAACAACAAGTTCAAGAAGAAGAAAATCAAAACAAACGAACGAACAAGAGTGATGAATGGGGAGAGATTTACTTGAGCAGTTCATGGCGATAGAGCAGAATTAGGGTTTCTGCGACAGGTTTCTCGAGGAGCGAGAGGTTAGGGTAGAAATTGCCGCGGAGAAATGGGGTGAGTGAAGAACAGCTGCTCTTCTTCGGCAGAGGAATGTGGAGGGAGAGGAAACGAAGGCCGTCAAATATCGAAAACGAAGGCCGAGTAATGAGCTAATAGAGGCGGGCCTCTTAATGCCCGCCTCTATTGCATACATTTGTTGAGGCGGGCTATAAGAGGCCCGCCTCAACAAAAGTTAATAGAGGCGGGCTTTTTCGCCCGCCTCAATTATGTACCATTAGAGGCGAGCCTAACATTGGCCCGCCTCTAATACTTTAGCGGGAATATTTTTTCGGAAATTTTTGAGGCGTATAATAAATTGCCCGCCTCAATAGATTTTTTTGAGGCGTATAAAATAATTATCCGCCTCAAAAACCTGAAAAATTGATTGCGTAGGTCATTGTTGAGGCGTTTTGATATATGTACGCCTCTAAAAGGGAGCCTCAAAAAGTGTTTTTTCCACTAGTGTTATAAATGCGGAAGAACCTAGTTAAAACCAAAAATAAACTAAAACTCTAAAAGCAAATCTCCGTAATCCCCCCTTCAAAGAATCCCTAAATCTCCTATAAAACCAAACTAAATTCCTCCAAGCGCCGCCTGCAATGTCTCTTCCAAATGGGGCCCACGCTTGGGCTTCTTTTTCAATTTTTGGCCTTGGCCCAACTTTAGGTTGGGTTTGTGTTTGGACATTAGTCCAACTCTAATTTCATTTGCTTGTTACCCTTTAAAAAAGTCACATATCACCTATAAATTGAATTTAAAATACCTAAAACAATAAAAATACGAGTGTAGACTATGAATACAAAATAATGCAAAATTAATTAGAAAATATATGAAGTATGCATGCAAATGAATTATTCTATGATGTAACTAGACTCCTAAAATATGTATAAATTAGGTGTTGTCAAATTTCCCCAATCTTCTTTCCAACCCTATGTTTTACTACATTTCAATGAAAGAAGCTTGTTCAACTTGATGAAAGAAGTCTAAAGCAAGAACATCGCTATGTTTTACTACATTCCGATGAGATGAATGATTTAAAGCGTAAGTGATAGTTTATGTCTTGACAATTATTATTAATATTTTTATATAATTGTACATGTAATTAACTTCTTTCCAACCCTTAAAGTGAATTCTTTTATCATAAACAACAAAATCGAGGAGTTTAAGCCAATGAATCCTTTCAGAATGAGTGGATTATTAATGAATTTTTCGAGTGACTACAAAATCAGTTTATTTGGTTTGACAATGCACTGATAATTATATGCTTGACAAATATACCTTGAATCACTTGTTAAAACTTCTTTTATAGGTGCACAATATAGATACAAACACTAAAGAAGGAAGCTTGAGAAAGGATTTAGTTAGTGGTTTGAATAAACATGCAAAACGATTCAAAGCCTTTATGATCAATGGGTATAAATTTCACACTGTTGACCGAGAAGAATTATTGAAGACACAAAATTCTAGAGTGATAGTGGAAGTAGATGGAGAAACATATTATGCAAAGGTCATTGATATATATATATATATATATAGAGGGACGCTCAGGTAAAACGAGTCTTGTGGTGAAACAAGTGCATAAATGAGGATCGTTGGATTAAGGGAAATGGAGGGATGGATTGAGGGGTTGTAGGGATTTTATGGTAGGAGGGTTTCCATAATACAAGGCCCAAAAGAATCAGTTACCATAAAAAATGGATGAGAAAAAAAGGAAAATCTAAAATAGGAGAGAGAAGATGCAATCTTTCTCATTGAACGACGGTGGTAGTTACGTCTTCTACGTCTGCTTCCCTCTCTACTCCATTGTCGGTCTTTTTCACCATAAACAAAGGTGGAAATTCTCATTCTCAAACGCCGGGATTGAATATGGAAGAAGGTTAGTTCGTATTAGTTCGTTGTTCTATGATATTCGAACCGTTCTTTGTGAATTTTATGAATGATTTGAATTTGCTGTGAATTTTAGGGTTTAGCGTTGAGTTCTTGATAGTATTAGGAATACTGATTTTGATAAGAATGAATGATTCAACATAATTCGGGTTTGCCTTTAGACGACTTTGATTTATCTTTGATATGCATTCAATCTGTTAGGATTTTCTGATGCCACTGTTACTAGAACACGCGAATATTCTGTGTACGTTTATGCATATTGGTATATGCAAATAATTGAAAGTGAATATTCTGGATGTGGATACGAAAAAATGAATACTGCTATATATAATCTGCATATCTGTTAAATCTGTGAATATTAGAGTACATAATCGGAATATCGTTCAAGTGTTTTTGAATAACTGATATTCGTGATCATACCGGATCATGGTCATTCATATATATATATATTGATATTCATAAACACCGACTAGATATGCAGTATATGTTCAATGATATTCCAATTTTATAATCATATTCATAAACTTTGAAAAGTTAACCGTCTGCATATAGAGCCATAAACTTTGAATATTGTACCATATCATTTGCATACCTATAAAGTTTTATGGATTTAGGGTTTCCATCGCCGCCTATATCGTATATATCCTGATATACATAAACACTTACTAGTTATGTAATGGTGTTGTGTAGATATGCGGTCCTCTTCATCCGACAATGATGTTGATATATCTGATGATGGGTTGTCAGACGAAGAAGAGGCTGATTTCGTGTATGGAACATAGTGTGTTATTGACCCAATCGACAGAAACACAAAGCACTGGGTTCCGCTATGTCCCCTTGCCATGAAACCGGTGCTTGGAAAAAGCTTCAATTCCCTAGATGCAGGAGAGGCATTCTATCGTGCATATGCATCCACAACTGGTTTTGATGTTAGATCAAGCACCTCGTACAAGTTCAGCCACTCAGATGTTGTTAAGATCAAATATTTTGTGTGCAATAGGGTTGGATTCAAGAATGTAGCTAATAGTACAGGAAAACGTAAGACGACATCTAACAGGATAGGGTGTGGTGCAAAAATCTCTCTAAAGTGTAATGACGGCATGGCCTACGTTGTTGACAACTTTATAGAGAGACACAACCACGATATGATACCGAATACAACATGACATTTCCTCAAAAGTAGTAGGAAGCTGGACATTGGACATCAAAAATTTATGATGAGCTGTGCAAAGGCGAACTTGGGGCCAGTAAGGTCTTTTAATCTCTTAAAAGAGATGGTTGGGGGATATGGGAACATGAGGGCGATGTCAAGGGACTTCCGGAATTTCAAACGAGATCTGATGTTGCACATCACAGCTGCTGATGCGCAAATGTTGATTAATAGGTTTGCAAAGAAGAAGGAGCAATGCGATGCCTCTTACTTTGAGTATGATGTGAACAATGAACAACAGTTAACGAGGTTATTCTGGGCAGATCCGATCTCACGTCGGAGTTACGCTGCTTTTGGAGATGTGGTTTCCTTTGACTCTACCTACAGAACAAACAGGTACTCTAATGTAGAGAGTTTGAGATTTAACAATTTCTTGTATTTCGATAGGCAAAATATTTTAATGTATATGCATACAGGTACTATATGGTATTTGCACCATTCACTGGGGTTAATAATCACAAGAAAAGTCTTACGTTCGGTACAGGATTGGTCATGAAGGAGGACGTGGAATCGTACGAATGGCTTTTCGTACACTTTCAGAAAGCAATGGGCCATGCACCAAAGATCCTTGTGACAGATCAGGATCCTGCGATGAAGATTGCTATTGAGAATGTATTGCCCCAAAACAGACATCGTTTATGTATGTGGAACATCATGGAGAAGGTGTTGAAAAAGGTTGGTGCAAAAAAAATTAATTCAAAGGATTTCAGAAAGAAGTTGGGCAAGTTGGTTTGGGATGATACACATACAATCTCAGAGTTTGAGGATGGATGGAAAGAATTTGTGGTTGAGTATAAGCTCGATAAGAAACCTTGGTTCGGTGATATGTTTGATCTATGACACTATTGGATCCAGTGTATTTTAAGGATATTGTGCTTGGAGGTCTGGTTCGCACAACATCGATATCAGAGTCTCAGAATAGCTTTTTTGGAAATTATTCAAACATGAAATTTAGCCTTGTTGAGCTGTTGATGCACTTTGATAGTGCAATGGAAACCCAACGTTATAACCAGATGGGGAATGATATCGAATCAGACACACGGAAGCATGTATTGAAAACGCCATTGTTGATTGAGAAGCATGTTTCTGAGGTGTATACCCTAAAAATATTTTCTCAGGTTCAAGAAGAGATTACCGCAGCTTGTTTCGATTGTTCTGTAACTAATGAGACACCAGGTATGATATTTATAATGTGGTCTGATATTCAAATACTGCGTTACCGTATTCACTACAATTTGCTTTTTATGAGAATTGTTCAAAAGTGCATATCGTGCATACCCCTGCTTAAGTTGTGAATATCGACATGGAGTTTTGCATAATTGTATTTATGAATATCAATCATGTTATTCAATTTTTTTACTTTTGCATTGATATACACTAGTACATGCACCGATTTTCATATTTGGTCAAGAGATATGCAGTTCGCTATGATTGATATTCGCTGTTTTACCAAATGGTATTCATGCGCAGGTGAGGACCAATTGACATATACAGTAAAGGAGGGCAGTGGAGAATTATTTGAAGTAGATCATCCACTGCGTCACAACATCACTACATGCAGCTGCATGATGTTCAACAAAGTTGGTTTACCGTGTCGTCATATCTTCACCGCTTTGAAATCTTATGGTTATGAAAAGGTTCCTGAACGACTAATTCTAGATAGATGGAGAAAAGGTGCTGCAACAAGGGCAAAGAGCGGTATTCCTAATGACGTATGGGATTAGAGTGTAAGAATAGAAAAGAAACAAGCTATGATGAATGAATTATGGTCAGTGATATATTCTTGTGTTGGAATTATGGAGGAAGACAGTGAGAAGATAAATGATTTGCTGTTAAAATTGAAGAACAAGAAGTCAGAATACAAAGCAGACGATAACTCTGAAAATAGGGAAGAAGGAGTAAGAGAATCAATGGTAGAGAGCTTTGCGGGAATTAGTGCGCCGGATGAGGTCTACATTCAACCTCCAGCACAAGCGAAGAACAAAGGCACCGTGAAGAGGTACAAAGATGGAAAAGAGAAGTCTATAGCCGAAGCTGGGAAAAATAAGGTTGTAGCCGAAAATGCAAAGAAAGGCATGAGGAAATGCAAAAGGTGCAACAAGTATGCCGGACATGATAGCAAAAATTGCAAAGTAAATGTCTAGTCTACTAATATGCGACATTATTGTTTTGATATTCAGAATATTTATTGCAATATTCATTAGCTACTCATATCCATGTATTTGGGATTTGGACATTTGTTTTATGAATTTATTGATATTATTCAATCGTATGTTTTGGCAATCAAGGTGTAGTGATTAGATATCTTTATAGTTTTTGCGTGTTTGCGTATTTCATACATTCATATAGTCTACTTAACTTGTTTAATCGAAATGCACCAATTTTTCCGTATACACTTCATATATCGTGAATACCATAACATAAAAATTGCATACCGACATTCGATTCGTGCATATCAATAACTTGGTAATGCAAATTTGTACATTCATAACTTCTACTTAATCGTGCATACCAAAACAACGAATTTGCATACCAAACTATACCGTTATACAATTCATGAATCATGCATACCAAAACAACGAACTTGCATACCGACAAAAGATTCGTGAATATCAATAACTTGGTAATGTAAACTACACTGCTAGGTAGTGGAATAAAATGTCAAAGTAGTCGTACAAAAACAGAACAAACTATGCTTTATTTAACGTCTAAGTAGTGGAATAAAACGCCCTACTGCTATGTCTTCTCCATTGCCATTTGATTTGCCATCCTGATATCATGGTTTGTACCCCCGCATAACATCTGTAGCCTCTTCGATGATGAAGTCTTTCATAATGCTCATCTTAGACGTTATAAGGGCATAGAGATACATATGGCGCAATGGAACCATACATTTCTTAAAGTTTGGCTTAAATCCAGTTTGCCAATTGTTCACTCCCTAACCAAAATATGTCTCCATATGGCGCATTAAATACACCCCACAGTCAACCTTGTTTGTGTTATCACGCCACATCATTTTCAGAATGGACATACGACCTCTGGTAAAACCATTGCACCTTGTGCCGAGATTCAAAGACTCCATATATTCAAAGAACATATTGGGTTGTGGAGAAACATAACAAACAATTCGAAGCCATGTAAGTTATAGTATAAAAACATTTCAACATAAAAATTCTTGAGTGATATATATTACCAGTACGACCATTGTTTCACCATATTTTGCTACCGGGTCCTCATCGCCACCTTTGGAATTATAAAAAATCTCTATCTTCGAACGCCTGAAGTTGAAACAAACCAGAAAAAAAATGCTCATGTTTCAGAATGGGGAAGAGGACCTGTCATTTCATCAAAATGTTATTTGACGAATATCAATAGATCATTTATAGGAGTGCTAATATGAAATAAATATAGTTGGATGAGTTATTACCAAATCTGCATCCACCAGAGATGTATGGTTGAGGCTCGCTACCAATTCGTCCATCCCATATTTGAAAATGGAAAACTTTGAGGCGTATTCAACTTTGTTCAGGTTGGAGAGGGGGCTAACCTGCTTATGCAAAATTGAATAAGGATTTAGTGAATATCATTGAATGACATATGTATATCACAATGTAAAAACTGAATACCTACCATAGTTGATGGATGAACGAACAATCGCGATGCAGTTGTATGGTTTTGAGCCTCTTCTAAATCATTTAAATATGTGCACCACAAGTCGACAATATTAATTGAAACAAAGGTGGAATCTTCAAGTGACCGGAATTCGCTCGCATCAAGTGTTCTACCATTGTAGTCAAATAGGACTTCCCTGATAACGGGAAATACAATAGACGAATCAAAATAGAAGCGTAATCATTGAATGCAACACACTTCAGTATTAAACACTAACCCATCCACAACGTGATTAACAACATACGAATATAATGCATGTTGTTCTTTAGAGATCGTTTTTCTTGCGTTTATAATCCTATTCAACCATGGACTCTTTTTTGTAGCCGGTAGCTTAATGTTCCTCTTTGCATTTTGTTGGACAGATTTCATCGGTGTTACAAAATCATCGTCGTCCTCATTGTCGTCCATTTGTGCCTGAATTGGAAGTAACGTTTTGGTAAACCAATACAACACAAATATGGAATACTATTGCAAGAATATCATACTACATAAAAGTTGAATATCGTCAAAGCAAGCATGAATGCAATTTAATCATACAACGAATACCAGAACATCTAATTTGCATACGGACACAGAACATGTGAATATCAGTCAAGGTCTGCTAAACATAACATAATTAAGTCGTTATAAAATTCGTACTTTTGTCCACAATACCACCCCATCTAAGCCTGCTGAACATTACATATATTAAGCAGTTACAAAATACGTGAAAATGTCCACAATACCACCCCAACTAGATCTATATTCGTTCTATTATATATAGACAAAATTTTGGCTTTAAAGCCAACCAACCATACTGTTTATCCCTTGACACCCATCTTACTTCAACCAAAATACAACTTCACGAATTCAAGCCTTAAGTGTGACCATCATCATTTGCTTCTAACCCTATTACTCCTCCTCACGCTTACCGAATCAGTTTGTTGACTGGCGGGACGCTTTCCTAGACGACCACATGTTATCTTCTTAGTCACATCCTTCTTAACACTGGTCGTAACAACTGTAGGTTGAGCCGGGGCAATCACTTCAACCTGGGGATGCTCAACAATGATGTCATTCACCACCTCCATAACCACATCACTTGGGTTCGGTTGCCACTGTGCAAATTTAACATATCGGTTAAATAATGATCATATCCTGCATATGAATATGTGAATCATGCATAACACACCCATTAAAATGCATACCCAAAACAAACAATCTGCACATCAATGTGTGAAGCATGAATATCACACCATAACATATTTTCCTTACATTATTGCATAACACACCCATTAAACTGCATACCTAAATATACAATTTGCATAATAACGTGTGAAGCATGTATATCACACCATCAAAATGAATATTACATGAATAGTTACCAACTACTTAGATCATGAATACCTTGTTCGTTGAATGTCTAGTCTACTAATATGCAAGTCAGGAATTTTGAAGATTGAATGTGACTTCAAATGTTTCATTTGTGCATACCTTGTTCGTTGCCTCCTCTCCTATGGTGGCTTCAGGAATCTTGGATTGATCCTCAATAGCTATTGTAATATCACTTTCATGGAGCTGGGCTGGTGGGTCAACCTTCTCTACTGTGGTGGCTTCGGCCATCTTGGACTGATCGTCAACAACGGCTGGAATATCACTTTCATGGTGCTGGACTGGTGGGTCAACTTCGCTCGTTCCCGTATTGCCCTAGGGAAATTTCATAACTAATATTGTGCAAACATTCAATAAAATAAACAGATTTGCTTTGCATGAAAAATAAATGTGCATAAACCTGAGGCATATGAACATCCACTACGGCCGTTGGACTGGACTGATGCACTTCTTCAGTATGGCCCGTATCTGCCTAGAAAAAGGGAAGATCGTAATTAAACCCGCCTTTATCATTCTCGCACTTGATGATGTCATTCCGCCTAGACAACGCAGCCTCGATCTCTTCAACCACCTTCATCAGCTCCGGACTAGTCCAAAATGGGTCTTTAGCTTGCGATAGCACATTCCCTACTTGAGTGCATACATCAAAAGGAGCCTCGTGCAGGGAATCTGATCTGGAACCCAGCAAAGCCCTGGCCGACTCAGTGAGGAAAATTGACACTTCTTCATCCTTGCACTCAACATGCATGTTTTTGGTCCTATCGGCTATTCTAATAATAGCGTTTGCGACAATCTTCAAATCCTTCACCATACCTTTGTTGAACTGCTGTAAAAATTGCATATTAATATGTATATTTTGCATTGCAATATTGTTATCAACGGCTTCATCAACACTATAAAGTATAAACCATAATATAATCATCTTCAAATAAACAACTACTTAGATCATGAATACCTGAATATATAGTATGCATATCTATACAGGAAGTGTGCATATCACAACCACACAAATGAATATCACATAACAAATCGACAACTTAATACATCATGCCTACCTGAATATATAGTCTGCATATCTATACATGAAGTGTGCATATCACAACCACACAAATGAAAATCACATTACATATCGAGAACTTAATACATCATGCATATCTGAACGAGCATATCTATACATGGGTATTGTGAAAAGAAGAAATGAATTCCTTTTAGAACGGTTTAAATCAACACACAAATATATAAAAACTTCATTGAACAATTAGGTCCTACCAACCTCGCTGTTTACGTGATGTGTGAATTCAGATTGGAAAGACAACCCACTTAGACTGGAGCAAGAGCGGATTTCAAGTTTTACTTCTCGTTTCGGTTCATTGATTATGTGCTCGTAGAACTTATCTTATTTAGTTTCAACACAACACAGTACACACTAAATCTTAAGGCTTTTAACACAATCTCGAATAAAACGAGAACAATACATGGAGACTTTATTTCAAACCCAATTGCACTAGTAAGGTGCTTAAACACCTCTTATCCTTAACAGATGAATAAGAAGCAATGATCATGACCTGAAAAGTATTAGGGAACTATTCCGACTAATACATAGTTATAAAGAGAATGTCATTCCTCACAATGCCATAACATATCTGACACATAATGTAATAATCCTCAATTTTAATAGGGGTATTTGGGTAATTTTCAAACTCTAGTTTTGTATGCAAGACGTGTTAGGCATGTTCAGGATCTCTGTAGGAACCATTAGAACATGATGATATACGTTTAATAAGATATATGGGTCTTAAATTATTTAAGGAGTGTTAAGGAGTGCTAGAATCAAAGATTTAAGCTTGACCGCGATCAAGGTCTAAGAACGCGAGCGCGACAGTTCCGCGACCGTGGTTTTGAAACCGCGATCGCAGGCAGCTATGTTCGTCTTCTTCCTGTGTTTTCCAAATCGTCGACGATCGGCTTTTCCCCTTGTGTCCAAACGGCGGGAGCTGGAGCATTTAGGTTTCCTTGAGGTTGAGGTTGAGCTCCAATTCTAGCCTATAAAAGGGGCTCGGATTTGGCTTCCTCTCCATCATTCACAGCTCTCTCTTCCTCTCAAATAAGTTTGTTTTTGTCACCGGAGCCGAAGTCGTCGTCGTGGGAGATCCTTGGAGTGGTGGTGGTGCGCAGTGGTTCAGAAGCGAAGATACGAAGTCGTCGTCGTCGGTATGGCCTCGAAAGCTCGATTAAGCTCGCGTCAGGGTGGAGTTCTGCGACCGCAGCTCCACCCACCGCGATCGTGGCCAGGCAGAGACCCGCGACCCCGGCTGGGCACGAAACCGTGATCGCAGTTATAAAACCACGAGCACGGTTTTGCCCAGTAAGGCCGCGATCGCGGCTATGCCATCCGCGACCGCGGCACTGGCCTCTTTCCTTCGTTTTGCTTCGTCTTTTCGTACCGTATCTAATTTAGGGGTTTGTATTAGAACTCGTCGTCGTCGTAGGCATCCGTGCTCACATTCAAGTTTCCAGATCTCTGAACCTGATCTCTCGTTCGTCTAGTCTAAGGCAAGTGGCGGTTCACTCTTGCTTATTAATCCATATTTCCCTTGATTATCAATTGTTTAATTGTTTAATTATGTTGGAATAAAGTTGTTGTTGCTTTGTGTTTGGGAACAGATTTGATAAAACGATGTGTTAAAATATGAATTTATAATAGGTTGTATATATTGCTAGAAACAACGCTATTATATATAATTCTATATGATATTATCATAGTGATGAATGGATTTTGGTGTGGATTTATATGTGGACTTACATGCTTAGTTAGCAGGAGTATTCGTAGGAACGTTATGTATCTTACGAGGTCTAGTCGTTTCTTTATAACTTTGTGTTAGGAAGATAAATGCCCTAACGCTTTTTGGTCATGACCTACCCCTATCCGAATATAGGTGGTGGTGCACTTAGCTAGTGCCAATCTTCGGGATTCGTCTCATGTTATATATCTCATTGCGAGATTGATGTGGATTAAAAGCTTTAACGTTAAATGTACGTTTTGGAAGTAAATAAGATAAGTGTTTTTACGCACATAATTAATATACCCTCGGGCGAGGAGTACAACGTGGAAACCGCCCGGACTCTTGTTAGAGTATGTCCTCTTTCCAATCTGGATTCGCATGGCACGGTGAGGTTGGTCGTGGACCCAAATAATCAAGGTCGTGTTTATAAACTTGTGTGAAAACATAACGTTCCCAAACAATCTTTATATTTTCCTATAAGACTCAATTCCGTTGGAGTCTTCTTTTCGTTGCATGTCTTTTTCTATCATTCCGTGAAAGTGCCGGGTTATGTATCGTTCCTTCGGTTATTATTCGAGGGACAATGATAGTAAACAGTCACGATCACTAGAACCATTCTATTTTCACCCTTGCATAGTCTTTCATTAGACTAACCAACCGGGTTTTATTCCTTGGATGTTTGGCTAGTGTCATCCGTCCTATACGGCACCTCAGTGGTTGGTCCCCGGCGATTTGAAGTAACCAATCGAAGAGAAGGCTTGCAGATGAAGTTTGCATTTTAAGAAGTAATATTTCCAAGGCGTGTATGTTTAATTTGAAACAAATGTAATACATAGTCTTGTAATTAGGACTACTTTAAAAGAGTCTTCCACTGTAATTTAAAAAGTTTTCCGCTGTCATTATACTTTGTTGTAAAACCGTCCTTCTCATTTGACGAGAGAAATCTTAATAAAAGGTTGAGTCTTATTCATTTAAATTTTCTTCCGCTGGTTATTCTTTCGTTGTTTAATATTTATGTATTTATTTAAGCTTAATTATTCCGATTAAAGCCTAGGGTGACTTTGGACATTAACGTCTGAGGTCACTGGCGTGTGGCACTACCGACATAAGTCGGGGGTGTTACAATTATGGTATCAGAGAAATGGTTTTAAAATTCTTGGCCTATTGTTAGGTTTGAGAATTTTCAAAAATTAATTTCGAAACTATTTTCAACCTATTTTTTAAAAATAAGGAATTTCGAGAGTTTAAATGTTAGTATTAAATTTAAGATTTTCAAATTGCTTAAGGTTTATGAAATTTAAAAGTAATAGTGTCCTAATATTAAATGAATAAAATGGTATTCCAAATGGTGTTAAAAGTAATGTTTAAACTCTCTTGTGTTAAGCATTAATTTTCATAGTACTTTTATAAAATAATGTTATAAACGTTTAAAAATTAAGTTGTGTTATAACTTTAAAAAGTATGGTTTGGACTTTGGTAATAGTTTACAAAGAAATAATAATGTCTTTATTTCAAGGAAATAACTATATAAATAATGATTTTACCAAACTTCTGCAAGCTTCGAGTTGTTACTTATTCCTTAGATCTATTCTTAGGGATATTGTCTCTCCTTAGGTTTAATGTCATTTAAAGGTTGACATTTCTCCTAATGGATCCATTCTCAAGTAAAGGAAAGAAGATCATCTTAAAGTTAATGGTGGAGGGTCAGTCAAACTAATATAAAGTTATTGGGTTGGACCCTTACAATTCGTATCATAACGGAAGTGATTAAGTTACATGTACAAGTTGGAAAAGTTCTAAACTAACGTTATGGTTCATCAACAGATGGTGAACACTCGATCCACTAACCAAGCAGGTAATAAAGGTCCTAATAACAGTTCCCGAATTCAGCTGAGGACTGCTACTCAGCAAGGGGATGACGCGGATCTGGCTCGCATAATAATGACCCGACCCTATGGGCAGAGGGTCATCAGGGACAAGTAGACCCCCAAGCTACGAGGGAAGTTCCACCTCATGCCCCGATTGTGTTGGATGCGACGGTCATTGGGAAAATAGTGAGGCAGGTGGTCGAGGTACTAACGGCCCAGGGGATACCGCGAGCTCAAGCGGCTCCCAACCCTCAAGTTGCAGCTAATGTGGTGGGACGTGTAGGTCCCACATATCCGGTGGTTCTCAAGAGAAATGACGGGAATTACAACCGGGCATTGAAGACGATGAATTCGATGCGCCCGGACAGCTACGATGGGACCGGGGAACCAGTCAAGGGTGCCTATTGGTTTTCCCATATGGAGCGACTCTTTCGAAATGTGGTTTGCACCGAGGCTGAACAGGTGTACATTGCTTCACTATATCTGAAAGACGGAGCAAGTGAGTGGTGGGAAGGAACTGGTTTGGACGACCACCCAAATCTGAGCTGGGCAATGTTCAAAGCCAAGGTCACTGATCGCTTCTTCTCTCGTGCTATGAGGGAAGAGAAGCTGAAGGAGTTCTGATAAGCGGTATTTTACATAGCGCAACTAGTAGTTATTAGCATAGTTTTGTGGAGATTTTGGCTCGGTTTTGGAGCTAAGTCGATGCTTGAGGTGCGGAGCTACATTATGATTATTTGGAAGCACTTGCATGTTGAGGACAAGGCTCGAGGTTTCCTTGGCGAGAAGACGCTCGAGGAGCCGGGCTGACATGAAGAGACGACGTTGAAGCTAGGAGAAGCAGCTTGACGCGGGCCATGGCGACCCACCGCGGGCCGACGCGGGCTGGGCTGGAGCTGGCTGACGCGAGCAGGCGGCGGCGGGTGGACGCGACTGGCCGCGAGTGGCGGCGGGCGGCGGCGATCGCCGGTGGTCGCGTTTTTGCTCCAGGAAGTTCTGATCTTTGGCGAGGCGAAACGGAGAGCGGAAGCGATCGCGTTCGGTCGCGTCTCTGGCATTTCTGAACTTTCCCGATTTCCTTTTTGGCTTGACGTTTTGTTTTCCCTTAATCAATTCAGACGTTTTGTTTGTCAGTTTAGGTTAGATTAGCACGTTTTTGGCAGACATTCATCTATCCATCACCATTCCCTCTCTCTCCTCTCATCATCTATCTTTTCCATCTCTTTTCTTTCTTTGTTTTTCTCAAGAACGTTTTTCTAGTTTTCTCCATGGTTTTGGATTTCGTGAAGAACATGAACCGGAACTAAGACCCTTGTTTTGCCTAGCGTGGAAGCACTCGATTAATTCAGTTGTAAGGTTTTATCTCTTGTTCGTCCCTTTGGATTTTTGTATTGATTTCCTTGAGCATAATTCGGATTTCTATATTGTTGGCTAGATTGACATCCTAGTTCGATTTTATAGTTTTCTAATTGCTAGAATAGGGATAGACGGTGGAATCCCTAATCACTTGTAGCAACCACAATTGTATGAAATTGGTATATTGAATTCAATTGTGAAAAGGAAATTGATTTGCATGTCATACTTGCGGTGTTGAGTCTTTGCTTGCAATCCATTATTTCTTATGCCCTATGCTATTGATTGAATCAACTTAGGAGGTCTTCTAGGTTTTCAATTAGTAAGTATTAGCAAGACCGGTTGGATTGTTAATATACAAAAAATCAGAATTGGGACAAATCCATAGGATTATGATGAACATGAAATGAATCGAATTGCAACTTGGTTAATTGATGTGTGGAAACTTGCTAGGTGAAACTCTTTCTCCCATTGTTTAATCTGATTTTTGTGCTATTGCAATTGAGTAGTTTTAGTAGAAAACCAAATCCCCCCCCCATTTGTTCTTTAAAGTTGATAAATTAGTAGTTACATTGAAATTGACATTTTAACTCCCTTGGGTACGATTCCCTACTTGCATGCTATACTCTAGTTGCATATTAGGATTACTTTGATAGTGTGAACGACTGAAAATACGCTATCAAATTTGGCGCCGTTGCCGGGGAGTTAATATTTGTTCTTTTCTTTGTAATTGTTTGTTTGTCAACCCTTTGGTGTGAACCATTTGTATGGTTCACACCCGTGCTACTGATTCTTTGATTGTTGATTGTGATCCAGAAATTGAGCGGACATTTTTAAGGAACCGAAGAGCAGCCCGTGATTTGTTGAACCAAACTGAGATGGGTGACCGGACGTTGAGACAACTTACCGCTCCTAACTTGGAGCAACAGCCTTTGGCTATCACCATTCCTGAGTTAGCCGAAGGAGTGAATTTTGAGTTGAAGGCAGGATTGATTCATGAGTTGCCTCATTTTCATGGTCTTGCTGGAGAAGACCCGAACAAGCACTTGGCGCAATTTCATGCGGTGTGTTCTAGCATGAAGCCAAGAGGTGTCACTGCCGATGCCATCATGTTGAGAGCATTTGGATTCACCTTGAAGGATGCTGCAAATGATTGGCTATATTACCTTGCCCCGGGAAGTATCACAACATGGGCTGAAATGAAGAAGGCTTTTCTCGAAAAATACTTCCCGGCCACGAAGTTGAATAGCTTGAAGAGAGCCATTGCCACCATTGAGCAGCAAGGAGGCGAGAGCTTGTACGAGTATTATGAGAGATTCAAGCGGCTATGTGCAAGTTGCCCATATCATGGGTACAATGATCAAGATCTCATTCTATACTTGTTCAACGGACTCTCGGATGAGGAACGAAGAATGGTGAATGCCGCTTGTGGAGGTAATATTCTGAACAAAACTCCTCCCCAAGCTTTTGAGATGTTTCAGGAGCTATCTGAAGGCTCCAGGCAATTTAGCAAGAGAGAGAGTCTCAAGGCTGTGGGTTCCTCCTCAAAGATTGAGTCTGATGTGAATGAGCTGAAGGAAATGATGAAGTGCTTCATGCTGAATGGCACTCCGTCTCAAGCCCGACCATGTGGAGTTTGCAATGAAGTGGGGCATCCAAATGATCAATGCCATACTCTTCAAGAGTCAAGTGCTGAGGTGAATGGTGTTGGAGGATGGCAACCAAGACCCAAGTATGATCCATTCTCTAACACCTACAACCCGGGGTATAGAGATCATCCAAATCTGAGGTGGAGTAATCAGCAAAATGTTCAAAATCCTCATCTCTTGCAACCACAACAACAACAACCGAGGCCACAATACAACCCGAGACAAACCATGTCAGCTGAAGACATGATCAAGTCATTGGCCCATTCGGTTATGCAGAAGGATGCTGAAACAAAGTCTTCCATTCAGAATCTTGAGAGGCAAGTGGCACAAATTTCTCAATCTGTGAGTAATCTAGAGGCTCATGTATCGGGAAAATTACCGTCACAAACGGTAGTCAACCCGAAGGCGAATGTGAGTGCCATTACCTTGAGGAGTGGGAAGTTATTGGACCCTTATGCTGAACAGGGTGAATTGCAAGACGGTTCTGAGCCGTGTGAAAACAGGAAAACGCGATCTCACGCGACCTACCGCGATTGCGTACTTGACGATGAAGAATCACTGGAACAACGCCGGCGATCGCGGTCACCCGCCGTGACTCGCGGTTTCATTCCAGTGAGCAGCCAAGAGGAATCCATGGAGCGCCGGCGATCGCGTGGACCCGCGTCCACTCGCGGTTCAGCGCCAGGAACCACCACTTCAGTACGGCGATCGCCGGAGCCCGCCGGAGGTCGCGGTTTGGCGGCAGAACTCCCAGCTCAGGAACGGCGATCGCGTGGACCCGCCGTGGCTCGCGGTTTGAGCCCAGATCTTGTCGACGAGTATGTTCGCCCGAGCTTTCCACCGCTTTGCTCTCAGAAGCCGGTCCCTCCTTTCCCTGAGGCGTTGAAGGACACTAGAAGACCGGAGAGTGACAATGAGATGTATGAGACCTTTAGCAAGTGTCAGGTAAACATTCCTTTGCTAAAATTGGTTAAAAGTATTCCTAGATATGCTAAGTTTTTAAAAGAAATTTGCACTATCAAAAGGAATCAAAAATTGAAAGGAAAACAAAAGGTCAAAATTAGTGAGCATGTTTCCGCGGTTTTTCAAAAGAAAATGCCTAAAAAGTGTGGTGACCCGGGTAGGTTTAGCATTCCATGTGTGATTGGTGATACTAAAATTGAAAATGCTATGCTTGATCTTGGTGCATCTATCAATGTTTTGCCTTTGTCCTTGTATGAATCCCTAGGATTAGGACCTTTGCATGAGACCGGTATTGTTATTCAACTAGCTGATAGGTCTAATGTGTATCCTAAGGGAGTGGTTGAAGATGTACTTGTTATGGTTGGTGATTTGATATTTCCCGCTGATTTTTTTGTGTTGGATATGGAGCATGACAAAGATGCGGCCCCTATGCTGTTAGGTAGGCCTTTCATGAAAACAGCACAAACTAAAATTGATGTTAATAGTGGGAAATTGACTATGGAATTTGATGGGGATGAAGTTGAATTTAACATCTATGATATGAAGCCCGTTGTTGATTCCTCTTTGAACTTTGTTGATGTAATGACTCCTAACCCTTTGGATGAGTTACAACCTATGATTGAGGATTCTAACATGACAGCTTTATTGGATGAGAAGGGAGAGTCCCCTAACTCTCTTTTGGGCATTGGCCCCATTGTGCTAACTCCGAGCAAGAAGCTTTTTTCTTCTTCTTTTGTGCAGGCCCCGGAAGTCGAGTTTCAACACCCCCCTGATCCATCAAAGTATGGGGGGAAGGCAACCAAGAAGGTAAAGATGGAGGAGCCACCGAAGGAGTCAACTACCAAGAAGCATGGTCTAAGGTTTAAACCTTTCCATGAATGGTTCAAGAAGGAGGTTCTCAATGAGAGGGTTCCTAAAGGACCCGATGATATAGATTGAGGTTGTGTGAGTAGTATGTCGAGCCACGACAATAACTAAGGCGCTTCTCGGGAGGCAACCCGAGGTTTGAGATGCTTTATTTTATTTTTTCTTTTTGTTTATTTTTTAATTGTCATTTTTAGTGTTTTTGTGGTTAGGGAAGGATGCCCGAGGCACAGGTTCAGCTACAATCTGTAGCCAAAACCGCTGTAAGTCTTTCTTCCTTTATCAAAAAAAATAAAAAATAAAAATAAAAAAATCCTTGGATGTGCGGAAAACCCACAAGGGCCGCATATGTAATAAGAAGGTGACTCGCTCAACCCCAGGTTGAGGCAAAAATGAGTCTTGGAGTGATGCGAGATTGGTGTTCCCCGAAGAAGAGCTTGTGATTGTAGGTTGCAAACTACGATCACGGGTTTGTGCTTAGCAACCTTCCGGAAGTTGGTGATTTGCTGAATTCGCCATTCATTTTTCTTCTTCTGTGGATCTTCAATTTCGGCGTTCTTCCTTGTTACCCATTGTTTTGGATGAGCTGGACATTATTGGATCATCATTGAGCTCATCCCACTTCTACTACACCTTGTGCTTCATTGGAGGGAGACCATCCGGTCTCGTATGTGAGTCTTCTGTTTTCTTTCTCCCCGTGCTTTTACCTTGTCTTTCATTCCATTGGGGACAATGTCATGTTTAAGTATGGGGGAGAGAATGTATTCACATGTTTTATGGTGTTGTGCACTTGTGTATGGCTGATGTGTATGAATTTTTGAAAAATATGAGAAAAAGCCAAAAATATGAGAAAAAGGCAATCAAAATCCTGGGATGAGCTGAAAAGCTCAGGTAAAAAGCAGGTAGTCCGACCGACTCTAGGTTGGTGCAAAAATGGACTTGAGTGATGTGAGCAACATGTGAGATATCTAGCAAAATGAAATGAGTGGTTAGGTGAAAACCCGAAAGGGCGCCTAAGCAAAATGAGTGTGAGTGATTTAGGATTTTCTTGCTTGGCGTTGGTGTCATAAGAAGAGGTGTTATAAGGAGTTCGGGTAGGATCACTCATGGAGCGATAAGGAGATAGATTGGAGTTTATGCATTGCTCATTTTTGATTGTTTGGAGGCGAAGTGTTGAGTCTTGTAATTGCTAGTTTCATGTTCTTCCTTACTTCTTGAAACCTGTGTGCTGATTGGAGGAGTGAGTTTTCTTTTGGCTTACTCGAGGGCGAGCAAGGTTTAAGTATGGGGGATTTGATAAGCGGTATTTTACATAGCGCAACTAGTAGTTATTAGCATAGTTTTGTGGAGATTTTGGCTCGGTTTTGGAGCTAAGTCGATGCTTGAGGTGCGGAGCTACATTATGATTATTTGGAAGCACTTGCATGTTGAGGACAAGGCTCGAGGTTTCCTTGGCGAGAAGACACTCGAGGAGCCGGGCTGACATGAAGAGACGACGTTGAAGCTAGGAGAAGCAGCTTGACGCGGGCCATGGCGACCCACCGCGGGCCGACGCGGGCTGGGCTGGAGCTGGCTGACGCGAGCAGGCGGCGGCGGGTGGACGCGACTGGACGCGAGTGGCGGCGGGCGGCGGCGATCGCCGGTGGTCGCGTTTTTGCTCCAGGAAGTTCTGATCTTTGGCGAGGCGAAACGGCGAGCGGAAGCGATCGCGTCCGGTCGCGTCTCTGGCGTTTCTGAACTTTCCCGATTTCCTTTTTGGCTTGACGTTTTGTTTTCCCTTAATCAATTCAGACGTTTTGTTTGTCAGTTTAGGTTAGATTAGCACGTTTTTGGCAGACATTCATCTATCCATCACCATTCCCTCTCTCTCCTCTCATCATCTATCTTTTCCATCTCTTTTCTTTCTTTGTTTTTCTCAAGAACGTTTTTCTAGTTTTCTCCATGGTTTTGGATTTCGTGAAGAACATGAACCGGAACTAAGACCCTTGTTTTGCCTAGCGTGGAAGCACTCGATTAATTCAGTTGTAAGGTTTTATCTCTTGTTCGTCCCTTTGTATTTTTGTATTGATTTCCTTGAGCATAATTCGGATTTCTATATTGTTGGCTAGATTGACATCCTAGTTCGATTTTATAGTTTTCTAATTGCTAGAATAGGGATAGACGGTGGAATCCCTAATCACTTGTAGCAACCACAATTGTATGAAATTGGTATATTGAATTCAATTGTGAAAAGGAAATTGATTTGCATGTCATACATGCGGTGTTGAGTCTTTGCTTGCAATCCATTATTTCTTATGCCCTATGCTATTGATTGAATCAACTTAGGAGGTCTTCTAGGTTTTCAATTAGTAAGTATTAGCAAGACCGGTTGGATTGTTAATATACAAAAAATCAGAATTGGGACAAATCCATAGGATTATGATGAACATGAAATGAACCGAATTGCAACTTGGTTAATTGATGTGTGGAAACTTGCTAGGTGAAACTCTTTCTCCCATTGTTTAATCTGATTTTTGTGCTATTGCAAATGAGTAGTTTTAGTAGAAAACCAAATCCCCCCCCCATTTGTTCTTTAAAGTTGATAAATTAGTAGTTACATTGAAATTGACATTTTAACTCCCTTGGGTACGATTCCCTACTTGCATGCTATACTCTAGTTGCATATTAGGATTACTTTGATAGTGTGAACGACTGAAAATACGCTATCAAGTTCCTCTACCTAGAGACTGAAGGACTAAAAGTGTCTGAGCTGGTGGCAAAGTTTAATCACTTACTGCATTACGCTAGTTCTGAAGTGCATACTGAAGAACAAAAGATATGGTACTTCCATGGATGGATGAATCCAGAAATTAAACCTCTGATGATGCGTCACGGTTGCTCTACGTTGGAGCAATATGTTGATGCGGCCTATAGAATAGAGGTCACGCTGGAGGAATCCGCCCGAAAGTGGGAGGAACAGAATAAGGCGAAGGGTGGGCAACAAGACCGGAAGGCTAATACTTTCAAGCAGCCGGCATCGCCCACCAAGTTTGAGAAGTCTGGTCGTGCTAAGACCGAGACGACTCAGTCTGACTCCGCCAAAGGCTCAGGTTGGAGTAGCGCTGTGATTCAATGCCACAACTGTGGTGAAGCTAGGCATAAAAGTTTTAATTTCCAAAAGAAGAAGCGGGTATGTTATAATTGTGGGAAGGAAGGCCACATGCAAACATACTATAGGCATAAGGGTCAAGGGCCAACACAATCATATCAAGCCTCAAGTGTTGGCAGTAGGCAGAATCCAAAGTCGGAAGTGTCCGCTCCTGAGCAATCTGTTGCTCGTGATAAAGGCAAAGCGCCTATGGAATATTCGGGTCAAGGGCAACGACTCTTTGTGATACGTCACCTCGACGGAAAGGAAACCCTGTACGAGTAGTGGTATTTTTTGTAAAGCTTTTTAAGAATAAGGAGCGATGACTTGTGTCGATAGTCTCCATAGTTTACTCGCAGAAGAGAGAGAAAAAGAGCGAGCACGCTGTCAAAGGACAAGATAGATTCATCTTTTAATGGATTACTTTTGTGCAAAGGTTCATCTTTTAATTGGTCAAATTGTGCAAGTGATATTATTAGGAAACATTATTTAGTTGACAAGATATTAGTGATTTGTTCATTACTGATCGATTTTGAATTGATGACCAATTCAAGCTAGCTAGCTAGCTAGCTAGGTACGTTGTTACATGATCGGTATTATGAATGATGTTTGATTATATTTGAATGGTTGTTGGATGTTCATTGGAATTGTTTGTCGTAGGTAAATGATATAAAATTCGATCAGATTCATACATCCATCATATTGTTTATAATAGTGACCCAATAAATGGGATACAATATAACTACGGTTGTAACAAACTAACGACGCTGACATTTTACTACGGCTTTAAACATTTTACTACGGGTGAATCAATCCTTTTTACTATGGTTTAAACAAATTAACTAACCAGGGTTGCTTTGGTTGAAACAACTTTACGACATGTCAAATTACCACGGTTGTCACTATTACTACGGGTCCTAATGGGAGTGAAAAATGTATTTTTTTACTACGGTTATAGATTGACTACGGTTACCGATTTACTACGGTTCGCGGTAACCATAGTAAATAGGTAAGCGTAGTAACTCTGTAACCGTAGTAAAACAACGACCGTGGTTAAACGACGACCAGGGTATATTTACTACGGTTCGGGAACCGTAGTAAACAAGTTTATAACGGCCACATTTACTACGGTTCACAACCGTACGTAATAATATATGCATTTAGAACCGTAGTAAACTTGCCATTTTGTACTAGTGCCGCGTGTCACTTGGCTTCTATAAAATGCCAAGTCCCTTGTAATTTTTGGTTATGTTGAAATTAATACATGCGCAAGCTTTGCCGTTGAGTATAACACCGCCCTTGCGTCTTCGACCTCACACAACCGGCCGATCACCGTCACCGATCACCCAAAAACACATCCCTCGTAAGACTTGTCTTTCGAAACCATCTCGCCCCAACTTGGTCCACACCAAGCGCAAGAGAGCCGGCGATTTAATTTATGTGAATTCACTACTTATCCCAGCCTCGAAGAGACGGAAGCTGAGACTCACTTTCTACCTAGATCCGCCGAGCAACACGTAGACGAGGCCGTTTACGTATCATTATTTGGACATCAAATAACCCGAATATTAGCACATTCGGGTTATATAAAAAACTCAAATAACCTGGATATTAGCACACCCGGGTTATATAAAAACCTATATATCCGAGTTATTTGAATTGTCAAATACACCGGTTAGGTATATATCCGGGTTATTTGACCTAACCAAAAATACACCGGATTTTAAGGTGCAGGTTATTTGGCTCTAAATATAACCTGTATTTGTAGGTCCGGGTTACTTATATTTTGGTAAATAAATCGGCTAGTATCCAAGCAATATGACATACCAAAGATTAATAATATTATACTCCATACTAAAACTTATTGGAATATACCTCGAATTTTTCATTTTTCCCAAGTACTCATGTTCCCCTAGTATTATATTACATACTTATAGAAAAAAACAAAACATTACAATACATAATCGATCATTGTATGTGTTTGATTTTGAGATTCTACAAACACTTGGAAATGTACCAAAACTATGAGATCACTAAACTATATGGTTGCTAGCTACACACATGATATATGTTTCACGTACACTCATTCAACCAAAAAAATATAATGACATAAAACATAGAAATTGTCCATACAAATCATGATCGATATCTGCAAGAATCAAGCTTAGCTAGGTAGGTAGTGGAGTTGGATAGACGTACATCTAACTGGGCAAACCTATTTCGCCGTAGTCATCCATGGACAAGAAGACCTCATCAAGACATGAAAGATCAGTCTCGTAGTTTTCACCCGCATCGCCATCTGTCTGCTCGTACACTTTACAAATGACCCATCTACTACCATCCTACGTACACACGTAATATAATTAAGCAGAGTGCAACACATACATAGTTATGCTCTACATTCTATCATATTATAGTAGTATATAATTCTAAGATAGATGACAATATGTTGAGTCAAATGAGATAGTGCACGCACGCTTAATTACGTACCAACTTAGGCCGCGGTCTTCTACTAGATGCGTTGGAAGAGGTGAATGAAGCTTTGGAAAGTCGATACTTGTGCATCATCCAGCTGGTCTAGTAGAGCTCGATTCCCTGCATTGACTTCCAGTATCCGCTCTCGCTTACATTAAGGAGAAAGAAATGATGACCTCGGTTTCCTTCTATAGAGGAATCAAGGAAGCAACCAATGACTTGGGAGAAGGACATTCTCGGGGTTCATATTGCAAGCATCTTGAAGCTAAGCGTACTGATTCAGTTCCTTCGTCATTTGAAATATGTCCCTCCAAGCATGAATCGCTCATGGTCTAGATATTCTTGACCTGGATGAGATCAAGGGCCTGAAATATATAAACATGGTTGAGCAAACATATATATATATATATATATATATATATATATATATGAATCGGGTGAGATCAAGCAAATTCGCTAATAGAAGTTTACGAAGTTGTCCAACAACTTTGGCTTCTTCCTGAGTTTGCAAAAAACACAAAGAGAACATAAAATATATGAACTGTGTTACACATTAATAAATTAAACTCAAGGTGTTTTTGAAGGCATGCTAATATGGTCCTAAATTACACCTTTGATTTCGTAAAAGGAGATAAGTTGTATAACTTGTATTCCTTTGATTTCGTTCGGGTTATTTGCAGCACCATAGACATGTTTTAAGCTTCAACATGAAAGCAAACATTTCAGGCTACAAGAAGTACCACTACAAACTAAATTTGCACTATTCAAAAGCTTCTTGTTCCAAATATATTATACATGTTTGTTATCACAACATAGCACACACATTTTTCTCTCCCCGAGTACCCAACACATGATATAGGAAACATCAAAATAAAAGTAAACCTATTTAATTCAAGATACTACATGTTTGACCACTCAGGAACATGTATATCAAGCATTATCTTTATAAACATAAATGCCCCACCAAGGTCCCCAACCCCCAAGCAACCATGAAAAATGCACGGTGAGAGTTATAGCAGAAGCTCAGGAAAGTAGAGCTTAAGCTATAACTCTTTCCTCCTTGAAAATTATATTTTTATCCTAATTATTAATTAATTAATTAAGAAAAAAGAAGTATCAAATGGCTATAAAGTATGATTAAGAATTTAAGAAGCAAGATTCAGACAAAACTAAGGCAAAAAGTAACGCACATTCTGTTACAAGTTAGAGAGAGACATTTCTTCAACATGCAAGTGTACAAACAAGTAAAAATTATTCCAATATGTGGATGTCAAACTAATGGCCACAATAATGACCAGTAGCTGTTGGAATGAAGTGAGATAGCAAATACGAATACTACAGAGAAAAACAATACGGATGCACATTTGATTTGAAGGAGATGAAAAACTATAATTCCTTTGTTGAGTACTTGAGTTAAAGCTTGCCTTTCACTGGGACAAAAGTCTAGTGATGCAATGTATGATCCTAGATGAAGCCTTTTATTCCAGTGACAGACCAACATCTTACTCACTTCAACTACACATATATCACCATCTTTACATCCGCTGCAGACAGAAACAAATCGAAGTACTGGTCAAGAGACAATTAGGGTTGCAACCATGCCCGTCAGCCTATGCCTCGGGAGAAATAAGAGCATATAGTCAGTAGTTTTTAAATATATTACGAATTAGAAAGACAAACTTACAAATAAGATTGAAAAGAAGTGAAAAAAGCATTGAACATTCAATTCACATGTAAACACACACACAAGACACTTTTGTTGTTCAAATGGCATGCTTCCGACTTTGAATTTCGCTACATTTATTTATATATTGTAAGGTTGTTCCAGTTACACAACCAGAAGCAAAGACGAAGCACGGGATTAGATTCTCTGCTTTTCGTGCAACTACAAAATGTTTGTCAAGTAGTTTCATAAACCATATCACACACCTTATGGATTCAGAAACATCACGGCGTGTTTTCTCAAACTGCAGAATAAGGTCTGGGAAACTCATTGAGTCTGCAACAAGTAGAATATTTCATATTACATACAAAAACCTTAAAGCACTCTTCTTTTCATGCAGCTGAATACCAACATATATCAGGGTAGGAACCTTGAAGTGAAGAATCAAGAAGAGATGCAAACAATGAAAAGGTTGTATTTCCAACATCCAGTGTCGCATCCTCCTCAATCTTGCACGCTTTTAGAGAATAACTTTCACCTCGACGAGCCAAATCAGTACCAGGGTATAAATCAGATAACATGTGACTATCAGAAGATCTCCTTTTGTAAGTTGAATGCGACCTCAAAGGAGTTCCATCACGATATTCAAACTTATCAACTTCTTGTTTAATATCTTCCAGGAACAATGCAGTGTTTGACCGTCTTCCTTCACTGAGTCTAGAAGACGAATTATCAAGGTACAGAGATAAGTTAGAACCTGATTGTCTCTTCATGTGCTTAAACTAAATAGTTTCCAGCTTAAGCATGCTAAATAAACACATATGTATTATAGAACTAAATCCAGATCTATTATCTAATTATATAACAATGCAACTTAGAAACTAACCACAATGCAACCACGTAAGCATTCTGGATAGGAAAAATGAAAATAATCTTAATCATGCCATGAATTTGTACAATTTCTCCCCTTAGGTCAAATTCTCCGTATCTAATTGTGGACTGTGTAATGTAGCTATATCCTATAAAAAATGCAGAATGAAATTTCACCTCGAACACATGAAACCCTAAAACACTGAGACTCACTAGTAGCACACTACTCTGCCGAGTGTCGAGTGCCAACTGTCTACTCCTTAAAGCGTACACTAATTTGTTTTGAGATTTTGCATAGATGAATAATCCACTAGGAAAACGAATAATTCGGCAAACACTGATGCATCTCACTCAATCAACTGATCCAAGAACACAGAAACACGAAACGGAAAAAGGAGTACATGATTTCAACAAAATCGGCAAATTACCTTGGCAGGATTCACGTAGAAGAACAAAGGCTTCTTCTTGTGTGAAATCTGAATTGGCCTATTCTTCGAAGCAACGATGGTAGATTCCAACACGGACGGCGGAGGAGGAGCCACCAACGACAGAATAACTTGTGGAGACGCCATTTATTCTTCTTCGATTGATGTCTTCTTCGCTCTGTTAATGGAAGCTCTCGATTGCCGGTGAGAAGTGAAAGCCTCAACGCACAATAGTTACGGTGTTGCTAAGGCTCGGTGCGGTGATAGTCAATTTGGCGCAATGGCTCCACTGTTCTATCGAAGGAGAAAAGTGAGGCTGGTGCTGCTAGGGTGGTGAAAGAGAAAGAAGGAAAAATAATCCAAGCGTTTCGTTTCTATTTATTTATTTATTTTAACTCACAAATAACCCGGATGTGTACGTCACAGTATATATACAAGTAGATATAACCCGGACGTTAACAGGTACATATTATTCAATTGTCTCATACGTAAACGCCCTGGTTATTTTCTATGAGATATTAGTTGATTTCTGTAGTAGTGTTTGTTTCATTTACAGAATGTAATATATTGTTGTTTAAAGAATTTAATGTTTTTTAGGGCATTACTGTTGGGTTGGTCGAATTGATCTCTCTCATGATCGAAACCATACGAAGCCATACACTAAAAAGCACATTATCTAAAGTTCAATTCTTATTAAAAGCTTTTATTTGAATTAATTGATTTCTCTTATCTCACTTAAAATTTCGTGAATTTTCTAAGACTTGATAAGGGGTCAAATATTACTTTCGAAATGCTTTTATGTGATTTAAATCTTATCCGAATTATGTTGCTAATTCATCGATTGCTTGGAGAAACCGTATTCCACAAAAGCAGGACGTAACGTACTAACGTTATACACTAAGCAACAGTACCTCAGTTGCTATCATACATTTGGTATATTAGCTTGTAGCTACTTGGTATAACGACGCTGGATTGGATACCTTCTCGAACTCGATCGGATTCAGCTTGATTTCAGGGGATGAAAATTAATTAGTATGGCATGTGACATGCTTTTTAAAAAATTAAAATGATGAGATCGGTTTATTTCATTGAAATATTGATTATTGCATGAGCTAGATATACATCACAAAATATTGGAGTATCGATCCACGACAGCCGGAAATTCAAACCTACCTCAATATACTTTTAGAAGCTACAATTCAAACCACCAGGAATACCTCCGGAGAAAGTCTGGATCAAAGGTCGTCCAAAACGAGTCGAACTGACGATGGCGGATCTAGGAATTTGTCGAGGGGGGCGATTTTAGTTTCGTATATTTTCATTTCATAAATTGACTTTTATATAAATATTTTAATACTATAAAAACGAATGAGATCCACCTTTTGAAATTTGATTAATTCATGCAACATATACTCTATTTTTCAAAAAAAAATAAAATTATGAAAACTATAATATTTATAACTTTGTCACTTCAATCATAAATTTTACTCTATTGTATAATATATTTGTGAATGTCCCTGGCCAATAGGCTGGGGGTGGAACGAACGAGTGTACATGCGCGTTAGATGCAATCCATAAGCTTAGTGAGATTTTATCATAAAGTGAAATGAAAATAAGAAGAGTAATAGACTAAGTTTATGTATTCGATATTGATATCCATTCACTTTCGATATTGCATTGACTTTATGCTCCAACATGCCTCAATAAGTGTAACGGATTGGAAATTGGCGAGGAAGTAACCCTAAAGAACAGTACCTCAGTTGCTATCATATATTTGGTATATTAGCAAGTAGCTAGTAGCTACATCGTATAACCACGCTGGATTGGATACCTTCTCGAACTCCATCGGATTCAGCTTGACTTCAGGGGATGAAAATTAATTAGTATGGCATGTGATATGCTTTTTAATATACGAGTATCTTTTAAAAAATTAAAATGATGAGATCGGTTTATTTCACTGAAATATTGATTATAGCATGAGCTAGATATACATCATAGAATATTGGAGTATCAATCCACGACAGCCGGAAGTTTAAACCTACCTCAATATACTTTTAGAAGCTACAATTCAAACCAACCAGGAATACCTCCGGATAAAGTTTGGATCAAGGGTCATCCAAAACGAATCGAACCGACAAACCAACAATTTGTTTGCGTAACCGAATATTAGTTTTATAGCTAAAAATCCGGTTTAATTAAACGAATATTATTCCTAATTTTTTGTTTACGAAATACATAAATTCTACTCTATTGTATAATGTATTTGTGAATGTCCATGGCCGATAGTCTGGGGGTGGGAACGAACGATTGTATATGCGCGTTAGATGCAATTCATAAGCTTAGTGAGATTCCATCATAAAATGAAATGATAATAGGAAGAGTAATGGACTAAGTTTATGTATTCGGCATTAATATGCACTCACTTTCGATGTTGGATCGACTTTATGCTCCAACATGCCTCGATCCGCAAGTGTAACGAACGAGAAATTGGCTAGGCCCAAGTAAAACTTGGACAAATGGACCGGTGTGGGTGAACATTTCATTCTCAATATAGCCAGACCCAATCAACCTAAGAGGCACACAAGACCGGACGAGCTCTAATATCACGTGAAAGTCGGTAGGCTGATAGACAATGAGAGAGAACATGCGAGCTCGTTAGACCCAATACATAAGCTCATTAGGGTTCAATCTTAAAACCAATTGACAATAAGATGAGTAATCAACTAAACTTATTACTAGGCATTTATATCACACACGTCCGATATGGAATGAACTTTATATTCCTAACAACATTTTATGTTAGTTTGAAATTATTAAATATAAAGGCCAAGTTTGACACCAATATACATAAGGTAGGCTCTGAGCAAACAATTACACTAACGATTAGGGCAAGCATAGAAATATCCACTTTGGTGGTCTACTTTTGAGGACTTGGCTTTGGTGATCAAACTTCCATTGTGACCCTTTTGGAATTTACATTGTTAATTTTTCTCCTAGGGAGATACCTTGGTATTCGATTGCAATCAAATAGGCTATCTACTGTTAAATACTCCCATGACAATAACATTATTAGTCGCATCTCTTGGTGTAAGGCCCAAGCCTTAGAAGCGTCAGTCCATGTTAATACGAGGACTTTTCAGAAGGTCATTCATTTTGTTATTGCTTTCTCCTAAGAACGCTTGACTTAGAGTTAGTTTTCTTACTTGAACTCTAAAAAGGAAGAGATCGTGTTGACATAGATAACACTTCAATCTTTATAATAAACAAATTTTATGTCAGGGGAGTTACAAACTCCATCATTTAAACCCTCGACGTCCTCGTAAAGGCCAAAAGATTGCCATCTAGGTCAAGTGACTGCCCACCGGGCCAAGCACAATCGAAACCCCGAGTAGACTTTGATACCATATTTTTAACACCCCTCGACTTATGTAGAAAGTGCCACACGCTAATTACCTCAAAGTTTAATGTAGAAAGTCACCCAATGCTTAATCTGAATAATTTATGCGTAAAATAAATACATTTATAATAAATGCAAAAGAATTTTAAACGAAAAAAACTCAACCTTTATTAAAAACTCTCCTCGTAAACTAGGGACACTAGTATAACAAGACGATATTGAAACTAAACTGGAAGACTTTAAGTAAGCCCTAATTACAGGACTGGATTATCCAATACTTTCTTCTAATGTATTAATTAAGAAGATTAAATTCGATTACAAAAAACACTTACAGAAAATGTCAACTGGAACTCTTCTCCTCTGTTTCGTTACTTCTAGATAATTTGATACAAGTAGACAGATGTGTCGTATATAGACCTGGCAAAACATGACCCGACCCGATAACCCGACCTGACCCGCTCGATATTTTTAGGGTTGAGACCCGATCCGAAAATCAATTGATCAAGAAAGACCCAAACCTGATAATTTGTAAAATTCTGGGTTTGATACGACCCGACCCGTTGGGTTAACCGACCCGACCCAGTCATATGTATTACCTCATTTATAATGAATATTATACTACTTTTTACTAAATATTGATTATGTTTTTATTATTATTACTTTTTTTATTTTTTTATTAAAAATATTATTTTATTATTAAAAATATTATTTTATTATTAAAAATATTAATTTATGATTAAAAGTATTAATTTATTATTAAAATTATGACTTTATTATAAAGGTTATAGTAAAAAATCATTATAAAAACTTACACTTTAGACCCGTTGGGTCAACCCGAACCGTCACCAAACCCGGCATGACCCGACCCAACTAACCCATAATTGTTAACGACCCGATTGACCCGAACCCGATTTGACCGGAATCCGATTGACCAAAACTTAAACCCGACCCGCCCGACCTGATTGCCAGGTCTAGTCGTATAATATAGACGACATCAGCCAAACATGCACGGAAAAAAGTTGGTTGGTTAGTCTAATGAAACACTATGTGAGGTTGTGTGTGGTCGTATCTAGTTACTACCATCATTTCTCAAATAAAAGTCGATAGACGATAGAAAACTACAATATTTCCACTGAAACGTACGATGGACGAAATGAATGCACCAACAGAATAGCCGAAATGAATGTGGGTATTGTGAAAAGAAGAAATGAATTCCTTTTAGAACGGTTTAAATCAAGACACAAATATATAAAAACTTCATTGAACAATTATGTCCTACCAACCTCGCTGCATACGTGATGTGTGAATTCAGATTGGAAAGACAACCCACTTAGACTGGAGCAAGAGCGGATTTCAAGTTTTACTTCTCGTTCCGGTTCATTGATTATTGATGTGGCTAAAATATGCAATGCAAATATCGTTGAATAGCCTAATCAAAGTAAAAGTCCTAACAAACCTACTAAACAGATGTATAGCAAGCAAGCAAGCAAGCAAGCAAGCAAGCAAGCAAGGGTCGAACCCATAGGGAGGAAGTAATCAATCTATGTGTTTATAAGCATGCAAAGTAACAAGGGGGGGTTTTGATTATCAAACACAGTAAAGTAAACAGCCTTGGTTGATTTGAGAATATGATTGGGGAAAGTAGTTCCACTAGAACGAGATCCACAATACAGAGATATAAGTCGATCACTGAAATCTTATAAATCCAAGTTCTTTTACTATTCTTATGGTTGTTCCCACCCTGATCGTTATTAACTACCAATTCAGAAAGTTGTTGATAGTACTTACTACAGTATCAATGGAAGAAAACCTTATCACTAATAAAGCAATAGCAATGCATGCAAGGATATAGGATACATGCGAATAGAAGAAAACCTTACTACTCAACATGCAAATAATTCTCACTCACAATTAAACACTCGTATTCCACTATATGTTTAATCATGTATGCTACTAGATATGCACTCGTATTCCACTATATGCAATCCTAACAATTGATAAATATTACTCAACCTAGTTGGCCAGGCTATGAAGAATAACAATAAATCAATACTCAATATAACCAAGAGAATAAACCAACACATATAAGAATAAGAACAAGGAATAGAAATCTCACAAACGAATCAACTGTATTGCTTCAAACGTCTAGTAGAACAAATGGAAATTAGTGCTCCATTGACTTGCGAATGAAACCCTAATTCAGAAAAGAAAACTACGATGATAAAAAAGTCTCTTTACTCAAGACCTGGAAAAAGTCTTAAATAGGCTAGGGGAAATAAGCTAAACCTAAAAATAATACTAAAGGAAATAAGATAATAAAAATAGGAAGTCCGAAAATGCAAAATAGGAAATAATATCTCGCTGGCCGCGAGACGTTAACAAGTCCACCGCGGGGCGCGGTGGCTTCCAGTTGCCTTCTCTGAGACCCACCGCCGGGTCGCGGTGGCTTCTGGCGCGGGGCGTCAGACGGTGTCTTCTTTAGCTTCTGCGACACTTCCGTAAAAACGCCATAACCTTTGATTCCCAACTCGGATTGCGCTCATATTTTGAGGACTTGCATTAGACTTCAAGATCTAACTCCACGACTTGGAATCACTTCATTTGAACATCTGAGTGGAGAGAACGAACCATTTGTATTCAGCACATTGTTCTTCTACTCTTCAATACACTTCAAACCTCTATAAATCCCATGATTTCTTCACTTCTCCACTCTAACTCCATAATCCACGATTGTGCTCTAAATCCATCCAAATGGCGCCTCAAACCTGGTAATAACCCCCAGATATGCACTATAAAATAGCACCGATCAAATCCCCCATGCTTAAACCTTGCTCGTCCTCGAGTAAGCTAAAGTAAACCTACTCCTCCAATTCAATCCCCAAGGTTTCAGGAAGCATAGAAAACTCAATCTCCAAGAGTCATACCCAACAATAAACTCCAGGCATCCATACAAAATAAGCCCAGCACAATAGACTACAACATCAAATCAATAAATCTCAACACCCCACACAATCAAGCCAAAAGAAAAGCAGAGTACTTCCCCCAAGCTTATCCCAAACACCATAGAGTGAATAAAAATCTAATCCTATCTCCCATCTATCTTCTTATACCTCCCAGAGTGACCTACCCGAATCCTCCTTATATCTCCTCTTCTTATGTCACCACGCCAGGAAAAATGAGGAATCCTAAAAATCACTCTTCTTCTTTTCACTCATTTTGCCAAGGCGCCCTTTCGGGTTTTCACCAAGCCACTCATTTCATTTTTCAATAGATGGGCTCACAGTATGCTCACATCACTCTTGACCAATTATTACCCCAGCCTAATGTTGGTCCAAGTCACCTGCTTATTACCTAGGCCACCCTTTCGGGTTTTCGACCTATCCCAGGATTTCTAATGTATGCCTTTTTTCAATTTTTGGCTTTTTTCATTTTTTAATTTTTCTCCTCAACAACGTAGCAAGTATAGAACTCTCCCCCATGCTTAAACATTGCATTGTCCTCAATGTAATGAAAGACAAAAGAATAAAGCACAGGGAAAAGCAAAAAATAACTCACAAACGTCGCCAAGCTGCTTGGACACTGTAGGTGTCGCTGGCGGTCTTCTCAATAAATGCCCAGGTCTCTGGTGTTGGGCGGGTGTCTTCATCAACTCTATAATCTTCTCCTACCGTGCAATCAAAAGGGAACCACTTTGGTGAGTAGTGGTAAAACAATGATAGTATGGTTGCACGGCCTTCTAGGAACACATGGTGGAGCCCAGATGTAATCGTGGTGGGGGCTCTAGTGATCCTCCTCCTCAGCTGTCAATTGTAGGGCCATCATCGTTGCCAAATAATGTGTAGGGCAATGTATCCTCCTTGACAACATGATGCGCACCTTCTCCATGGGAAACTCTGGACAGCTGGCCTTCGATACCACTCTTTCTTCTTTTTCTTTTTTTGCTCCCCGTTTAAGGTTTTTTCGGGGAGTGACTTAGTGCAGGGAAGGAAGAGACTTACATTGGTGTGGGAAACACCTTCTTCAATAAGCATGGGTCTCCTCCCTGCAGGTTAGTCGGAAACAAAAAACAAGAACAAAAACAAAGCAAAAACACAGTAAAGAAAATGCAAAAACAAAGAAAGAAAAACAAGAAAAGAAAAACATACCTCGGGTTGCCTCCCGGATAGCGCCTTAGTTATTGTCATGGCTTGACATCCTGCTCATTCTCAACTTGGGTTGCTCACAACAACCAAACTCCTGGGGCCTGGATCAGGGGGTGCCTCGTTGGGTGCTCCATGTTGATCATTGCCCCCAGTCTCTTGTACTTCGTGGTGGATGGACCGTTGTGCATATCCATGAACACACTTGCCATTTTCAGAAATGGTCTACCCAGCATCTCAGGGGCTACATGTATGTCCTGCCCCGTATCCAGTATATAAAAATCCGCCATTTGTATCAAGGCCTCCTTCTTGTGCTTCCCCTTTGGTTTCTTTTTGATCTTACCCAGCGCCCTTAAAAGTTCTTTGTAGCATGGGGCACTGTTTGCTAAATGGACCAAAGGAATGGTTTCCTTGCAGCTACTGGAGGTGTCGAAGAGATCCTTGTCGTTGATTATCATCCTCTCCTTTAGTGCCTCCGGAAAAGGGACAAGGAGCTTTTCAGAACCAAGAGGGAGAAAATTTGGACGAACAAAGGGGTCCGCTTCTTCTTCATGATCAATATCCAACTCTGGGCTTTCACCGCGGGGCGGTAGTCTCACCGCGGGGCGGCGCGACAAGTCAGAGTCCTTAGGTTGATCGTCACCGCGGGGGTGGTGTACTTGGCCGCAGGGCGACGGTGGCAATTCAGGAAAACTGAAAGTTTGCGCCGGGTCGCGGTCGGAAGCACCGCGGGGCGGTAAGATGCGCCCATCTTCAATTTTAGCTTTGTCGTCCTTTCCAGCAGTAGGAGCGATTTGCAGTTTCTTGCCACTTCGGAGGGTTATAGCACTTGGGTCTTTTCCGCAGTCGCGGCCCTCTTCCTCTTGGTCGCTGAATTCCTCCAGTCCCAAAAAATACTCTTCTTCAGAAAGCACCTCGCGGTCCATAATATCGTCTGGAAGGCCCACCTCCAACGTGGGTGGATCGCGGTCGAGGTACACCTCCCGCGGTCTCGGGTGCTCCTCTGTAGACATCTCGCTGTATTCTGCTCCTGTCTCACAAATTTGTTGTTCCCTTTCAGCTAAGGGGGTGACAAGCAGTTCTTTAGTACTCCGTATGGTCATTGAAAAGACATTCTCCTCCTAGTGTACTATTGGGTGCGAAAGCAGTTTCATTATGGTCTCCGTTTTGCTCACTGCTTGAACCATTTGTTCCATCTGCTTCTCTAAATTCTTGATGCTTGACTCCCTAGTTTGAACACTAGTGATGAAATGTTTATTCAAAGCATGGAGCATATCTTCAGTTGACCTGGAGGGACTTGGATTGGACACAGGCGGACTATGCTCATAGGCCGGATTGTACTGCCGTGGAGTACCATGCTGGTAGAACGATTGAGGCTCCGGGTAGAACTCCTGGTAGTCATGACCATACGGAGGGTATTGCTGGTACCCATAACTCGAATTGGGGTGATCTCTTCACCCTGGAGTGTATGCATAGGAGTATGGGTCATATCGCGGCTCTTCCCAGAACTCCATATTCTGTATCAAAGAAATCAGTAGCACGAGTGTGGACCGTAAGATAGGTCCACACCAACGTAACACGCACACAAACAAACACACAGAAAAATCAAATCTTGCCTCCCCGGCAACGACGCCAAATTTGACGTGGCTAAAATATGCAATGCAAATATCATTGAATAGCC
The DNA here is from genome assembly GCA_027886185.1 of Rheum nobile. NCBI lineage: Eukaryota > Viridiplantae > Streptophyta > Magnoliopsida > Caryophyllales > Polygonaceae > Rheum > Rheum nobile. Next base: position 945,901 of record WOAB01000169.1, on the reverse strand, counting down.
TAATCAAAGTAAAATTCCTAACAAACCTACTAAACAGATGTATAGCAAGCAAGCAAGGGTCGAACCCACAGGGAGGAAGTAATCAATCTATGTGTTTATAAGCATGCAAAGTAACAAGGGGGGGTTTTGATTATCAAACACAGTAAAGTAAACATCTTTGGTTGATTTGAGAATATGATTGGGGAAAGTAGTTCCACTAGAACGAGATCCACAATAGAGAGATATAAGTCGATCAATGAAATCTTATAAATCCAAGTTCTTTTACTATTCTTATGGTTGTTCCCACCCTGATCGTTATTAACTACCAATTCAGAAATTTGTTGATAGTACTTACTACAGTATCAATGGAAGAAAACCTTACCACTAATAAAGCAATATCAATACATGAAAGGATATAGGATACATGCGAATAGAAGAAAACCTTACTACTCAACATGCAAATAATTCTCACTCACAATTAAACACTCGTATTCCACTATATGTTTAATCATGTATGCTACTAGATATGCACTCTTATTCCACTATATGCAATCCTAGTAATTGATAAGTATTACTCAACCTAGTTGGCCAGGCTATGAAGAATAACAATAAATCAATACTCAATATAACCAAGAGAATTAAACCAACACATATAAGAATAAGAACAAGGAATAGAAATCTCACAAACGATTCAACTGTATTGCTTCAAACGTCTTGTATAACAAAGGGAAATTAGTGCTCCATTGACTTGCGAATGAAACCCTAATTGAGAAAAGAAAACTACGATGATAAAAAAGTCTCTTTACTCAAGACCTGGAAAAAGTCTTAAATAGGCAAGGGGAAATAAGCTAAACCTAGAAATAATACTAAAGGAAATAAGATAATAAAAATAGGAAGTCCGAAAACGCAAAATAGGAAATAATATCTCGCTGGCCGCGAGGCGTTAACTAGTCCACCGCGGGGCGGCGAGTTCCACCGCGGGGCGCGGTGGCTTCCAGTTGCCTTCTCTGAGATCCACCGCCAGGTCGCGGTGGCTTCTGGCGTGGGGCGTCAGACGGTGTCTTCTTCAGCTTCTGCGACACTTCCGTAAAAATGCTATAACGTTTGATTCCCAACTCGGATTGCGCTCATATTTTGATGACTTGCAGTAGACTTCAAGATATAACTCCACGACTTGGATTAACTTCATTTGGACATCTGAGTGGAGAGAATGAACCATTTGAATTCAGCACATTGTTCTTCTACTCTTCAATACACTTCAAACCTCTATAAATCCCATGATTTCTTCACTTCTCCACTCTAACTCCATAATCCACGATTGTGCTCTAAATCCATCCAAATGGCACCTCAAACCTGGTAATAACCCCCAGATATGCACTACAAAATAGCACCGATCAATTATGTGCTCGTAGAACTTATCTTATTTAGTTTTAACACAACACATTACACACTAAATCTTAAGGCTTTTAACACAATCTCGAATAAAACGAGAACAACACATGGAGACTTTATTTCAAACCCAATTGCACTAGTAAGGTGCTTAAACACCTCTTATCCTTAACGGATGGATAAGAAGCAATGATCATGACCTGAAAAGTATTAGGGAACTATTCTGACTAATACATAGTTATAAAGAGAATGTCATGCCTCGCAATGCCATAACATATCTAACACATAATGTAATAACCCTCAATTTTAGTAGGGGTATTTGGGCAATTTTCAAACTCTCGTTTTGTATGCAAGATGTGTTAGGCATGTTTGGGATCTCTGTAGGAACCATTTGAACATGATGATATACATTTAATAGGATATATGGGTCTTAAATTATTTAAGGAGTGTTAAGGAGTGCTAGAATCAAAGATTTAAGCTTGATCGCGATCGAAGACCGTGATCAAGGTCTAAGAACGCGAGCGCGGCAGTTCCGTGACCGCGATTTTGAAACCGCGGGTGCGGTTTTGCCTATGGGCAAAACGCGATCGCGGGCAGCTCTGTTCGTCTTCTTCCTCTGTTTTCCAGATCGTCGACGATCGGCTTTTCCCCTTGTGTCCGAACGGCGGGAGCTGGAGCGTTTGGGTTTCCTTGACGTTGAGGTTGAGCTCCAATTCCAGCCTATGAAAGGGGCTCGGATTTGGCTTCCTCTCCATCATTCGCAACTCTCTCTTCCTCTCAAATAAGTTTGTTTTGGTCGCCGGAGCCGAAGTCGTCGCCATGGGAAATCCTTGGAGTGGTGGTGGTGCGCAGTGGTTCAGAAGCGAAGATACGAAGTCGTCGTCGTCGGTATGGCCTCGAAAGCTCGATTAAGCTCGCGTCGGGGTGGAGTTCCGCGACTGCGGCTCCACCCACCGCGACCGTGGCCGGGCAGAGACCCGCGACCCCGGCTGGGCGCGAAACCGCGATCGCGATTATAAAACCGCGGGCGCGGTTTTGCCCAGCAAGGCCGCGATCACGGCTATGCCATCCGCGACCGCGGCACTGGCCTCTTTCCTTCGTTTTGCTTCGTCTTTTTGTACCATATCTAATTTAAGGTTTTGTCTTAGAACTCGTGTCGTAGGCATCCGTGCTCAGATTCAAGTTTCCACATCTCAGAACCCGTTCTCTCGTTCGTCTAGTCTAAGGCAAGTGGCAGTTCGCTCTTGCTTATTATTCCATATTTCCCTTGATTATCAATTGTTTAATTGTTTAATTAAGTTGGAATAAAGTTGTTGTTGTTTTGTGTTTGGGAACAGATTTGATAAAACGATGTGTTAAAATATGAATTTATAATAGGTTATATATATTGCTAGAAACAACGCTATTATATATAATTCTATATGAGATTATCATAGTGATGAATGGATTTTGGTATGGATTTATATGTGGACTTACATGCTTAGTTAGCACGAGTATTCGTAGGAACGCTATGTACCTTATGAGGTCTAGTTGTTTCTTTATAACTTTGTGTTAGGAAGATAAATGCCCTAACGCTTTTTGGTCATGACCTACCCCTATCCGAATATAGGTGGTGGTGCACTTAGCTAGTTCCAATCTTCGGGATTCGTCCCATGTTATATATCTCATTGCGAGATTGATGTGGATTAAAAGTTTTAACGTTAAATGTATGTTTTGGAAGTAAATAAGATAAGTGTATTTACGCACATAATTAATATACCCTCGGGCGAGGAGTACAACGTGGAAACCGCCTAGACTCTTGTTAGAGTAAGTCCTCTTTCCAATCTGGATTCTCATGGCGCGGTGAGGTTGGTCGTGGACCCAAATAATCAAGGTCGTGTTTATAAACTTGTGTGAAAACTTAACGTTCCCAAACAATCTTCATATTTTCCTAAAAGACTCAATTACGTTGGAGTCTTCTTTTCGTTGCATGTATTTTTCTATCATTCCATGAAAGTTCCGGGTTATGTATCGTTCCTTCGGTTATTATTCGAGGGACAATGATAATAAACGGTCACGATCACTAGAACCATTCTGTTTTCACCCTTGCATAGTCTTTTATTAGACTAACCAACCGGGTTTTATTCCTTGCATGGTTGCCTGGTGTCATCCATCCTATACGGCACATCAATGGTTGGTCCCCGGCGATTTGAAGTAACCAATCGAAGAGAAGGCTTGCAGATGAAGTTAGCATTTTAAGAAGTAATATTTCCAAGGCATGTATGTTTAATTTGAAACAAATGTAATACATAGTCTTGTAATTAGGACTACTTTAAAAGAGTCTTTCACTGTAATTTAAAGTCTTCCGCTGCCATTATACTTTGTTGTAAAACCATCCTTCTCATTTGACGAGAGGAATCTTAATAAAAGGTTGAGTCTTATTCATTTAAAATGTCTTCCGCTGATTATTCTTTTGTTGTTTAATATTTATGTATTTATTTAAGCTTAATTGTTCCGATTAAAGCCTAGGGTGACTTTGGACAATAACATCTGAAGTCACTGGCATGTGGCACTACCGACATAAGTCGGGGGTGTTACACCTAACGGCAATAAAGTCCACACTTAAACACATAAGGTCCACACACAATAGCGCCATTAAGACAATAACAACATTAAATATTCTAACATATAGAACTATGTGTATATATATAATAACTATCAACCTAGTTACGTAATTTTTTAAAGCACACAAGTTTTCCAAACATTTAATCTGGCTTTATAAATTACCCAATTAATTAACAATAAATTTTAATATTAACTGTCGATCAAAAGACGAACTGATATGACAAGAGAAAACCACCACTTGCCTTAGATAGTTTTGTCGATAAAACAACGTAAGGACGAACGTATCTAATCAGTAGGCTCAACTTCTGCTCCAATTCGGATCGAAAAGTGGTTTCATGATATACCTAAAATAAACCAGACTTAGTCAGTTTATTTTTAACAATATCACAAACACCAATTCAACAAGGTTTTCTAAACCAAGTTTACAAAGACTAATTGTTGAATTTGGTGTCTAATCCAATGTAAAACCTTATCCTTATTTAAATTATGACTTTAATCAAAATTTAAAATGTGATTTAAGCTACTGTTAAAACAAACAATGCTTCACTTAAGCAGAACATGGCTTACGATGATGGTGGTTGGGCTGGTGGATTCGGAGGCAGTCCAACGATAGTGCAAGAGTGTGTTAGGAGGAATACCTCAAAATTTAAAATGTGATTTAAGCTACTGTTAAAACAAACAATGCTTCACTTAAGCAGAACATGGCTTACGATGATGGTGGTTGGGCTGGTGGATTCGGAGGCGGTCCAACGGTAGTGCAAGAGTGTGTTGGGAGGAATACCTCTTTGTGATGCATCTTACACAACGCCATCTTCAACTTCAAGGAATGGTTGAATCAATACCATGAATATGAGGACAACGATCAAATCAATGGACTAGATATTGGATTGAATCACAATAAAACGCTTTCTAAATAACGTATTTCGACCCTCATACCACTTCTCTAAGGAGATCCAAAAGGGTAAAGGGTTACATGAAAAAAATCGATACGAGGATAAGCCAATCGCACCGATCTTGTTCTAGGATTTTTTAATCCAGATCGCACTTGAAAGGTTGTGTGTATATACTTTAGACTTGGTTAATATCAATTCTTTAATCGATCAAGATAGTAACCCATTGCCAACATCCGTATGACCCTTTATATAAGGTATGGGACGTTTCAAATATTTTGGAGCAAAGGAATTTGGTGGTTAAATCAGTTGAAATCGCCAAAAGAGCACCACCGCGGAATATTCCACAATAACGGTTTAGAGCCCGAGCCTCCTCTGATTTGGGGTCAAATCTGGAGTTAAATTCTCAGTACAAACTTTTTAACCCGGTTGAAATGCGCCCAAGATATAAACCCCATTTCCTTTAGTGCACAAACTTACCACAGACAAGTGCATGTCTGAGTTATATACCACGCTCTAGCATGTTATGTTAATATTAATTAACATGCACAAAGCTCTTTCAACTTGATTAAGACCTCAAGTCGATGCTCCAAACTCCATTCACTAGAAAATATACATCCGGAATCAAAGTTCGTTTACACGGGCGTGCACTACACACAATCCTAACCCACGTTCTACTGACTCGATATCCCGTTGACAACGTGAGAGTCGAGATAATATTAAAACGAACGTCAATTTACTAAAATTATCATCGTTCCTCCCCCATTTTAGTATAATCCATGACTCACTCCTTTCAAAAATGAGCCTTAATATAGACTCATGTAACGATTGAATTTCCACTTTAGTGTAAGATACATTCCAAATACTCAAGAATCAGGGTGTTCTATTGATTGAACCCTTTAACCCATTTGAGTACTTGTAGATAACACACACACACGAGTCTACTAACACCTTAACACGTATAACTTGACTCCAATAATTGCTTTGAGTCCATATCCTTGTTGAGCATATGTGGAACTAAATCTGAAGCTCCATGGAGCGACCATACTCCACGCACATATAGGTGAACATTTTTAATCATTCACTTGCAAAATCACTTTTTCAAAAGATCCAGTAAGAACTATAACTTCAATCTTATATGTCTTGCATGACCCAAGTACTCCCCTTAGGATGAAAATAATTTACCTACTCGCAATTTCTAAGTGTTGGGTTTCCACATTGAATTCAACCCCTAACGTTGTATTAGAGGGGGAATTGCAACCATCTTGATAACTGACTTGTAAACCAAGTCCCTAGCTAACCTTTTCAACAAGCGGGTCAATATGCCATAACATATACGTACAAACTTCAACAACTCTACTCTTAAGTAACAATATTTTCACGATCAAGTCCTCTAATGCCAAATATGACGTTTCCTCCATTGTACACTAAGTTATGCAATAGCCAAAGTTACCGCGCGACAAAAATGAAAACATGATCATTTTGTGTTAGACATAACTAAGATCTCATATTTTGAGTTCCTTAGTCATTCCACCTCCTTACCAACATCGATTAATTTTTGGAATTCATTCCATTGTTAAACTTAAGATGCATTCAACTAGCATCCAATAGTCTGTCTAATCTTGAGAGAAACTGATAATGCCAAAGGTCATAATCCATGGTCTTTCTTAAGGTATATCAACCTTTGTGAATGATTATCTATTGTTAAGATACATATTCAATGAACCATGAATATCAGAGCTAAGTATCATTACACCCTTGATAGGTATGAACTTTAGGCTCATAACCTTGTGTGTGCTCACGAGTGATCGATACTCATATAATCGCTACACCGTTTCCTCATATTTGATCTTACTACCAAGGATCTCACACACCTCACTCATGTCCTTCATGGATGCCTGGTATGTCTTAATTATTAAATATGTGTTTTATCCAACACCAATATGTCACTATTAAATGTTCAAGAAGATGTCAGAACCGGAATGATCTACATTTTACATAAACATACTTCACCTTTTGTTTCAAGTTAAACGTACTAGATAATCTTATTGACATGAGAATTACGTTAACTCATGCAACACTTGATTATTTCTCACTTTTCCCCTTTCTAAATTTCCAACAAATGAACTTCACTTTGGTCCATAAACTTATCGACCTTCATCTTCTTTCTTGAAGAACCTTGATAGCCCAAAGGCTAACAATCTCGATGGGAGATCCATTCACATGACTCATGTCATTTCTCATATCTCTCCTTACGAAGCTTAGTGACTTATCTCACATGGGTGTCTAACCTAATGCAACTTAACTTGATCCAATTTTACATTAGAACCAAGGTCTATAGTTTTGGCACTTGATCACAATTAGGTGTCATCAAACATTACATCTCATGACTCAATAGTGGATAGCACCTTAATAGAGTAATTTAGATCTATCACAAAGAATATATAAACCATTGAATATTTTAGCATATCGAATAGATGCAATCAGTATCTTTACCACCCAAAATATTCCTCTTGGGCGGTAAACAAATGATCACCATACATCCAAATAAATTTACACTATGACACATTTTTGTACCAAAGTTCTCATGGGTCAAATACATTCCATCAACATGAAATATATTTAACAAATAACAAGCCAAAACACGGCTCCAACCAAAATTGTCACTTTCCTCTTAGAGTAGAAAATCATGGAAAATCCATTTGAGAACATGCACACTCTCAACACACATCATTGCTCGCCTAGACACAACCTGACATATATTCGTCATGTACTGACTTATTTTATCCCGTGCAGTATGTAATATGTTATATCCATAGGGATTGGAAATAACTCCAAGGTCTCGTACTTCCTACCTCAATAAGTGCATAAACTCATTACCAAGTTTTCCTTTTAGAATAACACATAGTTATAAAGAAAGCATAACTTGTCTAGCATTAATCATATCACATGTAGATAATAAAACATCACATATATAAAATCTCATACATGATGAAATGAACAACACATATAATATATAATGATGACCGACAAATTTATACAACATATAGTAGAGTCAAAATGACTAGTCTTTTTGAAAACAATCGACTCAAATCTAGCCAATTAGTATGATAATACTTTAGGGCATGAACTAGTAGACTTAAGAAAGTAATTTGATCGATAACCGACCAATCTATACAAAGTACAGTAAGGTCGAGATGACTAATCTATATAAAATACAATATAGTCACAGATAACAAATCAATATGAGAATATTGTAGGGCATAACATAACCAGTAGACTAAAAAGTCATTTGGTCAACCTAATAGACTTATCAAGTAATCTGTATCAAATACCGTATACCTGAATCAAGTAATCTAGAAACATGAGTAATGTATACAAAAGTATAGTAAACTCATATACACAAGACCTCATCTTACTCATGAGATACTTGTCCTTAGCCTTTTAAGACTTTAATCCGAACAGGTTTCATACCGCCCGCTTCATTTTCGTCCATATAGACAATGAACTCTAATTTGATTAATTGTGCATCTCTTGCATCCATATTAATCATGAAACTTAGGAAATTATGATCTCCATAGCGACGTATACACCATGACCAATATTATATACCATGTTCATGCACATATTCTTCGACCAATTTAATGGCACGCGATTACAAATGAACACAATATTTAATATATAAGCACTTGATTTTGATCACACATATAGAAGTTATAATCTTTCATCACCCAATAACATGGAATGAAAACCCATCAATTTAATTTCCACCATGGTCATTCATATATAACTATTAAGAAATTTTATCATACATGCTACGAAATCCATCACCATTAAATGGTATACTCATGCTCATATGTAATCATGATGCCCCATGAACAAGTTTAACTAATATCAACGTCATGAATTTATGACCACCATGTTATCATTTATCATCAGACTACGTATACATGTGAATTTACAGTCAAATGATACAAAAACATCCTTCATACGTTGTCCTGATTTTCATTAGACCCAACACTTCCATCCTTGATTAATAAAATGTGAAATTTTAGACGTGATAAATTAATAAAAACAAGTTAGTATTAATTAGAAGATCTAAGATCCAAAGTTCTCCATTATAGAGAACGCCCAAATGCTTAATAAAATATATTTCACATAGAAGCTAAGCAACTAATAACTTATTAAAATATAATATCAACTGAAATAATAAATATGCAATTAATGTCCATAATTAACCATATGATGTAAGATCAATATTAGAAACTATGTGATGTTTTGATAAATAAAATCTATGTGATGTAAGATTACTTTAAAAAATATGTAATATAAGATTACTTAAAATATTATGTGATGCAGAACTTACACATTTTATGAATCAGAAATATTAAAAAAAGTATATTACGTATCATCCTCATCATTTTAATCCCTTCCAAGAACATTGAAAAATCTCTCATTGGTGTAAAGAATAGGGTTTTCTACATCAACGATCAATCATTTGCACATTAGGACGAACCCGTTTTAACTTTTTTTCTTCTTAAAATTGATAAAAATGTAAGGGATGAGTGTATCTTCGTGATGAACCACAATGGACGCCATCTTCAACACCAAAGGAATGGTAGAATCAACACCACGAAGATGAGAACAACGATCAAATCAGTGGCTTGGATATTGGATTGAATCGCGTTTAAACGCTTTCCGAATATCGTATTTCGACCCTCATACCTCTCCTCCAAGGAGATCCAAAAGCCTAAAGGGTTGCACGAAATCGACATGAGGATAAGACAACCAGCCCGATCTTCTTCTAGGCTCCTTGAATCAAGATCGAACACTAGGAGATGTTTTTGTTTATGTATTTTCGACTTATGTTACTTAGAATCGATTGATCAAGTTCGTAACCCTTGCCAAAACCCATTGGACCCTATATATAGAGTATGGGATGTTCCATACATCTTGGAGAAAAGAAACAAAGCCTTAAAAACGGTTAAAACCGTTCCAAAGTGCACAACCGCTCAAGAGCACTTTATAACCCGGATTACTGTTGAATCGGGCTATATTCTAAAGCAGTTATTTACAACACAGGTTTTATAACCCGGTTGTAACACTCCCGGGTTATAAACCTCAGCTTTCTTCATCGCGCGAATTGAACAGACACAAGACATGTCCGGGTTATATACCCTGCTTTACCATGTTATCTTATATTGATTAACATGTACATGACTTTTCCAACCCGATTAATTTTTCGGATCACATGCTCCAAACTCTACACTCCAAAATATAAATCTGGAATCAAAGTCCGTTTACATGGGTGTGCACTCCACACACTCCTAACCCACGTTCTAACGACTCGATATCCCGTTGGCAATGTGAGAGTCCCGATAATACTAAAACGAACGTCGATCTACTAAAATCATCAACATTCCTCCCCCATTTTAGTATAATCCTTGACTAATACCTTTTAAAACAAGTCTTCATACCAGACTCATGCATAAATGAAAATGTCCTAAGGATTGAATTTCCACCTTAGTGTATTACACATTCCAAATACTCGAGAATCAGGGTGTCCTATGGATTGAACCCTTCAACCCATTTGAATACTTGAAGATAACACACACACAAATCTTCACACTACTCCAAGTGTTATACTTGACACTATTACAGCCATGTGTCCTTATCCATTCATGAGTGCATACAAAGCCAAGCCCAAGCTTATTGAAGCGGCATCACTTCACACTCACATAGGTAGATTCTTTCTTATCATGCACCTGCAAATGCATTTTTCCAAAAGATCTATTAAGAAGATAAACTTCATCCTAAACCTTCTTTGCAGGACCGAGCACAAACTTGGGATGATATATAAACATGTGCTCCAATCTCTAAGTGTGGACTTTCCACATTGAATTCAGCCTCTAACGTCGTATTAGAGGGGAATTGGGTATCCCACCATTAAAGATTTCAAATGGGCTTTAATCCATCCCTATAACCGACTTGTGAACCAAGTCCCTAGCTAACCTTTTTTAACAAGCGGGTCAACCAAACATTAGAAGTACGTACAAACTTAAACAACTCAACTTTTGAGTAACAGTCTTTTCACGATCAAATCCTCCAACACCAAAAAGGTGTTCCCCCATTGTTAAGTTAGCTAAGTAATAGCCAAAGTTACTGTGCACCAACAATGAAACAGGATGATCTTGTGTTAGACATATTCGAGATCTCATATTGTGAGTATCTTAGTCATTCCACCTCTTTGCCGGTTTTGACTAATATAAGGAATTCCAATTCCATTGTCAAACTTTCAACATCCAAAAGTCTCCCTAATTTCGAGAGAAACTGACAATGCCAAAGGCCATAAATCACTGGTCTTTCTTAAGGTTAATCAACCTTTATTGAATCATTAGCTACCGCTAACATACATATTCATTAAACCATGAATATCCGAGCTATGATATCATTATACTCTTTATAGGTATAAACTTTAGGCTCGTAACCTTGAGTGTGCTCACGGGATAGCGAATTTCAAATAGCGCTATGCCTTTCCTCCCGTTTTGATCCTACTACCAAGGATCTCACGCACCTCCCCCATGTCTTACATGGATTCCTCCATGACAAGTATGTCTTAATTAATAAATACGTGTTTTATCCAACACTAACATGTCACAAGACAATGTTCAAGACGACGCCATAACTGGAATCATCAACCTTTTACATAGACACACTTCACCTTTTGTTTCAACTTAAACCCACTAGACAATTTCAAAGACATGGGAATTACGTTAACTCATGCAACACTTGATTAATTTGCACTTTTCTTTTCCTTAATTTTCGACAAAAAAGCCTCACTGTTTACTCATTAATCCTTTCTCCTCTAAGGAGATCTGAGCAACCAAACGATGGATATCAAACTTGATTGATCCAATATATATTTTGTCTTAATCCTTTCTCCTCTAAGGAGATCTGAGCAACCAAAGTTCGCATGGGTCAAGTATGTTCCATCAATATAGAATATACTCATAATTAACAAGTCAAAATATGACTTCACCCATTATCGTCACTTTTCTCTTAGGAGTAAGACATCATGGAAAATCCATTTGAGAACATGCTTGTTATTCGAACACATCATTACTCGTATAGACACAACCGGCATATATATGTCATGTGCCTAATTCTTTTCCGATCAATATGTCATATTATATAACCTTAGGGATTGGAATTAGATCCAAATCCTAGTACCTCCCACCTTAATAAGTGCGCAATTCATAATCAAGATTTTCCTTGTAGAGTAACACATGGTCATATATAAACCATAACTTGTCTAGCAATAATCATATTATATGCAAATAATATAACATTACACATACTAAATCTCATACATATAAAATAAAATGCATAACATATATACAATATATAAATAACCGACCAGTCTATACAAAGTATAGTAGGGTCTAATGACTAATCTATTTAGAAACAGTAGAGTCAAGTCTAGCCAATCAGTATAACTATACTGTAGGGCATGAACCAGTAGACTTTTCAGTAATCTGGTTTTAACCGACCAATCTATACGAAGTACAGTAGGGTCGAAATGACTAGTCTGTATACAATACAGTAGAGTCAAACATAGCCAATCAGTACACGAACACTGTAGGGCATGGCATGACCAGTAGACTAAAAGTAATCTGGTCAACCTAGTAGACTTATCATCAAGTAATCTGTATTAAATACAGTAGACATGAATCAAGTAATCTAGAAACATGAGTAGTCTATACAAAAGCATAGTAGACTCATAAAATCACACAAGACCTCATCTAACTCATGAGATACTTGTCCTTAGTCTCTCGAGACTTAATCGAACGGTTGCACCGTCCTCCACCTTCCGTTTAAACCAACGAAAAGTCCATAATCATATATACCTTATGATCATGCTATATATATACACATATATATACACGAGGAAACAAATATTTTAAACATTCCTCATTCTCCTGTTCAACCATTTAGGTTAAAATTGTCCATCCAAATCTTTAAAAAGACTAATGAACTTTTCCTCCATCCAAATCACAAAGGACCTTAGAAAATACAACTCGACTGGTAATACTTAATTACACTAATCCCATGACATGTGAAATAGACGTTCATGCCTATTCTTTCCTTTGATCCCATCAGTCTCATATTACATACAAAATATAGCATATTGAATCAATTAATCATCAAGAGTAATTACCACACATATGATTGTACATTTAAAATCAAAATGACACACACATCCATCATACATATATATGCTCACCATGAACCCAAATAAACGTGTACGGGTTACCATGATAAAAAACATGGTTCTATATTAACATGATCATACACATAAATTTAACAGTATATTATATCAATTATACGACCTTTTATGACCCATGCATGATCATAGATCATAATAATAATATAATACCGTCATGCAGTAAGCATCATCGTCATGACTAATAATACCAACATTTATGATATAAAACATGGACATTAGATATATACCACTAGTGATAGTTTTCAAAACTGATATTAAATACAAGTCACAAGTCCAACTTAACGTTTATCAATTAAAATTCCATCCATGTGTACACATGTATCTTGGCATAACCACCCATGATCCATGGGATTTTGAATCGCACATCTGCAAAATGAGGAATTAATCCATGCATATCTATTTATATATAGATATCAAGAGGCTGCATATCCTCTTCCGGCCTCATCATCATCATGACTTAAATCATCATGATCTTGCGCGTGCCAATGAATACCAACCGAACATGTCGGTTACAAATTCACACAACCACCAAAATGTGGTCCATAATACCGTGAACCATAAATCTTTCAATTCATTGTATTTGGATGTCTTATTCGCTCCAAATCCGCCATATAAAAGATCAACGCAGAATTACGATATTCGATTGTTAGGGATGAGTGTCTCTTCGTGATGAACCACAAGGGACGCCGTCTTCAACACCAAAGGAATGGTAGAATCAACACCACGAAGATGAGAACAACGATCAAATCAATGGCTTGGATATTGGATTGAATCGCGTTTAAACGCTTTCCGAATATCGTATTTCGATCCCTCATACCTCTCCTCCAAGGAGATCCAAAAGCCTAAAGGGATTGCACTGAAATCGACATAGGGATAAGACAACCAACCCGATCTTGTTCTAGACTCCTTGAATCAAGATCGAACACTAGGAGATGTTTGTGTTTATGTATTTTCGACTTATGTTACTTAGAATCGATTGATCAAGTTCGTAACCCTTGCCAACACCCATTGGACCCTATATATAGAGTATGGGATGTTCCATACATCTTGGAGAAAATAAACAAAGCCTTAAAAACGGTTAAAACCGTTCCAAAGTGCACAACCGCTCAAGAACACTTTATAACCCGGATTACTGTTGAACCGGGCTATATTCTGAAAGCAGTTATTTACAACACAGGTTTTATAACCCGGTTGTAACACACCAGGGTTATAAACCCCAGCTTTCTTCAGCGCGCGAATTGAACACACACAAGACATGTCCGGGTTATATACCCTGCTTTACCATGTTATCTTATATTGATTAACATGTACATGACTTTTCCAACCCGATTAATTCTTCGAATCACATCCTCCAAACTCTACACTCTAAAATATAAATCTGGAATCAAAGTTCGTTTACATGGGTGTGCACTCCACACACTCTTAACCCACGTTCTAACGACTCGATATCCCATTGGCAATGTGAGAGTCCCGATAATACTAAAACGAACGTCGATCTACTAAAATCATCAACAAAAAATATATAAATGGGCTAAGTAAATGTCTTAGTGAGTCCAATAGTCTTTGAATAAGATGGCAAAATTGTCCCAAGTTCAATGAACAACCCAATACTTGAAAAAATATTGCAAAAAACCAAGTTTCCTTATAATCTTACGATTCTACGTAGAATCCTGATTCTAACGATCCTATTACGATCATAGTACGACTCTACCACGTACGACTATTTCCATACGATTTGTGTCATTTTGTATGTTTTGGATCGTAGAATCGTACGATTCTACGACTCGGATCGCGATTTTAACAACACAGCATATATGTATGGAAATGTAGAAGGATATGTATGGGTTTTTTTGTAATTACATTTCGTTTGTATTAAGCTCTCTTTGAGCATTTTGTTAGATTGATTCTAACAAAATTCCTCTTTCAACCTCCCTCTCTCTCTCTCTCTCTCTCTCTCTCTCTCTCTCTCTCTCTCTCTCTCTCTCTCTCTCTCTCTCTCTCTCTCTCTATCTCTATCTCTCTCTCTCTCTCTCCTCTAGTTCATCAATGGAGATTAGCTCAATGTCTCTTTTTTCTCTTGTTTATTGAGTTTGACATGGTATCAGAGCAAGATTTTGTTCTTGGATTAAACGCCTTAATCTAATTAGCGTTTTTCTTGAAAGATCAAATGGCGATCGGTGAGAATCAAGCAATGAATGCTTACAACGATCCTCTTTTCTTGTAAAATTTGAATCATCCTGGGGCTCAGTTGGTTTCAATAATGTTCGTTTCAATAGATTACCTCAGTTGGAGTCATGGACTAAGGCTAGCACTCGGGGCGAATTTGAAGCTAGGGTTCATCGATAAAAGTTGCAAGAAACTAGAGGTTAAAGTTGAAAATCTTGCGCGATGGAGCGGGACTGAATTATATGGTTTGTTTCTTGTTTCTAACTCTATGATTGCATGACATTTCTAGTGGATTGAGGCATGTTACTTCCACGAAATAACTCTAGGATGAGTTATGTGAAAGATATGCACATCGAATTCTCCATTAGTGTTTCAGTTGAGAAGAAACTTGTCAAATTTGAGGAGGATAATCTTTCAGTGACCGATTACAGTGGAAAGCTGAAAATGCTTTGGGATGAGATTCGAAGTTTGGATCCTCTACGTGTGTGTGAATGTGGGGCAAGGAAATCTTGTACTTATAAGCTAACAAAGAAATTGTTGTTGGCTGATTCTAAGAACAAGATGATGGACTTCTTGATGGGATTATATGATGGTTTTGAGAATGTCAGGAGTCAAATTCTTGACATGGATCCATTGCTAACTGTGAATAAAGCATTCTATTTGGTTCAACGAATAGAAAGGCAAATGTTCCTCAAAATTTAGAGGTGAGTGCTTTAGCTGCTGGGAGACAACAAGGGAGGTTGTCTAAGGAATAATACAAAAAGATGAAAATGCAGAGATTCTGTGACTTTTGCAAAAAAGAAGCGACATCTCATGGAAGCATGTTTTAAGCAACATGGTTTTCCAGATCGGTATAAGGGAACCAAGAACAGTTTTGAGTATCAAGGGCAACAACCAAGAGCTAATGTGGTTGTACAATAAGACAATCCTTTAGAGTTTGATGAGACTCCTCAAGACAAAGGTGTTGCAAATGTTTCTATTGAGAAACATGAGCAAATTGACAATGCTTTAATCTCTACATGTTGCCAACAAGTTATGCATATGAAAGGGAAAGATTAGTTACATATAGTGTGGCAAATTTTGCAGGTAAAATATTTAATTCTACACTTTTACATGCTAGAATTGGGAATCTTGACAGTTGCTGGATAATTGATATTGGTGCTATAGACCACATGTGTTGTAATGATTCACTATTTACTGTCGTAAAGGATATTAGCAAGACAATATTAGTTGGATTAATTGATGGATAACTTGTTAAAGTGAGTAAAGTGGGTGATGTTTTCTTAGCTAAAGGGATAATACTCGGGGATGTGTTGTATATTCCTGAATTTAAATAGAATTTGTCATCAGTTTAGAGACTTATTGATCAAGATGGACTTGTTGTTATATTTTCTTCTAAAGGGTATGTTTTCCAAGACCCTTTAATTAAGCATATCAAGGCTGAGGGAGAAAGGATATTAGATCTTTATAAAGTCACAACTAGTTCTAATGGAGTAGGGAGTTCTTCAGCTGTTCAAAGCAATCTGTATAAACGATTTGCTTGTAATAAGTCAGGTTTTGACTCTATGTTACAGTTTTCTAATTATGTTGTGTTCTCATCACTACAAATGATACTTGGTCATGTTTTATTATCCAAACTAAAACACTTATGTGTTGATGGTATTGCATCTTTGAATGAATTGTATTGTGAAACTTGCATTTTGGCCAAGCATCATAAATTGCCATATGATAGAAGTAGTTCTATTGTTGTTTTACCTTTTGCCTTGGTGCATGTGGATCTATGGGGGATTTATAATTATGCATGTCTAGGTGGTGCAAGGTATTTTCTTACCTTGGTAGATGATCAGAATAGAGTCACTTGGACTTTTCTCATAAATAGTAAAGAGTTGGTTTGCATGACCTTGATTGATTTTATTGCTCATGTGAGAACTCAATTTGAGGAAGTTGTGAAAGTCATTAGAAGTGATAATGGAATTAAAATAGGGCGGAATCAATGTCAAAGTTATGGGAATAGTTCATCAAAGGTCTTTTCTAGGGAATCCTCGACCGAATGAGAGAGTCGAGTGCAAGAATAGGCACCTGATTGAGATTACAAGAGCATTGAGGTTGTATGCTCAGTTACCCAATTAGTTTTGGGGTGATTGTGTCTTAGCTGCTACACATCTCATCAACAAAATGCATAGCTTTGTGTTAAATTGGAAAACACCTCTTGTGGTCTTACTGAAAAGGAAACCATCCTATGATAACTTGAGAGTCATTGGTTACTTATGTTATGCTCTTCACAAAAGTGGTGATAAATTTGCTTCTAAGGCAAGAAAGTGTGCCTTCTTTGGTTATCTTTATACTAAAAAAGCATATAAGCTCTATGATTTAGAGACACATCAAGTGTTTGTTAGTAAAGATGTCATTTTGAAGGAAAATATTCTGCATTTTCATGCTTCTTCTCTACCAGTTGACAGTAATACACTTGCTAAAGATGTTATTGGATGATGCTGACATTGGCCATTCATCTTCTGAACATTCTCTACTGCCTACTAGAGATACTTTACCTTTAGTTAACCCTGCATTGGATGATGCTGACATTGGCCATTCATCTTCTGAACATCAATCATTTAGTGATCATATTTCTTCTTAACATGCAGTAGTACCTATTTCTGCACATGATTCAGTATCTTCTCAATCTATTTCTCCATGATTCTCTATTCATAATGAAGTTGAGTTTCCTCCTTTGGCAAGAACACCACCAATACTTAGACAAACCACACGAGCTAGAGATTCTCCTAGCAGATTTCTAGTCTTTTCTTGCTTCTCAGTGTCATATGTCATCTTATACTTCTGAGTATAGAGCTCAACTGGATAATGTGATGTCTCATTATGAGCATGTTTCTTATCATCAAGCTGCAAAAGATCTTTTTTGGGTAGATGTTGTGCAGAAGAGGTTAGATGCTTTTGAAATCAATCATACTTGGGATTTGGTTTCAATGCCTTCAGATAAAGTTGCTATAGGATGAAAATGGGTATTCAAGATTAAATTTTGACTTGATGGAACTGTTGAGAGTTATAAAGCCAGATTTGTGGCTAAAGGATATAATAGAATAGAAGGAAATAATGATAAGTATACCTTTACTCTTGTTGCTCAGTTTGCTTTAGTCAGAATTTTTTAGCTCTTGCTACTACACATAATTGGCCTATTCATCAACTAGATGAAGAAGTCTACATGACTTTGCCCTAAACATATGACAAAGGGACTCCAGATCAGGTATGTCACTTCAAAAGATATCTATATGGCCTTAAACAAGTCTCAAGAAAGTGAAATCTTGAGCTTACTGGTTGTTTCTTACTCTTGTTTTGTGCAATCTAACCATGATTATTCAGTCTTTGTGAAGAAAGAATAAAGAATGACTAGAATGGCTTTTGTTTTCAGTCTTTGTAAAGCAATAATAAAGAATGACTAGAATGGCTTTTGTTTATGATGATGACTGATGATATGTTTATCTCATGGGATAATGTGCCTGACATTTGGGCTACTAAAGATGCTCTTCATTATGCTTTTCCTATTAAGGACTTTGGTCCTATCAGATATTTCATTTGTATTGAAGTAGCTAGATCAGCTAGTGGCACTTTTTTGAATCAAAGGAAATACTTTCTAGACTTCGTAAAGGATACTAAGATGCTAGATTGTAAGGTTGCTAAATTTTCTCTTTAGAGTGGCTTGAAACTTTCCATATATCATGGGGAGTTATTAGAAGATCTAGAAATTTTCAAGAAGACTTATAGAGCGTCTACTGTACTTGAATCTCACTCGCCCTGAACTCCTTTGTGATTTACAACACTTAATGATGAACACGTGGGTTCGAGCGTGTAATTCATAAATTTAATTTTATTTAACGTTTTTAACGTCAAAATATGCACAAAATTACCTCATTTTTTTTTTAGCCTTCATATATCACCCCATTGTAGTCTTAAAAAACCAACCTCTTTGTTATCTTTTTCAAATAATATATATTTTGTTTCCGCAAAATCATCCACAATTTATCCCACTTAAAAAAAATTACCACATTTTCATCTTGTTTTAATTTTTTTTATAAACTATACATTTTTTTATGCTTGCTTCTTAAGGTATTACCATTAATTATCAAAAAATACTTTTGAACTCAACTCAATAAATGATCTTGAATTTGCATAAAAATATCCATAATTTGTGATATTATAAAAAACAACAATTTTCAATAAAAGTACTATAATATCGAGCCCTCAAATGTAATATTTTCAATAACATTACTCTAATATATAGTCATAGTACAAGTCCCCCAAATATATTGTGACAGCCCTGATCATCATCACGATAATATTACAATACCAATATGAAAAATATTACAGGGACATATAACGTACTCATTTTGAATCCAGTTAACCAAAAGCCACCAAACGGTTCTCCTCTAATGGAGAATATAAACTGGACGCAATCATGCAACCGATGCATATATCGTCTCAATAAATTAATCTATAACCGTGCATGATATGTTTCAATCCAACGATTCGAACACAATTCCTATATCGGAATTGTAAGTTGATAACTAGGGAATTCATCCAAACATACAATTAAAATCAACCCGTCATTCATCGTAATAGTATAGAGGAATCCCATGATCATACTTAGTTGGAACGATGACGTTCTTTTTGGTTTTTGTGATTATAAATACCATTAAGTTTGATTAGTTCCAGATTTATTGGTTTTGGTGATTATAAACACCATTAAGTTTGATTAGTTTCAGATTGATTGAATGAGTAGGAAACATTGAAACCAAGAGATAATCAAAACGGAGAAGCATAGAAACAAAGAATCAACAAGGGAACAATGAAGCTAAGCGAAGTGAATGAATGAAGCGTGTATGTTGTAGAGAAAGATGAGAAGGGAACAACGTCAAGGAACGCAATTAAGAGGTTTTATTTGGCCAATCTAGGTTAGTTAGGGTTTTGGTTTAATTTGTGATGTTGGAAACTTCAAGATAAGATTGGTCAATTATGAAAAGAAGATCTCGAAGATCACTTGGGCCGCAAGGCAGAGAAAAGATAGAGTTAAACTTAGTCTTAAGGTTAGAATCATATATATCGATACAAGATAAAAATAACTGTATATACCAAAATAGAGAGGGAGGTTCAGGATGCGAAATATTCTTACGGTGTAAAGTGCGAAACAGTCGCGTTCATAAATTGACACCAAATGTTCATTATCTGGGCGGTAATGTTCATTATCTGGGGGGTAATGTTCAAGGGACGGTACTGTTCAAAAAAAAGGGGGGAAATAGTGAATAGTGACGCGGTGGCATAACCGTAAATACGGCGAACTTTTTTTTCATTATTTTGTTTCGGTCAACATTTTTTTTTTTTTATTTATTGTCTCTGATCGTTCTGGAATAGACAATTATTGACGTTCACATATAAATACTACATGTTTCATTTTATGTGCCGTAAAGTTCACATATAACATGATCATGTTCAAACACATGTCTTTGAACATTTAGTGCTTATTTGTGAACGTGAATGTATAAATAAATGAACATTTAGTGCTTATTTGTGAACCTTCTATATAGGCTAATCCAGAATGATCAGGGGACGAAAACGAAAAAAATAAAAATAAAATTGTTGACCGAAAAAAAAAAACAGACGGCCGAGATCACTTCGTATTTTGCACCCTTAGACCACTTCTCACCTGATCCCACTTCCCAAAATAGATATTAGTTAGGCTAATTATTTAGAGTGACACGTGATTGGCCAATTTAGGTTAGTTGATGGGCTTTATCTACGCCTATATATACATGAGAGGTTACACTTGTGAAATGTTACGCAATTAAGAGATTCTAAGCCATATATAGAGAGAAGAATTGAAGTTACGCAATTACGAGAAATGTTACGCAATTAAGAGGTTTTATTTGGCCAATCTAGGTTAGTTAGGGTTTTGGTTTAATTTGTGTTGTTAGGGTTATTGTTAGGGCCCCTGGATCCCGTCCACATGGAGCGCTCTGAGGTGTCGAGACATGTTGCCTCAGATCGTTGTTGAAGGAGACGCTACGGAGATGACCGTAAACAATATATCGAAAAGAGCTATTGAGCGACACATTCAGGGAAGATCTCGTTTCTGTAAATAAAAGATCCCTTATTCCGGATAAGTATGGGGACTCGTCCAACTCTTTCTTAATGAAATATTCCATGCTAAGGGATAAGATAATATATTTTGTATACACAAATAGTATTACCATATCTACATTATCTTACTTAAGCTCCAAGCAAATATTCTATCTTGTATATGTGGTAATCCTATCTCCACTAGGATTAGGCATGGACCTCTATATAAGGAGAGTATGCAATTCTTGTAACATACCATATGTACATTACCTTACATTATCATACTTTTGTCCCCAATAGTGTAATCCTTGGCCTTATACTCCACAATCAAAGTCGATGGCGTCCTAATCCAAAGTCCGGCCAAAATAATTGGCAGCCCACCGTTGGGATGAGAGTAAAAAAGATTACACCTTTTTTTTTCCAACCACAAACACTACAACCCTTACAACATGTCCACCAACGGACCTACTAACGATATTACTGTGTCTGAAGATGTCATCGTCACCACAAACACACCACCATCTCAAAATCTGCTCGATCAGACTGGTCCCAATGTTCCGGGGGACCAATACGCCACCGACATGACGGAACTCCGTGAAAAGATGAAAGATTTAGAGGAGTCGCTCGTTGTTCAAATATCCCAGTCTGAAGCACAACTCTAAGAGGTGCTGAAAGAGAACGAGGCGTTGCATTCCCAAAATATGTCCATGCCGTCACTAGAACCTTGTTCTCGACTCCAATACGTTCGCAACGACACCGTCAGGTGTATCAGCCTTGAGTCCGCTGCTATCAGCCCGTCCTTTTCAACTCCGTCCATGATGTCGTCCGTGGGCACAGAAGGATCTCGCCACCCGATGGCAACAACCAGTCAATTCGTCCATAATCTAGAAACAACCAATATGATGGAGGCGTTGTCCATGGAGTCGCTCGAAGAGGTCATTGAAAGAAAGTGGCGCGAGAAGCATAAAACTTTAGACGAATATTTGCTCAAATACCAGGGGTGCCCAGACCCATCGAGGAGGAAGGCGACGACTGCTACTCCAACTCACCTTCACCGACGCCATTGCTCACGTCAAAATCCCTAAGAAGTATACAGTCCTTGATATGGCATCGTACGATGGGAAAACTTACCCTGATGACCATTCGATGTACAAATAGAGTCTGAGGATGAGCGCGATGCCTAAACACCTGAAAGAGGCCATGATGTGCAAGTTGTTCGGGTCCACTATGAAAGGCTTTTCCTTGACATCGTTCATAAACCAGCCCAATGATAGCATCTATTTTGTACATTTTTAGATCATACTTTTTGTGTATTGATTGGGTGTTCTCATGCACTTCTTAGATGTCTACACCCAATTTTTACATGATTTCAGGCACCTTGGAATACCTTTCAACTTAAAAGATGAATGTTGAAGATTTGAAGAGTAAAGATGTACTCTCTGAGTATGTACAAGATAGTTTTGAAGAGCATTGAAAAATCCGAGTTACGCACTAAAGATGTCCTTTCCATGTCTCTTTCATGCAATGCTTTGTTCCAGATCTATAGTTATCGTATTGGGGTCATTGAGGTGGCGTTGGAAAGCTTACTCAACGAGCTACACTTTGTTTTTTTACTCTGAGTCCAAATTCCCACTCAAAGGGGGCCAAAATCACACATCTTTGAGACGCACGGTTTGATGCACGGCCATACCATGAACTGCCCCCATTGAAAGTGCACGGCCATTCAGCAGTTCGTGCACTCAAGTGCACGAACCGCACACTTGTCTCAGTTAAGCCGCACAGTCTGTTGACAGTCCGTGCACTTGACTACACAGACATGTGGTGGTCCGTACACACATGTTTTTCCCAAATTTGATTGGATTCGGCCTAATGCTATATTTAGACATTTTTATATGCTTTTCTAGGGGATTTTTCAGACTTCATCTTCCATCTTTGACATCGTTGTTCTATCCCTAGTGTGTTTTTGGAGATTCTTTTGAATATTTTTGCAAGATTGGAGATTGCTTCCCTAGATTTGATCAAGTATTTTCTTCTTCTAATCTAGTCGAGCGATTTCTTTTGTTCTTATGATGTTTTTGATTGTTTCTTTAAGCATGCCTGGCTAATTCCATTTTTGTAAGGTTAGGGTGATCCCAACAATGAGTAGGTAGAATTGAATGTGATATTTGCCGAAACTGAACCTTAAAACTTTGTTTGATTCAATTCTAGAGTCCTTAATGCAATTGATGAAAGTTGATTAGATTTATGTTAGGTTTCAGACTGATAGAAGATACCCTTAGTAGATAGCTCAAATAGGGTATAGAATCGACATGAGATTATTTTTATCAGACTACTAGGAATTGAACCTAAGTGTTATTTATGCGACAACAACTTAATTACTCTTGTGGAATACTAAGCTATCAATGAAACCATAGGTTTATTTGGACTTAGCGGAACGCGACAACGAATGTTGATTCAGTTGATCTTCAGATTCTAAGTGCCCAAAGGGTCTAGATTTGATTAGATCAATGCAACAACGATTGTTAGTTAGAATTTAAACACATCTATTATCAATTGAAAAGAGTTAGTAGATACTTTAGATAGCTTATCTTCAAACAAATATAAATAATTTTTTCAGGAAGATATCTAGTAAGTTTACCAAGACATTGTTGTGGAGATGCATAGTCCTAGGATCTTTCATCTACTGATTTAAAACCATATTTTGCACATTTTGTGTATTTCGTTTTAGACATAACTCTACAAAACTCACTTATTAAGGCTTAGCTTATTAGTTCTAGTTACAATTGACACTACATACCTCGTGGGAACGATAGTTGAAAAGCTACAACTGACCTCCTACGCTTGTGGGTAGGGTTTAGTCCTATGAAGTATTTGGTGCCGCTGCCAGGGACTATTGCTAGTATCAATTGTTTTCTTACAATTGGTAAGGCTAAGTCTTTATTTATTTTTGATCTTGTTTTCTATGTCTTTGTTTTCAGGTTTGTTTTCATTTGATGTGAAGAGTCGTGCGCGCTAGTAATCTCAACGACTACAATCCCGAACCTGAGCATACTTTTCGTTTGTGAAAGAGGCAACAATGCGAAGCCGGATAACATACAATGGCTGACGGAAGACAAGGAAACGATAATGATTGGCAACTTCAGGTTTTCCCATGACGTTGGTTGATTATGTGTTGCCAAATCACCTTGGTTCCAATTATGGTGTCGTCCAACATCTAGTACAAGCGTGAAACTTTGAGGTTAAACCTTCTCTGATCAACATCGTTCAACAAAATCAGTTTGGAGGTCTACCATTTGAAAATCCACACCAGTATCTAAATACTTTATAGAGCTGATGGACACAATGAAGATTCATGAGGTGTCCAGGATGTGCTTCTACTGCGGGTTTTCTCATTCTCTCTATGAGACAGGGCTAAGGCTTGGTTCAAGGCCGTGCCTCAAGCTCCCATAACGACTTGGGATGAGTTAGCTAAGGCCTTACTCAACAAGTACTTCCCACGCAAGAAGATTACTGAGATGATGAATCAGATTACTGCCTTTCAGATAAAGGATGAAGAGTCTCTTTATGAGGTATGAGAGAGATTCAAAGAGTTGCTGATGTTGTGCCCTCACCATAGGCACCCTAAATGGAGTCTACTACATGTTTTCTACAATGTTGTTGATAGCTCTACAATACTAATTATTGATGCTTTAGTACGTAGTAAAATTATGAGTATGAAAGTTGATGATGCTTGGCACTTGATTGAGAATACTACTCAACACTCTCATTACACTAGTACAAATTTATTGTTTTATCCCGGTTCCGTTCCTTCATTTTTCTCGGTTGTGAACCGAGATATTTAGTTGCGTGATAAAAAAGAAACCGTGTCACATCCGTGATAAATAATATGTTTTTATCACGGTTGTAGAACCGTGATATATAGTCCTAAAAACTAGCATTAAAGAAAGGCATGCACGCTCCCTTGTTGGTTAATATCACGGTTATGAACCGTGATGTATTGTTTGAAAACCGATATTAATGTGTCGACCAATCCCTTCTGTACAAAGTATAGATGCCGGTTATAACCGTGATAAAAGGTCAAATTCAAGCGCGCGTAAATATCATTTTATCACGGTTATTGATAGCGGGATGTATGATATGAAAATTCGCGTCCGATTAAAAATGTTTTTATCATGGTTTTCGGTATCCGGGATATATACTACTAGTCCGGAAAAACATTTTAGTACGGTTATTTGATATCCGGGATATAAACCTGTCTAGTTTAAGTTCCCAATGCATTAATTTGCTTGCCTGTCCCTGTACTATATATATATTTCACCCACATTTCATCTTTGATTCGTCAAAGGCATACAACATACACACTTCTCATCTCATAACCAACCACACAATATCATGTCAAAAAATATATTTCATATACTTCATAAGAAGTTATAGACAACATGAGTTCAAATCGAGTTAAATAGTCGAATATTAAAGTAAATCAAAGTTGTACCTATGATTGCTAAGAATCAATATATAATCTATTTCAAAAATGTGTTCACTCCAACTAAAAATATACTAAATAAGTTTGCATCTACTAATACTTGAGATAAGAGTTGAAATCTGAAGAATTTGAATCCCTTGCTAGCAATTGAGGACCTGAACAAGTTAAGAAAATAGAGCATATATATTAGTTCATATTACATGTATAAATGATTTAAATGACAGTGTAACTTCATTCTTACTTATATATGCATGAAATTTAAAAACCTTTAAAATGATTTAAAACCATATATGGTACTAAAAGGTAAGAAATTTAACTAATTGTCAGTAATTTCACTACAAAATTCCATCCACTCCACTCGAATTTGATCAATTTCTTTTTGTGTATACTTTTCCTTTCTTGAATAATACTGCAAATTTAAAGACAAGTTAGACTACATGTACAGTAACGTAGCTGCACCATTCGAGAAAAAATAGATAATTAAAATAAACAAAAGTTACCAAAAATAGTCAACACTAACAATAGAAATTACTATATAGCACAATAACTGAAAGAACCTGTGCCTAAAACTACCAAATCAGAGGAGGTAATTTATCAAATAGCCTCCTTCATATATATATATATATGAAGGATGTCCCCACACCAAACAAAAAATGATATTTTCAGCTTTGACATCCTCCGTTCCCAAAGCATGTCCCCACACCAAACAGATCAGAAACTCATCACTTCATATATATATATGCATAGTGTCAATCTAGACAATAAGACATCCTTGAGATAATTAATTTGTCAAATATCCAATACTTCTTCTGGGATCGAATTCGTGTATCGCTTATCAACGATCTCCCGCATGAATCGCAACACATAGTATCCACAATCAACCTTGCTAGTGTGGCGAGGACACTACAATCATACAAATTAATATATTAGTATCCAACAAAATATCAGGCAACTTTCAAATAAAAGTCTACAATAGATAGTATTTTTACTTTTATCTTAACCTATCGTGTGTGTTGGCGAGATTTCTTTTGAATTTTACCAGCCCAAAACATCCTTAAGCTCCTGGCGACAGAGTTATTTTTATAAGAAAAGAAAGTACAAGATATAACATTGCATTATATAACAAACAAACTAATTTTAATTATATAAACTTACGTGTCAATGAAAATCTGGACATCCATAGGAATCTCTCCTCGAAGTGGATCAAGGTAGTAGACAATGTCATCTTTGACATTAATAGCCAGTAATACCCAATGCGACCTGGACATACCTCAAGTGTGAATGTAACTATAGCTTATAGAAGGTACTTTGATACAAATATAAAGAAAGAGATAAGTAGATTGATACTCAAAGTTGTATGGTGCTAAGACCATTTTCATCTCGATGTCTCCTCTAATTGAGTTAGCAATATATTGTTGGCGGTCAGTCAACGTCTTACGACTCTCTCTGGGAGACACACTTGATTGGCAAAGGAATCCGTACATATGATCCACATTGTGACAATGTGTGTCCCACAAGTATCTACAAGCACAACAAAAATCACTTAACGTCTTGAAAAATAAGTTAGTAACAATTAGTATAATATATCATCAACTTACTTGATATATAATGAGGTATGAGTTGCGGTTATTTCTTTTCTCTCCAATAATTGCCCAATGTCAATCTTACCAACTAAAATTGTGTGTTCTTAACCCATGATCACATTAGACAACTTTATGTTGCGTATTGTATTCCCCATGGCACGATGGTACCAAAAAAGTTTGGCATTCTATTGGTGTAGGATTCGACCATATCTCTTATCGATGAAAGATGGATGATAGATTCATTGGTCGCAACTACTGGGTTTACCGCAATTTTCGGTTCTTCCTTTCGGGGTTTCTCAAAATCCTTGAAATTAGAGACAAAAATCAGATTTAACTCAGTTGAAAAACAAAAAAAATAACTATGTAACCAACAATATCAAATTTAGATATACCTTAGTTGTTGAAACAAGTTCAATTGGCCATGTAACAAATCCGCCAATGGCCTAAAAAACTGTCTGAGCTTCATCAGTAGGTCGTGGAAGCCCTACTTCTCCCTTTCCTGGTATAGGGGTGATTACTTGAACTTTAAAACACCCAGGATCCAATGCGCGATGGTTTGCAACAAGACAACAACGTCGTCTCTTCCTTAGAATCCAATGCTGCTGCGGTCTTCCAAATTCTTGTTCTTGCGTCTCCTTCAGGAAAAAAGGAAAGGGGCACTCACTATTGTTGGTACGTAGTTGTGCTAATTAATTAACTACTAATTAGTTATAGAGAGACTCATGCAAGAAACGCCTTAACCAAGTAAGAACTTAAGAAGTTTTTTAACGGCATCTTCACCTAAGATGTAGCTTAGTAGCTTATAATTCACTTCATTGTTTCAAGTGACATTTCTATACTGTTTCAAGTGACATTTCTTGTACTTCACATGTTAAGTAATACTTATCATTTTAGATTTCAACACAACTAATAAGAAAAGCATTATAATACTGTAGGATTTTCTTTCCTAGCCCGATATCTGTATAGTATTGTAAGAACATAACGTGTTTATCACAATTCCATCTATTGAAGCAGACTTTGTAAAACAACTCATAACAAGATGTTATATCGTAAACATATTTTTAAGCTTGCTTTCTAGCTGACCGTACTATTCACTTTGTCTTTAATGTCAACACATAAATCTTCTAAGATTGCAATATCCATTTTTATATAGAGCAAATTGGCTATTTTCAATTTTTCACCAACCTAGATTTGTTTAGGCCCTCAAAGATCATACTTAAAACAAAAAAAAATCTGAGGTTCTATGGGACAACGTAAACTAAAACGCTCTTTACAAGCACAATTGTAACTAATGCTAAGAGAAAAAAACATGGACAAAAAATTACACAGAAGAAAATTGATCAAAAGTCTTGTGATACATTATTTCCAGCGAAGAAAATTACACAAAAGAAAATTGTTGCAAGTATGACACTTCAAATATCTATAGATCTGCAATACTTGCAACAATCCGCATTTTAAAGTTATACATTATTTCCAGTGAGGTTTTATATGCATTGAATCTGTTAGTGATTTCAGCGAAATCAGGAAATTTACGTGTTACCCCTAAGAACAACTAATATCTTCATGATATAATCAACGAAATCAGGAAATTTACATTATCTCTTTGTTTTCAGCAAGCTCAGTGTTGCATTCAATCCTTTCAAGGTCACATGTAAAATTCAAGAGGTGATGGGAAATAAAAAAAAGTCAATTTTATACAAACATTAGTAAAGTACACAAACAAAACATACAAAATACACCAAGTCTACAACAATAGCCAAATCTTCAGAAAACATCAGTTAAGTGCAAACACCAGGTCAATTTTGGTTGTAATTTAAAGAGCAAAAATTTCACTATATCTGCAGCAAATAGCCAAATCTGTAGCAAGCTCAGTGTTGCAAAATTTCACATCGCATTTCATTCTCTTTTGGGTTGAGATGAGGTAATTTTCTTAGACATTAATTTTATAAATTGAAAATATTAACTACACATTGACAGCTAAAATACTAATGACATTATAGGCATGGACATGTAACACCTTGTATTTTAAGCATTTCTTTGTTTTCAGCAAGCGTAGTGTTGCATTCAATCCTTTGAAGGTCACATGTAAAATTCAAGAGGTGATGGCAAATGAAAAAGTCAATTTTATACAAACATTAGTAAAGTACAAACACAAAACATACAAAATACACCAAATCTGCAGCAATAGCCAAATCTGCAGCAAACATCAGTTAAGTGCAAACACCAGATCAATTTTGGTTATAATTTAAAGAGCGAAAATTTCACTATATCTGCAGCAAATGGCCAAATCTGTAGCAATGTATCAAAGCAATAATTTGATCCTAAATAAACTCAAGTCAAACAAATTTGTATTCAAACATATCGCCCAAAGAGCAGTTAGGATTTAGGAACAAATTTATAGATTCAGACATTAAACTAGAATGATTTTATTAGGTGTGAAGAAGCAACTCTTGGGTGTCAATATACTTTTAGCCCTATCAGTTTTCTATGCAAGTTTGTTTGTGTTGATAAAGTTGTTCCTAGATACTCTTTAGTTCCTTGTTACTAACTTTGTTGTAAACAATTATACAAAGTAAAGAGCAATTACGAAGAAGTAGAACATATTGGTTCTTGTGGTACCTTGAAATTATCACTCCAAATTGTTGGTTTGCAACAAGACAACAACTTTGTCTCTTCCTTAGAATCCAACCGTTGTAGTCTTCAGGTTGTGCTGCACACGAAGGTTGTTTCCAGCACTGTCTCGTGGAAGGAGTGAAGCTTGCGGAAGCTAGCGGCGCCGATGAGGGTCGCGAAGAGGGCGGCGTCGATGAGGGTGGCGAAGAGGGCGACACCGATGAGGGCTGTAAAGAGGGCGACGCTGATGAGGGCTGCGAAGAGGGCAACACCGATAAGGGATGCGAAGAGGGCGACGCTGATGAGGGCTGCGAAGATGGCGACGCCGATGAGGGTTGCGAAGAGGGCGGCCAATTTTTGTCCGGAACAAATTAAAGCTAGGGCGAGAGACGATCGATCAGAGGCAGGGATGGAAGATTGAATTTTTGGTCGGTTATGCGTTTGATTTCATCAACTATAACCATAGGTTTTGGTTTTGTGTTTTTGGAAAATCATGTAAATTAATTTCCAAAAATAAAAAGATTAATATCATATGCCAATTGTTAATTTTCCGCGCTCGCGTATATATTTACCGAAGTTAATATCCTGTTATATAACTGGGATAATATGTAAAAAAATATTATTTGGATACGTTTTTATCCCGGATTGTTTAGAACCGAGATATATTGTTTTCGACCTTTTGTGACTTAATTTTTTGTCACGGATATGCGGACGGTCCGTGATAAAAGCGTTCCAAAATCTTTTTAAGATAGTCCTACACATAACCGAGATAAAAAAAAGGTGATAAAACACTAAATGTGTACTAGTGTTATTACAATGATACCAGCTCTACTTCTAAATCAAAGAGGTATGCAGGCATGTATGAGGTTTATTCTGAGACAGACCACCAAACTCAGATAGATGCTATGGCTCAGGAAATCAAGAGGTTGAGTGAGTTGGTGCAAAAGTCTCAGGGGCAGGGTGCAAGACAATCGAGAAAGGTTGTTTCTGGTGTAGCTTGTCAGTTTTGTGAAAAAGGTGAGTACACTATATCTTCATACCATCTTTTTGCTTCCTAGAATGAGTCTCAATGAGAAGCAAACTACTTGAATAACTTCAAAAGGGGTCCAAGAATGATCTGTACTCTAACAGCTATAATCCTAGTTGGAGGAATCATCCAAAGACCACCTTATGAGTTCGAACCAAGAGCCTCTCAACCACTGAATCAGGTTGCTGATCAACTTTTCGAGGTTCCTACACTGGAGTCCATGTTGAAGAAAATTGCTACACTTAAGGGAACATGGTTACTCATACGGAAACCCTTTCTAAGAAGGTTGACGATTATGAGAGCGTGTCTACGACGATGAACAATTTTGAGAGTCAGTTGGCATAACTTGCTATAAATGTTCTTAGGCCGGCTGGGGAACTTCATGGTCAACCTAAAGTCAACTCCAAGGAGCATTGTCGGGTCATCACGTTGGGAGACGGAAAACAATTAGAGGATCACCATCCAAGAGAAAAGAAAGTGACAAGGGAGCCTACATAGAAGCCACAAGAAGAGGAACCAAAGTATGTTGCTTCGCCACCATACAAGCCACCTTTGCTTTTCCCTCAAAGAAGGGTTCGGATAAAACAAGAGTAACAATTTGTGGAGTTTAAGGAGATAATGAAGAAGTTGTATATTGACATACCATTCACAAAAGTCCTCACTCAAATGCTTGTGTATGTTATGTTTATGAATGAGATTCTGATTAAGAAGAGAAGGTTGAATGACTATGAGACAGTGGCCATAAAAATGGATAATGCTGACAAGATGCCAAAGAAATTAGAAGATCCATGTGAATTATTTATCCCTGTATATTTTGGCAATCTCACCTACAATTGTCTTTGTGATCTTGGGTCTAGTATCAATATTATGACTTTGTCAATCTACAAAGAATTGAAATTGGGTGATCATGTGCCCTCCAAGATGCATCTCCTTATGGCTGACAGGTCTGTTACATATCCTATGGGGATAATAGAAAACTTTCTTGTGGAAGTGGGATGTTTTTCATGCTAGAAGATTTTGTGATACTTGACATGGAATGTATTAATAAGACTCCCATCATCCTTGGGAGACCATTTTTTATTTTGTCACCGTTGAGGCTAATATTGGTGTCAAGAACGGGAACCTCACATTCACAATAGGGGAAGAGAATATATAGTATAGATATTTAAAGTACTACTTCCTTGCGATATACAAAGAGACTCATCCGTCTCCTACTAAGGGCACCTATTGTAGGATTGAGGTTGATCCTGAACATGATGAGATCATATCTGACATTTCTCGATTGCTTGATATATCCTTGGGAGATCTGGACCCGAACGATTGTGAAACCATTAGGGTGATGAAATGGCAAACCCCAAGAAAAGGAAGAAGAATAGAGAAAAAGTGGAGTTCAAGAGTGGAAATATGGTTTTGTTATCCCATGAGAAATCTGACATGTGTCTAGGAACTAAGGAAACAAGATGTTTAGGACCTTATCAGGTGACTCGAGTTCTGAGACGTGGGACAGTTGAGTTATGTCATAAGAACTCTAGAAAGTGTAAATTGCAGAGTCATCGTCTGAAGCATGTTCTCATGTCTGATCCGATCAAGAAGGGTACCATCGACCCTTCAGATCTGAGTACTTGAAACTGGTGGAAGGTCTAGTCGATGACCCAAAACAAGCACTGATTGGGAGGCAACCTAAGTAGATTTCCTCGGTGAGTTTCTTCTTCCTCTTGGTATTTTTTTCTACATTAAGACAATGTAGGGTTTAACATGAGGGGATGCAATTCACACGTGGACGTGCATATTCATATTAGGCAAGTCTAGATCTAGTTGCATTTTTTTATGAACTTGTATTCTTGATTTTGTTTTCATGCATTGCATACTTGTATTTTGGATGTTGAATTTGACTCTCTTGCTTGACTCTCCTGTTTTGTTTCCCTTGCAATGCATGACTTGAATCCTCTTAATATGCTTTGGTTGTTGATATTATAATTGATTTGTGTAAAAATTTGTATGAGACTTTGAACTTTTGGCATTTGGCTTGAGTGTGTGACCATTGATTTAGGTTAGTTAGGAAAAAAATCTAGACAATAAGCCGATGAGCTATTGGGCCTTCCAAAGACTATAATTGCAATAGTCCTTATGCTATTCTTGTGTGTGAAGCTCGCTTTGTTTGCTAACTCTACAACTTGCATTATAATTTTTTCAATATTGCGTTTATGACTTATGTATGTGACATTAATATGATTGATTCATTTCTTTTCCAACCAATAATCCTTGACCACCTATATATGTTTTCCTCTACTTGAAGCCCGATTGTGGCTAGATTGCCTATTTTTTTGAAGCCCCACAAAAGAATCTCAAGCCTATTTATTTCTCCTACCTCGGAATTAGGATTGTTGATAAGATTTGATTGTATGGATTTGAGCCAAGCTTGGAGCAGGTTACATATATTGGTAGTTCAATGTTGTTTCTATTGTAAAACAAAACACACACAAAAAATGGATAAAAAGAAGAAGAAAAAAAGAAGAAAAGAGCATGAATTAGACAAAAATGGCAAAGTTGTATTGTTGTGAAAGTTGGATTGTGGGATTTCTTAAGTTTGGTGTCATCAGGTAAGCTCCTTTTTTTCCGGATTTAGCACCACATGGCCTAAATATGTCCACACCTTGCTTCTAAACCGTAGCCGTTACAACCTAATAAAGTCCTCATGATTTTTGTTATGTGATTGGTCCCTAGTGGTGGAGATTTAAAACATTTTTATAAGCATGTTATAGTTTAGCATTCAAAGTTGAGAACTGAGCAAAACACTAACTTAGACACATGAGTGTGAGTGACTTAATTTCTTTATCCTTGGGGGTATGGAGTGGAAGGAATAACTACTTCTCTTTCCTGGTTGAACAACATGTTATGATTGCACTTGCTCAATGTTTGTATTCTCATAGTCATTGCTCACCTATCTTTTGGGTAAAAACAACCTTTGCATATTTTGTGGATTCAATTGTCATTGTTCTTGCTTTGCACAATCAAGAGTTTAAGCTTGGGGGAATGCGATAACGTGTAACACCCCCAAATAACCTCTTGAAAGTATTACCGCCAGTGACCTCAAACGTACTGTCCGATGTCACCCAAGGATTTTCCTGTTGATATAAATCATTAAACCATAGTTATGATGCAACATATCATAACTTCCATTAAAACCAAGTCTCGGAATTACAGCATAATTCCAAATACATCAAAATACATTATCAGAATTATAACACTGGAAGTCTTAAATACAAAACATCATTAACACAACGGAAGTCTTAAAATAACAACAAAAACATCGTTCGCCTTTATAGTCGTTCTAGCCTTCTCGGATCCGCAATTTATCTGATGTGCCGAATCGAACGGATGACACCAGCCAACCATGAAGAGAACAATTGCGGTTGGTTAGTCTAATGAAAGACCATGCAAGAGTACAAAGCAGAGTGGTTCGAGGTAGTCGTATTAGGTTAGACTCGTCGCTTCTCGAATAACAGTTGATAACGATAGTCAACCACCATACTCCTACTGGAATACACAAAAAGACATGATCAAGAGAAGATTCTGGAGACCGAGTCTCACAGCAATCAATCCCAAAAGAAGACTCCAACGAAATGAGCCTTATCAGAAACATGACAAATGTTGGGAACTTAATTAATCACAGAATCACAGTATCGTATACGAGCGATTTAAAAGTTAAGATGAGCTTTCCTAGCTGCACTACTCGCCGAAGGTATATTAATTATGTGCGACTAACGGCACTTATCTTATTTAATTCCAAAACTCACATCAAGTTATAAGCTTTTATATCCACATCGCAGAGTCCAAGCCTCTATATCCACATCTCGATTGGTCATGACCAGAAAGTTTGGCATAGGGTCTTGATCGCCCTGTTATTTGCCAAGTTATAAAGAAACGAATGGACCTCGCAAAGTCCAAGCGTTCCTACGAATACTCATGCTAACTAACAGTTCAACACAGTAATAGTCCACATCCAAGCCAACAAGGCCAACATCATAAACATATATTTATACTAGCGTTGTTCTAGCAGATATACAATCTAGTATAATATCATCTTTTAATCAATTATTAACAAAGTTGTTCCCAACGAACAATAAATCAGTAAATCATCCCAAATTAATTAACAACTAAACAATTGATAATTAATTGAAATATGGAATGATGAGCAAGAGCGAACCGCCACTTGCCTTAGATTAGACGAGCTCGAACAAAGCTTAGAAACATCGGGTTCCTGAGTCTGAAACTGGGACAGATCCTGGATAATAAATCCCTATGGAACGACCCATAACGAGACCCTAAGTTAGATTCAATATCTACATAATTGAATCTAAAAGAATAGGAAAAGGATCAAAGGAATCAAGCCTCGCCCAAAGCCAAACACCCAAGAACACACACTCGGACAAGGCTCGCCGCGGGTGCGGTGGGAGGCTTGCCGCGGGTGTGGTGGGGTTACAGTGGCGAGCTCGCGACAGCGTTTTAATGGAGAAAACTCACCCAATCACTTCGTTTCGACTTTGATTCGTTCTAGGTTTGTTTTCTCAAAACCTTAGGCTTGAATACCACTTAGGACTACCTCTTTCCAACACTCAAAGGGATTCGAACACCTTCCCAACAAAGCTCAAGAGCTTGGTGCTTCAATGGAGATTTCAAAGGAGAAAAACAGAGGAGAAAGACAGAGGACAAAGACGACGCTCCTTCCCCATCTGATGTGGACCCCTTTTATAGCCAACCAAGAGCTCCCCCAGCAGGGAACAAGCAGGAGACCAGCAAGGGAGCTTGGCGAGGCTAGGCCTGACAACCGGTGCCACTTGCAGGGGAAGAGGATAACGTTGCAGAAGAAAAATATCCCACCGTGGGGTGCGGTAGGGTGCAGCAGGGTGCGGTGGCGTCCAGTGACCGCCTCACCTGATTGCTTCAGAACTGGTCCTCACTGCGGGTGCGGCCACTTGACCGCAGGGTGCGGTCAAGGCCATTTTTCACCCTCTTGCTTGTTTTAACTCTTGGGTTAAATATCTTAACTCCGGGTTAAATATATTCGTACACGAACGACTATTTAACCTTGAACATACGTCAACTGTATTTTATATTAATCAAAAAAATATTACAGAGATCAAACAATTTAGAGAATGTCCGAACCTCTCTAAAATTAATCTGACTTGTAATATAGGAGTTGGAAAAAAATTCCAAAATATCCTTATAAAATGAGGGATATTACATTACCTCCCTCTTAAAAGAAGTTTCGACCCCGAAACTTGGCTATTCTAGGCCGAAAACAACTCGGGAAAGCGTCTAAGAATATCCTCTTCAGTTTCTCAAGTCTCCCAAGTAACCTCTTCGGTTCCTGACTTGGACCACAAAATTCGTACCAACGGTACCACCTTGCTGCGTAGCTGCTTCTCACGACGCTCGAGAATACGCCCAGGTATCTCCTCGTAGGTGCCATTTGCCTGGATCTCAATGTCTTTATAACTCAGCACATGAGATTCATCTGGCACATACTTCCTTAACAAGGATACGTGGAACACGTTGTGCACTGGATGTGCCGATGGCGGCAATGCCAAACGGTACACTAGAGATCCCACCCTATCAAGGATCTCGAATGGTCCCACGTAGCGAGGGTTAAGCTTCCCACGCTTACCAAATCTGAACACACCTTTGGATGGTGACACCTTGATAAATACTTTGTCACCCACCTTGAATTCAACATTCCTACGCTTCGGGTCAACGTAAGACTTTTGTCGACTCTGAACTGTCAACATCCTTTGTCTTATCAAGGCAATGTCTGAGGCGGTCCTTTCGACTAACTCTGGTCCGAGCAGAATCTTGTCGGCATTCTCATCCCAACAAATCGGAGATCTGCACTTTCGACCGTACAAAGCCTCAAATGGAGCCATCTTGATAGTAGCATGCCAGCTATTGTTGTATGTGAACTTAATCTGACTCAGGTTGTCCTCCCAGCTAGTCGGACGATCGAGTGCACAAGCTCTTAGCAAATCTTCCAAGGTATGAATGGTCCTTTCAGACTGTCCATCCGTTTTAGAATATACGACTAATTAATTTTTAATCGTATAAATATTCATTTTATCAAAAAGCCTTGAAATTGATTTATTTATGAGTTAAATATATTCAATTAGAAACTGAGACATTGTATCCTTCAAATATTAATATTGAATAAATTATATAATATAATTTATTTGTTGTGTATGATTTGGGTACGTCTCGGATTGACGTTTGGAACGTAAATAAATCAAGGAACCGATTTGCTTTTCAAAAACAACCATCTCTGAAACGCCGTTTAATTTTTCTACTCAATTCAAGGCAAGTGGCGGTTCGCTGTTGCTATTTTATTCCATGTTTCCTTAATTGACAATTAATATGTTGTATTTATTAAGTTTGGATAAATATTCTTAATTTCTCGTTTGAGAACTTGTGTGTTAAAATATTGTATAAAATGAAACTTTTTGTTAGGTTGTATACATGCTAACTATAACCCTTATATATTATTATTATTATTAATATTATTATTATTATTATAAGGTGATAGATAATATTTGGTGTGGATTGTTGTGTTGTTGTGAATAATTATGCTAATTAGCACGAGTATTCGTAGGTACGATATTTACCTTGTGAGGTTTAGGTGTTTCTTTATAACTTGGTATTAGGAGGATTATTGTCATAATACTTTGGGTCATGACCTACCCTTATTTAAAGTAAGTGGTGGTACACTTAGCTAGTGCTGAAACTCGGGATTCATCACATTCTAAATCTCATTGCGATATCGATTGTGGTTAATAAAAGCTTTAACGTTAATGCACGTTTTGAAATTAAATAAGATAAGTGCTGCGTGACACATAATTAATAAACCCTCGGGCAAGAAGTACAACATGGAACCCGCCTGGACTCTGGTCTAATGTAAGCCCCCCTTCCAAATCGGGTTTCACATTATACAGTGAGGTTCGTCGAGAACCCAATATTCAAGTAGTCAGTTTTTATAACCTTGTGTGATAGTATAATGTCCTAAACGAATTCATGTAATTTCCCATAAGACTCAATTCATTGGAGTCTTCTCTTTAAGCATTCCTTGTCTTTCTTTTCAGTAGAAGTCTATAGTCATATACCGTTTATCAAGTTTTATTCGGGAAACAAGGGTAGTGATTATTTACGACTACAAGAACCAATCTGTTTTCACCCTTGCATAGTCTTTCATTAGACTAACCAACCGTTTCTATTCCTTGCATGGTTGCCTGGTGTCATCCGTCCTATACGACACATCAGAGGTGTGTGTTTTGAAATAAATTGTAATGATTTTATAAATTAGTTATGTAATTAGGGTTTCTTTAAAAAGTTTTCCGTTGTAATTTAAAAAGTCTTCCGCTGTAAATTCACTTTGTTGTATTACCGTCCTTCTCATTTTACGAGATGAACTTTAATAAAAGAATTGAGTTTGCTTTACACAAGACTTCTGCTATTTACTATGTTAATATTTATTTGTTTATTATAAGCATAATGGTTCCGATTAAAGCCTAGGGTGGCTTTGGACTTTACAGTCTGAGGTTACTGGCGTGTGGAATTACCGACATAAGTCGGGGGTGTTACATAGATTTGATTAGCTCTACGCGACAATGATTGTTAGTTAGAATTCAGGCACGTCTATTATTATCTCACAGGAGTTAGTAGATAATTTAGATAGCTTACCCTCAAACATATTCAGGCAGTTTTCAGACATATATCTAGTAAGTTTACAAAGACATTGTTGTGGAGATCCATGGTCCTAGAATCTTCCCTCCACCTCTTTCCAACTATATTTTGCACAATTTGTTTATTCCTTTTTTGTCATAGTTTAGCAAAATTAACTCTTTACTGCTTAGCTTACCAATTGTAGTTACAATTGACACTACATAGTCCTTGTGGGAACCATACTTGAAAAGCTAGAATTGACCCCATACACTTGTGGGTAGGTTTTGGTCCTATCACCCATTGAGAGTAATTCTTGTTCTGCAAGGCTAATCAACATGGTTAAAGCCTAGTTCGCCATTAGCCGACAGCTTCAGAAGCAGTCCAACGACCTCTACCGTATCACCTAGCGCCTAAGAGAAAAATTGAGAAAGTTCTTCAACGGGTTCAATGATGAGACGGTGTATATACCTCGCTACGACACCAACACCGCCATAGAGGCATTCCAAAGAAGACTATATGAGAAATCAGAGCTCTATCGTGATCTGACTAAATATCCATGTCAGACCTTTGAAGGTGTCCAAGCCAAGGCTATGGCTAACATTTGCCTGGAAGATGACGACCTCACACAAGGAGCGCCGCAGGAGGTGACACGAATAACCAAACACGTCAACAAAGGTGAAACACATTACGAGCAATATCCTAATTAGAATACAAAAAACTGCATTGTCAACAACGCCCTTGCGCCATCACTCGTTCACCGTCAGCGAGACTGATGTGGTAAGAGTCATTACTAAATCAACAGGGTATATGCGGCTCGAGATTCAAAGATGAAAACTTATTTGGATGTCGTCTGCAACATCATCAAACATATTGATACCTATAGGCTAACGGTCAACCCGAGTCTAGCAACAAAGTTATCATCAACAATCTAAAGAAAAGACTAAAAAAAGCAAAACGCTTGTGGGCAGACGAGTTGCCATCGATTCTACGGTCGCGGACGCCAGAGCCGCGGTTGCGGAAAAGTCGAAAGCGAGGAGCCCTACAGAGATATTTCCGCGGTCGCGGAAGAAAGAGCCGCGATCGCGGAAGAAAGAGCCGCGATTGCGGAAATCGGCCATCAGGCGCGCACGGGATTATTTCGTTTCCTTTCATCCGAAGATTTGCTTTTACCTTTATTTCCTTTTCTTTTATTCCTTTTATTCCGATTATTTTATTTCCTTTTAGATTTTAATTGTTATCTTTAGTTTTTTCTAGGTTTTATAACCTAATTCCTAGCAGCCTTTTCATTATCTAGTTTTACATCAATTTTTCCCTTTGAGTTTTACGTTTCAAGACTATGAAGAACTAAGCAACTTTTGCTTAGTCCGACGATTGAAGCCTTCATTTGATATATGGTTGTGAGATTATAATTCTATTTCATTTCCTTTGATTATATCTTTTCTCTTGAGCTTATTCCTATTGATTCTTACTGATTTGACTGGCCTGATCATGTAGTTGATATTAGTAATTGTCTATTACTAGGGTTTGGATATTTCGGGTTGAAATCCCTTATCTTGTGTAGCAAACATGATATTCTAGGACTGGTTGGACTAGTTTATTGTGAAGATAATTGATTATGTGTTAAATGCTGCGGGTTGTGGTGTTGCATGTATCCTGGTTAATTCCTATGCTTCTTGCTGCTGTTAGATTAAATCTTGAGGGTCTCTTGATTGTTTAATAATTAGGGTTATCAGGACTGGTTGGACTGGTAACTATTTCAGAATAGGGACATGAATATTCATAGGAAGGAATAGAGATAATCTAGGATCAATCAATCGAATGAATGGTGGATATTTGTGTGGCTAAGTACTTTTTCCCAATTGATCAAAACCTTTTTTTTACTTACTCTATTTACTTGCAAAACAATCAACAAAACCCCCCTTTGTTACTTTGGCATACTACTTGCATAAAGAAAGATAACTCCTCCCTGTGGGATTCGACCCTTGTTTGCATATTCTACTAAGTTAGGTTTTTAAGGATTTACTTTGATTGGGCATCACGACTTTAGCCTTTATCAAATTGGCGCCGTTGCTGGGGAGGCAAGTTTTAATTTTTCTTTGTGTTTATTTGTGTGCCAACTTTTGTGTGGACCTATCTTATGGTCCACACCCGTGCTACTGACTCTTCCTTTGCTGATTTTGATATAGAGATGGCTGGATAAGCACCGACTTTGAGGCAGTTGACTGCCCCGAACTTCGAACAACAATCGCTGGCTGTGCAGTTTCCAGAGCTTACGGAAGGCGTGAATTTTGAGCTAAAATCTGGGTTGATTCATTTATTACCCCATTTCGATGGGCTGAATGGAGAAGACCCCAACAAGCATCTCTCTGAATTCCACGTTGTTTGTGCCAGCATGAAGCCGAGGAACGTCACTGAGGACCAAATCAAGCTGAGGGCCTTTCCTTTCTCTCTGAAGGATGCGGCCAATGATTGGTTCTATTATTTGGCTCCAGGAAGCATAGAAACATGGGCAACAATGAAGAAAGCCTTTCTTGAGAAATACTTCCCTGCAACGAAACTCAATAGCCTGAAGAGAAGCATCAGCAACATCGAATATCATGCTACTAAGACGTTGTATGAATATTATGAGAGATTTAGGAGGTTGATATGTAGCTGCTCATACCATGGTTATTCTGACCAAGATCTCGTTCTGTATCTATATGGCGGACTCCTTGAGGATGAGCGCAGAATAGTAAATGCAACCTGTGGCGGTAGCATTCTAAACAAGACGCCAGCTAACGCATTCAAGGTATTCTTTGAGCTATCTGAAAGCTCAAGACAATTCAACAAAAGGACGAGCCCCTATGCAGCAAGGGCAACTAAGGCCTACGGAATCTGTTATGACCCGATGCATTCCACTGACGAGTGCCCAACACTTCCTGAACCTGCAGCTGAAGTAAACGCTGTAAGAGGTTTTGGTCCGCAGAGGCCAAGATATGACCCGTCCTCAAACACCTACAATCTAGGGTGGAGGGATCACCCTAATCCGAGATACGGGAATCAGCAATATCCTTCCCAAGGCCATGATAACTATGAGTTCAATCCAAGCCAACAACAGTTCTATCCGCATGACAATCAACAACAATTGAGAGAACAACATGACCCTAGATCTCAAGGCCAAAGCTCAAGTTCATCTTTGTCCAATGACGACATGATCAGGGCCCTCACCCAGATCGTATCAACGTTGGCAAGCACTACGGCCCAACATATTCAAGCGGTGGCCCAACAACATAGTTCTCTCACTCAGAGCATGACCCAACATCAGCAAGAGACGAAGTCTAGTATTCAGAACTTGGAGAATCAGTTTGGACAAGTCGCTTAAGCCTTGAGTAAGTTGGAGGCCAGAGATTCAGGGAAACTACCATCTCAAATGGTAGAAAACCCGAGGGAGCGCGTATGTGCCATGACGCTAAAGAGCGGAACACAAGTGGACGAAGGTCGGGGCCAACAAAAAGAAATCCGTGACCGCGAAGAAGAAAGCCGCGATCGCGGATTTGTCCATGGAAACGAGGAGAAAATCGACGCTTTTCCACGACCGCGGACAGATTTCTGCGATCGCGGAAAAGTGTCTGCTGAAGAGGAGCTAATCAAAGATTTCCGCAATCGCGGAGAGGAAGTCCGCGACCGCGGAACAGCCCCTGGAGCCCCAGATGATTTCGAAGACGTCCATGATGCTTATGTGCGACCCAACTTCCCTCCGCTCAGTTCATTGAAGCCTCCTGCACCCTTCCCTGAGGCACTGAAGGACACCAGAAAGGTGGAAAACGACAAGGATTTATTTGAGACCTTCAGCAACTGCGAGGTAAATATTCCTTTCATAAAACGTGTTCAAAGTATCCCTCGCTATGCCAAATTTTTGAAGGAGTTGTGCAAGATAAAAAGAAAGAAAGCGGTTAAGGAGAAAAAGAAAGTCCAGGTCAATGAGAACGTATCCGCTATGCTGTAAAAGCGGTTGCCCATAAAATGCAGTGATCCGGGCATGTTCACTATTCCCATCAAGATAGGTGGCACCATGTTTGAAAAAGCTAAGCTAGATTTGGGTGCCTCCATCAATGTGTTGCCTCTTTCACTTTACGAGTCTTTAGAGGTCGGGCCATTAGAGAAGACGGGGATTGTGATCCAGCTAGCGAACAACTCCTATGTGTATTCCAAGGGAGTGGTGTAGGATGTTTTAGTTGAAGTTGATAAGTTAATTTTCCTTGCAGACTTCTTTGTTATGGATACGGGACAAGACAAAAATGCAACCCCTCTGATGCTAGGAAGGCCGTTCATGAACACGGCGGGTACCAAGATTGATGTGAGTAGTGGTTCGCTCACGATGGAATTTGACGGGGTGAGGGTCGGTTTCAACATAGATGATGCAAAGAGACACCCTCCTGATATTGACCCCGAGTGTTCAACTGATGTGAGCAACCCAAGTTGAGTGGGAGAGCACCAAGTCGAGCCATGACAATAACTAAGGCGCTACTCGGGAGGCAACCCGAGGTATGAAATTCATTTCTTGTCTTTTCCTTTCTTGCTTTTATTATTGTTTGTTTTGTTTTCACTTTGTTTTTTGTTAGACTAACCTACAGGTAGGAGACCCGAGCGAAATTGAAGACGATGTCTCGCACCAGTAACTTTTTCGTGGGCGCAAAAGCTTTTCCGCGGTCGCGGAAATATCACTGTAAGTCCCCTGACCTGAAAAAAAAAGTTCTACCAAAGCCCAGTTGTCCGGTTTCTACTATGAGAGGTGGTGCGCATCATGCTGCCAAAGAGGAGATATTCACCCCACAGTTTTATTTGGCAACGATGATGGCCCAACATTCGACAGCTGAAGAGGAGGAATACCAGAGCCCACACCACAATTACATCTGGGCTCCATTTTTGTGTTCATTGAAGGTCGTGCAACCCCGATTCTTTGATATACCACTACACCTTATAGTGGATCTATTTGGTTGCACGGTAGAGTTTGATTGAGTTTGAGAAGACCGGCGCAACACCAGAGACATGTGCTTTCATTGATATACCGCCAGCAACAACTTCCACGTCCAAGCCAACTCGGCGACGGTTGTGAGTACCTTTCCGCTTTTCCCTGTGCTTCATCTTTTTTGTCTTTCATTACATTGAGGACAATGCAATGTTTAAGCATGGGGGAGTGTTCTATACTTGCTAGTCGTTGAGGAGAAAGAAAAAAATAATGAAAAAGAAAAAGTCAAAAATATTGAAAAAGACACAAATAAAATCCTGGGATAAGTCGAAAACCCGAGAGGGCTGCTTAGGTAATAAGCAAGTGGCTTGGACGAGCATTAGACTCAGGTAATAATTGGTCTAGAGTGAAGTGAGTTTTATGTGAGCCCATCTATTGAAAAATGAAATGAGTGGCTTGGTGAAAACCCGAAAGGGTGCCTTGGCAAAATGAGTGAAAAGAAGAAGAGTGATTATTAGGATTCCTCATTTTTCCTGCCGTGGTGACATAAGAAGAGGTGATATAAGGAGGTTTCGGGTAGGTCACTTTGGGAGGTATAAGAAGATAGATGGAGGCTAGGATTAGATGTTTATTCACTCTATGGTGTTCGGGTTAATCTTGGGGGAAGTACTTTGCTTTCCTTTAAGCTTGTGTGTTTTGTGTGTTGAGCGTATTGTATTGGTGCCCTGGAGATTCATGTTTAGGTGAAATTCTTAGTGGAGATGGTTTTTCTGTGCTTCCTGAGACCTTGGGGATTTGATTGGAGGAGTAGGTTTATATTAGCTTACTCGAGGACGAGCAAGGTTTAAGCATGGGGGAATTTGATTAGCACTACTTTGTAGGGTTTAACTAGGAGTTGTTACCGGTGTTTTGGGTACCATTTGGATGAGTTTAGAGCACAATTGCGGAGTATGGAGTTGAGGAGAAAGAGTATGATATTGGTGGCGTAGAAGAGCTTAAATGAAGATATATTGAAGATGGAGACATGCCACAAGAATAGACGAAGATCAGAAGCGAAGGGGTGCAACAGTGAAGAATCCGCGGTCGCAGACGCCAGAGCCGCGGTCGCGGAAAAGTCAAAAGCGAGGAGCCCTACAGAGATAT
This sequence comes from Rheum nobile, assembly GCA_027886185.1. NCBI lineage: Eukaryota > Viridiplantae > Streptophyta > Magnoliopsida > Caryophyllales > Polygonaceae > Rheum > Rheum nobile. The sequence goes on along the minus strand of WOAB01000169.1, from coordinate 900,956 downwards.
TTCCGCGGTCGCGGAAGAAAGAGCCGCGATCGCGGAAATCGGTCATCAGGCGCGCACAGGATTATTCATTTCCTTTCATCCGAAGATTTGCTTTTACCTTTATTTCCTTTTATTTTATTCCTTTTATTCCGATTATTTTTTCCTTTTAGATTTCAATTATTATCTTTAGTTTTAGTTTTTGCTAGGTTTTATAACCTAATTCCTAGCAGCCCTTTCATTATCTAGTTTTACATCAGTTTTTCCCTTTGAGTTTTATGTTTCAAGACTATGAAGAACTAAGCAACTTTTGCTTAGTCCGACGATTGAAGCCTTCATTTGATATATGGTTGTGAGATTATAATTCTATTTCCTTTCCTTTGATTATATCTTTTCTCTTGAGCTTATTCCTATTGATTCTTACTGATTTGACTAGCCTGATCATCTAGTTGATATTAGTAATTGTCTATTGCTAGGGTTTAGATATTTCGGGTTGAAATCCCTTATCTTGTGTAGCAAACATGATATTCTAGGACTGGTTGGACTAGTTTATTGTGAAGAGAATTGATTATGTGTTAAATGCTGCGGGTTGTGGTGTTGCATGTATCCTGGTTAATTCCTATGCTTCTTGCTGCTGTTAGATTAAATCTTGAGGGTCTCTTGATTGTTTAATAGTTAGGGTTATCAGGACTGGTTGGACTGTTAACTATTTCAGAATAGGGACAAAAATATTCATAGGAAGGAATAAATATAATCTAGGATCAATCAATCGAATGAATGGTGGATATTTGTGTGGCTAAGTACTTTTTCTCAATAGATTAAAACCTTTGTTTTTAGTTACTTTTTTTACTTGCAAAACAATCAACAAAACCCCCCTTTGTTACTTTGGAATACTACTTGCATAAAGAAAGATAACTCCTCCCTGTGGGATTCGACCCTTGCTTGCCTATTCTACTAAGTTAGGTTTTTAAGGATTTACTTTGATTGGGCATCACGACTTTAGCCTTTATCAGTCCCCTTTGACATGACCTCTACAATCACTTAAATCCTAGCAACGTGATCCTTGTGATCATCTATGTCCCCGTTGACACGACCACTATGATTACTTACGTTCCCGCGACTTGATCTATGTGATCATATGCGTCTCGTTGATCATATGCGATCATCAAACATATTGATACCTACAGGCAAACGGTCAAGCCATGTCTAGCAATAATGTTATCATCAACAATCTAAAGAAAAGACTAAAAAAAGCAAAACGCTTGTGGGCAGACGAGTTGCCATTGATTCTACGGTCAAATCGCACGACTCCATAAACTGCGAGAAGTAAAATGCCTTTTTCCCTACTTTTTGGTAGTGAAGTCGTCTTGCTTGTCAAAGTTCAAATCTCTATAGGTCGTTAATGTCTCATCAACAAGGAAAGGAACACGTCGTTCATGACAATCATGTTGGATACTGTTGATGAGCTGTGTGACGATGCCGCCACCCGGATAGCGATGTACCAAGAAGGGGTTGCTAGAAGCTACAATCGCAATCTAAAGATGAAAGTGTTCCAAGTTGGCGACTGGGTTCTACAAAAAGAGGTTCCAGAACACAACGGAAGAGAATATTCGGAAGCTGACACTCGCATGGGAAGGCCCTTATCAAATCACCAAGGTATTCGATCAAGGCATCTAGGAGCTTGCCACACAAGACGGTGGGCCCGTCATTGAAAGCTGGAACGCGATGCATCTTAAGAAGTATTATTTCTAATATAGTTTCGATTCATGCATGTTACTTATTAAAATTCAGTTTATTAAATAAAAGAAAAACAACTACTCTCACTATCTTGCTATTACACTCGATCTACAATGTACCTTTTAGCTATATCAACGTTGTTTCATTTGAACTTCGTCGTGACGCTATCTGCGTCCCCATTGACGCGATCTCTACGGTCACTTATGTCCCTGTGGCGTGATCCCAGCAATCATCTGCGTCCCCATTGACATGACCTCTACAATAACTTAAATCCTGGCAACGTGATCCTTGTGATCATCTGTGTCCCCGTTGACACGACCACTACGATTACTTACGTTCCCGCGACTTGATCTATGTGATCATATGCGTCCCATTGATCATATGCGATCATCAAACATATTGATACCTACAGGCTAACGGTCAAGCCGAGTCTAGCAATAAAGTTATCATCAACAATCTAAAAAAAAGACTAAAAAAAGAAAAACGCTTGTGGGCAGACGAGTTGCCATCGATTCTACGGTCAAATCGCACGACTCCATAAACTATGACAAGTAAAATTCCTTTTTCCCTAGTTTTTGGGTAGTGAAGTCGTCTTGCTTGTCAAAGTTCAAATCTCTATAGGTCATTAATGTCTTCTCAACGAGGAAAGGAACACGTCATTCATGACAATGATGTTGGATACTATTGATGAGCTGTGTGACGATGCCGCCACCCGGATGGCGAATGTACCAAGAAGGGGTTGCTAGAAGCTACAATCGCAATCTAAAGATGAAAGTGTTCCAAGTTGGCGACTGGGTTCTACAAAAAGAGGTTCCAGAACACAACGGAAGAGAATATTCGGAAGCTGACACTCGCTTGGGAAGGCCCTTATCAAATCACCAAGGTATTCGATCAAGGCATCTACGAGCTTGCCACACAAGACGGTGTGCCCGTCTATTAAAGCTGGAACGCGACACATCTTAAGAAGTATTATTTCTAATATAGTTTCGATTCATGCATGTTACTTATTAATATTCATTTTATTCAATAAAAGAAAAACAACTACTCTCACTATCTTGCTATTACACTTGATCTAGAATGTACCTTTTAGCTATATCAACGTTGTTTCATTTGAGCTTCGTCATGACGCTATCTGCGTCCCCGTTGATGCGACCTCTACGGTCACTTATGTCCCCGTGGCGTGATCCCAGCAATCATCTGCGTCCCCATTGACATGACCTCTACAATCACTTAAGTCCTGGCAACGTGATCCTAGTGATCATCTGTGTCCCCGTTGACACGACCACTATGATTACTTACGTTCCCGCGACTTGATCTATGTGATCATATGCGTCCCGTTGATCATATGCGATCATCAAACATATTGATACCTACAGGCTAACGGTCAAGCCGTGTCTAGCAATAAAGTTATAATCAACAATCTAAAGAAAAGACTAAAAAAAGCAAAACGGTTGTGGGCAGACGAGTTGCCATCGATTCTACGGTCATATCGCACGACTCCATAAACTGCGAGAAGTATAATGCCTTTCTCCCTAGTTTTTGGTAGTGAAGTCGTCTTGCTTGTCAAAGTTCAAATCTCTATAGGTCGTTATTGTCTCATCAACAAGGAAAGGAACACGTCGTTCATGACAATCATGTTGGATACTGTTGATGAGCTGTGTGACGATCCGCCACCCAGATGGCGATGTATCAAGAAGGGGTTGCTAGAAGCTACAATCGCAATCTAAAGATGAAAGTGTTCCAATTTGGCGACTGGGGAGTTCCAGAACACAACGAAAGAGAATATTCGGAAGCTGACACTGTGATACCCCGTAATTCTGTAAGGTTATTTTGGGAATTTTGGGAATTTTCCCGAACATCCGTTTTGTACGCCGGATTTAATTCAGAAAGTTTGAGACATTCTGTAATGTTCTCAATATCTGTAATATTTTTCTAAGTGAAATATAATACAGACGACGTACGTAGGGTCTTAATACTCGTTCGTGTACGATTATTTTTATCCCGGGTTAAGCCATCATCATCCAAAATCCAATCGGAGGAGGGTGACCTGGCGGCGCCCGCCGTAAGTACGGCGGCGACCGCCGTTAGTAGCTCGAGGAAGCTGTCCTCTCATCTTCTAGCTGGGCACCAGGGCTAGGAAACGGCGACCGCCGCATAGTGCGGCTACCGCCGCCATTAGCCCGCTGCCGTTGTAATTGCAAAGCGGCGACCTGTGGAGGCGCGGCGCCCGCCGTGAGCTAGCTGGGGGCGTAAGCCTGTGGTCGCCGGCAAGCGTCTGGCGACGCTGAATTAGCCTCTCCACGTCTCCCCTATAGCCATCATTGTGTTCCCTGATCTTTGGCTATAAATTGGAGCACTTGGGGATCGGATTGGAGCACAAATCAGAAGATCAATCCTCAAAATTCTTCTTGTCGGAGTTTGGGTGTCTCGCCGGAATTGTCGAAGCAATCGCCGGGGTGTTGTTTCCAGTGCCATTGTGAAGCCTTGGAGGCCCTCGGACGCCTAGAATCAAAATCAAGGCTAAAGGAGGCCAATCTGATCGTCGTTGGTGAGTTTTGTTCTCGCCGTTCTGTTTTTCTGAGTTCATCGCGGTGCCCGCCGTGTTGATGGCGGCGCCCGCTGCCAAGAACAGCGGCGACCGCTGCCAGAGGGTTGTGGTCGTCTTTCGGGCGTCGTTCCTTTCGGTTTCTTTCATTTTCCTTTAGATTCGTACTGTTGTTCTGTCAAATCTAACCTAGGGTTTCTTTATGGGTCGACCCAAAGGAATCTATGCTGTCGCTGTGTCGAGCCCGGAAACTCGTTGTCTCTAGCTTTGTTCCAGATCTGCGGATTAAGGCAAGTGGCGGTTCGCTCTTGCTCATCGTTCCATATTTACATTAATTATCAGTTAATTCAATTGAGTAATTAATTTGGAACGATTATTGTGTTTGTCTGGAAATGGTTTTTTTAAACTGTTTTGGTAAATCATATCATAGGTTGTATATCTGCTAGAACAACGCTATTATTTATGATCGCCTTGCGGGCATTTATGTGGATTTATCCGAACTATCGTTGTGCTAGAACTGTTTAATTAGCACTGTTAGATAGGAACGTTACTCGAACTCTGTCCAGTCGTTTCTTTATAATCGGGTAGAGGGGTGGCTCGTCCCCATCCAATACCATTCTAAGGTCATGACCGGTCTCTTTCACAAGTGTGTAGAGGCAGGACACTTAGCTGGTGTCACAAACCTTTCGGTGTGCGCCACTCTCGACGAAACGCATACTAAGATGTGTCGTTCCAATGGTGGGGTACACATGTAAAAGTCTATAACGTGATGCGTGTTTTGAGATATAAATCAGATAAGTGCTACTCGACGCACATAATTAATAAACCTTTGGCGAGTAGTGCAGCTAAGCGATAGTGCAGCTAGGAAAGATCGTCTCAACTTTTAGATCGCTCGAATGCGATACTGTGATTCTTTAAATATTCTAGACTTTGTCATACTTCGTTACAGACTCGATCTTTTGGAGTCTTCTCTTGGGTGTTCCGATAAGATTCACTTCAGTTGGAATCTTCTCTTGTTCATATCTTTTGATATCTTCTAGTAGAAGTATGAAGATTGATTATCGTTATCGGTTATCATTTGAGAAACGATAAGTCTAACCTAATACAACTACATCGAACCTTCTGCTTTGTACCATTGCTAGTCTATTCAAGTAGACTAACCTACAAACTTTGTTCTCCGCATGTGGGCTGGTGTCATCCGTTCGATTCGGCACATCAGATAGAAAGTAGCTCAGAAGAATAGAAGGACTATGGAGTCGACGGTGGTTTTCGAATGTTTGAGTTATTTTGTTAATCAGGTTGAGATCTTTTGGGCAATGACTTTGGTTGTAATGTGTTTTGTAAGACTTCCGCTATACCCTACTTTATAAGACTTCCGCTGTATTTGGTTTAAACTCTGTGTTAGCCTATTCGGGATTGGGTTGTAATCCCGTAACTCATGTTTCCTTGACAATGTTATGTTTTGGAATTGAATGCTTTGATCATTATGTATCATTTGTAATTCATAAATTGTATTTAAATCGTAAAGCCTTGGGTGATCTCGGTAAGGAACACTGGGGTCACTGGCGGTAATACCTTTCCAAAAGGGTTAAGTTTTGGGGGTGTTACAGACACTCGCATGGGAAGGCCCTTATCAAATCACCAAGGTATTCGATCAAGGAATCTACGAGCTTGCCACACAAGACGGTGTGCCCGTCATTGAAAGCTGGAACGCGACGCATCTTAAGAAGTATTATTTCTAATACAGTTTCGATTCATGCATGTTACTTATTAAAATTCAGTTTATTCCATAAAAGAAAAACAACTACTCTCACTATCTTGCTATTACACTCGATCTACAATGTACCTTTTAGCTATATCAACGTTGTTTCATTTGAGCTTCGTCGTGACGCTATCTGTGTCCCCGTTGATGCGACCTCTATGGTCACTTACGTCCCCGTGGCGTGATTCCAGCAATCATCTGCGTCCCCATTGACATCACCTCTATAATCACTTAAATCCTGGCAACGTGATCCTTGTAATCATCTATGTCCCCGTTGACACGACCACTTACGTTCCCGCAACTTGATCTATGTGATCATATGCGTCCCGTTGATCATATGCGATCATCAAACATATTGATACCTACAGGCTAACGGTCAAGCCGAGTCTAGCAATAAAGTTATCATCAACAATCTAAAGAAAAGACAAAAAAAAAAAGCAAAACGCTTGTGGGTAGACGAGTTGCCATCGATTCTATGGTCAAATCGCACGACTCCATAAACTGCGACAAGTAAAATGCCTTTTTCCCTACTTTTTGGTAGTGAAGTCATCTTGCTTGTCAAAGTTCAAATCTCTATAGGTCGTTAATGTCTCCTCAACGAGGAAAGGAACACGTCGTTCATGACAATCATGTTGGATACTGTTGATGAGCTGTGTGACGATGCCGCCACACGGATGGCGATGTACCAAGAAGGGGTTGCTAGAAGCTACAATCGCAATCTAAAGATGAAAGTGTTCCAAGTTGGCGACTGGGGAGGTTCCAGAACACAACGGAAGAGAATATTCGGAAGCTGACACTCGCATGGGAAGACCCTTATCAAATCACCAAGGTATTCGATCAAGGCATCTACGAGCTTGCCACACAAGACGGTGTTCCCGTCATCGAAAGCTGGAACGCGACGCATCTTAAGAAGTATTATTTCTAATATAGTTTCGATTCATGCATGTTACTTATTAAAATTCAGTTTATTCAATAAAAGAAAAACAACTACTCTCACTATCTTGCTATTACACTCGATCTACAATGTACCTTTTAGCTATATCAACGTTGTTTCATTTGAGCTTCGTCGTGACGCTATTTGCGTTCCCATTGACGCGACCTCTATGGTCACTTACGTCCCCATGGCGTGATTCCAGCAATCATCTGCGTCCCCATTGACATCACCTCTACAATCACTTAAATCCTGGCAACGTGATCCTTGTGATCATCTATGTCCCCGTTGACACGACCACTACGATTACTTACGTTCCCGCGACTTGATCTATGTGATCATATGCGTCCCGTTGATCATATGTGATCATCAAACATATTGATACCTACAGGCTAACGGTCAAGCCGAGTCTAGCAATAAAGTTATCATCAACAATCTAAAGAAAAGACTAAAAAAAACAAAACGCTTGTGGGCAGACGAGTTGCCATCGATTCTACGGTCAAATCGCACGACTCCATAAACTGCGACAAGTAAAATGCCTTTTTCCCTAGTTTTTGGTAGTGAAGTCGTCTTGCTTGTCCAAGTTCAAATCTCTATAGGTCGTTAATGTCTACTCAATGAGGAAAGGAACACGTCGTTCATGACAATCATGTTGGATACTGTTGATGAGCTGTGTGATGATGGCGATGTACCAAGAAGGGGTTGCTAGAAGCTACAATCACAATCTAAAGATGAAAGTGTTCCAAGTTGGCGACTGGGGAGGTTCCAGAACACAACGGAAGAGAATATTCAGAAGCTGACACTCGCATGGGAATACCCTTATCAAATCACCAAGGTATTCGATCAAGGCATCTACGAGCTTGCCACACAAGACTGTGTGCCCGTCATTGAAAGCTGGAACGCGACGCATCTTAAGAAGTATTATTTCTAATATAGTTTCGATTCATGCATGTTACTTATTAAAATTCAGTTTATTCAATAAAAGAAAAACAACTACTCTCACTATCTTGCTATTACACTCGATCTACAATGTACCTTTTAGCTATATCAACGTTGTTTCATTTGAGCTTCGTCGTGACGCTATCTGCGTCCCCATTGACGCGACCTCTATAGTCACTTACGTCCCCGTGGCGTGATTCCAACAATCATCTGCGTCCCCATTGACATCACCTCTACAATCACTTAAATCCTGGCAACGTGATCCTTGTGATCATCTATGTCCCCATTGACACGACCACTACGATTACTTACGTTCCCGCGACTTGATCTATGTGATCATATGCGTCCCGTTGATCATATGCGATCATCAAACATATTGATACCTACAGGCTAACGGTCAAGCCGAGTCTAGAAATAAAGTTATCATCAACAATCTAAAGAAAAGACTAAAAAAAAAAAAACGCTTGTGGGCAGACGAGTTGCCATCGATTCTACGGTCAAATCGCACGACTCCATAAACTGCGACAAGTAAAATGCCTTTTTCCCTAGTTTTTGATAGTGACGTCGTCTTGCTTGTCAAAGTTCAAATCTCTATAGGTCGTTAATGTATCCTCAACGAGGAAAGGAACACGTCGTTCATGACAATCATGTTGGATACTGTTGATGAGCTGTGTGACGATGCCGCCACCCGGATGGCGATGTACCAAGAAGGGTTTGCTAGAAGCTACAATCGCAATCTAAAGATGAAAGTGTTCCAAGTTGGCGACTGGGGAGGTTCCAGAACACAACGGAAGAGAATATTCGGAAGCTGACACTCGCATGGGAAGGCCCTTATCAAATCACCAAGGTATTCGATCAAGGCATCTACGAGCTTGCCACACAAGACGGTTTGCCCGTCATTGAAAGCTGGAAAGCGACGCATGTTAAGAAGTACTATTTCATGCATGTTACTTATTAAAATTCAGTTTATTCAATAAAAGAAAAACAACTACTCTCACTATCTTGCTATTACATTCGATCTACAATGTACCTTTTAGCTATATCAACGTTGTTTCATTTGAGCTTCATCGTGACGCTATCTGCTTCCCCGTTGACGCGACCTCTACGGTCACTTACATCCCCGTGGCGTGATCCCAGCAATCATTTGCGTCCCCATTGACACAACCTCTACAATCACTTAAATCCTGGCAACGTGATCCTTGTGATCATCTCTGTCCCCGTTGACACGACCACTATGATTACTTACATTCCCGCGAATTGATCTATGTGATCATATGCGTCCCGTTGATCATATGCGATCATCAAACATATTGATACCTACATGCTAACGGTCAAGCCGAGTCTAGCAATAAAGTTATCATCAACAATCTAAAGAAAAGACAAAAAAAAAAAGCAAAACGCTTGTGGGTAGACGAGTTGCCATCGATTCTATGGTCAAATCGCACGACTCCATAAACTGCGACAAGTAAAATGCCTTTTTCCCTACTTTTTGGTAGTGAAGTCATCTTGCTTGTCAAAGTTCAAATCTCTATAGGTCGTTAATGTCTCCTCAACGAGGAAAGGAACACATCGTTCATGACAATCATGTTGGATACTATTGATGAGCTGTGTGACGATGCCGCCACCCGGATGGAGATGTACCAAGAAGGGGTTGCTAGAAGCTACAATCGCAATCTAAAGATGAAAGGGTTCCAAGTTGGCGACTGGGTTCTACAAAAAGAGGTTCCAGAACACAACGAAAGAGAATATTCGAAAGCTAACACTCGCATGGGAAGACCCTTATCAAATCACCAAGGTATTCGATCAAGGCATCTACGAGCTTGCCACACAAGACGGTGTGCACGTCACTGAAAGCTGGAACGCGACGCATCTTAAGAATTATTATTTCTAATATAGTTTCGGTTCATGCATGTTACTTATTAAAATTCAGTTTGTTCAATAAAAGAAAAACAACTACTCTCACTATCTTGCTATTACACTCGATCTACAATGTACCTTTTAGCTATATCAACGTTGTTTCATTTGAGCTTCGTCGTGACGCTATCTGCGTCCCCGTTGGCGCGACCTCTACGGTCCCTTACATCTCCGTGGCGTGATCCCAACAATCATCTGCGTCCCCATTGACACGACCTCTACAATCACTTAAATCCTGGCAACGTGATCCTCGTGATCATATGTGTCCCCGTTGACACGACCACTACGATTACTTACGTTCTCGCGACTTGATCTATGTGATCATATGCGTCCTGTTGATCATATGCGATCATCAAACATATTGATACCTATAGGCTAACGGTCAAGCCGAGTCTAGCAATAGAGTTATCATCAACAATCTAAAGAAAAGACTAAAAACAGCAAAACGCTTGTGGGCAGACGAGTTGCCATCGATTCTACAGTCAAATCGCACGACTCCATAAACTACGACAAGTAAAATGCCTTTGTCCCTAGTTTTTGGTAGTGAAGTCGTCTTGCTTGTCAAAGTTCAAATCTCTATAGGTCGTTAATGTCTCCTCAATGAGGAAAGGAACACGTCGTTCATGACAATCATGTTGGATACTATTGATGAGTTGTGTGATGATGCCGCCACCCGGATGGCGATGTACCAAGAAGGGGTTGCTAGAAGCTACAATCGCAACGCATCTTGGAAGCTGACACTCGCATGGGAAGGCCCTTATCAAATCACCAAGGTATTCGATCAAGGCATCTACGAGCCTGCCACACAAGACGGTTTGCCCGTTATTGAAAGCTGGAACGCGACGCATCTTAAGAAGTACTATTTCTAATATAGTTTCGATTCATGCATGTTACTTATTAAATTTCAGTTTATTCAATAAAAGAAAAAACAACAACTCTCACTATCTTGCTATTACACTCGATCTACAATGTACCTTATAGCTATATCAACGTTGTTTCATTTGAGCTTCGTCGTGACGCTATCTGCGTCCCCGTTGACGCAACCTCTACGGTCACTTACGTCCCCGTGGCGTGATCCCAGCAATCATATGCGTCCCCATTGACACGGCCTCTACAATAACTTAAATCCTGGCAACGTGATCCTTGTGATCATCTGTGTCCCCGTTGACACGACCACTTTGATTACTTACGTTCCCGCGAATTGATCCATGTGATCATATGCATCCCATTGATCATATGCGATCATCAAACATATTGATACCTACAGGCTAACGGTCAAGCCAAGTCTAGCAATAAAGTTATCATCAACAATCTATAGAAAAGACTAAAAAAAGCAAAACGCTTGTAGGCAGACGAGTTGCCATCGATTCTACGGTCAAATCGCACGACTCCATAAACTGCGACAAGTAAAATGCCTTTTTCCCTAGTTTTTGGCAGTGAAGTCGTCTTGCTTGTCAAAGTTCAAATATCTATAGGTCGTTAATGTCTCCTCAATGAGGAAAGGAACACGTCGTTCATGACAATCATGTTGGATACTGTTGATGAGCTGTGTGATGATGCCGCCACCCGGATGGCTATGTATCAAGAAGGGGTTGCTAGAAGCTGCAATCGCAATCCAAAGATGAAAGTGTTCCAAGTTGGCGACTGGGTTCTACAAAAAGAGGTTCTAGAACACAAGGGAAGAGAATATTCGGAAGATGACACTCGCATGGGAAGGCCCTTATCAAATCACCAAGGAATTCGATCAAGCATCTATGAGCTTGCCACACAAGGCAGTGTGCCCGTCATTGAAAGCTGGAATGTGACGCATCTTAAGAAGTACTATTTCTAATATAGTTTCGATTCATGCATGTTACTTATTAAAATTCAGTTTATTCAATAAAAGAAAAACAACTACTCTCACTATCTTGCTATTACACTCGATCTACAATGTACCTTTTAGCTATATCAACGTTGTTTCATTTGAGCTTCGTCGTGACGCTATCTGCGTCCCCGTTGACGCGACTTCTAAAGTCACTTACGTCCTCGTGGCGTGATCCCATCAATCATCTGCGTCCCCATTGACATGAACTCTATGATCACTTAAATCCTGGCAACATGATCCTTGTGATCATTTATGTCCCCGTTGACACGACCACTACGATTACTTACGTTCCCGCGACTTGATCTATGCGATCATATGCGTTCCGTTAACGCGACCTCTACGGTATCTTACGTCCTACCGATGTGATCGCTTTGATCATCTGCTTCCCCATTGATGCGACCTCTACGGTCACTTACATCCATGCGATGTGATCATTGTGATCATTTGTGTCCCCATTGAAGCTAACTTTACAGTCACTTATGTCCCTGCGACGTGATCCCTGTGATCATATGTGTCCCTCCTGTGGCAACGACCTCTATGGTCACTTACATCCCCGTGACGTGATCTATACGAATACGTCCCTATTGACGTGACCTCTATGATCACTTACATTCCCGCGACGTGATCCCTGCGATCATATGTGGTCCTGTTGACGTGGCATCTATAATTACTATTATCTTCACCATAGCGGTCATCTCTATCATGTATGTCCTCATTGTCTTTTCTATAAAGACCGTCCGGGTTTGCAGATCTCAAACCAACATCATCGTTGTAATTATCGTCTTCGTCAACATGATAGTGACGATCTTCCTCGTCTTTATTTGACGCAATTACAATTACTCATGGTAACACCTCTTGTGTATTATTTCTTTCAATTAAATGGGTTCTTGCTATTCTCTATGTCTTTTAAGTTAATCGTCTCATCGACGAACAAGATTTGTCCCAGGCGAGACTCAAGCCTTCACGGTGTCCATAGTAAGGCCCTTGGCATTTAGATACTGGCATTTGTCATCGACGCAATATGCTAAGTAGAAGAGAAGTTGTTATTTGGCTCAAACGGTACATAATGATATCTTTCGAAAGTTGCATGAACAAGGCGATAATTTCAATCAATGACACTACTTCTTTTATTCATTATTGGGAGTACACATCTTTCTATCATATTCTATACATGTGTTACATGGCATAATAGTCTAATACACTTATTACTTCCACCCTGTATGACTTCGACATCTTTATCATCTTCATCACGTTGGCCTTGCCATCATCAACGCGTCGCTGATTTGTCACCTAAAGCGTCGCCATGATCTTTATAATATGACCATGCATTGCTTCTGCCTGGCCAAACTGCTCCAGTCTTAATGTACTTGTACAATTATAGAGAAATATATTCAACATGTGCACGAGCAAGGTATACAAAAATCATGCATTAAAACACATTCCCTTTAATGAAGAAATACATTGTCAAACCACCATGAAGGGTGGGCCCAAATGTTCAAAACAACGCCCCTCTACAGGCGGAAATCATCATTCACAAAGAATTCTTAAAAAAAGGTTCATGAAGAAGTGGGAGGGTCCTACTTATCCTCATCCTCTATTGGAGCTACATCCTCCTTGTCGCCATCGTCCTAGCCCTTGATCATTCAATGGGTCATACTTGGGAAGACCGGTGGGGATGGATTTATTGCGTTAAATGCCGCCCTTTCACCCGCAGCGTCCCAACCGATGTGTTTTACACTGGTGTGATCCTCCATAGATTCGACCGGGCTAGCTAGGAATAGTAGGTCTATGCCTTGTCGAGTTCGTCCACGAGCTGGTCACACTCCTCCGCAGCATTCTTCTTGTCGTCCCTTAGATGAAACAACTTTTCTTCAAGAATCCCGATTTTCCCTTGTTGAGCATTGACGCTTTGGGATAGCTCGAATTTTTTGGAGGAGATCTAGTCAATCATGTTCTGATCGACCTCAACCTTGCTCTCCATGACATTCATTTGGGACGTGATCCCCGAAACGCGTTCCCAAGCAAACAACGTCGCTTGAAGACCCTGTCATCAATACCATCAGAACCAGTTGAAATTGGAAACAATATATGACTGTAACCCCCCCCCCCCCCCCCAAATAATCCCTTGAAAGTATTACCGCCAGTGACCTCAGATTACACATCTGGGGTCACCCAAGGCTTAAACTATTTTATAACAACTATATAATAATGCAAACTTTATTAAATATCATAAAATCCACCCAAACATTATTCAACCAACATTGTGGTTTTACAACTGTTCTCAATTAAATACAAAATCAAATACAAAATTGTTTAACACAGCGGAAGTCTTTGGAATAATTAAATGCCATAAAGGGTCTTGATCTGAGCGATCTCACGCCTAAGATCTTCAACCTTGGAAAACTCTTTAAATCATCATCTGCCTTCATCATCGCATACTAGCCTTCACGGAAAGGGAGTTTACTTGATGTGCGCGCCGTATGAGACGGATGACACCAGCCAACCATGCAAAGGAAATAAACCGGTTTGTTAGTCTAATGAAAGACTATGCAAGGGTAAAATAGAAAAGGTTCTAAGTAGTCGTATTAGGTTACACCCATTGCTTCTCGAATGAAAGCCGATGACGACAGTGAACCTCAATACTTCTACGGAAAGATACGAAAAAGTATGAACAAGAGAAGACTCCAAAAGATTGAGTCTTAGGGGAAACGTATGAAGAGAAGACTCCAAAAGATTGAGTCTTATGGGAAAGTATGACAAGTGTTTGGGAACGTTATAGTTTCACACAAGCGTTAAAAATGACTTGACCATTTGGGTCCACGACCAACCTCACCGCGTAATGCAAATCCAGATTGGAAAGAGGACTTACTCTAACCGAAGTCCGGGCGGATTCCAAGTTGTACTTCTCGCCCGAAGGTTCATTAATTATGTGCATAACCGCACTTATCTTATTTAGTTACAAACGTATATTCACGTTAAAGCTTTTAAGGTATATCATCTCGACACGAGAGATTTCTTGGCATGGGAATTAATCCTGATTGTCGGCACCAGCTGTGTGCACCTACCCTGAGTAAGGGTACAGTCATGACCAGATAGTACTAGGGCAAAATCCTCCTAATACCAGTTATAAAGAAACTACTAGACCTCACAAGGTACATAGCTCTCCTACGAATACTCGTTCTAACTACACAGTTAAATTCACACAATAATCCACACTAATGGCGAAACGACGGCATCCGAACCGGCGAAACGCGAAGGAGACGAAGGGGACGAAGAACAACGTTTTCGCGGTCGCAAAAGCACTTCCGCGGTCGCGGAAATGCCGCGAACGCGTCCCTTAGTCTCTGGTCGCGGATTTCTCTCGCGGTCTTATGTTAGAATTTATTTTTAACACCCTTAAAAATATTCTAAGACCCAAGATTGCATTAAACGTATATTAATACGTTCAAAAGATCATAACAGATATTACAGAGGTTACAGAAATTGCCCACAATGTCCTATTTATAGAATGACAGATCGGGACTTTTAGTGGTTATTACATTACCCCCCCTTAAAAAAAGTTTCGACCCCAAAACTAGGCCGAAAACAGATCGGAAAAACGACTAAGCATATCAGCATCAGTCTCCCAGGTTTCCCACGTTACCTCCTCAGATCCCGACTTGGACCAAAGAATCCGCACTAATGGTACTACCTTGTTCCTCAAGTGTTTTTCGCGGCGTTCGAGAATACGCACAGGTATCTCCTCGTAGGTACCATTTGCCTGAATCTCGATGTCCTCATAACTCAGCACATGAGACACATCTGGCCCGTACTTCCATAGCAGAGACACGTGGAACACGTTATGCACTGGATGCGCCGACAGCGGCAATGCTAAATGATACGCTAGAGACCCTACTCTGTCAAGGATCTCAAACGGTCCCACGTAGCGAGGGTTAAGCTTCCCACGCTTGCCGAACCTGAACACACCCTTGGATGGCGACACCCTGACAAACACCTTGTCACCAACCTCAAACTCGACATTCCTGAGCTTCAAATTTGTGTAAGACTTCTGTCGACTCTGAGCTGTCAGCATCCTCTATCTGATCAAAGCAATGTCTGAGGCAGTCCTTTCGACTAACTCCGGTCCGAGCAGAATCTTGTTGGCATTCTCATCCCAACAAATTAGAGATCTGCACTTCCGACCGTACAAAGCCTCAAATGGAGCCATCTTAATGGTAGAATGCCATCTATTATTGTACGTGAATTCAATCAGACTTAAGCTATTTTCCCAGCTGGTCAGACGATCTAATGCGCAAGCTCTCAGCATATCTTCCAGTGTCTGGATGGTCCTCTTAGACTGTCCATCCGTCTGAGGATGAAACGCATTACTAAACCTCAACTCAGTTCCCATGGCCTTGTGGAGTTCTTTCCAGAATCTCGACATGAATCGGCTGTCACGATCCGATACAATGGTTTTTAGCGTACCATGCAAACGGACAATCTCGTGTAGGAAAACTTCTGCAGATAGCTTATGGGTTCCCCATGTTGACTTGATGGCCACGAAATGAGCACTCTTCGTGAGCCTGTCAATGATCACCTATATGGCATCCTTCTGACTCTGAGTCTTTGGTAACCCCGTAACGAAGTCCATAGCAATATCCTCCCACTTCCATTCTGGCACTGGGAGAGGTAGCAATTCGCCACCTGGTCTACGGTGCTCTATCTTGACCTTCTGACAAGTCAAGCATTTCACCACAAATTCTTCTATGTCCCACTTCATATTGGGCCACCAGAATTTCTTTCTAAGGTCTTTGTACATCTTACTGGATCCTGGATGTACAGAATAAGCTGACGAATGGGCCTCCTTCATCACCAATTGGCGAAGGCCATCTATGTCATGCACACAAATCTGGTCCTAAAACCAGAGTGATCCATTATCTTGAACCACGAATCCGGGAGCTTTCCCATCCATCACTTCACTGCTTAACTTCACCAAGACCACATCATCAACATGCCTCTCCTTGATCTGATCAAGTAGCGTAGCCTGAATCTCCAACATACTCAGGCATCCTCGACGCTGATCGTACAAGACGTCAATCTCACACAATCCTTGGTTCAGTTTGGTATGCGCAGTGAGTAGAGCTACTACGGTCTCGTGCGGTGTCTTCCGGCTTAATGCATCGGCTACCACATTAGCCTTGCCCGAATGATATAGCAATTCAATGTCGTAGTCTTTGAGTAGCTCCAACCAGCGACGTTGTCTCATATTCAACTCCTTCTGAGTGAACACATACTTGAGACTCTTATGGTCGGTAAAGACTTGGCACCTAACACCATAGAGATAGTGCCTCTAAATCTTCAATGCGAACACCACATCCGCTAACTCCAGATCATGCATCGGATAGTTTGCTTCATAGGTCTTCAACTGCCGAGATGCGTATGCAATAACCTTTCCCTTTTGCATCAATACACATCCTAACCCATGCTTAAAAGCGTCCCTATAGACCATATAACCATCAGTTCCTTCCGGTAGCGCCAAAACTGGTGCGGACGTCAGGCACTTTTTCAACTTCTGAAAGCTTGCCTCACACTTGTCGTCCCATATAAACTTCTTATGGAACTTGCGGAGCAAACTGGTCATTAGTAGAGCGATCTTAGAAAATCCCTCCATGAACCGTCTGTAATAACCTGCAAGTCCCAAGAAACTACGCATCTCCTTCACATTCTAAGGTCGCTCTCAGTTGGCTACCGCTTCAATCTTCTGAGGGTCGACCATAACCCCATCCTCATTGATCACATGGCCTAAGAAAGCCACTTCCTTGATCCAGAAGTCACACTTAGACAACTTCGCATACAGCTGATTTTGTCTAAGGACCGACAAGGTGATTCGAAGATGCTCCTCGTGAGCCTCCTCGCTCAGGGAATAGATCAGAATATCGTCGATGAAGACCACCACGAACTTGTCCAAATACTGGTGGAAACATCTATGCATCAGATCCATGAAGACTGCCGGAGCATTAGTAAGCCCAAATGGCATGACTACGAACTCGTAGTGTCCATACCTCGTCCGGAATGCAGTCCTCGGAATATCTTCCTCGCGAATCCTGAGCTGATGGTAACCAGATCTCAGATCGATCTTGGAAAAGACTTTTGCTCCCTGCAGTTGATCCAACATATCATCAATCCTAGGCAAAGGATACTTGTTCTTGATCGTGACCTTGTTCAACTCTCGATAGTCGATACAAATTCGGAACGAACCATCCTTCTTCTTGACAAACAAGACCGGAGCACCCCAAGGCGATGCACTCGGCCTTATATACCCTTTCTCAAGAAGGTCCTCGAGTTGCTTCTTCAACTCTTACATCTCCATGGGAGCCATCCGGTACGGTGCTTTGGAAATTGGCGCGGTACTAGGCCCGAGATCAATAGTGAACTCCACGTCACGATTTGGGGGTAAACCGGGAATCTCCTCAGGAAAGACATCCGGATACTCGTATATCACAGGAATATCAACAACTGAAGTCTCATCCTTCTTGGGCTTATCCAGATAGCATAGGTACCCGACACAACCTTGTCGAAGTAGCTTAAACGCAGCCATCGCATTGATGAGCTTTCCGTTATCAATGTCATTACGACCCTTGAACTTGCACACAAACTGACCCCCCCGATGAAACTGTCACAGTCCTTGAGCTGAAATCAATTACCGCCCCATGACGGGTCAGCCAATCCATCCCGAGAATAATGTCGTATAGAGCCATGGCTATATAGATCAAATCCGCTTCGAACTTCCGACCTTGAATAGTAATCGGAAATTTAGACAGACGCTTGGTCCCTACTAGCTGTTCACTATTGGGAAGATTTACCAGAAATGGCTCACAAGCCTCATTACACACTAAGCCTAGCTTACTCACACAATTCTCCGAAATAAAAGAATGAGTGGCACCCGAATCAAACAATATACACACAGAAGTAGAATGGAGGTATATAGTACCTTGAGCAATCGGAGCATTCGGTCCATCAGCCTCACGCATCTCGTAAAGCCGCTGACCTTGACCTCTAGAAGCAGTTAGGGCTTTCCCCTTGTTCTGGGCAGTTGTCTGCGTCGAAGGGCTAGGAGTCTCCACCGGCTTGAATCGGGGTCGGTTGTTATGGCTAACAGACCCTTGCTGTGACTCAGCTCCCTTCTGTCTCCTTTGCGGACAAAACGTCTGCAAGTGCCCATCCTTCCCGCAGGCAAAACACGTCCTCTTGTCCTTCGGACACTCATTGCTCTTGTGCCCCGGCGTGCCACAATTATAACACTGGATCGGGTTCTTGCTCTGACCCGAGCGTTGCATAGAACCTGCCTGTGTGGCCTCTGTCCTAGCCTGGCCAGACTTGGCAAAATGCGACGATGGCACGGGTCGTTTAAACCCACTAGCCTGAGCCTGGCTCTGCGCCGGTCTCTGGCGATTGCGCTTCTTCGCCGACTCCTCCAGAGTCACCTCCAATTTATAGGCGGCATCACGTACTGCTCTAAAGTAGAGCATCCGTGGCGCACCATCAAGGGCTTGATGTCTGGGTTCATCCACTTGTGGAAATGCCAGATCTTATACTCATCACTAGACACTTCCGGCCCAGCATACTGCAACAGGTGATTAAACTTGGCCGCAAGCTCACTCACCTTTAACCCATCCGTCTTCGGATAAAAGAACTCCTTATGTTTCTCCTCCCTCATAGCACGAGAAAAGAAACGGTCTGTCATCTTCGTCTTAAACATTCCCCAGTTCAAACCAGGATGATCAGCTAGACCGGTGCTTTCCCACCATTCGCTAGCCACCTCCTTTAGTTGAAGGGAAGCGATATGCACTTTTTTAGCCTCAGTGCACTCGACGTTTCTAAACAACCTTTCCATGTGCGAGAACCAATACGCCACTTTGACTGGTTCCCCCTTGCCATCATAGCTGTCAAGCCTCATAGAGCTAATGGCCTTCAAAGCTCGGCCATAGTTCCCTCTGTTCCTGACGGCGTTATCCTGAGGTACATGAATAACTGGCTCCTCCAATTCAGGGATAACCTAAGGAACCGGCACACCTTGTGCCTGTGGTGCAATTGGCCGCATTTTATCGGTGACCACTTGCATCATGATCCCCCGAATAGCTTCTATAGCCGCAGCGTCGAATACCACTTGAGGATTAGCCGGAACTTGGCCACTGCCCACGGGTTGTTATGAGAGACCGACTCACTCTCATCCCTTTGATTTGCGGCATTCCTTAGATTCAGTCTGGGGTTGTTGCTTGGCCCAGCACCAGCACGAATAGTGTTCCTTATATTCACCATCTGTTTACCGATCAAAATTTCCAAGTATTTCACAACATTACTATCATATTATTAAAATGCACAACGTATGGAATCAACTCGGAATAGATAAAACTGGTAAACTTTTATTGATGAAGTAAACTGAACTAAGTTGATGAGTTTTTACAAAAGCCCTCCTAAACGAAAAGTCAAAATTGCTAGGAGGCTACAACTCTAACAAAACAAAACAAAACAACTAGAAACGATAAATTACTAGGACATGCTACTGATCCTTTCCAGGCGCCATGAAGAGTTTCCTATACCCATCGGACCTCTGACATCTTCTCTTCGGAGGTGGACCATCCTCGGGTTCCGGTGTCGGACTCCTCGACCTACTAGTACCCGGAGCACACGGCTCTTCCCTAGGCCTCGGTACACTTGGTCCTTCTCTAGACACATGAACACTCGGCCCCTCCTCTGGTAACGGTGGGTAGCAAAATTCTTCAAGAAATCCCGGGTGGAAATCCGCCCGGTTCACCTCGTACTGAGGGTTGAGTAGCAGCTTCGCCTGTCTGATGTTCTCCTGGAGCTCGTGGACGTCCTCCAACATACGGGAGAGACTGAGTTCTGTCTCGTAAGTCCTCTCCTCCATATCATACAAGGCGTTCGTCCACTCCTCTATGCGCTCAACAAGCACTCGGGGCCTAGGCTTGGCCTGTTGGGTCGGAACCTCCCTCGGAGCATCCATCGATTCCCAAGGCCTTGCCCGCATACATGCTCGTTCAGTCATCATCTCCACATGGTGACGAGCCGCGGTGGAAGCCATCTCGCTCTGATGGAGCACGTGCCGAGAAGCAGGGCTCACCATCGGCCTTCTCGGAGTGGGGATAAGTTGCGGGTCCACTGATGCATCCAGCGGCCCATACCTCCTCCTGCTAATTCACGAGATCCCAAGCGCCTCCCAAGCGGCAGGGGACAACGGCGTGTACTCCTCATCAGGCGGCAATTCTGGACTCGGGAAAATGATTTGCATTCCCGGGTCCTCACTGTCCTCATGCAGGTGCTCTAGGCCATCTGACTCATAGCCGAACTCCTCGAGGTCCTCTTCAGGGTCCTCTTCCTTCGGATCTTCCTCTTCTTTCGGGTCTTCCTCTGGATCCTCCTCGGGATCCTCCTCCACCTCGAAGTCATCGTCGTAGTACCCTCTATGATACTCCGCTGACTCCTCCTCCTCTGTGTCCTCCCTGGGATTTACTTCGTGCTCTACCTTGGGAACCCTTGCCCCGTCGGACACCAACACTACCGACTCCTCAAGTACGGTCTTCAACACCTCGGGTGGACAGCTTGGCTCCCCGACCTCAACGCATCTAGGGGGAACCGGAAACTCAAGCCTAACTGGAGATGGCGGAACCACCTCGGCTTCTTTCTTACTCCTGAGTTGTGATACGAATGCGCCCATATCCTGCGAGGCGACGGGAAAAGGATTAGTCTTTCTAATTATAGAAGTGAACTTACTATATTAGACTGGAAAGAAGGCACGACTTGAATGGCAGAGATTTCAAAATACACTTTTTACTCAAGTATGATTTCATTCAAAACTTTCAATTTTTGGATTTAACCAACAAATTTTTCAACACGAACGGGTAAATGGTTTAAAAAAAAATTGTTTGAGGTAAAACGATTTGAAATCCCAAACCCGTTTTAAAACGTTCGGCTCTGATACCAAATCTGTAACACCCTCAAATAATCCCTTGAAAGTATTACCGCCAGTGACCTCAGATTACACATCTGGGGTCACCCAAGGCTTAAACTATTTTATAACAACTATATAAAAATGCAAACTTTATTAAATATCATAAAATTCACCCAAACATTATTCAACCAACATCGTGGTTTTACAACTATTCTCAATTAAATACAAAACCAAATACAGAATTGTTTAACACAACGGAAGTCTTTGGAATAATTAAATGCCATAAAGGGTCTTGATCTAAGCGATCTCACGCCTAGGATCTTCAACCTTGGAAAACTCGTTAAATCATCATCTGCCTTCATCATAGCATACTAGACTTCACGGAAAGGGAGTTTACCTGATGTGCCGTATGAGACGGATGACACCAGCCAACCATGCAAAGGAAATAAACCGGTTGGTTAGTCTAATGAAAGACGACGCAAGGGTAAAATAGAAAAGGTTCTAAGTAGTCGTATTAGGTTACACCCATCGCTTCTCGAATGAAAGCCGATGATGACAGTGAACCTCAATACTTCTACGGAAAGATACGAAAAGGTATGAACAAGAGAAGACTCCAAAAGATTGAGTCTTAGGGGAATCGTATGAAGAGAAGACTCTAAAAGATTGAGTCTTATGGGAAAGTATGACAAGTGTTGAACGTTATAGTTTCACACAAGCGTTAAAAATGACTTGATCATTTGGGTCCACGACCAACCTCACCGCGCAATGCGAATCCAGATTGGAAAGATGACTTACTCTAACTGAAGTCCGATCGGGTTCCAAGTTGTACTTCTCGCCCGAAGGTTCATTAATTATGTACATAACTGCACTTATCTTATTTAGTTATAAAACGTATATTCACGTTAAAGCTTTTAAGGTATATCGTCTCGACACGAGAGATATCTTGGGAATTAATCCCGATTGTCGGCACCAGCTGTGTGCATCTACCCTGAGTAAGGGTACAGTCATGACCAGATAGTACTAGGGAAAAATCCTCCTAATACCTCCTAATACCAGTTCCTACAAATACTCGTTCTAACTACACAGTTAAATTCACACAATAATCCACACTAATACCATCATGGTAATAACATGTATAATAGCGTTGTTTCTAGAAATATATATAACCAATTATAATATCATATTTTAATCACATCCTTTTATAAAATCTGTTTCCAAACGAAAACAACACTTTACTCCAATTTAATTAACAATCAAAAGTAATTGATAATTAAAGGAAATATGGAATGATAAGCAAAAGCGAACCTCCACTTACCTTAATCTAATCGAACATAGATGATGGATTCCGAGTATCTGGAGATTGTAATCTGCGTACGGATCCCTACGACGACAACACAACCACGACGAAAACCTAAATTAGATTCGATATGAATGAATAACGATACGAACGAATGAACGTTAAGAATCGAAAGGAACGAAAGCCAAAGCCGTGATCGGGGTTGTCCAAGCCACGATCGTGCTTGCGAGGGCAAGCCGTGGTCGCGGTTTGGGCTTCCGCAGTTGTGGAAATCTGGGCAGAGCCGCGGCCGCGGAATTCATCCCCGCGGTCGCGGTTCTCCCAACCGACGATGAATCGAACTTGGCTTCGAAGCTCACCGATGAAATGATGACGACCTTGGTATTGAACGAGGGCTCACCACCACTACCACTATCCTCCAAGACAACTCCGGCGACACCACCAATTCCGACGACAATCCGGCGAAGGCAAGAACTCCGGCGACGATGCAAAGTCCATGAAAACCAACCCTTTCTCCACACAATCACATAAGAAGTGATGTCTTATCTCAATATTCTTGGTATGTGAGTGTTGTACAAGATTCATGGAGATATTTATAGCACTAGCATTGTCACGTAGAATGTGAATAGAGTTAAGAAGAATACCATAATCACTGAGTTGTTTCTTGAGCCATAGGAGTTGAGTATAACAAGTTGTGGCGGCTATGTATTCGGCTTCTACGGTTGACAAATGATTGTATGATAATACATTAGAGATAGAATGAGGAGTACTTGAAGAACTAACCTCAGTCAACGAGGATGGTGGGGTGGGACGAGATGGAAGGGCTACCTCGATATGAAAGCCTTGTATTGTGGTAGGGGTTTTGGTGGGTCGGGAAGATCGATGAGGCTGCGGGGGTGAAGGTTGAATTGGGTCAGCTTGAGGTTGTGCGGGAGAAGGTGGAGTTGGCTCATCTTGGGGTAGAAGAGGTGTTGAGATATACGTGGTTGAAAGTTTGCTTATGGAATCAAATGCAAGTGATCAGCGCTACTTTGTAGGGTTTAACTAGGAGTTGTTACCGGAGTTTTGGGTACCATTTGGATGAATTTAGAGCACAATTGTGAAGTATGATATTGGTGGTTTAGAAGATGTTAATTGAAGACTTAATGATGATGGAGAAGAAAGCCACGAGAGAAGAAGAAGAAGGAGCCAGGAGAAAGCTACAAAAGCTTGTCCGCAGTCGCGGATATCACCGCCGCGGTTGCGGAAGGAAGACAAAGACAACAAGAGCAACAATGAAGATCCGTGGTCGCGGACGTCCAAGCCGCGGTCACGGAAAGGTCGAGAGCAACGATAAAGAAATTGAATTTTCCGCGGTCGCGGAAAATCCTCCGCGGTCGCGGAAATACCATCGTCATACGTGCGACATTCCTTTCGTCCAAAGATTGCTTTTTATATTTTATTTCCTACTTCTTTTATTTCTTTTATTTCCGTTTTATTCTTTTATGGAAAATATATTATTTCCTATTTTTAGTTTTAGGCTTGATAGGTTATTTAACCTAAGTTGTTAGCAGCCATTTGGATTTTTATCTTAGGTTTGATCTTAGTATCTAGTTTACATTGTTTTTTCCTTTGAGTTTTACGTTTCAAGACTATGAAGAACTAAGCAACTTTTGTTTAGTCCGACGATTGAAGCCTTCGTTTGAATCATGGTTGTGAGGTTATAACTCTATTTCTTTTCCTTTGAATGTATTGATTCTCTTGTGCTTCATCCCATTGATTCTTACTGTTTTGACTGGTCTGATCATCTAGTTGATATTAGTAATTGTCTATTGCTAGGGTTTGGTAATTACTGTTTGAGTTACCTAATTCATAAGTAGCAACTCCAATATTCTAAGAACTGTTTGGACTGGTTTATTGTGGAGAGAATTAATTACATGCAATTGTATGACTGTTTGCTACTCTTGCATGTATCTATTGAAATTCTTGTGCTTCTTGCTGCTGTTGAATTGAATCTGGAGGTTTTCCTGGTTATTTGATAGTTAGTATTCTCAGGGTCTTTTTTTCTTGTTTATAACTTAAGACAAGGAATAGGAACATTCATAAGAAGGAATTAGAGATAATCTAGGATCAACCAATCAAATGAATGGTGGATATTGGTCTGGCTAAGTAGTTTTTCCCGATTGATTACAATCTTTGTTTTACTTTACTTTGTTTACTTGCAATCAAACCAACAAACCCCCCTTTGTTACTTTGGAATACATTTATGCATTTAGAAAGATTACTTCCTCCCTGTGGGATTCGACACTTGCTTGCCTACTATACTTAGTTAGGTTCTTGAGGATTTATTTTGATTAGGCATCGAACAACATGCTACTGAGACGTTGTATGAATATTATGAGAGATTCAGGAGGTTGATATCTAGCTGCCCCTACCATGGCTTTTCTGACCAAGATCTCGTTCTATATCTATATGGCGGGCTTCTTGAGGATGAGTGCAGAATAGTAAACGCAGCCTGTGGCGGTAGCATTCTAAACAAGACGACAGCTGACGCATTCGAGTTATTCTTTGAGCTATCTGAGAGCTCAAGACAATTCAACAAAAGGGCAAACCCCTATGCAGCAAGGACAACTAAGGCCTGCCGAATCTGTTATGATCCGCTGCACCCCATTGACGAATTCCCAACACTTCCTGAACCTGCAGCTGAAGTAAACACTATAAGAGGTTTTGGTCCGCAGAGGCCAAGATATGACCCGTAATCCAACACTTACACTCCAGGGTGGAGAGATCACCCCAATTTGAGATACGGAAATCAGCAGCACCCTCCTCAAGGCCAGGATAATCACGAGTTTCAACAGAGGCCACCACAGTTTCCACCGCACCCATAACAATTTCAGCAGCCTGGAAGTCAACAACAACAATTGAGAGCACAATATGACCCTAGACCTCAAGGCCAAAGCTCAAGTTCATCTATGTCTGTTGAGGACATGATCAAATCGTTCACCCAAAGCGTATCGATGTTGGCAAACACTATGGTCCAACAAAATAGTGCTCCCACTCAGAGTGTTACAACATTGGCAAACACCATGGTCCAACAAAATCAGGAGACGAAGTCTAGCATTCAAAATTTGGAAAATAAGTTTGGACAATTCGCTCAAGGATTAAGTAAGTTGAAGGCCAGGGATTCGGGGAAACTACCATCTCAAATGGTAGAAAACCCGAGGGAGAACGCCTTTGCGATGACGCTGAAGAGTGAAACCCAAACGAAAGAAGTAATGGATGCTACAGAGGAAAATCCGCGACCGCGGAATCATCACTGAAGAAGAAGAAGAAAAAATCGGCGATTTTCCGCGATCGCGGCCAGATTTCCGCGATCGCGGTAAAACTTCTGGAGCAGAACAAATTGTCGAATGTTTTCCGCGATCGCAGCCAGAAATCCGCGACCGTGGAAAATTTCCTGGCGTCCCAGAACATCCCGATCACGGGACCCAATCCGCGACCGCGGCTCACCTGCTGAAGTCCTTGATGATTATGTTCGGCCTGACTTCCCTCCGCTCGGTTTGCTGAAGCCACCCGCGCCATTCCCTGAGGCACTGAAGGACACGAGAAGGCCAGAGAACGACAAGAAGATCTTCGAAACCTTCAGTAAATGCGAGGTAAACATTCCATTACTCAAACTTGTCAAGAGTAATCCTCGCTATGCTAAGTTTCTGAAAGAACTGTGTACCATCAAAAGAAATCAGAAATTGAAGGAAAAGCAAAAGGTTAAGGTGAGCGAACATGTTTCTGCTGTTTTTCAAAGACGTATGCCTAAAAAGTGTGGTGATCCAGGCATGTTTAGTATTCCATGTGTAATAGGTGACACTAAATTTGAGAAAGCTATGCTAGATCTAGGTGCATCTATAAATGTCTTGCCTTATTCTTTGTATGAATCATTAGGATTAGGACCATTGCATGAGACATGAGTAGTTGTCCAATTGGCTGATAGATCTAATGTATACCCAAAAGGGGTAGTTGAAGATGTCCTTGTAATGGTTGATAATTTGATTTTTCCTGCTGACTTCTTTGTGCTGGATATGGATCACGATAAACATGCAACCCCTATACTATTAGGTATGCCATTTTTGAAAACATCCCAGATAAAGATTGATGTAAGTAGTGGAACCCTTACTATGGAATTTGATGGGGAAAAGGTGGAGTACAACATATATGATGCTATGAAACACCCCATTGATGATCATTCTCTATGTGCTATTGATGTGATTGATCCCATTGTGCAAGATGTCTTTGATACTACTGGCTCGGATGAGTTACACTCTGTTTTAGAGAATGAAATAGTAGATCCACATGTAGATTTTACTTTATCTACTAACCTGCAAGAAACTGTGGCACAATTGGATGTCTATGGTAAGCCTCATCTCAAACCTTTGGGCGGTGGCCCCATTCCACTAATAGTGCCAAGCGAGAAGCTTTTACCTTCCATTGTGCAAGCACCAGAGATTGAACTCAAGCCGCTACCAGACCACCTCAAGTATGCTTTCTTGGGAATGGGTGACACATTACCGGTCATTATCTCTAACAAGCTTTCCAATGATCAAGAGGAAAAATTGGTGGTAGTGCTCAAGGAACACAAGACAGCTCTGGGATGGACCATTGCCGACATCAAGGGGATTAGTCCCACTACATGTATCCATAGGATTCTTCTGGAGGAAGAAGCTAAACCATCCAAGCAACCACATAGAAGACTGAACCCACCAATGATGGAGGTGGTGAAAAAGGAGGTGTTGAAGCTCTTACAGGCATGGATGATTTTTCCTATCTCTGACAGTAAGTGAGTGAGTCCGACACAAGTTGTTCCAAAGAAGGGAGGCATCACAGTTGTGGAGAACCAACAAGGAGAGTTGGTCCCCACCCGAGTGCAAACTGGATGGAGAGTATGCATTGACTACCGTAAGCTGAATGCGGTAACTAGAAAGGATCATTTTCCTTTGCCCTTTATTGATCAAATGCTTGAGCGACTTGCTGGTCGCCCCTATTATTGTTTTCTAGATGGATACTCAGGTTATTTTCAGGTGGCCATAGCACCAGAGGATCAAGAGAAGACCAGATTTACATGCCCTTTTGGTACTTTTGCATATCGCAGGATGCCATTCGGGTTTTGTAACGCACCCGGGACATTTCAAAGGTGTATGGTAAGCATTTTTTCTAAGTATACAGAGTAGTTTATTGAGGTCTTTATGGATGATTTCACAGTCCATGGTGATAGTTTTGATGCATGTTTAGACCACTTATCACTTGTGCTTAAAAGATGTGTGGAAACCAACTTGGTTCTTAACTCTGAAAAGTGTCATTTTATGGTTGAACAAGGCATTGTGTTAGGACATATAGTGTCGGCTAGAGGTATTGAGGTCGATAAGGCAAAGATTGATGTAATTCAGTCTTTACCTTATCCTACTAATGTGCGTGAAGTGCGTTCTTTCTTAGAACATGTAGGTTTCTACTGCCGGTTTATTAAAGATTTTTCAAAGATCTCATCACCCCTATGCGAGCTGCTGAAGAAGGAGGTGCATTTTGAGCTTAACGATGAGGGAAAGAAGGCATTTGATGAATTGAAAGCTCGCCTCACTAGTGCACCAATTATTCAAGCACTAGATTGGTCCTGCCCTTTCGAGATAATGTGCGATGCTAGCGATTATGCTGTGGGAGCAGTCCTTGGGCAAAAGGAAGCAAGAGCTTCTCATGTGATTCACTATGCGTCCATGACTCTGAATGGAGCACAGCGGAACTACTCCACCACTGAAAAAGAATTGCTAGCTGTCGTATTTGCCCTGGAGAAATTTAGACAATATCTACTTGGCACCAAAGTGATCATGTATACGGATCATGTGACAAGGTCGGAAACCGGTGTCATTTTCCTATCAAAGAAATCCTAATTCACCTACTAAAGAGTATATCAAGCAAGTCAGGGTCGATCCCACAGGGAGTCGGTTATCTGTATGCAAAAGACGTGTAACTGACAAGTAACAAGGGGAGTTTTATGTGATCGCAGAGTAACAATGATTCAAGCTTTAAAGAAAGAATAAGTATGATGGGTGGAAGTATTCCACTAGACAAATATCCACACTGCAGATAAAACTGGTTGATCACTGATAACTATTATTCCAAGTTTTTTTCACAATCTTATAGTCGTTCCCATCCTGATCATAATAAACTACCAATTCAGACAGTTGTTGGCAGCACTTACCACAATATCAATAGAAGAAAACCTTACTATCAATAAAGCAATATCATTCAAACAAGGATATAGGATACATGCAAATAGAAGAAAACCTTACTACTTAACATGCAAATAATTCTCTCTCACAATTGCACACTCGTATTCCACTATATGTAACAATTGTGTTTGCCACTAGATATGTACTCGCATTCCGCTATATGCAAATCCTAGCACTATGATAAATATCGATAAACCTAGTTAGCAACTCTAGATAAATCAACACAAACCAATAGACAATATGCTCAAGAGAATTAAACCAACTTAATAAGATATAGAACAAGGAATACAAATCTCACAACCAATTCATTGCAATGCTTCAATTGTCTAGAGAAATAAAGGTGTTTACTTCTCCATTCGTTCAAAACCTAGATCTAGAATGAATAATGAGAACATTCTTATCTAAAAACTGGAAAAACTCTTAAATAGGTTCAGGAAAGATAGGCTAAACCTAGCAAACAAAATAACGGAAATAAAATAATAGAAAATGGAATATCCAAAAGTGCTAAAATCGGAAACAAATAAACGCTGGCCGCGAGGCGTCTACATCCATCGCGGGGCGGTGGCTTCGCTGTGTTGCCTTCTCTGAGATCCACCGCCGGGTCACGGTGGCTATTGGCGCGGGGCGGCAAAGCACAGCTCTTCAAGTCTTCATCTTCTGCTCTTCTGTACTACCAAGTGGTGGTAGCCTTCCTCCATGAATCTTAAGCAGATCTTCTCCTTCATCTTCATTAGGCTGTAAATCCTATGATATCTTCACTTCTCAACTCTTCTTCTGGATTACAGAAATAGCCTAAATCTATACCGAAACTCCATCTAAATCATGTCAATAATCACTAGTTAAGGTGCCTGAAATGGCACCTATCATCATGCAACTCTTCATTATCTATTGACGAAGAAAGAGGCAAAACCAAGATTGATTCGATGGATACTGCTGCTGAGTGAGTTTGATGTGGAAATCAAGGATAAAAAGGGAGCCGAGAACTTGGTGGTTGATCACTTAAGTAGGCTCGTACATGAAGAAGACAGATCAAAGAAGGAGGCCCAGATACAAGGCGATTTTCCCGATGATACATTGTGCGGACTCACCACAGAAACTTTTCCGCGATCGCGGAAAAATTTCCGCGACCGCGGAAAAGTCCCTGGAGCTTCTGTTTGTCTCGTCAAATTTTTCGAAGAATCTCCGCGACCGCGGAAATACCTTCGACTCATCATCCGAGTTTGGTTCTGAAGAATTACTTCTTGGGCTCCGCACACTCAACCCATGGTATGCTAACCTGGTAAACTTTCTCGTTCGAGATGAATTCCCGCCTAATTTTTCTAAAGCACAAAAGGACAAGATACGGCGTGAGTCTCGATTCTATGTGTGGGATGACCCCTATCTTTGGAGGCACTGTGTTGACCAGGTAATCTGTCGATGTCTTCCGGATAATGAGGTACAATCTATTTTAGCTTTTTGTCATTCTCATGCATATGGGGGGCACTTTGGGGCAAATAAAACTGCTAAAAAGGTGTTGGACGCAGGGTTTTATTGGCCACACATTGGAAACAAATAAACGCTGGCCGCGAGGCGTCTACATCCACCGCGGGGCGGTGAGTTCCACCGCGGGGCGGTGGCTTCGCTGTGTTGCCTTCTCTGAGATCCACCGCCGGGTCGCGGTGGCTATTGGCGCGGGGCGGCAAAGCACAGCTCTTCAAGTCTTCATCTTCTACTCTTCTGTACTACCAAGTGGTGGTAGCCTTCATCCATGAATCTTAAGTAGATCTTCTCCTTCATCTTCATTAGGCTGTAAATCCTATGATATCTTCACTTCTCAACTCTTCTTCTGGATTACAGAAATAGCCTAAATCTATACCGAAACTCCATCTAAATCATGTCAATAATCACTAGTTAAGGTGCCTGAAATGGCACCTATCAAATTCCCCCACACTTAGACCTTTACTCATCCCGAGTAAATTAAAACTAATCCTACTCCGATCATCAAATACCAAGGCCTCAGTAAGTGCAGGCAAACATGATACCAGTAATTACAACATTTCAACAATCAGCTGCAGACAACCAAAACAAGTGATGCGAGATAAATCTATTCCTAACTCCTCTCTAGCTCCTTATCGCTCCAGAGTGACCTACTTGAACTCCTTATATCACCTCTGCTTATGACGCCAACCTCCAGAATGAACCTAAAATTCACTCTTTTTTCTTTACGCTCATTTTGCCCAAGCGCCCTCTCGGGTTTTCACCTAGCCACTCATTTCATTTTGCTAGACATCTCACATGCACTCACATCACTCCAGTCCATTTTTGCACCGGTCTATACCAGTCGGACTACCTGCTTATTACCTGAACCTCCCTTTCGGGTTTTCAACTCATCCCAGGATTTTGATTGCCTTTTCTCATATTTATGGCTTTTTTTTTGAATATAAATAACTCGAATATGAGATGCAAATTTGAAATGCATAAACAAACTATGTACAACAAACTATGTACACTAACTATGATAGGCAGCAAGTCTAAATCCCTCCCCCATACTTGAATCACACATTGTCCTCAATGTAGAAGAAGACATAACTAAATAGAGGGAAAGAGAAAATAAACTCACTGGTAAGGTGGATAGCCTGGCAGAAATGGATACCGCCCAAAATAGTGCTCCTACTAAGATGTCTCAGCTGAACTCAACCGGCTCGTAATATCACTCTCAATATCAGTCTGCAAAGTCTGTAGGTGAGTTGACGCAGCGTGAAAGCAGCAAAACGAGCAAACACCTCATCCCAAGGAATCTCAGAAGTCGATGCAGAAGAAGAGGCAACAACATACACAGGGGGATCAATATCCATAGGAGCAGCGGCCTGGAAACTATCCTCAGAAACGGGGGAAATGATCTCAGCGTCAGATGGGATGAACCACTGTGTGAAATCTCGCGAATAGGTAAAATGACGAGGAAGGCGCAGCATATGGCCTCCAAAAGAACACTGGAGGAATTGCTCCTGGGAGTTGGTCAACATACCACACCATCGCAGACATGGGATGTCGTAGCGAACAAGCATGATCGGCAGAGGAATAGTATTAGTCTGAACTCTGGCGGCCGCAACCAAGGTGATCAGACCACCCTGAACAATATCTCGTGCCTTACCCTCGCGAATCCTCTGAAGGGTGCGAGCCCACACTAGAACCCAACATGGAATCTCCTCATCCAAAGGGTCAAGCATCGGAAGAAACAAACCAAGGCGGTTCAGGGATACCTTCCTATCCTCCACACTCCCACAAAATGCTTGCACCAGTACTCTATGAACTAAGCGCAGACAAGGATGCACTAGTTTGTTATCGGACTCCATACCTTTCTGGAAATCAGGCATTCCCGTAGCGGTAGTCCAGAAGTCTTTAATTTCCGCCTCGTCGGGTCCCTTCTTCCACCCAGCAGTAGGTGGTCTAGACACTCCCAACACTTCCTTGACTTCCTCCACTGGCATCTCGTAAGCTCGTCCCTCATACTTAAATTTTATGCCCGCAAGCACCTTGCGCACTTCATCATTAATAGTGCGCCTCTCTGAATATCTTGACATGGTGGCAATAAACTGATAACAGAGCTCGGGAAAAGCAGGGGCACACTTGTCAAGAAAAGCACCCAACCCCAACCTATCCAAACACAACTGGACCATCTCTAACATTCCCAACTCGGCCAAAGTCCCTCTATCAAAGAATCGAGGTGGGAGCACAGCCCTTTTTGCAACCACATCATAAGCCTTATTCTCCTCCACAGTCATACCAACCTTCCTAGATCTTGGCATAATTAAAGTTTTTGAATGCGGTAGAATCAAAGAGCTAGGCAAAGACAACTTACAAACCAAAGATGGACAGTCACCCGGGGCTTGCCGCGGGGTGGTATGCTTCACCGCGGGGCAGTGGACTGTTCAACCTTCTTCTCCAATTCAAAAATTCATGAATCGCGCGAGGCGGTGGAGCAACAAAGAGAGGCTTCAACTGTGCGACCTCCCTACCTCATCCTCTAATGAGCCTAGATAGAGCCCAACGGCCCTCCAATCACACCTCCAAAACCACACAACACCTTCCTTCAACCAATAAACACCGCGAAGCGGTCGGACGAGTGTAATGTGGCGGCTTGGTTATGGGAATCTGAAATTGGGTTCAAGGATCTTCCACAATCAAGCTTAGAGCAAGGGAAAGGCAGGGATTGTGAGATTTTGGGTGAGGGCTTTGAGAGGAGAAAGGGGGGGGGGTGCGGCGTGGTAGAAAAAGAGAGAAGGAAGAAGATGAGGAGGTTAGGGTGTGGCGGGAAGTGTTTAACGGGGTGAATACCAAGTACCGGACCGCGGGGCGATCCAAATAACACTGTCAAATCCTTCGTATCCAACTTGGAAGGCGGTTTTGAAAACAAAACAGTTTTTTTTTTTACTCCCCGTTTAAGGTTTTTTCGGGGCCCTTAATTTTTTTTAATTTATTTTTGAATCAGAGTTGAGTATAAGTACCCAGACTTCACCGCGGGGTGGTATGGTTCACCACAGGGCGGTCGTGGATTTCCTGGAGAAATAAACTCGCCTCTATTTACTTTCGTACCTGACACGTTAGTAGCAGGCGAATAAAACAAAGCAAAAGAACTACGAAAAAGGTCTAAGGAAAGAAAAATACCTCGGGTTGCCTCCCGATCAGCGCCTTAGTTAACGTCGTTGGCTCGACGTAGGCTGTGGTCTATCATTTTTCAGCTTCAGGGACCTCAAAACTCACTACATCAACCTGGTTCGGGTTGAAGCCTTCATGGTAAGGCTTCAATCTGTGGCCATTCACTTTGAAGACGTTGTTCGTCTTGTGATCAATCAATCCAATGGCGCCATGGGGGTATACTTCAGCAATTACATAAGGACCCGTCCACTTGGATTTCAGCTTCCCAGCAAAAAGCTTAAGCCGAGATTGAAATAGGAGGACCTTATCCCCTGGCTTGAAATCTCTTCTCAAGATGTGCTTGTCATGCCATTGCTTGGTTTTTGCCTTATAACTCACAGAGTTCTCATATGCCTCAAGGCGTAACTCCTCTAGTTCTTGCAGCTTCCGGAAGTCCCCCACTTCATCCAATTGCATGTTGCATTTCTTTATTGCCCACCATGCTTTATGTTCAAGCTCTAAAGGGAGGTGGCATGCTTTTCCGAATACTAACCGGAAAGGGGACATTCCTATTGGAGTTTTGAAAGCTGTGCGGTATGCCCACAATGCGTCATTAAGTTAGAACTCCAATGCTTCCGATTAGCTGCAACCATTTTCTCCAGGATAGATTTAATCTCTCTATTGGAAACTTCGGCCTGCCCATTAGTTTGAGGATGATAGGCCGTGGAAACTCTCTGGGTGACATGATACTTCTTCAGCAGGGAAGTCACTGTCTTGTTGCAGAAATGGGTTCCTCGATCACTAATTAAAGCTTTGGGTATTCCAAATCTTGAGAAAATGTTCTCCTTAAGAAAACCTGCCACAACTTTAGAATCATCAGTCCTGGTGGCCTTCGCTTCCACCCACTTGGAAACGTAGTCCACCGGAAGCAATATATAGAGATTCCCATGAGAACTAGGAAAGGGTCCCATAAAGTCAATATCCCAAACATCAAAGACCTCGCAAAAGATTAATGATGGTTGCGGCATCTCATTCCTCCTGGAGATATTTCCAACCCTTTGGCATCGGTCACAAGATTTACAAAAGGCGTAAGCATCCCGAAAGATGTGTGGCCAATAAAATCCTACATCCAATACTTTCCTCGCAGTCTTATTTGCCCCAAAATGACCCCCACATGCTTGAGAATGGCAAAAGTTAAGGACAGATTGTACCTCATTATCCGGAAGACATCAGCGCACTACCTGATCGATACAATGTTTCCATAGGTAAGGCTCATCCCAAACATAGTGACGGGCTTCTCTTCGTACCTTCTCCTTTTGAGCTCTAGTGTAATCCGGGGGTAGTTCCTCTCGAACCAAATAGTTCACGATATTTGCATACCATGGTCTAAAAGAACAGAGTCTGAAGACGGCCTCGGCTATGTGAGGAGAGGGTTCGGAAGTACTTATAGAGCAAAGTGTGAGTCCGGAGATGTTGCCGCGGGGCGGTGATATCACCGCGGGCCGCAGTGAGTTTTGCTGGCTCTCAGTTGGACATGTCGCCGGGTCGCGGTGGGTGTCGCCGCGGGGCGGTAGAGCCTCCAGTTCCACAATTTCTACAGACCGCCGGGTCGCGGTAATGCTGACCGCGGGGCGGTAGGCGTTACCCGAAGTTCCTTCGATCATAAAGAGTGTGTCATCTGGAAAAGTTCCGTGAATGGGGCTCTACGCTCCGGGCTTATCTTCTGCATGTACGAGTCTACTCAGATGATCAGCTACTAGGTTCTCCGCTCCCTTTTTATCTCGTATCTCAACATCAAATTCAGTGAGTAGGACAACCCATCGGATTAATCTTGGCTTTGCTTCCTTCTTCATCATTAGGTAACGAAGGGCAGCATGATCTGTGTAGATGATCACCTTTACTCCCAAAAGATATTGCCTAAATTTTTCCAAGGCAAACACAACTGCCAACATTTCCTTCTCAGTGGTGGAGTAGTTCCTCTGAGCTCCATTTAGAGTCATGGAGGCATAATGAATTACATGGGAGGCACGTCCCACTTTCTGCCCTAGAACCGCTCCAACCACATAGTCAATGGCATCACACATGATCTCAAATGGGCGAGACCAGTCAGGTGCCTGAATGATAGGTGCACTCGTCAGGCGTTCTCTCAAGCAATCAAACGCATTCTTGCACTCGTCGGTGAACTCATAGGTCACCTCTTTCTTCAGTAGCTCGCATAGAGGTGAAGAGATCTTAGAGAAATCCTTGATAAACCTTCGGTAAAAACCTGCATGACCTAAAAAGGAACGCACTTCACGCACATTAGTAGGATAAGGAAAAGACTGAATCACATCAATCTTCGCCTTATCGACCTCAATACCCCTAGCAGAAACAATATGACCAAGCACTATACCCTTTTCTACCATGAAATGACACTTTTTAAAATTCAAAACCAAATTGGTTTCAACACATCTTTTAAGTACAAGTGCCAAATGGTGCAAACATGAATCAAAGCTAGTCCCATGCACTGTGAAGTCATCCATGAATACCTCAATAAATTTCTCAACATATTCAGAGAAGATACTAACCATACATCGTTGAAATGTATCGGGTGCGTAAACCGAATGGCATTCTGTGGTATGCAAAGGTGCCAAAGGGGCATGTAAATGTGGTTTTCTCCTGGTCCTCTAGTGCTATAGCCACCTGAAAGTATCCTGAATACCCATCTAGAAAACAGTAATAGGGGCGCCCAACAAGGCGTTCTAGCATTTGATCAATAAAAGATAAGGGAAAATAGTCTTTTCGAGTTACCGCATTCAGCTTACGGTAGTCAATGCACACCCTCCATCCTGTAGTGGTCCTTGTAGGAACCAAATCCCCTTGTTGATTCTCTACTATAGTGATACCTCCTTTCTTAGGGATAACCTGAGTTGGGCTTACCCATTGGCTATCGGAAATAGGGAAGATCATATCAACTTTAAGGAGTTTCAGCACCTCCTTCTTGACCACTTCCATCATTGGAGGATTGAGTCTTCTCTGTGGCTGCCTGGATGGTTTGGCTCCATCTTCAAGTAGAATCCTATGCATACAAGTCGAGGGACTTATCCCTTTTATGTCTGCAATGGTCCATCCTATCGCAGTCTTGTACTCCCTGAGCACGCCTAATAGCTTCATTTCTTGGTCTTCAGAAAGCTTACTAGACACAATGACTGGCAGAGTGTCGTTGGCTCCAAGAAATGCGTACTTGAGGTGATCCGGCAACGGCTTCAATTCAATCTCGGGAGCCTGTACAACAGAGGGAACGAGCTTCTTGCTCGGGTTTAGTAAATTGGGGCCAACGCCCAAATGATCTATAGGAAACTTACCATATGCATCCATCTGAGCTATGATTTCCTGCATGTTAGTTGGTAAAGAGTATTCCTTATGGGACAAATCCAAATTATTCTCAACAATGGACATCAACTCATCAGGACCAGATATATCAAATATATCTTGCGCAATAGAATCAATCACATCAATAGAGCATAAAGAATGGTCTTCATTGGGGTGTTTCATAGCTTCATAAATATTATATTCCACCTTCTCCCCATCGAATTCCATAGAAAGTGTCCCACTTTGCAAATCAAGTTTAGTCTTAGCAGTTTTAAAAAATGGTCTACCTAACAGTATAGGAGTTGCCTTTGTATCCGTATCCATATCTAAGACATAAAAATCTGCAGGGAATATCAATTTATCAACCATAACAATAACATCCTCTACTACTCCTCTAGGGTAGACACTAGACCTATCAGCTAATTGAATTACAATTCCTGTTTCCTGCAAAGGTCCAAGTCTAAGAGATTCATAGAGGGAATAGGGCAAAACATTAATGGAGGCACCAAGATCAAGCATAGCTCTTTCAAATTTAGTGTCACCAATAATACAAGGAATGCTCCACATACCTAGATCGCCGCACTTCTTTGGCATACGTCTCTAGAATACAGCAGATACGCGTTCGCTGACCTTGACTTTTTCCTTGCCCTTCAACTTCTGATTTCTCTTGATGGTGCATAGCTCCTTTAAGAACTTAGCGTACCTAGGTACACTCTTTACAAGCTTAAGGAGGGGGATGTTTACCTCACACTTACTGAAGGTGTCGAAGAGATCCTTGTCGTAGATTATTCTCCTTTCCTTTAGTGCCTCCGGAAAGGGGGCAGGGGGCTTTTCAGAACCAAGAGGAGGAAAATTTGGACGAACATTGATGGAGGGTAGTCGTCGTATCCCCAATCAAAAGTAAATCCTAAAATCCTCACTAAACAAAGTATAGTAAGTAAGTCAGGGTCGATCCCACAGAGAAGGAAGAAACCAATGGTGGTAGCATGCCATGTCACAAAGGGGGGGTTTATGGTTGGTTGGTTGAAAACAAAACAAACAAAACAAAGTAGAATGGATGAAATATCAAGAAAGAAAAACACTTAGCCAAGTAATGTCCACATAAGTCATTCAAAGGTTGTTCATAGATTAAGTCCTATCTTCCTATTCGGTTATTCCTGTCCCGATCTTATGTAAATTCAGAGGGAAACCTTCCACAAAGAGCCCTTACCAATGAATAACCCTATTACCACTAAAGGTTCAACCCAAAGGCAGCAATGCATATAAGAATTAACCAGGATACACAGAACGCTCGCTCAGATGCATTTACCATGTAATCA
Organism: Rheum nobile; assembly: GCA_027886185.1. Taxonomy (NCBI): domain Eukaryota; kingdom Viridiplantae; phylum Streptophyta; class Magnoliopsida; order Caryophyllales; family Polygonaceae; genus Rheum; species Rheum nobile. Next base: position 862,504 of record WOAB01000169.1, on the reverse strand, counting down.
ATTCCCACATAGATATAATCCACAGATGCAGATAACAATCAATGCTTGCTACTTATACCAGAGCGTTAGCCCAACAGTTCCCTAGTATTAGCAATATGAATGAAAGCAATAAACCTAGGTGATCAGTCTAGATAAACCAACAAACATTCAAATATGAATTTGCTCAGAGAAAAGATATAACTCAATAGGATAGATAGATAGGAACAAAACCTCACAACCAGATGAATGAACTCATGCTTCCATTACCGGACTAAGCCAAAGAGGCTTAGCTCCTCATAGTCATGGTAGAAACTTCAAAAGAAATAAACAACGATGAATTGACATTGCAAAAACTAGAACTAGTCTCTAAAGAGTGGAACCCTAACCCTAATGCATAAGGAGAATATTTATAGGGCCCTAACAAATGACATAAGCCCATTAAGCAAATAACTGAAATAGAAATAAGAAAAAGGAAAAAAAAAACTAAAAAGATAATTCGGAATAAGTCCGAGCCTCTGCCGTGTCAGACCCGCGATCGCGGGTGGTGGACCTTGATCGCGGCCCATGTGGCTCCGCGCCCTTCAATCTCTTCGCGCCTGCAGAAAACTCTCGACATGCTCCAAGGCCTGCGATCGCGGCACCCATGCCCGCGATCGCGGTTAATGCTCGGCATTCTTGTCCTTTGCCTTGCACCAACCCGTCTCCTCTTTACTCCTTGAAGTCTTCTCTTGATGGCTTCCTTCCTCAGTGTCTTCATGATATCCAAAGTAGCTCAAACACCTCCAAAAACACCAACTTTGCCTCCAAACGCCATACACAAGAATGTGTCTAAATCTACCCGAATGGCACCAATAAACCTTTAATAACTCTTAGTTAAGCCCTACAAAGTACTGCTTATCAAACTCCCCCATGCTTAGACCTTTGCTCGTCCTCGAGTAAACTAAAAGAAAGTCTACTCCTCCAATGTAGCACCCAAGGTCTCAGGAAGCATATCCTCCAACTAAGAGTTACCTAACCCATGCCAAAGCTCCTAGCACCAATCTCATCTACAATACATCCACAACTCAATAAACTTGAGGGCAAGCAGAGTACTTCCCCCAAGCTCAACCCGGACATCCAATAGTGTAAAGTGACCTCTAATCCTAGCCTCCATCTATGACTCCTTATGCCTCCCAGAGTGACCTACCCGACAATCCTTCTTCAACTCCTCTACTTATGTCGCCCCATTGGTAAAATAAGATCCTAGAAAACTCTCCTTTTCTTTTCACTCATTTTGCCTAGGAGCCCTTTCGGGTTTTCATCCTAGCCACTCATATTTTTCTCATAGATGTGCTCACATAAGCTCACGTCACTCTGACACCTTCTTACCCCAGCCTAGCGCTGGTCCGGGTCACCTGCTTTTTACCCAAGCCGCCCTTTCAGGTTTTCAGCTTGTCCCAGGATTTTTGAAATTTTTTTTTTTTTTTTTTTTGAAAAGAAATGCTGAAATTCGAAATGCTAAAAATCAAAGTACAATGCTGGAAAAGAAATATGTACAAGATAGATAGTGAATACTCTACTCCCCCATGCTTAAATCATGCATTGTCCTCAATGTATGGAAGACAAGAAAAAGATAAGGGGAAAATAGAAATACTCACTGGGGTGGAGGCCAATACCCATAAGCGTTGAAGAAAGCCTCAGCTCTCCTCTGCATCTGAACCACCTAGTCCTCAACAGTGGTGAGGTGACTATCCAGGCGGTTGGCGTGGTATGCAAGGTTGACCTCCATGTTGTGCTGCCACTCAGCGCTCCGCCGCTCCTGCTCATCCAGGCGGGTGGAGACTTGGCGTTCCCACTGAACGCTTCTCCTCTCATGCTCCTCTAGCCTCTGGGAGATGCCACGTTCCAACTCGGCACTCCTTCGTATATGCTCGGCCTGCCTCAGCTGTAGGTTGGCCATTCTGTCCAGGAGCTGGTCCTAGGGCGCCCCTCCAGATCCACTACCAGACCCAGATGCCTGGTAAGAATAGTCAGGGTGAACAGGTGGGCCCCTGGAATGCAGCAGGGATGGCACATCGCTCTCCATGTCCACCGCTGCAGTCGCTTCCTCCTCCTCCTCGTTGTCGTCGTCGTCCTCTTCGTCTTCGGACGATGACCCCTGCTCTCCATCAGTATAGAGGTAAAAATCCCTCGCCCGGGGCCCATAGGGCATCGGACGAGGCAGCCTCATTCGGTGGGTCCTTTCCTTCTTGGAGAGCCAGGTGTACTCTCTACCACGGACCTCCAGCAGATGGGATCTCCGCAGCAGTGTGATGTTGTAGGTGTAGATGTCGGCGGGGAAATCCCAATGGTCCGCGATGTTCTCGTACTGCTGAGCGATAAGCGTCACCATGCCCCCATGGAGATCTTGCCGCCCGTCTTCTCCCTCAGCTCGAGATAGCTGGAGAGGAACAAATCGACCCAGTCGGGGGTGTTGTGGCTCTTCGGTGTCAAACACCAGAGCACTGTAAGGTCCAGCGTCGGAACCTTGTTCACCTCCCCCTGTCCCAGGAAGGACATGGCGAGCACCTTGTGCGCCAGCCTGAAACAGGGGTGCGTCAGCTTGTAGTTATACTCGCCGACGCTGGGGTTGAGTACCTCCCGGGTCGCATCCTGCCAGAAGAGCTCTGGCAAGGTGCCCGCGGCCTCCCAATCCTCGGTGGGAGCCTCAGTAACGCCAAACAGGTCCCACAGACATTGGTAGGACATCATCCTCTGCCGCCCCAGCAGGTTGAACGTGATCCCGTCGTCGTGGCACTCCAGCGTAGCCAAAAACTCCAGGGTCAGCTCGTGCGAGGATGGGGCGGCAAGGTCAATTAAGTTGCCGAGCCCTCTGTGGCTCAACAACTGTTGTGTGCAGTCCTCCAAACCGAGTCGTTGCAGCGTCGGCCGATCGAAGAACTTCGTCTGGATGAACTTCCTCACGCTGAACGTCTTGTAGTAGCGCCTGTGCCTCTGGCTCCACATGTTGCCTACGAAAGCTGCCATGGTGGGAAAAAAAGAGCGAGAACGCACAATAGAAAGAGTACCGGAGGGACCCGCGATCGCGGGGTGTGGGGCGCGGTCGCGGTTTATGCTCGACTCGAAGCTCGCTGGAGAAGATGGGCCGCGATCGCGGGGTTGATGCCGGCGATCGCGGTTTCTGGGTTTGCAGCGAACTTCGAGAAAAAATGGCTCCGGAGCTTTGGGGTGGCGCTGCGGTGGTCGCGGGGTTGGCGTGGGTCCGGCGATCGCGGCTCGTGAGGCAATGAGGAATCCAAGAGTTGAAAATTGGAGATCTCAGCCAAACGACGTCGCGGTCGGAGGAACGATAGCGCGGGGCTGCAGGGGACGTCGCGGTGGTCGGAGTCGGAGATCCGATCGTGTGAGAGTGAGAGGTGGTGGTGGAGGTGTTGTAAAATGCCTCCATCGCCTCTCGTGCTTTATAGGCGCCGCGATGAGGACCCGCGATCGCGTGGCTGAGGGCCCGCGATCGCGGGGTTATTGCCCCTGCATCCGTAACAGTCGACGAGAGTTACGAGGCACTGACTACCTCGAAAAACGCGCCGGTTTTATTAAACCGTGGGCGAATTTTTTTTGTTTTTTTTTTTAATCTGATGATTTTTTTTTTTGCTAGAACTCGCCATGGATCGCCGAGGGGAAACCGCGATCGCGGGTGTGAAACCGCGATCGCGGGTGCTGGATTCTGGCCTCCGCTGCATAGTTAGTTCTAGTGCCCACAGAAAAAGAAAAACAAGTGTAAAGAAGAATAAAGAAAAATAAAATCTAAGTCCTAAGAAAGGTAAAAACATAAATGAGTTCAACGACTCATACCTCGGGTTGCCTCCCGAGCAGCGCCATAGTTATCGTCGCGGCACGACGTCCTGCTGTACTTCTCATTCGGGGTTGCCTCCTGCAACCGTACTCCTTGCTCTTGTATCTGGAGGATGCTCCGGAATGTTCTCCAGCCTATACTCTGTCTTCCTCTTGTCGAACTCCATGCTGATTGTGCCTCTGCCCACGTCGATCTTTGTGTTGGAGGTCTTCATGAAAGGCCTCCCTAGCATTACTCGTCCTCCTCGTTCCCCTGTGTTCATGACAAAGAAGTCTGCAGGAAAAACAAGGGTATCGACGCTTACCAGTACATCCTTCACAACGCCCTCAGGAGTGATGACGGAGTTGTCAGCCAGTTGGATGACGATTTCCGTGCTCTCTAATGGCCCGACATCGAGGTTGTTGTAGACGGACAGTGGCAGGACATTGATTGAAGCTCCCAAATCCAGCAATGTCTCACTGAATTCAGTCTCCCCAATCTTGCAGGGCACGCTGAACATTTCGGGATCCTCACACTTCTTGGGAATCCTCTTCTGCACCACAGCCGAGACATCCTTCTTGACCTTTGGCTTCTTCTTAGATCGCTCCTTTTGCTCCACTATGGTCTTGCATAGCTCTCTCAAGAAGGGGCTCTCCGGGTAGCCCTGGTATATCTCGCAATATATTCCCGTATTCCCTTCATCTTCTAATGCTGCAGGGAATGGCACCGGGATGTCAAAATATCCCTCCGGATAGTCATACTTGTTCATGAAAGTCTTGCGAGGCGGAGCACTTTCCGAGAGTTGATCGCGGGTGTCAACCCGCGATCGCGGTTCTAGCACTGGTGACCCTCGATCGCGGCTGTCATGCCCGCGGTCGCGGTTAATGCTCGAATTTATGCTCAAGTTTTTCTCGGCTTTTGGCTCCGTAAACCTGCGATCGCGGCTGTCGCCCCACGATCGCGGTTTCGCCTCGTACTTCTCTTTTAATTCCAGCTTCTCTTCTTCATTCTCCCATCTTGGCCTTGATGTCATGCAGTTGACGTTTTGCCTTGGATTAATCTCAATTTGAGATGGGAGTGCTCGTGACTCTCTAGCTTCGAGCTTGCTGACCTCCTGGGAGATCTGCCCTACCTGCTTCTCCAGGTTCTGGATACTAGACTTGGTCTCATGTTGGAACTGAACCATGTTTTGCTTCATGGTTCCTACTGTCTGCGTTAGCGTGGTCATGTGTTGCGCCAGTGTATTGACCTGGTCCTCTAGATTCATAGCGCGGGGAGCTCCTTGTCCTTGCGGTCTCTGCTCTGCTGGGCCTCTGAACTGCTGGCCTCCTTGGAATGGTCGTTGGGGGTACTGCTGCTGTTGCTGGTATTGCTGAGGGGGTCTTGGTTGGAACTCAGGGGGGTTCTCCACATTGTGCGTGTTCCCGTACCTCAAGTTAGGATGGTCTCTCCACCCCGGATTGTAGGTACTGGAGTAGGGGTCGTACCGTTGTCTTTGTTGGTACCCCCCAACAACGTTGACTTGCTCAGTGGGCTCCTCATGGAGTGTAGGGCATGTGTCAGTTGCATGCGTGGTGGCATAGCAAAATCCGCACTCCTTGACCATCTGGGGTCCTTCCTTCCTTATCAAGACCTTGATCATCTCCTTCATTTCGCTCACTTCCCTCGCCATAAATGGGGGAACATTCTCACTTGAAGTGGCTTTCACAGCCTGGGCGCTCGCCCTCTTGCTGAATTGCCTTGAGCCTTCCGACAACTCGCTGAATATCTCAAATGCAGCGGTAGGGGTTTTGTTCAGTATGTTTCCCCCACACGCCGCGTTCACCATTCGTCGCTCTTCATCCAGCAATCCCCCGTATAGATATAAGACCAAATCCTGGTCTGAATACCCGTGATAGGGACAGCTAGAGCACAACCTCTTGAAACGCTCATAGTACTCGTAGAGCATCTCCGTCCCATGCTACTCTATGTTGCTCAGGTTGCGCTTGAGACTGTTCCGCTTCGTTGCTGAAAAGTACTTTTCCAGAAATGCCTTCTTTATTTTCTCCCAGGTGTTGATGCTTCCTGGGGTGAGGTAGTAAAACCAGTCGTTGGTTGAATCCTTAAGTGAAAAGGGAAAAGACCTCAACGTGATTTGATCCTCAGTGACGTTCCATGGCTTCATGGAACTGCACACGGCGTGGAACTCTGAGAGATGCTTGTTTGGGTCCTCTCCAGCTAGCCCATGGAACTGAGGCAAAAGATGGATAAGACCAGACTTGAGCTCAAAGTTCACTCCCATTTCTAGCTCAGGGAATTGTACGGCCAGTGGCTACTGCGTCAAGTTAGGCGCAGTCAGCTGCCTCAACGTAGGTGGTGGTACCTCGTCCGCCATCTCAAAAGTGGGATTCTCAAAGACCAAAGCTCGATTCACTCTGCGTCCTTGGGAGAAAGTTCTCTCAATCTCTGGATCAGGATCTAAAGGTGAAGAGTCAGCAGTACGGGTGTGGACCATAAGATAGGTCCACACACACAAGCAAACACACGAAAATCACACAGAAAAAAAAATTCGAAAACACACAAAGCATGCAAAACACCAAAAATTCGCAATTGCCTTCCCCGACAACGGCGCCAAAATTTGACGGAGGGTAGTCGTCGTATCCCCAATCAAAAGTAAATCCTAAAATCCTCACTAAACAAAGTATAGTAAGTAAGTCAGGGTCGATCCCACAGAGAAGGAAGGAACCAATGGTGGTAGCATGCAATGTCACAAAGGGGGGGTTTATGGTTGGTTGGTTGAAAACAAAACAAACAAAACAAAGTAGAATGGATGAAATATCATGAAAGAAAAACACTTAGCCAAGTAATGTCCACATAAGTCATTCAAAGGTTGTTCATAGATTAAGTCCTATCTTCCTATTCGGTTATTCCTGTCCCGATCTTATGTAAATTCAGAGGGAAACCTTCCACAATGAACCCTTACCAATGAATAACCCTAGTACCACTAAAGGTTCAACCCAAAGGCAGCAATGCATATAAGAATTAACCAGGATACACAGAACGCTCGCTCAGATGCATTTACCATATAATCAATTCCCACATAGATATAATCCACAGATGCAGATAACAATCAATGCTTGCTACTTATACCAGAGCGTTAGCCCAACATTTCCCTAGTATTAGCAATATGAATGAAAGCAATAAACCTAGGTGATCAGTCTAGATAAACCAACAAACATTCAAATATGAATTTGCTCAGAGAAAAGATATAACTCAATAGGATAGATAGATAGGAACAAAACCTCACAACCAGATGAACGAACTCATGCTTCCATTACCGGACTAAGCCAAAGAGGCTTAGCTTCTCATAGTCATGGTAGAAACTTCAAAAGAAATAAACAACGATGAATTGAAATTGCAAAAACTAGAACTAGTCTCTAAAGAGTGGAACCCTAACCCTAATGCATAAGGAGAGTATTTATAGGGCCCTAACAAATGACCTAAGCCCATTAAGCAAATAACTGAAATAGAAATAAGAAAAAGGGAAAAGAAAACTAAAAAGATAATTCGGAATAAGTCCGAGCCTCTGCCGTGTCAGACCTGCGATCGCGGGTGGTGGACCTTGATCGCGGCCCATGTGGCTCCGCGCCCTTCAATCTCTCCGCGCCCGCAGAAAACTCTCGACATGCTCCAAGGCCCGCGATCGCGGCACCCATGCCCGCGATCGCGGTTAATGCTTGGCATTCTTATCCTTTGCCTTGCACCAACCCGTCTCCTCTTCACTCCTTGGCGTCTTCTCTTGATGGCTTCCTTCCTCAGTGTCTTCATGATATCCAAAGTAGCTCAAACACCTCCAAAAACACCAACTTCGCCTCCAAACGCCATACACAAGAATGTGTCTAAATCTACCTGAATGGCACCAATAAAACCTCTAATAACTCTTAGTTAAGCCCTACAAAGTAGTGCTTATCAAACATAGGGGTCCTTGTCTTCGTCGGGATCAACATCCAGATCTGGGCTCTTACCGCGGGGTGGTAGTCTCACCGCGGGGCGGTGTTCTTGGCCGCGGGGTGGTGGTTGTAACTCAGGAGAAATGAGAGTGTCCGCCGGGTCGCGGTCGCAAGCACCGTGGGGCGGTAGGATTTGCCCATCCTCAATTTCAGCTTTGTCGTCCTTTTCAGCAGTAGGAGCGACTTGCAATTGCTTTCCACTTCGGATGGTCACATCACTTACACTTTCTTGCGAGACCCTTTTGTCCAACCTAGTGACCACATCTGTTAACTGACCCATTTTCTCTGCCATGCTCTTGATGCTTGCCTCAGTTGTTTGCACATGAGTTGTGAAGTGCATTGTTAAGGCCGTGATCAAGTCGTTAGTTGAAGGGGAACTACTAGCTTGGGGAGCAACTGGTAGCTCATCAAAGTGAGGTTGTGGTGGTTGGTGTAGCTGTTGTTCATGTTGAGGTCTAATAGGTCTGTAACCTCCAGCAGCGTATACTTCAGCAGTAGTGGCATCCTGAAGTTGGGGACAAGAATTGGTGTTGTGAAATGGATCAACGCAAATTCCACAAGCATTGTGATGTTGAGGTGCATCTTGTTTACCCACCTTCACAATAATGTCTTTCAATGAAGCAATTTCTTGCAATAAGTGTGCATCATTGGAGTTGACAGCATTAACTCCTCTGGTCTTTGGGGCTTCATCGAAATCCCTTGTGCTCTCAGCCATATCATGAAGTCTAATCATGGCTGCATCAGGGGTCATATTCAAGATACTACCACCACAAGTAGCATCTATGATTCTTCTTTCATCATCCAGCAGCCCATTGTAAACATAGAATACTAGAGCTTTCTTGTCAAAACCATGGAACGGGCAACTAGAACAAAGTCGTTTGAACCGCTCACAATAGTCATAAAGGGTCTCCTCCTCTCCTTGTTCAATACTGGCAATCGCCCTTTTCAAGGCGTTCGCCATCGTGGTTGGGAAATATTGTGCGAGGAATGCCTTATGTAGCTTAGCCCATGAATCTATGCTTCCTCCAGGCAGATGATAGTAGTAGTCCTCAGCATCGTCCTCAAGAGTGAACCCGAAGGCTCTCATTTTAATTTTATCTTCAGTGACGTTAGCTGGTTTAATGCTCATAATGATGTTGTGGAATTTACCCAAGTGTTGGATGGGGTCTTCTCCGCTTCGTCCATGGTATCTCGAGAGCAACCGTATCACTCCTGTTCTGAGCTCAAATGTCACACCATCCGCAAGGGGTGGAATGATTACAACCAATGGCTGCTGTATCAGATCTGGCGCAGTCAGCTGTCGGAGTGTCTGAGCCATTCGTACCTATCTTTGTATCAACTTCAACAAGTAGCGAATCAGTAGCAAAGGTGCGGACCGTAAGATAGATCCACACTGCAGTCAATCACAAATAATCACAAACAGAGTATTTGACTCCCCGGCAACGGCGCCAAATTTGACAAGGTCGGAAACCGGTGTCGTTTTCCTATCAAAGAAATCCTAATTCACCTACTAAAGAGTATAGCAAGCAAGTCAGGGTCGATCCCACAGGGAGTCGGTTATCTGTATGCAAAAGACGTGTAACTGACAAGTAACAAGGGGAGTTTTATGTGATCGCAGAGTAACAATGATTCAAGCTTTAAAGAAAGAATAAGTATGATGGGTGGAAGTATTCCACTAGACAAATATCCACACTGCAGATAAAACTGGTTGATCACTGATAACTATTATTCCAAGTTCTTTTCACAATCTTATAGTCGTTCCCATCCTGATCATAATTAACTACCAATTCAGACAGTTGTTGGCAGCACTTACCACAATATCAATAGAAGAAAACCTTACTATCAATAAAGCAATAGCATTCAAACAAGGATATAGGATACATGCAAATAGAAGAAAACCTTACTACTTAACATGCAAATAATTCTCTCTCACAATTGCACACTCGTATTCCACTATATGTAACAATTGTGTTTGCCACTAGATATGTACTCGCATTCCGCTATATGCAAATCCTAGCACTATGATAAATATCGATAAACCTAGTTAGCAACTCTAGATAAATCAACACAAACCAATAGACAATATGCTCAAGAGAATTAAACCAACTTAATAAGATATAGAACAAGGAATAGAAATCTCACAACCAATTCATTGCAATGCTTCAATTGTCTAGAGAAATAAAGGTGTTTAGTTCTCCATTCGTTCAAAACCTAGATCTAGAATGAATAATGAGAACGTTCTTTTCTAAAAACTGGAAAAACTCTTAAATAGGTTCAGGAAAGATAGGCTAAACCTAGGAAACAAAATAACGGAAATAAAATAATAGAAAATGGAATATCCAAAAGTGCTAAAATCGGAAACAAATAAACGCTGGCCACGAGGCGTCTACATCCATCGCGGGGCGGTGAGTTCCACCGCGGGGCGGTGGCTTCGCTGTGTTGCCTTCTCTGAGATCCACCGCCAGGTCGCGGTGGCTATTGGCACGGGGCGGCAAAGCACATCTCTTCAAGTCTTCATCTTCTGCTCTTCTGTACTACCAAGTGGTGGTAGCCTTCATCCATGAATCTTAAGCAGATCTTCTCCTTCATCTTCATTAGGCTGTAAATCCTATGATATCTTCACTTCTCAACTCTTCTTCTGGATTACAGAAATAGCCTAAATCTATACCGAAACTCCATCTAAATCATGTCAATAATCACTAGTTAAGGTGCCTGAAATGGCACCTATCATCATGCAACTCTTCATTATCTATTGACGAAGAAAGAGGCAAAACCAAGATTGATTCGATGGATACTGCTGCTGAGTGAGTTTGATGTGGAAATCAGGGATAAAAAGGGAGCCGAGAACTTGGTGGTTGATCACTTAAGTAGGCTCGTACATGAAGAAGATAGATCAAAGAAGGAGGCGCAGATACAAGGCGATTTTCCCGATGATACATTGTGCGGACTCACCACAGAAACTTTTCCGCGATCGCGGAAAAATTTCCGCGACCGCGGAAAAGTCCCTGGAGCTTCTATTTGTCTCGTCAAATTTTTCGAAGAATCTCCGCGACCGCGGATTGAGGTCCGTGACCGCGGAAATGCCTTCGGCTCATCATCCGAGTTTGGTTCTGAACAATTACTTCTTGGGCTCCGCACACTCAACCCATGGTATGCTAACCTGGTAAACTTTCTCGTTCAAGATGAATTCCCGCCTAATTTTTCTAAAGCACAAAAGGACAAGATACGGCGTGAGTCTCGATTCTATGTGTGGGATGACCCCTATCTTTGGATGCACTGTGTTGACCAGGTAATCTATCGATGTCTTCCGGATAATGAGGTACAATCTGTTTTAGCTTTTTGTCATTCTCATGCATATGGGGGCCACTTTGGAGCAAATAAAACTGCTAGAAAGGTGTTGGACGCATGGTTTTATTGGCCACACATCTTTCGGGATGCATACGCCTTTTGTAAGTCCTGTGATCGATGCCAGAGAGTTGGGAATTGATCAGCGCTACTTTGTAGGGTTTAACTAGGAGTTGTTACCGGTGTTTTGGGTACCATTTGGATGAGTTTAGAGCACAATTGTAGAGATTGGAGTTGAGGAGAAGAAGTGTAGATTTGGTGGTTTGGAGGAGCTTAAAAGTAGACATTAAGAAGATGAGAAGAAAACCACAAGAGAAGACGAAGGAAGAGATGAAGAGGGAGCTACATGAAGTTTTTCACGGTCGCGGAATTCACCACCGCGGTCGCGGAGAAGAGAAGAGACGGAGAAGAGCAAAACCGAGAATACGCGGTCACGGATGCTTTTGCCGCGGTCGCGGAAAAGTCGAGAGCATCGAGAGAGAAATTGATATTTCCGCGGTCGCGGAAGCTCTTTCCGCGGTCGCGGAAGCTCTTTCCGCGGTCACGGAAGCTCTTTCCGCGGTCGCGGAAGCTCTTTCCGCGGTCGCGGAAATCACATCGTCAGACGTGCCGAGTTTCCTTTCGTTCGAAGATTTATTATTTTTTCTTTTATTTCCTTTTCTTTTTATTTCTTTTATTCCGGTTACTTTATTTTAGTTTCCTTTTAGATTATGTTTGTTATCTTTGGTTTTTAGGTTTAGCTAGATTATTTAAACCTAGTTCTAATAGCCTCTATTGAAAAATTCAGACTATTATTCAGCATTGTTTTTCCCTTTGAGTTTTTGTTTCAAGACTATGAAGAACTAAGCACCCTTTGCTTAGTCCGACGATTGAAGCCTTCATTTGATATATGATTGTGAGGTTATAATTCTATTCCTATTCCTTCGGATTATATCTTTTCTCTTGAGCTTATTCCTATTGATTCTTATTGATTTGACTGGATTGATCACCTAGTTGATATTAGTAATTGTCTATTGCTAGGGTTTGGATATTTTGAGTTGAAATCCCTTATCTTGTGTAGCAACCATGATATTCTAGGACTAGTTGGACTAGTTTATTATGAAAGAGAATTGATTATGTGTTAAATGCTGCGAGTTGTGGTGTTGCATGTATCCTGGTTAATTCCTATGCGTCCTGCTGCTATTGTTTTAAATCTTGATAGTTTCTCGTGCGTTCAATAATTAGGGTTGCCAGGACTAGTTGGACTGGTAACTAATTCAGAATAGGGACATGAATAATCATAGGAAGGAATAGAGATAATCTAGGACCAATCAATCAAATGAATGGTGGATATTTGTCTGGCTAAGTACTTTTTCCCAATTGATTACAACCTTTGTTTTACTTACTTTGTTTATTTGCAATCAACCAACCAACAAACCCCCCTTTGTTACTTTGACATATACTTGTGCACTTAGAAAGATAACTCCTCCTTGTGGGATTCGACCCTTGTTTGCCTATTCTACTAGTTTAGGTTTTTAAGGATTTACTTTGATTCGGCATCACGACTTTAGCCCCTTATCAAATTGGCGCCGTTGCCGGGGAGGCAAGTTTTGATTTTTCTTTGTGTGTGTTTGTGTGTCAATTTTTGTGTGGACCTATCTTATGGTCCACACCCGTGCTACTGACATTCCATTGTTAGATTTTGATTCAGAGATTGAGAGAACAATTTCAAGAAGTCGTGTGGCATCCCGTACACAACTAGAGATGGCTGATGAAGCACAAACGTTAAGGCAATTGATTGCCCCGAATCTGCAGCAGCAACCGTTGGCTGTGAAATTCCCTGAGCTGGCATATGGCGTAAATTTTGAGCTGAAGTCCGGGTTGATCCACTTGCTCCCCCACTTCCATGGGATGAGTGGAGAAAACCCCAACAAACATCTTTCTGAGTTCCATGCCTTCTGTACCAGCATGAAGCCAAAAGGCGTGACTGAGGACCAGATCAAGTTGAGGGCCTTTCCTTTTTCTCTAAAGGATGCGGCCAATGATTGGTTCTACTATTTGCCTCCAGGAAGCATAGACACATGGGCTAAGATGACGAAAGCCTTCCTGGAGAAGTACTTCCCTGCGTCAAAGCTCAACAGCCTGAAGAGGAGCATCGGCAACATTGAACAACATGTTGCTGAGTCGTTATACGAGTACTACGAGAGGTTCAAGATGCTGACTTCTAGCTGCCCCTACCATGGGTATTCAGACCAAGACCTCTACTTTATTTGTACGGAGGACTTCTAGACGAGGAGCGTCGGATGGTGAATGCAGCCTGTGGAGGAAACATCTTGAACAAGACACCAGCTGAAGCGTATGAGGTCTTCTTTGAGCTATCTGAGGGCTCAAGACAGTTCAATAAGAGGGCGGGCGCCCAATCAGTCAAGGCTGCAGACTCTCAGCCCAATGCTTTCATACTTTCTGAGATGGCTGAGATGAAGGAGACAATGAGGAGGTACATGATGAAGGGTGGCCCACAGCAAGTCAAGTCTTGTGGGATATGCTATGACACGATGCATCCTACTGATGCATGTCCTATGCTGCAAGAGACCACTGCCGAGGTGAACGCTATTGGAGGATATGGCCCCTCTAGGCCAAGATATGACCCATACTCCAACACGTACAATCTAGGGTGGAGAGATCACCCCAATTTGAGATACGGGAATCAGCAGAGCACTCCTCAAGGCCAGGAAAATCAAGAGTATCAATAGAGGCCACCACAGTTCCTACCGCGCCCACAACAATATCAGCAGCCTGGGGATCAACAAGAACAATAATATAGAGCTCCATATGACTCAAGACCCCAAGGCCAAAGCTTCAGTTCATCTATGTCCAGCGATGACATGATCCGATCCCTCACCCATAGCGTTTCAACATTGGCAAGCACTACATCCCAACAAATTCAAGCGGTGGTCAAGCACCAGGAGACTCTCGTACAACATATAACAACGTTGGCCGACAAAATGATCCAGCAAAATCAAGAGATGCGGTCTAGCATTCAGAACTTGGAGTCGCAAGTGGGACAAATCTCCATCGCAGTGAGCAAGGTGGAAGCCCGAGACTCGGAAAACTACCATCTCAAACGGTAGTAAACCCGAGGGAGAACGTATGTGCCATGATGCTGAGGAGCGGAACACAAGTGAAATATGGTCGAGCTCAATAGAAGGTTTTCCGCGACCGCGGAGAAGAAAGCCGCGACCGCGGACAGATTTCCGCGATCGCGGAAAAGTTTCTACTAAGGAAGATTTAATTGATGATTTCCGCTACCGCGGAGAGGACGTCCGCGACCGCGGAAAAGCTCCTAGAACCCCAGATCCTCTCGAAGTCAACCATGATGCTTATGTGCGCCCCAACTTCCCTCCACTCAGTACATTAAAGCCTCCCGCTCCATTTCCCGAGGCGCTGAAGGACACCAGAAGGGTGGAGAACGACAAAGATTTATTTGAAACCTTCAGCAACTGTGAGGTAAATATTCCTTTGCTAAAACTTGTTCAAAGTATTCCTCGCTATGCCAAATTCTTGAAGGAGCTGTGCAAAATAAAGGAAAAGAAAGTTGTGAAGGAGAAAAAGAAGTGCTACATCAAAGAAACGGGGTTGCACGACCTTCAATGAACACAGAATTGGAGCCCTAATGCAATCGTGTAGCGGCTCTATCGCTCCATATCAATCATCATATCTTTAGTGGTATCTGGAGCTCCTCTTCATCACCTGTCCAATGTCGGGCCATTATCGGTGCCAAATAAAAATGTCGGGATAATGTCTCCTCCTTGTCAGCATGATGCGCGCCGTCTCTCGTAGTAAAAGTCAGACAGCTGGGCCGCGATCGAGGTTTTAAGGCCGCGGTCACGGGGTCTTCAGATTTTTTTTTTTAATAGGATAGGAAGACTTACAGTGGTAAAACCGCGGTCGCGGAAATATTTCCGCGGTCGCGATTTCGCGTCTGGTGCTCTATTGATTCCGTCTTCGAAACTCCAACCTGCATTTTAGTCTAAAATGAAACAACAATGATCAAAACTTGAAAAGAAAAGACATGAAAAGAATTACATACCTCGGGTTGCCTCCCGAGCAACGCCTTTGTTATTGTCGTGGCTCGACATAGTGCCCTTCAAATCAACTTGGGTTGTCCACACCAACCGAACACATGGGATCACAATCAAGAGGGTGTCTCTTTGCATCATCAATGTTGTATTCGACCCTCAACCCATCAAACTCAATGGTGAGTGAACCACTACTCACATCAATCTTTGTCTTCACCGTTTTCATAAACGGCCTACCCAACATCACAAGGGCTGCATGCTTGTCTTGTCCCGTATCCATCACAAAGAAATCAGCAGGGAAAATCAGCTTATCTACCTCCACCAAAACATCCTGCACGACTCCTTTGGGATACACAATAGACATATCCGCCAATTGAATCACCGTCCCTGTCTCATGCAATGGTCCAAGCCCCAAAGATTCATACATAGAGAGAGGCAACACATTTATAGATGCACCCAAATCCAGCATGGCTTTATCGAACGTGGTGTCACCTATCTTGCAAGGAATGCTAAACATGCCAGGGTCGCTGCATTTCTTGGGCATCCCCTTTTGCAGCATAGCGGATACATTCTCATTCACCTGGACTTTCTTCTTCGTTTTCTCTTTTGTCTTCCTCTTAATCTTGCACAATTCCTTCAAAAATTTTGCATAGCGAGGAATGCTCTTAATCAGTGTGATCAACGGAATGTTTATCTCGCAATTACTGAAGGTTTCAAAGATCTCCTTGTCGTTCTCCGACCTTCTAGTATCCTTCAGCACCTCAGGGAATGGCATGGGTGGCCTCAGCGAACTGAGCGGAGGAAAGTATGGACGGACATAGTTGTTGTGGACGTCAACAGGTAATCCGCGGTCGCGGCTTTGGGCCTGCGATCGCGGCATTTTATCAAAAATTTCCCCTCGTCCAGAGACATTTCCGCGGTTGCGGAAATCCTACCACGGTCGTAGAAATGTGCGAATTTGTTCCTCCATAATTTCGGCGCTTTCTGAGGGTTCTCCAGAGGTATTTCCGCGATCGCGAAAATCTTGCCGCGGGCGCGAAAAAGCTTGCTGATCGCCCTCTGCAACTTCAGCTCCGTTGTCTACGGCCTTAACCTCCTATAGCGTTCACTTTAGCAGTGGGTTCTTGCAGTGTTGGACATGCATCTGTGGGGTGCATCGTGTCACAACATATTCCACAGGACTTGACTTGTTGCTGGTTGCCTTTCATCATAAACCTCCTCATCATCTCCTTCATCTCAGCCATTTCAGAAAGTAGTGAGGACGATGAATGAGAGTCTACGGCCTTAACTGGTTGAGCGCTTGCTCTCTTGCTGAATTGCCTTGAGCCTTCAGATACCTAAAAGAATATCTCGAATGCTGCAACCAGCGTCTTGTTGAGAATGTTACCGCCACAGGCTGCGTTCACCATTCTACGCTCATCATCCAGAAGTCCGCCATATAGATATAGAACGAGGTCTTGGTCAGAATAACCATGGTATGGACAGCTTGATATCAACCTCTTGAACCTCTCATAGTACTCATACAACGTCTTAGTAGCATGATGTTCGATGTTGCTAATGTTCCTCTTTAAGCTATTGAGCTTCGTTGCAGGAAAAATATTTCTCCAGGAAGGCTTTCTTCATCTTGGCCATGTATCTATGCTTCCTGGGGCTAAATAATAGAACCAATCATTGGCCGGATCCTTCAGAGAGAAAGGAAAGGCCCTCAGCTTGATCTGGTCTTCAGTAATGTTCCTTGGCTTCATTCTGCTGCAGACAGCGTGTAATTCAGAGAGATGCTTGTTGGGGTCTTCTCCACTCATCCCATGGAAGTAGGGTAGCAAATGAATCAACCCGGATTTAAGCTCAAAATTCACGCCATCAACCGACTCTAGAAATTGCACAGCAAGCGGTTGTTGCTCTAGATTCGGTGCCGTCAACTGCCTCAAAGTCTGTTCCTCAACCATCTCGAGTTGCGTACGGGCTGCTCTACGGTTCCTGGAAAGTGTCCTCTCAATTTCTGTATCAAGATCTAAGATTGGAGAGTCAGTAGCACGGGTGTGGACCATAAGATAGGTCCACACAATAGTTGGCACACAAACGAACAAAAAGAAAAATTGAAACTTTGCCTCCCCGGCAACGGCGCCAAATTTGATGAGGGGTTTGTCGTAGACTCCTATCAAATAACCTCAAAAACCTAACTAACGTAGTAGGGTAAATAAGGATCGATCCCACAGGGAGGTAAGCAATCTTCCTAGTTGCAAAAGTTGTATGCCAATAGCAACAAAAGGGGGATTTTGGTTTGTATCAAGTAACAAGGTAAATCAATGCAAAAGATGTAATCAATGGGTGAGAAGTAACTTAGCCAGACAAATATTCATACTTCAGTTTGATTGGTTGATCCTAGATTATCTCTAATTCCTACCAATGAATATTCCTATTCTGATCTTATGTATATAGACAGGTCATCCAGCCTTGAAAATACTTACCATTAAACAATCAAGAAACCATAAAGATTCAATCTAACGGCAGCAGTAAGCTTAGGAATTAAGCAGAATACATGCAATACTTAACAACAAGTCAGTACTCGACATGTAATCAATTCTCTTCACAATAAACATTCACAACCAGTTCCTGTAAATTGTGGTTGCTACACAAGATAAGGTATTTCAACCAGAAATATCCAAACCCTAGCAATAGAAAATCACTAATATCAACTAGATGATCAGGCTAGTCAAATCAGCAAGAATCAATGGGATGAAGCACAAAGAGAATCGATATAATCAAAGGAAAGGAAATAGAGTTATAATCTCACAACTAAATACAAACGAAGGGGTCAATTGTCGGACTAAGCATGGTTGCTTAGTTCTTCATAGTCTTCAAAGCATAAAACTCTAAGGGAAAATTTGAACGATAAAGTGATAATGAAAAGGCTGCTAACAAAGAGAGGTAAATAACCTAGCAAAACCTAATTCCTAAGATAAGAAATAAATATCTTCATAAAATAAAATAAAATAAATAAAGTAAAAAAAAGATCTCGGACGAATCGTCGACGCATTTCGCGCTTGAAGGGAAATCCGCAACCGCAACCAATCTTCCGCGCCCGCGGCCAAGCCTTCCACGCCCGCAGCCAAGCCTTCCGCGCCCACGGTTTTGCTTCTGCAGCGTCTTCTACTTCTCGCTTGCGGTCTTCTCTTGTGGTGGCTTCGCCTTATCTTCAATGTCTTCATAATATGCACTAAAATCCATCGTATCACTACTTCTTCTCTCAAACTCCATTCTCCTAAATTGTGTTCTAAACCCATACAATTGGTACCTAATATCCAGTTATAACTCCTAGTTACGCACTACAAAGTAGAGCGGATCAAATTCCCCTATGCTTAAACCTTGCTCGTCCTCGAGTAAGCTAATAGAAATCTACTCCTCTTATGAAATACCCAAGGTGTCAGGAAGCACAGCAAAACTATCTCCACTAAGAACTGCACCTAATCATTAATCTCCAAGGCACCAACACAATCAACACAACACACAAGCTTCAAGGAAAGCAGAGTACTTCTCCCAAGCTTAACTCGAACACCATAGAGTGAATAAAAATATCTAATCCTAGCTTCAGTCTATCTTGTTGTAACTCCCAAAGTGACCTACCCGAATTCTCCTTATGACTCCACCACTTATGTCGCCACACCAGGAAAAATGAGGAATCCTAATAATCACTCTTCTTCTTTTCACTCATTTTGCCCAGGCTACCTTTCGGGTTTTCACCAAGCCACTCATTTCATTTTTCTATAGATGGGCTCACCATTCCTCACATCACTCTTGACCTCTTGTTACCTCAGCCTAATGTTGGTCCATGCCACCTGCTTATTGCCTAAGCCGCCCTTTTGGGTTTTCAGCTTAGCCCAGGATTTTCTTTTCTTTTCTTTTTCTCTTTTTTTTTTCATTCAGGCGACTAGCAAGTATAGATCACTCCCCCATGCTTAAATACTGCATTTTCCTCAATGTAATGAAAGACAAAAAGATGAAACACTAGGGAAGGCAGAAAAGTACTCACACCGTCGCCGATGTGGCCTGGATGTGGACGTCGGGGCTGGCGGTAAATCAGTGAAAACACAAGTCTCTGGTGTTGCGGCGTTCCTACTCAAGCAAACTCCACGTGCAACCAAATTGATCCACTGTAAGGTGAAGTGGTACATCAAAGAAACGGGGTTGCACGACCTTCAACGAACATAGAATTAGAGCCCTAATGCAATCGTGTAGCAGCTCTATCGCTCCATATCAATCATCATATCTGCAGTGGTCTCTCGAGCTCCTCCTCATCAGTTGTCTAATATTGGCCATTATCGGTGCCAAATAAAAATGTCGGACTAATGTCTCCTCCTTGGCAGCATGATGCGCGCCGTCTCTCGTAGTAAAAGTCAGACAACTGGGCCGCGGTCGCGGTTTAAAGGCCGCAGTCGCGGGGTCTTCAGATTTTTTATTATTATTTAGGATAGGAAGACTTACAGTGGTAAAACCGCGATCGCGGAAATATTTCTGCGGTCGCGGTTTCGCGTCTGGTGCTCTGCTGATTCTGTCTTCGAAACTCCAACCTGCATTTTAGTCTAAAATGAAACAACAATGATAAAAACTTGAAAAGAAAAGACATGAAAAGAATTACATACCTCGGGTTGCCTCCCGAGCAGCACCTTGGTTACTGTCGTGGATCGACATAGTGCCCTTCAAATCAACTTGGGTTGTCCACACCAACCGAACACATGGGATCACAATCAGGAGGGTGTCTCTTTGCATCATCAATGTTGTATTCGACACTCAACCCATCAAACTCCATGGTGAGTGAACCACTACTCACATCAATCTTTGTATTCGCCGTTTTCATAAACGGCCTACCCAACATCATAGGGGTTGCATGCTTGTCTTGTCCCGTATCCATCACAAAGAAATCAACAAGGAAAATCAGCTTATCTACCTCTACCAGAACATCCTGCATGACTCCTTTGGGATACACAGTAGATAGATCCGCCAATTGAATCACCGTCCCTGTCTCATGCAATGGTCCAAGCCCCAAAGATTCATATAGCGAGAGACGCAAAACATTTATAGATGCACCCAAATCCATCATGGCTTTATCGAACGTGGTGTCACCTATCTTACAAGGAATGCTAAACATGCCAAGGTCGCTGCATTTCTTGGGCATCCGCTTTTGCAGTATAGCGGATACATTCTCATTCACCTGGACTTTCTTCTTCGTTTTCTCTTTTGTCTTCCTCTTAATCTTGCACAATTCCTTCAAAATTTTTGCATAGCGAGGAATGCTCTTAATCAGTGTGATCAACGGAATGTTTATCTTGCAATTACTGAAGGTTTCAAAGATCTCCTTGTCGTTCTCCAGCCTTCTAGTATCCTTTAGCGCCTCAGGGAATGGCGCGGGTGGCCTCAGCGAACTGAGCAGAGGAAAGTAAGGACAAACATAGTTGTCCTGGACGTCAACAGGTAATCCGCGGTCACAGCTTTGGGCCCGCGATCGCCGGATTTCTTCGGAAATTTCCCCTCGTCCAGAGACATTTCCGCGGTCACGGAAATCCTGCCGCGGTCGCGGAAATGTGCGAATCTGTTCCTCCAAAATTTCGGCGCTTTCTGAGGGTTCTCTAGAGGTATTTCCGCGATCGCGGAAATCTTTCCGCGGGCGCGGAAAAGCTTGTTGATCGCCCTCTGCAACTTCAGCTCCGTTGTCTTCTCCTGCATCCTCCAGTACTTCGCCCCTTTCAGCTAAGGGTGCGACATTCAGGTGCTTAGTACTTCTCAGTGTCATTGGACATACATTCTCTCTAGGTTTTGCTACCGTTTGAGATGGTAGTTTCCCCGAATCCCTGGCCTCCAGTTTGCTCATTGCCAGAGAAATCCGCCCATCTGCTTCTCCAGGTTTTGAATACTAGACTTCATCTCTTGATTCTGTTGGACCATAGTGTTTGCCAACATCCATACACTCTGAGCGAGAGACTTGATCATGTCATCACCGGACATAGAAGAACTTGTGCTTTGGCCTTGAGGTCTAGGGTCATATTGTGCTCTAAATTGTTGTTGACCTCCAGGCCGCTGAAATTGATGTTGCTGCTGTGGGAATTGTGGCGGCCTCTAGTGGAACTTTTGATCATAACGGGGTGATCTCTCCACCCTGGATTGTAGGTGTTGGAGTACGGGTCATATCTTGGCCTTCGAGGGCCGAAACCTCCTATAGCGTTCACCTTAGCAGTGGGTTCTTGCAGTGTTGGACATGCATCTGTGGGGTGCATCGTGTCATAACATATTCCGCAGGACTTGACTTGTTCCTGGTTGCCTTTTATCATAAACCTCCTCATCATATCTTTCATCTCAGCCATCTCAGAAAATAGTGAGGACGATGGATGAGAGTCTGCGGCCTTAACTGCTTGAGCGCTTGCTCTCTTGCTGAATTGCCTTGAGCCTTCAGATAGCTCAAAGAATATCTCGAATGATGCAGCCGACGTCTTGTTGAGAATGTTACCGCCACAGGCTGCATTCACCATTCCACGCTCATCATCCAGAAGTCCGCCATATAGATATAGAACGAGGTCTTGGTCAGAATAACCATGGTATGGACAACTTGATATCAACCTCTTGAACCTCTCATAGTACTCATACAACGTCTCAGTAGCATGATGTTTGATGTTGCTAATGTTCCTCTTCAAGCTATTGACCTTCGTTGCAGGAAAATATTTCTCCAGGAAGGCTTTCTTCATCTTTGCCCATGTATCTATGCTTCCTGGGGCCAAATAATAGAACAAATCATTGTCCGCATCCTTCAGAGAGAAAGGAAAGGCCCTCAGCTTGATCTGGTCTTCAGTAGTGTTCCTTGGCTTCATGCTATTGCAGACATCGTGGAATTCAGAGAGATGCTTGTTGGGGTCTTCTCCACTCATCCCATGGAAGTGGGGTAGCAAATGAATCAACCCGGATTTAAGCTCAAAATTCACGCCATCAGCCAACTCTGGAAATTGCACAGCAAGCGGTTGCTGCTCTAGTGTCGGTGCCGTCAACTACCTCAAAGTCTGTTCCTCAGCCATCTCGAGTTGCGTACGGGCTGCTCTACGGTTCCTGAAAAGTGTCCTCTTAATTTCTGTATCAAGATCTAAGATTGGAGAGTCAGTAGCATGGGTGTGGACCATAAGATAGGTCCACACAATAGTTGGCACACAAACGAACAAAAAGAAAAATTGAAACTTTGCCTCCCCGGCAACGGCGCCAAATTTGATGAGGATTTTGTCGTAGACTCCTTTCAAATAACCTCAAAAACCTAACTAACGTAGTAGTTTAAATAAGGATAGATCCCACAGAGAGGTAAGCAATCTTCCTATATGCAAAGGTTGTATGCCAATAGTAACAAAAGGGGGGATTTTGGTTTGTATCAAGTAACAAGGTAAATCAATGCAAAAGATGTAATCAATGGGTGAGAAGTAACTTAGCTAGACAAATATCCACACTTCAGTTTGATTGGTTGATCCTAGATTATCTCCAATTCCTACCAATGAATATTCCTATTCCGATCTTATGTATATAGACAGGTCAACCAGCCCTGAAAATACTTACCATTAAATAATCAAGAAACCATCAAGATTCAATCTAACGACAACAGTAAGCATAGAAATTAAGCAGGATACATTCACAACCAGTTCCTGTAAATTGTGGTTGCTACACAAGATAAGGGGTTTCAACCAGAAATATTCAAACCCTAGCAATAGAAAATCACTAATATCAACTAGATGATCAGGCTAGTCAAATCAGCAAGAATCAATGGGATGAAGCACAAAGAGAATCGATATAATCAAAGGAAAGGAAATAGAGTTATAATCTCACAACCAAATACAAACGAAGGCTTCAATTGTCGGACTAAGCAATGGTTGCTTAGTTCTTCATAGTCTTCAAAGCATAAAACTCTAAGGGAAAATTTAAACGATAAAGTGATAATGAAAAGGCTACTAACAAAGAGAGGTAAATAACCTAGCAAAACCTAATTCCTAAGATAAGAAATAATATCTTCCTAAAATATAATAACCGGAATAAAAGAAAAGAAAATAAAAGAAATAAAGTAAACAAAAGATCTCGGATGAATCGTCGACGCATTCCGCGCCTAAATGGAAATCCGCGACCGCGGCCAATCTTTCGCGCCTGCGGCAATCTTCCGCCCCTGCGGCCAATCCTTCCGCGCCCGCGGCCAAGCCTTCCGCACCCGTGGTTTTGCTTCTGCAGCGTCTTCTACTTCTCGCTTGCGGTCTTCTCTTGTGGTGGATTCGCCTTATCTTCAATGTCTGCACAATATGCACTAAAATCCACCTTATCACTACTTCTTCTCTCAAACTCCATTCTCCTAAATTGTGTTCTAAACCCATACAATTGGTACCTAGTATCCAGTAACAACTCCTAGTTACGCACTACAAAGTAGAGCGGATCACTTAACGTCTGGAGTAAACCAGCACGAAACGTGGTGAAGGTGCTCACACGTAACGTGTAAAACGGGCGCTTGAAAAACTCATTGAATTAACGTCTTGTCCCCACCTAACTGAATTAATGGTCTCTTAAGTTCATCGTCTCCGGCTAAGCACACAATATCGAGCCTAAACTTCAAAGCTCCATGACTTTTGAACACTCTCAAACTTTTCAAAAAATGGATAACATGAACAACAATGATTATTGGAACAACAATGAAGAAGAAGATCCACCCACAAATGAGGTATTTTTCATACTTTGAAGTTAAAGTGTTAATTTTTTGTTAAATACATGTTCAAAGTTTTGATCTTTAGTTGTTGAAAACATTACATGAACTTGATATTTGTTGTTTAGGTGTAAGAAACAAAGTTTTACATGCTAGATTTTGAACGATACATGCTAGATATTGTTAGTTCATTTCATTTTTTTTCCACATGATTAGACATTATATTTGCTTGTTTGGAAAGCAATGTTGTATGTACATGTTAGAAAGTATTTGTTTGCCGGGAAACTTTGGATATTTAGACAAATATATGTGATTTTGTGATGTTTTTAAGTTTTGAATTGTGGTAAATCCACACATAAAGTGGTAAACTGTTCCGCACGTTATGTGTGGATTGCGGTTCCACATGTCATGTAAGAAGCATCTCCACACATTATGTTTGGAGCAGCTCCACACTTAACGTGTGGACATGGGTCCTACATAACGTGTGGGTCTGTTCCACACATAACGTTCGGAACATTTCCCGCGATCGCTGCTACGCAACTGCGCCTGCGGCTGTTCATAACTTGACTTGTCATCTCGCTGCTCCATGGATCCATGTGTATGCAGGTGAACTATTATTTGTACGAGGGGTTGAACAATATTCCGCACGATGATTGGAGCACCCCACAACAATCCTTTTCTGGTTGGGCAATACCTCATCAACCGTTGCCGGGATAGAACACACCATTTGAGTGGAAAACACCAGAAGAGGTACCAACCTTCTCACTTGGAGTGTTTGACGAGAGTTGTCCGCCTCCAGAACCATCTTTATCTCATCAAGAGACTCATAATTCGGCTTCTGCTAACCCACAATTCAGCTTTCCATCCCTACACACACAACCTCAGTTCAAAAATGATCCAGAAGAGGATGTTTTCATCTTTGTTGATTATTCAAAGTTCTTCACAACAGACCAAATATGGGAGTCCAGAGAAGAAGCATTTAAATGGGCGCGAGAGACTGCTATGTGTCATAACTTCTGCATCATAAAGTGGAGGAATAAACCTTCCATAGGAGGAGCCTGTGGGGGGACTTGGTTACCGTGGGATAAGCATGGACAAAACATTCGTAAACAAGCTGACCAAGTGAGGGAGATCACAAAGTCGAAGAAGTGTGGGTGTCCATTCATGTTGAGGTTGAAAGAAGGGCCGAAGGGATCATGGAAGATCAATGTACAGACTGGAACTCACAATCATGTGATCAAAGAGAATTTGTTTGGTCATGCATTAGTTGGTCGACCAAACGCTAAAGAGAAGGAGATTATTAGGATGATGACAGTTAATCATTGCAAGGCTCAAAATATTTTTACTACAATCAGCTCGTCCCCAGGAAACTTGACCAAGATGAAGCAAGTGTACAACATGATGCATGACATACGAAAAAACGGTATGGAAGGAAGAACAATGGTGCAACAGTTCTTCTATGAGTGTAAGGAGAAGGGATACTTCATGGAGCATAGATTCAATGAGGAGACCAATAAGATCACAAATATCTTTTTCGCAAGCCCAGACCAGTTGTCGCTGATGAAGGCATTCCCGTACATTGTGTTGCTAGACTCTACATACGCAACTAACATGTTAGTAACACACATATCTTATATATTCTTCACTTGTTCATGTAATCATTAGCATGCCATAACATATCATTATGTGTGCAGTTACGATTTGTCCTTCCTTGAATTTGTCAGCATCACATCTGTTTGGAAAAACTACAATATTGCCGTGGCATTTCTAGAGCATGAGAACGAAGAGAGTTACTTGTGGGCCATACAACAACTTTCAAAAATGTTTGTCAAGGTCCAACGAGCACCCACATGCTTGGTCACAGATCGAGAGAAGGCGTTGATGAACGCCTTAGAGAACCTGTTTCCAATTGCAAAATTCCTCTTATGTAGGTGCCATGTGAGGAAGAATATTGAAGACTTTGGGAAGAAGGCCATGGACAAGTTTAGGGGCACAACGTTTCCAATGATTACATGAAACTATTCAAGGAAACAACCATAGAAGGGTATAAAGCAAAACATAAGAAGATTCAGCAAGATTGGAGGAAATATCCAAAATGTCTTCAGTATGTACAAAAAAACTGGCTTGACCCGTATAGGGAAAGAATTGTCTCAGTATGGATAGATACAGTCTTCACTCTTGGAACTTCCACAACTAACAGGTTTGTGCATTATGTTTTTAAAGTGAACTGGTTATTTGAACTTAGACTTTTACAACAACATATTGACTTCAGATTCTTGATTGTAATATAGGATTGAAGGGGCCCATTCTAGTCTTAAAAGCTTCTTCACTAGCAATGATGACAACCTTTGCACTGTATTCGATCAGTATGATGCACGGTTGCGCATTCACATTAAGGGGATAAGGGGGGCTATGAATGAGAGCTTAGAAAAGCGATTTACGCTGATAACCAAATCACATCTTTTCGGCAAGCTGCACTACAAGGTCTCTACAATTGCACTAGCACGACTGATTGAGGAATACAAGAAAGGCGAAAATCCATTATGGAACACTATATGCAGATGCCAGATGAGGGTCAAAGATGGCTTGCCGTGCGTGCATGACATGGCGTGGAATGTGATGAACCAGGAACCAATTGAACCTAGCTCATTGCATCCGTTCTGGAGGCAATTGACCTTGTCAGAAGTGCGGACGGATGAAAAAGAAGAAGCCAGACCATGTAGATTGAATAGGTCGTTACTTGATGAATTTGCTTCAAGCGTCTTCACCAAATTCTGAGTGCATGATCAACACAGAGTTGTCTCTGCACTAACAAGTATAGCATATCCAGAGCAGACTACTCTGCAAGAGCCAACTAAAGTTAGGCATAAGGGTCGGCCTTAAGGAGCTCTAAACATTCCCACCAAAAGGAAACTGTCAGCATGGGAGTACACTGACCAAGAGATGGAGGGAACACCTCCGAAGAAGCAAACAACAAGACCACCTAAGGAAGCTTCAACCATGCCATGGCAACCATGGAAACCTATGCCTTCGAGTCATACGACGTTGATCAAACACCCTAGGCGATATATTACCCAGTTTCCCAAGTGTATGAAACCACACGTGGGAGGATGGTGGGAAATAGTTGGTGATGGAAACTGCGGATACAGATCAATTGCGCATGGTCTAGGTTTCGGGCAGGAGCATTAGGCTTTTGTTCGACGTACCATGATCGCTACGTTGAAACAAGAGTATGAGCTATTCGTGTCAATTTGGATGTCTACGATGACACTTGAGGCAATGGAGGCGAAGCTTGCATGGTTTCCTGCGGCCTACATGCCTGCCCCACGGGAGACGTGGTTAGACCTCCCGAATATGGGATGTTTGATGGCTACTGCATTCAACTGTGTGTTCGTCTCCATCGGTGCTGGTGTAGGCATGACATACATGCCTATGAGGGCGAATCCAAACCAAGCGGTTGGAGAGAAGCTTAAGACGATATGCATTTGACATGTCGAGAAAGAGGAACATTTCATTGCGGTACGTTAATACAATCAAATCAGTACAAATACACATTGGTAATATGCATTACAAAATTAATATTAGATTCAAAATATGTAGATTGGCCTTGTCGAAACCTTGCCCTTGCCGGACCTTTACACCGCGTGGGTGAGATTCCATGACTCGTCTGCGGATGCCTTGGTAGATCCATTCCTTGAACGATTGACAGAGTACCAAGCACACAAACCAAAGGGTCGCGGAAAGAAGAAAGTTTATTATTGTATTGTAATGCTTTTAAAACATTGAAACCATCTTATGTTAAGACATATGTATGATGCAATGACTTTGATGTATTGTTAAGACACATGTTCGCTGTATTTATGACTTGCTATAAAACCCGTTATCTTTACCTTTTGCAACTTCTGTAACCGCGCTATGTTGACCTATACAAAAGGCACAATTTGTAAGACACATGTACGTAATCATTATGTAAGCCTCACAATCAGAAAAAAAGAGTACATAACCGAAATTGAGAAAATGCACGGACTAGAACTAGGCCGTGCAGAAGTTTCTGTTGAACGTTCTAGTCCGTGCATGTGAAATACACGAACTACAACGTAGTCCGTGCATAAGGCTCCCACGTTACGTGTCGAGTCGTAACCCACGTAATGTGGGAGCCTTATGCATGGACTACAATACTCTTTAGTTCATTAGCTTTCATCGAGTTCGTTAGCTTCACGTGAAGTTCTTACGGTCTCATATACACGATACAAAATCCATAATTCTGAAAGTTGGCAATACACTTTCAACAAAATCATAACAAACGTTCAAATACAAGACATAACATTCATTGTTGCAATAACTCAAAGTTCAATAACTTCCATAAAAACCAATAACTTCCATAAAAACCAAACAAGTTCGATAATAACACAAATTCCATAACAGTTTCCTCAGGGATTGGGAAGGAAGGGATACATTCGATCCAATGATAGGCGTAGCGCATCTGCTACATCTTCACATTCATGGTTGCGATGTGGTTGAAGACGATTGTGGTAATATTTGATGCACTGCACACAACACAAAAACGTTGATATGTAGAATAAATATAGATAGAGTTAACCGGAAATTAAACAACCTACAAATTAGTCAATTTCATACCTGTGTCGCGTCATCACTGCTCGGGGGGTTGACGAATGGGTGTGTATGTGGGAGGTACCAGCCCATGTAATCACCGCTACACTCATGCCCTTGCTCAACAGGAGGGCCCATCGCATCTAGTATCATGGAATGTATACTCTGGGCATCCTAGACAAATTGAGCTCTGTCGTAGTCCACAGTGTATGTGCTGATTTTGGTTCCCCTCCATGCCCTTATTGGCACTATAGGTGATCTTGAAACTTGTTGTACCCGGGCAAACTGTCTCGCCACACGATATGGCATGTACGGCTCTATGATCCAAAGATACGACAGAACTCCATGGAAGAGCGAAGGAGCGAAGAATGCATCGCTGAAGTCAATCGGACAGTATGACATCCAATCAACCTAAACATAATGGGATGCCAAACAATTAAACATACCTATCATCGAATTTCTAACTTAATAAAGAGAGACCGTAGATGCACTTACTCTGTCTGCAGTCATCAAATCAAGTTATGTTCTGTAGTCTCTCATCCGGTTGGGTTTCTCTTAAAGGTCCTATCTACGAGCATATGGGATTGGCTGATCGAAGTCCCAGCTTCTACTCTGTGCAGGTCAAAACATGTTGAAGTACTGGTAGATCCACGCCTGAAAATGATAATGTGTACCAAATGGAGTCAATGAATAAATACATGTATAACAAAATTCATGGTAGACAACAAAACTTTTATTTACAAAATTCATTGTAAGTAAAGTACTATACAACAAAAATTTTACCTGTATCAGAGTGTAGCATGTCGACATCAACCTCGCCTCTTTTCTTGTGCACTCGCCCAAGCTACGGTACACGTGGGCCAGAACGCCAGCACCCCATGCATAATTCATGGTAGACGAGGGATCAGAGACAAATGGAGTGTAGTAGACGGACAATTTGTGTTGGGACTTGTCCGAAAAGAGACAGGAGCCCAACAAGTGAAGAAAGAACCCAGACGCACGCTGATCTTCACTCAGCTGTTCGCAATGCTCCTTAAAGAACTGAGCATGTACAGTACCAAATGTCACAGCCCCAACAGACAGCTCAAAGACTCCCTGTGCCTCCTCCACTAAGGCCTTCTTCAGATCATTCATTCCCAACTGCTCATGCCATTTCTGTAGAGGTCCCATGTCTTTTCCATGGATGTTCAGCCCAATGATCAACAATACATCATGGAGAGTAATAGTCATCTCTCCCCATGGCATATGGAATGAGCTGGTTTCTGAATGCCAGCGCTCAACGAACGCACCAATCAGCGTCTCGTCCATATGCTCGTGCATCATCTCCGGTATATGACACAGCCTTGACGCAGATGCCAGATGACACCACATGTCTTTTCGTTTCAAAGGCCATGAACGTATCTGCTTGCCTCGTTGCTGAAACCTCAACGCTGGCACCGGCTTTAAATATTTGATTTTTTAACATATGTAAGCAACCCATTTGAAATATTTAAAATAAATGTGAAATTTCAAATAAGGTTTTTGCTGTAACTTACAATGCGCTGGTAAAGGTAGTACGATACGTGATTGGCAAAGCCCTTCAGAAGTTCAGCCATCTCTGGACCTCCAGGTACTCTAACCACCAATTCAGGGTCATATTTGCCCTTTTTCTTCGACCGGGGCGGTTTTGACCGTGAAGAAGAGACTTCCTGTGGCTCCTCGTCCGTATATTCAGGTTCACCTCTTGGAGTCCAAGCCTGACTATCCTCGTCCTACATTTTTTTTACAAATGATAAGTAATTACATTTTTATCATATGCTCATCTTTTCATATATTAAGGCTACTTACCATAGGCTGAGGTGCGTTCGGGTAGAGGCCCGGGTTCTCCCATGGGTTGTACCACATCTGATCATCTTCGCCCTGATAATAGACGGGGTTGTGATGATGGATGTGAGGGCTCTGATGGAGGTGAGGGATGTGATGGGGAAATGGGCTATGATGATGGTGAGGGCTCTGCTGGGGCGGCAGACTAGATAGGGGGCCATAATAGTTATTCTGATTCATTGTATCAGAATAACCATGGAGCGGGCTCGCGTTATAATCTGGGTACAAGTACGGCTACGAGTCAGCACGACCACCTGTCACAGGAAACGATGGCACAAAAGGCAACACAGGGGGTCAACATTTCCCGTCTGCCCGTATCCTCCCTGATCCTGACTACCACCAGCAATGCCCGTCTGATACAGGCCTCTCTCATCCTCATGATAGCAATAATTCCTTTTTTTTTTCTTCTCAAACCTACGGGTTACCTCCTCTTCAGTCCGAAATGAAAGGTCCCGGACGAGGTTTCTTCTATTTTTACGGTTTGTTCTCTCATCGGGCTCCATCTACAATAATAAATCAAACCATTTTATCTCAAAAAATACAATTCCAGGTATATATAAAAAAAATATACGTTACGTGGAAACATAATCCACACTTAACGTGGGGACTGTCTCCACACGTTATGTGTGGAGATCATCCAAACATAATGTGGGTACAGTCTCTACACGTTACGTGTTGACTGCCACCACACTTAACGTGTGGCATTGCATTTGCCCCTTTCGGGTCAGATTTCCGGCGACCATTTGGCGACATTTCTAGATTCCGGCGAAGCATTATTTCATCATATTTTCCCCAAAATCCAACAAAACTAACACTAATTAAACAAAATCACTTGCATTTGGCTATTTTCATACAAATCCAACAAAAACTACCACCCTTTCATACAAATCTATCAAATCTCCACCATTTCATACAAATCTATCTATCAAATTAACCAACAAATCTTCATAACTACTTCAAAATTACACAAAACCAACAAAAACTAGACCAAAAAGACTAAAACAATATGGATCTACAATAATCTAACAAAAAAACTACAAAATTTAAATCAAAGTTAAGAAGAATGTTAACTAACCTTTAAAAAATATGGATCTACGTAACGTGAGGAGATTGTTGATTCGTATATACACTAGTGGAAAAAATCCTTATAGAGGCGGGCCTTTGGACACTTATTGAGGCGAACACCGTTCGCTTCAACTAAGGGGGCTGTAACAAGTAGGGACACTTTTTGAGGCGGGCATTTTACGCCTCTAAAAGGACCTTATTGAGGCGGGCCTCCGAAGCCCGCCTCACAAGTCCCTCACTTTGGCGCCAAAATGAGGGACTTGTTGAGGCGGGCTTCGGAGGCCCGCCTCAATAAGTAAACACTTGTTGAGGCGGGCCTATAGAGGCCCGCCTCAACAAGTCAGCGCTATATACTTATAGAGGCGGGCGTATACAAGCCCGCCACATTACAAAGTCAGTCGTACCATCAAATGGTGTAATTTTCATCATGTTTTCTGTCATCACCTACCAAACACACAAATCAGTAAATGAAGCTAGAAAATTGATAACCACAGATTAGGACACAAAAGTCCAAGAATCACACACACAGAAATCAGTTCTCAAGAACACAATATCAAACATAGACTGCTTTACGAACTCTATCTATTTAGATTGACTTCAATCATTAATTGCAACCACTACATCAGGAGAATAAATGAAGAAAGATTACCTCACAAATGTATCCATTTATTGGACCATTCACAGAACAAGGGCTCCTCGGTTGATCTTTTGCCACAAAGCTCAATCCTCCGCTTCCATGATGACTAGGCAAACGAACGTGGCTGGTTCCATGCTGCAAAAAAGATAAATGAGATCAACAAATTAAACATATTTGCAGCAGAGCTCAATCCTCCGTCTCAAGTTTGACATTTTTTTTTGTCACAACATGAGGATTTGAACATATTTGCAGCAGTTGAGGCTATTGAGCTAGCTAGTCTTAGCCTCATTTTTGGTGCTTGGCAGAGATAAGCATACAGATCAAAGCATGAACCAATGAAGCAAGTATAACATGATTAACAAGTTCTACCTGAAACCATTAGACAGACATTTTAAAATCTGGTGTTCATAATAGTAAGAATGCATGTAGTGTTGCAATTCAAACCCCTCCAACGGCCACACTTGAAATATAAAATCGAAAGAGAATGAGAGAAGCAAAAGCAGCTGAATCGACACGTAGTATATTGTTTTCAAACTGAAATCACAACAAAGAATGAAATAATCTTCAGATCTGACACCAAGAAGGAGGAACCAAAACCAGAAAATGAAACGCACCAGAAACCCTAACTTATCTTCCACCTTCCTCGCCAAGCGGCGCTCCGCACCTTCAGCGCTGGCATCAGATATAGCGTTCGAAGCCTGCAAGTGCCAGAGAACAGCCGCTAGCTTCCTCGCGGAGACCGCTCCTCCACCTCATCTCCCACCTCTCCTCGCCTTCCGACTATCTACATATTCCACCGGCAGATTCTCATCTCCGACCACCACATTATTCAACGACTCCCTCTCATCCTCCTCCACCTCATGATACTTCCACCGGAGCGGCGAAGTAGCAGGACCTGTCTGTTTCCCTGTCGCCGATGATCCATCGTCCTTCCTAGGGGTCCTGGCGGAGACGACAGCAGTCCTCCGGTGACAGATTATGCGGTGATCAGACTTCTTGGGAAGATCTGGCCGTAAAGAAGGTGGAGTGTGCGCCGATTGTGGATTGTCGTGGTGTGGTTTGGAGGATTGGGGAGCAAAACACCCTAAAGAAATCCGAAGCACACAATAACAAGGAAGCACAAGAACAAGGATCGAAAGAAAACGCCCCTGTGAAGCACCGCAGAAATCGTTTCTACACTCCAACAGACCGCGCCACCGTAAGGGACACCACGACGAACACGGCTCCGACGAACACCACCGAGTCGCCACCGGACTTGGAATCGTCACCGCCCTTCGTCTTCCCGAGCTTCTCTTTCCGATCGACTCCCTTCGAGCACTCTCCCAGCCCAGCCTTCTCCTTTCTCTTTCTCTGAAAACGGCACAAACCTTAGAGCAGAAAATGAAGGCGTAGCTATTATTTTTTTTAATTAGGGTTGAGCTTATAGAGACGGGCCTATCACGCCCGCCTCTATAAGTATTACGACTCGGCCGAGTAATGGTCCAATAGAGGCGGGCCTTACATACCCGCCTCTATTGGACATACTTGTTGAGGCGGGCTTTAAGAGGCCCGCCTCAACAAGCTTTAATTGAGGCGGGCTACTTGGCCCGCCTCAATTAGTTAGCATTAGAGGCGGGCCTTACCGTGGCCCGCCTCTAATACTTTAGCGGGAAATGTTTTGTCGGATACTTGTTGAGGCGTATATTAATTTGCCCGCCTCAAAAGATGTTTTTGAGGCGTATAAATTAATTATCCGCCTCAAAAACCAAAAAAAGTGATTGCCTAAGTCGTTGTTGAGGCGTTTTGAACTATGTACGCCTCTAAAAGGGAGCCTCAAAAAGTGTTTTTTCCACTAGTGATAAGAGATTAAAGAGGGGCGTTATGTGGGGAGGGAGAAGGAAGGATACGAATGCGGCGGTTTAGGGTAGAAGAAATTTTTTTGGCTTTTAAAGCCATGGAGACTCCCCACGTTACGTGTGGAGAGGGTTCCTATGTTACGTAGGAAGCCGATTCCCACATTACGTGGTGAGACACTCCTCACGTAACGTGGGGAATTTTATTTTGCGTACGTAACGTGGGGATCTCTTCCCCATGTTACGTGTGACCCTATGCGTTAAAAGGCAATTTTGTCTATGCGTTAAAAAGTACGGGCCTATATAATATATGTTGATAAACAATTTCATTGGCAAGTTGAAGGAGTCTGCAGGATCTGAGATCATCTTTTGATATACTGTCTACAAGTAAACGATTAAACCTAACTCATGACGTTTACTAAAGGAAATTTCCTTTGCACATGTTGCATTTAATTTAATTCTTAAAATTGATTGTGGCTCTAGATTGCAATTAGCAAATGAAATAAGATTAGGCAGACCAAACAAGATTATATAAAATTGTAGAGACCAACTATTAGCTTGTAACTTGTAAGTGACAATATCGATAAAAAATGTGACCCGACTCGGATCAATCGGGCTATAGACGATATTGATGAATGAGGATCCTCTACAATCTACGGTACACCCTTCAGTACACCACTTAAGCATATATGATATCAATCATTCTTAAATTATTTCTTAAAAACTATAAATACATTGTAAATGATAAATCTTATATATTCGTAAGTTTTTAGTATCAAAATAATTTCATTTATATGTTTTAATAGCTAAAATATGGTTATTTTACAATTTTAATTCAAAATAAAATTTAATTTCAATTTTATTATACTAAAAATTTAGGGATTTATAAGATTTATCATTTACAATGTACATATAGTTTTTTAAAATTATTTTAAGATTGATTTATATTATATATATACTTGAGTAGTGTACCGAGGGGTGTACCGTAGGTTGTATAAGACCCTTCCGTAAGATATTTTTGACACAACCAGAAATAGTTGAATTAGTAGTCCATCCCCTATTTTAGAAACTCCTTTGCAAAAATACCCTGATTTTTACAATGTTGTAAAAATGCCTAAAAGAATTAAACTTATATCCAAAATAATAGCAACAAATACCCAAACTCTACAAAATGAATTTTTAAGAAAAAAGTAAATTCTAATTCCATTAATAATTGTTTTTTTTAAGGAAAACCGTTTATGTTAAGATCTTACAAAATCTTTTAGTTATTTCCATCTTTAATAATCGTGATTATAGGAGGGAAGGAAAAAACGCGCTTAATGGTAAGTATTTCTGTTTTTTCCTTAAATATTTTTTTTTCCATTTTTTTTATATATTTTCCGATTACATGATAAATATTGAAGAACGTCGGGATAAATATGGAGGTCGATGAAAATCTTGTATCTTGTCCGATTGAAATTGAATGTAGCTTAATGGTAAGTATTGCCGTAGATTGACTTCAAACCAAGATGTGTCGTCAGTTACTTCGACCTAACCAATACACAAACACAAAAACATAGGAATATTACGCCCACAATAACATTGAAAAACAATCACGTCAGGACAATATATGTAGTGCGACAGGTACAAAACTTACACATGGATGCTTTGTAACACCCCCGACTTATGTCGGTAGTGCCACACGCCGGTGACCTCAGACTTTAAGTGACTTAAAGTCACCCTAGGCTTTAATTTGAACAATTATACTTAAATACAATCATAATAAAGAGTAAATAGCGGAAGACTTGCATAATGAAACTCAATCTTTTATTAAAATTCCTCTCGTAAATTGAGAATGATAGTTTACAAATGATATTAAAATTACAGCGGAAAACTTTACATAAATTCTAGTTAATTACCTAACACTTATACCTATTATATTAATTAGAAAAGTAAATCTTATACTTAAAACAAAAAAAAAAACTATATTTCAATCGCAAGTCTTCTTCTCCATCTCATTACTCTTAAACAACCTGAGGCAAGTCGACTGATGTGCCATATGGGACGGATGGCACCAACCAACCATGCAAGGAAAAATAATGGTTGGTTAGTCTAATGAAAGACTATGCAAGGGTACAAACAGAATGGTTCTTGTGGTTGTATCAGTTACTATCATTGTCTCTCGAATAAAAGCCGATAAACGATATGTAACAAAATACTTATACTGAAACGAAGGATGGACAAAAGAGATATGCACCAAGAGAATACCCGAAATGAATGTGGGTATTATGGGAAGAAGATATGATTTGTTTGGGAATGTTTTAATTTACACACAACATATAAAACTCCATTGAATAATTAGGTCCGACCAACCTCAACGCATAATGTGAATCCAGATTGGAAAGACGACCCATTTAACCTGGAGCACGAGCGGTTTCCAAGTTGTACTTCTCGCTCGAAGTTTATTAATTATGTGCTCGCAACACTTATCTTTTTTAATTTCACCACACCACAATTATTCTTAAAGCTTTTAATACAATCTCGAATAACAACGAGAACAACATAGGGCGACATTATGTCAAACCCAATTGCACTAGCAAGGTGCTTAAACACCTCTTATCCATAACGGGTGGATAAGAAGCAATGGTTTTGACCTTAATTGTATTAGGGAATTATTCCGACTAATACCGAGTTATAAATAGATCATTACGCCTCGCAAGGCCATAATATCCCTAACACACACGACTATTAAAGTCCACGTTTAATGACCATAGAGTCAACACATAACACACAAGGTCCACACATAATACCGTCATTACGATGATAACAACATTAATCATATATACCTATATATATCAATAATAACTATCATCCTAGATACAAAAGTATTTAAAGCACACAAGTGTTCCCAAACATTAATTAGGTTTTAGAAATCACCCAATTAATTAATAATTAATTTTAATATTAATTGTCGGTCAAAAGAATAACAAAAATGACAAGAGCGAACCACCACTTGCCTTAATTACGATGAATCTAGACGAGATGATAACCGTTGATTTGCTTTTCGGATGCCTGACCTCTGCTCCACGATAATTCTAACAAGGTTTCGGGTCTACATGCGATCCGATGAAACGATACGAACCGAAAAAAATAATTAATATCAATTGATTTATTTTGTCGAACTTAAGTAATTATATTCAATACATTTTTATGAATTTAGTCATAAAAATAGTAATTGAATTTTTCTAGAAACAAATACGAGTCAAAGTGGGTCGAAATTATACCGCTTGATTGATTCGACGTCGAAAATGAACCGAATATGCTAATGAGAAATAGCATTAGATACCCTACCTTACTAATGGCTTTGCAATTGTACCCTACCTTTTTTGTTTTTTGCAAGAATACCCCAACTTTTTTTTCTTTATTTTTTGCAAAAATACCCCCAAAATAAAAAGGTAAAATGAAATTATAGTTTTCTTTTTGGTTGGAAAATAAAATATGACCTGGCACTCATTTTATGATTAAAAAAAACAAATTTATTTCAATTTCAAATTGAAACTTGCTACATAAATCGAAATAACTTTGTTCATCGTCTCTCTCCCCAGCTCGAGCTCTCTCCAGCTTCTCCAGCGGAATCCAGCTTTGTCCGACGGATTCCACCATTGTCGGCCGAAAGGTTTCTCTTCCAGGTATGATATCGCTTCAAAATCCATAATCTCCAGCTTTCATTTTTGTTTGAAACCCTTTCATCGCCGTTCGAGCTAGCTTCCTCCGATGACGGCGCGAAATTGCAGGGTTTCCACAGACGGAGCCCTTCATCACCGTTCGAGCTAGCTTCGGAATCATCCTCTGATTACGGCCCAAAATTGCAGGTCTTCCACCGAAGACACGCGACAAAGTGCAGGTCTTCGATCGATGACCCCATTCGGTCGCGATTCCGATTCATCTTCCTCTTCTGTCTATCTCGTTCGAGCCTTGGAGGTATGTCCATTTTTTAGGGTTCCATCCATTCAATGTCGTTTTAGGGTTGCTCCGTTGTTGTTCATTGGGTTTTTAGGGTTGATTCACTGTTGTTCGTTGTAGGGTTTTGTCACTGTTGTTCGTTTGAGCTAAAATGAACTAAAGTTGAATGTAGAGAATTATATAAACCTGTGAAATCTGTATTAGAAAAATGAGAATGTCAGATTAGTTTTATTTTTTGTTACAATTGCAGGAATTACCATTGTTTGAAAATTTCATGTTAGCGTTGATGAAATATTTGTCACATGGTATAGTTTTATTGTTGAAATGAACAATTAGAATGTAAGTTTTGTGAAACATTGTTGTGTTTTTAAAGTTAATGTTTTTATTTGCCTGACTTTATAGCTCTCTTCCTCTCGCAACTTCCTTGTCTTCTCGTGTGATCTCTACATCTAAGTATGTTCAGTTTTGTGCATAGAAAAAACTTAAACGTTGATATTCTCTGTTGTTTGTCTATCTCCCCCAGTGCAACTGAAGTGCTGTAGTCGATTAAAGAATAAACGGAGGAAATTCAAATGGGTAAAAAGGTAAATTTTGGTTAGCTCATTGTGACTAGTTTTCATTATTTCACATCATGTCATGTAGTCTTTAAGTATTTATTCCTTTTGTATTTATTGACCTTGTATAATTTGTATTGTTTAGGGTCATTTATTGAGATTTGAAGGGGAAATTTTTCAAGGCAGAGTCAACCAAAACTGTCGACGTGAATTGCTGAAAAATATTGAGAAATGCCTCTCCCTTGTGGACTGGCAGAGGATAATATATGGTCCATTTGGACCTACTGTGAAGATGGTTCGTCGACAAACCTTTTCACGCTAGCTTGTACATTACATTTTATTTCGTCAAGTAGAAACGAGGAAGTTGTGGGAGACGTGGTATGACCTGCAAGGACAGTTGCTGCATTTTTCAATGAAAGAGTTTGCACTTGTGACGGGGTTATGTTGTCGCAAAATTAATGATAATGAGCTGAACCCGGATAAGAATGTCGTGAAAGAGTTATTTGATGTACAAAATTTGACATTGGGTGAGCTAGAGTCATTATTTATGCGTACACAACTTGATAGCCCTTTGAAATATAAGATGGCATTACTGATTATATTAGAGGGCGTCATTCTTGGGGTTGAGAAAAAGGTTCGCATAAGCACGGGTCATGTCAAATTATTGACTGATATCGATCGATTCACGAAATTCCCGTGGGGCAGGGTTAGCTACATTGAAACTCACCATGGATTGAGTTCAACAGTGAAGAATATATTGGAAACGGTTGAAACAAGCAGAGACTCAAGTACAAGGTTGGGTTACAGACTCAAGGGGTTACCAATGGCCTTTCAGGTAACATGACATGATGTAATGTATATAGTTTTGAAGTTGGTATTGTAGCTACAATATATTGTTGGTTTCTTACAAGAAATAAGTATCATACTGATAAGAAAAATTGCGGTTCAGGTATGGCGATTTGAAGCTTTAAAACCAATTGCTTCAGCGTTTGCACATTTGGTGGATAAGGAGGCCTACCCACACGGTCTACGATGGTCATCAGATTCACAACCTGATGCGACGGTTGTGGAGTCTTTCTTGGGGAAGGGCACATCCCATTTTATTTCACATGTGGTGTTAATAGAGGAAAAAGCTAAGGTGGAGGTCTTAAAAGAATGCAAATTTGATGGAGAAGTGAAGGACACTTACTTTGACAAGGCAATTGAGATTGAGCTAAGTAATAAGAGGTCTATCAATGGTAGAAGAAAAGGGAAGAGTGATTCAGACCCTGCCCCTACTACGAAGTCCTCAGGCCTGGATGCAAGACAGGTGATGTGCGCTATGAAAGAGCTTCATGAGCGTATGATTAATTTGGAAAACCAAGTGGACGCATGATTTAGTGCTATGAAAAAAACCTTGGGCATAATGGAACAGATGATCAAGAAGATGACATTCAACAAATCAGATTCAACAAATGATGAAGAAGAGGACATTGAACAGGAGGAAGGGGAGGTAAGATAACTGTCAACAATCGTTATTAAGTTTTGGGAACTTATATTTTTATTTCCTGGAAGCTGAAGCATTTTTTCTTGTCGGAACGTAGAGTAGAAATGTCATATTAAAAAGTTAACATGTCACTGTTTTTCAACTTGAGATTGACAGTTACTTATATTTATTGTAAGTTAAAGCCTGTTTTTTTACAAACATTATAACATGAATGTCATAGTAACAAAATAGAAAGCCAATGTTTATAAGTTGGATGGATGTATAAAGCTCTGTTTTTGTCTAGATGTATTTTAGGAATGTTATATTTACAACATAGAATGATGTACCTAATTATTATTCTTGTGAGTTAAATGTAATTGTTATTTATTGAAGCAGAATGTTGTACATGGTCGTGATGAGGATGTCAAAATGGATAGAATTGGGGGGGGGGGGTCTGATACAAATCCCCTACAGAATGACGATGATGAAGGTGCCATTAAAGTCGACAATGGCAATTTAGGATATATGGTTGTTTATCGAAAGCAAAAGGATGATGATGATTATGTTGAGGGTGATGATGTTGAGGGTGCAGTACATGATGAGGGGAAATATGGAGAAACGATGACAAAAGAAGAAAAAGATAAGAAAGAAGGAAAAGTATTTGCAAGGAAGACTCGTTCAAAAAAGAAGAAGGATGATGAAGATGGTGCAGTTCAGAATGAGGGGGAAACTAAAAAAGGGAGGACAAAAGGAGTTGAGGTATGCATCAATAATAGTTGATGATGAAATACTTTAATAAATCTTCCAACATCTTATTTATGAAAAAACGTATTTGCAGACGCTAGCGGTAGCAACAAAAGAAGCTGAGGTGGAAGGAGACTCTACCAAATAATCAATTGGAGACTCTACCAAAGAATCAATTGGAGTCTCAACAAGAAAAACCATCTCAAAAAAAAATTAATACAACTGGTGAACTGAGGGACCATCCTGTCAAGAAGAGAGGACTGTCCAGAGAAGTCGATAATCCCAAACGATGCAAGGTTTCAACGTCCAAAGGTATTTCAGACCCGACTAGATTGTGCCGTTGGTTAGACTCGAAGGAAAGGTTAGGAAGTTGTCCCTCCTGTCTTGATGATGTGAACGAGTGTTTGAGATGTTGTTAATTAAACCATCTTATGATGTAGTGAGGAAATTGTTTCTCCAACTGGAGAACATCTCCAGAAGGAAATTTTTGAGAAATTGTTGCAACCAATGGGGTGGCTGAGTTCTCCGGTAAGCCTCTTTCATTATTTATATAAATTATCATGGCATGCAACAAGTCTTCAATTTCTGGTATGACATATTATATTTTTGGTTTATAGCACTTGGACGAATGTATGTATTATCTTGGCTGTTGTGTGCGTGACAAACCAGTGGCAATATTGGACACCTATTTCAGCATAAGTTGGACAAGGAAATGAATAAATGGTTTTCAGATAAGCAAAGTTATGTTGATGATCGATCTAAGATGAGATACCTGCGTGGTGAACTGCCTGCACTTTATGGGAAGGATTGGAAGGACGTGGATCGTATATACCTCCCCTTCAATTTCAAGGAGAAACATTGGGTAGCTTTGGAGATACAACTAAGTAAATGGTCTGTCACAGTATATGATCCCGACGTCAATTTGTTCAAATTGTCGGACGTCCATAGGTTCCTTGTAGGGTTGACATATATTCTTCCTATCATGATAACACAGTATGAGCCCTTGGCAACAATTTATGAAGATAGGAGGCAAAATCCCCTAATTGTGACTCCTGTTCCTACATTGGAGAGAAATAAGAGAGGGTAAGTTGTTTACATCAATTGTTCAATTTTTGGTGTGAAATTGGTTATAATATCAGAAAACCAACTACATTTTTTACTTGTGTGCAGGGGCGATTGCACGTCTTCATGATCAAGTACATAGAAATGCTAAGTTCCGGACGTCAAAACATCGTGAACGTGGGTGACAAATTTGTGGATCACTACAGAAAAAGGATAGCCGTTAGTATTTTTGATATGAAATGATTTGACTAGTGAAGGATATCTTATTCACTTTCATGTAATCTTCACTGTAGTTGGGATAGTGTGGTATGATTCCTTCTTGGGTTGTTTTTGCTAGAATTGACTTGTCTTGTTGACAATAACTTGTGTTGAAATTATTTTGGAAATCTAGCAAATTTGGTTGGTGCATTTCTTCTTTGCTACTTCGTTGTAGATGCATACTTCTTGTCAGTCTTGTTCATAATTCATGTCAGTAAAGTTTCTTTATATTTTGCGTACATATGTTTTTTGTCACATTGTATAATCCTATTGTCGGAATTATCCTTTTGTTTTCCTTTTGTTTTTGTCGTTTTGGAGTAAAAAAGATTTTTTTAATATTATTTGTTTGTGTTCACCATTCTGTTGACCTTTTTAATAATAATTAAGTTGGAATAAAAAGGTAGGACTAAACCCTGTTTACCTTTCTTCGAATTCTCGCAAAATTCCCTCCCTATTTACCTTCCAATTCTCCCAAAATTCCCTCCAAAAGTAGTTATTCCCGAAGCTTCATCCCCATTAACGCGACTCTGCAACATCCTTCATTGTTATCAGACATTTTCTTCTTCCCTAGAAGGCGACTCTTCAACTCCTCCATCTTTCCCTATTAACGCTAGACTCGATTTTTGCTTACTCTTCATGTCCATTTTTTCTTAACAAGTCCAGCTCCACATTTTCTTACTTACTCCCTCCATCTTTCTCCATTAACGCGACTCTGCAACTCCATTTTTACTTACTCGCCCCTCCCCAAACTTTTCCATAACCTCTGAACCGCGTTACGAAAAACCCCTAGAAAATGGCAGTGCTTAGAGGCGGTAAAGAATCGACCCCAAAGAAGAGTAGAGAGAAAAGGAAGAGAAAAGAAGACGACAGGCAAGTTCGAAAGAAGAAGAAGCAGAGAGACGAAGTGCAGGAGAAATGGGAAAAAACTTGTGACAATACCATAGCAAAAAAATCCGGGAAGGGCAGGTCTAGGCCAAAAGCAAAAATAGTAAAGGCAAAAAAACTCTTAATCTGTAAAAGGGATGTAAGTTGTCTACATTTTCTGTTTAGGGCTTAGGGTATTTTTCAATTGTCCTGTCAGGCTTCTAAAATGGTTCAATTTGTTTAGGGTATTTTTTTAATTGTCTTGTCACGCTTCTGAATTGGTTTAATTTGTATCGAGAGTATTTGTTTAGGGTTTTTTTGTTTCATCTGTCCTCTCAGGCTTCTCAAATGGTTCGATTTCGTTTGTTTATGGTTTTTTCATTTGGTTTGCAGATTAGGTACAGTTATTTCAGAGGGGAACCTTTCTACGGAAGAATTAACATCAACTGTAGGGTGCACTTTGTTCTTGAGATTGAAAACAAGTTGACACATGCGGATTGGCAACGGGTTTTGGATGGCCCGTTTGGAAAAGTTCTGAAAATGTTGCAACAGGTATCATTTCCTTCACAGACATTACATGCAGTTCTATTTAAGGAACTTGAAACAAAAAAGAAGTAGGAGTCTTGGTATGAGGTGGCAGGGAAAGAGTTGAGGTTTTCGATCAAGGAGTTATCTCTCATAACTGGACTGAATTGTGGTGAAATTCCATTTGTGGATACTAAAGCTGACGGGCTAGTAATGGAGCGATTTTTTGGTAGTCCTGGTGGTCCTAAGAAGACAGTACAAGATGTTTAAAACAGATTCAAATAACATCGTGAGGTGGACAACTACAAACTGAAGTTAGCACTTTTGTTGATAGTTGATGGTCTTTGCTGGGAGGGGATAAGAAGAGGCTAGTGAAGCCGCTGCATGTTAGGCTACTGGAGAATATGGATAAGTTTTGGGATTATCCATGGGGAAGGGTTGCTTATGAAGAGCTTCACAAGTCATTGACCACAACATTGGCCAAAAGGATGCAAATAGTAGAGAAGGCAAAGCTACTCTCCAACGCACCAAGAATTCCATATTCCATTCAAGGCATACCAGTTCTGTTTCAGGTAATTATATTATAAATTTTTAATGGTTCAAATATGAATTACTGAGTGTGTTTTATTTGCAGCACAGTAGTATACTTTATTTTATACTATGACCGGATGTTTGAATACAGGGTGACATGATCATGGTGAATATGCAGGATGTTATTTGTTGTTTGATTGAAACAACATACTAGTTTTCCAAGATAGTTTTATGTGCATTCCAAATAGTTTTATGGTGACCTGATTTAAATTATAGGGTGACAGGATATAATGATTTAATGTATCTTAATTTGCTAATTCTCAAACTGCTTGTTATTGTAGATATGTGTATGGGAAGTTGTGTTAACATTTGGTCTCCAATTTACATCAAAGTTGAGTGAATTTGCAATGCCTCGAGGTCTTCGTTGGTTTTCAGATGGAACCCTTGAACATGGAGTGTTGGAGTTGTCTTTGGCTGATCCTACACATATGGTTAAGCCCATTCTTATTCCCGATGAGGATGAGGTGGATAAGCTATCTGACTGCTACTATGTTGTTGAAAATGATGACCCGCATTTTGACAAGATTGTGAAGGA
Organism: Rheum nobile; assembly: GCA_027886185.1. Classification (NCBI taxonomy): domain Eukaryota; kingdom Viridiplantae; phylum Streptophyta; class Magnoliopsida; order Caryophyllales; family Polygonaceae; genus Rheum; species Rheum nobile. Next base: position 818,070 of record WOAB01000169.1, on the reverse strand, counting down.
AGCAATGAAGGGTTTGAAAAAGAAGGGGAATGGGAAGCAAGGAAAAGATGAAGCGAGCTCGAGTAATGCATATGTGCATTCATCAGAGGTGATAAGTCAGATGTTCAGAATGATGAAGATGATGGAAAAAGGAGTGCTTGACATGATGGAAAGGTTGCAAAAGAGAGTATCAAAGCAGGAGGAGGTGCCTAAGCTCAAGAGTAAGGGGAAACCAAAGAGGTATTCGGATGAGGATGAGGATGATTTTGAATCCTATGATGAGTCTGATGAGGAAGAGGAGGAAGTTTATAAGGATGACCAGAAAACAGAGTATAAGGAGGTAGAGGATAAGGAGGTTGAGGGTGATGAGTTTGAGAGTGAGAAGGTTGAGAGTGAGGATAATGATGATGATGATGATGATGATGATGGTGATGATGATGAAGTTGGTGATGGTGATGGTGATGAGGGTAATGACAATGAAGAACTTTGCCAGGGTGGTGACAAAGCGAAGGAGGAGGACAAGGTAGAGGCTGAGTTTGCAAGTCATGATGATAATGATGAGGTTTCTGATCATGATGATGAAGTTGGTGATGCTGATGAGGATAATGAGAGTGATGATGAGGGTGGTGACAAAGAGGAGGAGGAAGAGAAGGTAGAGGCTGAGTTTGCAAGTCATGATGATGATGATGAAGTTTCTGATGAGGATAATGAAGTTGGTGATGCTGATGAGGATAATAAGAGTGATGGTGAGGGTGGTGACAAAGAGGATGAGGAGGAGAAGGTAGAGGCTGAGGTTCAGGAGGCTGAGGTGGACAAGGTAGAGGCTGAAGTTCAGGAGGCTGAGGTGGAGAAGGTAGAGGCTGAAGGCAAAGAGGTATGAATATGCTCATATGAAAATTATCATATTATCATTACTACTATGACATCATTATTTGTACGAGGTGACAAGATTTTTAGTGTCTGATACGCTGTACTTTGTAGTGCGTAACTAAGAGTTGTTACTATGCTATTAGGTGCCATCTGAGTGGGCTTAGGAGATAATTTAGGATGATGGAGCAGTAGAGAAGAAGTGGAGAAAGTGATGATTTAAGTGAGTTTTGGAGCGTTAGAAGCTGAGGAAGGCAAAGCCGCGGGCGCGGATTGGAGGCAGCGGGCGCGGTCTTGGAAGAGCTAGTCAGGAAATGGAGAAGAGTAAGCTGCGGTCGTGGCCAGGAATGCAGCGGTCGCGGCTTTGCAAGGGAAGCCCGGCGCGGAAGATCTTCACACACAAATTTCATTTGTTATCTTATTTCCTTTGTTTTATATTTTTATATTTCGGTTTGTTATTTTTAGAAGGTTTTTAACTAGGTTAAAAAGACTAAATTCTCATTAGGTTTTATTCATTCATCATTATTCAGAACGGCAGTTTATTTTCATTGAGAGTTTTTGTGTTTTGCAAGACTATGAAGAACTAAGTTCCTTTGCTTAGTCAGACAATTGAAGCCTTCGTTTGATTTGGTTGTAAGATTAGAACGCTTGTTCTTTTCCTTTGAATGTTATTGATTCTCTTGTGCTTAATCTCTTTGAGTTTTACTGATTTTACTAGTCTGATCAACTAGTGGTCATTGGTATTATTCTTATGCTAGAGTTGGATTATTTCTAGTTGAAATATCTGAGTCAGAGTAGCAACTGCGATATTCTAGAACTAGTTGTGATATTTTATTGTATAAGAGATTTGATTTGCATGCTAAGTAAAACTGGTTGTTTTATGTTGCATGTATCTGCTGAAATTCCTATAACTTACTGCTGTTATTGAATTGAATCTCGATAGTTTCTTGATTGTTTAGTAGTTAGTGTTATCAGGGTCTGGTTGTCCTGTTAATAAACTTAAGAAAAGGAATTGGAACATTCACTGGGTTAAAGAACTAGAGATAATCGATGATCAACCAATTAAACTGAAGTGGGATATCTGTCTGGCTGAGTTCTTTCGTCAATATATGTTTACATCTTTGTGACTTCTGTTAGTTAATTTTGTAGTTTAGAACAAAAAGCCAAAACCCCTCTTTGTTACTGTTGATAAACGATTTCTGCAAATAGGATAGATAACTTGATTCTCTGTGGGTTCGACCCTTACTTGCCAGACTACATTAGTTGGGTTTTTAAGGTTTATTTGATAGGTACATATGACTAAAGCCCTGTCAAATTTGGCACCGTTGCCGGGGAATCTAAAGTTTTAATCTTTTCGTGTTTGCGTGTGATTGTTTACCAATTGTTGTGTGAACCTGTCTTATGGTTCACACCCGTGCTACTAATTCTCCAATTTTAAATCTTGATCCAGAAATTGAACGGACACTTTCCAGGAACCGTAGAACCGTTCGTGAGCAACTCGAGATGGCTGAACAACAGACTTTGAGGCAGTTAACTGCACCGAATTTAGAGCAACAACCGGTTGTTGTGCAGTTTCCTGAGCTTGCTGATGGTGTCAATTTTGAGTTGAAGTCTAGATTGATACATTTGCTACCACACTTCCATGGGTTGAGTGGTGAAGATGTAACACCCCCAAATATTTCCTTGAAAGTATTACCACCAGTGACCTCAGATTCCACATCTGAAGCCACCCAAGGCTTAACCGTTCATACAAATCATAAAATAAACTGATAAAACAAAATATCATAATCTTTATTTAAACCAAAGTCTCGGAATTACATCCGTAAATCCCAAATACAACAGAAATACAGAATATGTTTAATACAGCGAAAGTCTTTTAAATAAATAACATAAGGGTCTTGATCGAAGCGATCACCCGCCTAGGATCTTCAACTTGGATAAAAACTCTTAAAACTTCATCTGCCTTCATCGTCAGATTCTAGCCTTCACGGAACGGAAGTTTACCTGATGTGCCGTATGAGACGGATGACACCAGCCAACCATGCAAGGGAAAATAACCGGTTGGTTAGTCTAATGAAAGACTATGCAAGGGTAAAACAGAAAGGTTCTAAGTAGTCGTATTAGGCTAGACCCAACGTTTCTCGAATAAAAGCCAATGGCGATAGTAAACCTCAATACTTCTACGGAATATACGAAACAGAAAGATCAAGAGAAGACTCCTAAAGATTGAGTCTTATCGGAAACGTATGAAGAGAAGACTCCAAGAGATTGAGTCTTAACGGAAAGTATGACAAGTGTTCGGGAACATTATAATTTCACACAAGCGTTTAAAAAGACTTGACCATTTGGGTCCACGACCAACCTCACCGCATAATGCGAATTCAGATTTGGAAGGAAGACTTACTCTAATCGAAGTCCAGACGAGGTTCCAAGTTGTACATCTCGCCCAAGGTTCATTAATTATGTGCATATCGGCACTTATCTTGTTTTAGTGACAAAGCGTACATTTACGTTACAAGCTTTTAAGATATATCATCTCATCGCGAGAGTTATCGAAGAGAATAAATCCTGAATGACGGCACCAGCTATTGTACACCTACCCTGAGTAAGGGTACAGTCATGACCAGAGAAAGTACTAGGGAAAAATCCTCCTAATACCAGTTATAAAGAAACGACAAGACCTCGCAAGATACATAGCGTTCCTACGAATACTCGTTCTAACTAAACAGTTAAAATCACAAAATAGTCCATATCAATACCATTATGGCAATAATTTATATATATAATAGCGTTGTTTCTAGCAGTATATACAACCTATTATAATATCACTTTTTAATCCTATCATTTATAAAATCTGTTCCCAAGCGAAAACAATAGTTCATCCCAATTTAATTAACAATTAAACAATTGATAATTAATGGAAATATGGAATGATAAGCAAGAGTGAACCGCCACTTGCCTTGTTCTAATGAACGATTGAAAGACGACGGGTTTCTGGGTCCGGAACAGGAACGGAAGTCGGATTACAGATTCCTACGACGACGACCCACAACGAAACCCTAGGTTAGATTCAACAATAAAATGATACGAATCTAAGAAAGAACGAACGAAGGTCCCGTCCGACACCGGCATACCCAAGGCCACGATCGTGATTGCCAAAGCAATCCGCGGTCGCGGCAGGGATTTCGCGGTCGCGGTCATGTCCGCGGTCGCGGCAGTTCATGTCCGCGGTCGCGGCAGTTCATGTCCGCAGTCGCGGCCATGAACTCCGGCGACCCCACAACGACAAGAAACTCACCGGCAACGATGCGAGAGGGCTTGGTTCGCGAGGGATTTGACTCCAGCCTTCCTTGCGCCTCCAATGCACCACTCCAAGGCTGCTACAACTCCCGGCGAGGCCTCCGGTGACACTTCGAAGATTTCCGGCGAGAGCTCGAAACTCCGGCGACTATGGAAAACGAGAGTGAGAGAGGAGATCTCAAATTTGGGTGCTCAAAACCCTCCCAAATCGACCACTATTTATAGCCAAGGAGAGGAGCCAGCCCTGACCAGATCGACGGCGAGTCAGGCGATCAACGGCGGCTCGGACGACGATAGCTTCTAGGTTCCCCATGTTGACTTGATAGCCACGAAGTGAGCACTCTTCGTGAGCCTATCAATGATTACCCATATCGCATCCTTTTGACTCTGAGTCTTTGGCAACCCTGTGACGAAATCCATAGCGATATCCTCCCATTTCCACTATGGCGCTGGAAGAGGTAGCAATTCGCCACCTGGTCTACGGTGTTCTATCTTGACTTTCTGACAAGTCAAGTATTTCGCCACAAATTCTGCTACATCCCACTTCATGTTGGGCCACCAGAATTTCGTTCTGAGGTCTTTGTACATCTTGCTAGAGCCTGGATATACAGAATAAGCTGACGAATGGGCCTCCTTCATCACCAACTGGCGAAGGCCATCAACGTCAAGCACACAAATCCGGTCCTGAAACCAGAGTGATCCATCCTCCTAAATCACAAATCCGGGAGCTTTCCCGTCCATTATTTCACTGCTTAGCTTTACCAAGACCACGTCGTCAACCTGCTTCTCCCTGATTTGATAAAGTAGCATAGCCTGAATCTCTAGCATACTCAGGTATCCTCGACGTTGATCGTATAAGACTTCAATCTCGCACAACCCTTGGTTCAGCTTGGTCTGAGCAGTGAGTAGAGCCACTACAGTATCGTGCGTCGTCTTCCGGCTCAATGCATCGGCTACTACGTTAGCCTTGCCCGGATGATACAGTAACTCGATGTCGTAGTCTTTGAGTAGCTCTAACCAGCGACGTTGTCTCATATTCAGCTCCTTATGAGTGAACACGTACTTGAGACTCTTATGATCGGTGAAGACTTGACACCTTACACCATAGAGATAGTGCCTCCAAATCTTCAACGCAAATACTACAGCTGCTAACTCCAGATCATGCGTCGGATAGTTTGCCTCATAGGTTTTCAATTGTCGAGATGCGTACGGAATAACTTTTCCTTTCTGCATCAGTACATATCCTAACCCATGCTTTGAAGCATCACTATAGACCACATAACCATCAGTTCCTTCCGGTAGCGCTAACACTAGTGCGGAGGTCAGACACTTCTTCAGTTTTTGAAAACTGGCCTTGCACTTGTCATCCCAGACAAACTTCTTGTGGACTCTGCGGAGCAAACCGGTCATAGATAGAGCAATCTTAGAAAATCCCTCCACGAACCATCTGTAATATCCAGCGAGTCCTAAGAAACTGCACACCTCCTTCACATTCTGAGGCCGCTTCCAGTCGGCTACCGCTTCAATCTTCTGGGGATCAACCATAACCCCATCCTCATTGATCACATGGCCTAGGAAAGCCACTTCTTTGATCCAGAAGTCACACTTAGACAACTTTGCGTACAGCTCATTCTGTCTAAGGACTGACAAGGTGATCCGAAGATGTTCCTCGTGAGCCTCCTCAATCGGGGAATAGATCAAAATATCGTCGATGAAGACCACCACGAACTTATCCAGGTATTGGTGGAAACATCGATGCATCTGATCCATGAAGACCGCCGGAGCATTGGTAAGGCCAAATGGCATGACTATGAACTCATAGTGGCCATACCTTGTCCGGAAAGTAGTCCTCGGAATGTCTTCCTCACGAATCCTGAGCTGATGGTAACCAGATCTCAGATCGATCTTGGAAAAGACTTTTGCTCCTTGCAATTGATCCAACAGATCATCAATCCTCGGCAACGGATACTTATTCTTGATCGTGACTTTATTCAACTCTCGATAGTCGATACAAAGTCGGAACGATCCATCCTTCTTTTTGACGAACAAAACCGGAGCGCCCAAAGGTGATGCACTCGGCCTTATATATCCTTTCTCAAGAAGGTCCTCGAGTTGCTTCTTCAACTCTTGCATATCTGTTGGAGCCATCCGATACGGTGCCTTGGAGATTGGCGCGGTACCAGGATCGAGATCAATGGTAAACACTATGTCACAATTCGGGGGTAAACCGGGAATCTCTTCCGGAAAGACATCCGGAAATTCATGAATGACCGAAATATCAAGAATTGAAGGCTCATCTTTCTTGGGCTTATCCAGATAGCACAGGTACTCGACACAACCTTGTCGAAGTAGCTTACACACAGCCATCGCATTGATGAGCTTGCCGTTATCAGCGTTGTTATGACCCTTGAATTTGCATACGAACTGGCCCCTAGATGACAACGTCATAGTCCTTGAGCTGAAATCGATCACCGCCCCATGACGCGTCAGCCAATCCATACCAAGAATAATGTCGTATGGAGCCATGGTTATACAGATCAAATCTTCTTCGAACTTTCTACCCTGAATGGTAATCGGAAATTCCGACAGACGCTTGGATCCTACTAAATGTTCACCATTGGGAAGATTGACTACGAAAGGCTCACAAGCCTCATTGCATACTAAACCTAGCTTACTTACGCAACTTTCCGAGATGAAAGAATGGGTAGCACCCGAATCAAAAAGTATACACACAGAAGTAGAATGAAGGTATAAAGTATCTTGAGCAGTAGGAGCATTTGGTCCATCAGCCTCGCGCATCTCGTAGAGTCGCTGACCTTGACCTCCTGAAGCAGTTGGGGCTTTTCCCTTGTTCTGCGCAGTTGTTTGCGCCGAAGGGCTAGGAGCCTCCATTGGTCTGAATCTGGGTCGGTTGTTATGACTAACGGACCCTTGCTGTGACTCAGCTCCTTTCTGTCTCCTCTGCGGACAAAATGTCTGCAAGTGCCCCTCCTTCCCGCATCCAAAACACGTCTTCCTCTGCTTCGGACACTCATTGCTCTTGTGCCCGGGTGTACCACAGTTGTAGCACTGGATCAGATTTTTGCCCTGACTCGAACGTTGCGTAGACCCTCCATGAATCATCTCCGTTCTAGCTCGGCCAGACTTGGCAAAGTTTGACGGTGGCGCGGGTCGCTTGAACCCACTTGCCTGAGGCTGGCTCTATGCCGGTCTCTGGCGATTGCGCTTTTTAGCCGACTCTTCCAGAGTCACCTCCAACTTATAGGCAGCGTCCACGTATTGCTCCAGAGTAGAGCATCCGTGACGTACCATCAGTGGCTTGATGTTTGGATTCATCCACTCGTGGAAATGCCAGATTTTCTGCTCATCACTGGACACTTCCGGCCCAGTGTACTGCAACAGGTGATTGAACTTGGCCGCAAGCTCAGTCACTTTCAATCCATCCGTCCTCGGATAGAGAAACTCATTATGCTTCTCTTCCCTCATAGCTCGGGAAAAGAATCGATCAGTCATCTTTGCCTTAAACATTCCCCAGTTCAGCCCGGGGTGATCAGCTAGACCGGTGCTTTCCCACCATTCACTAGCCACCTCCTTCAGTTGAAGGGAAGCAATGTGCACCTTCTCAGCTTCTGTGCACTCGACGTTTCTGAACAGTCGTTCCATGTGCGAGAACCAATACGCTACTCTGACTGGCTCTCCTTTCCCGTCATAGCTGCCAGGCCTCATAGAGCTTATGGCTTTCAGCGCTCGGCCATAATTACCTCTGTTTCTGACCGCATCCTCATGGGGTACATGGACAGTTGGCTCCTCGAATCTAGCAACCACAGGAGGAATTGGCACAACTTGTGCCTGAGGCGCGATTGGTCGCATAATATCGGTGACTTCTTGCATCACAATCCCCCGAATAGCCTCAATTGCCGCAGCATCGAAAATAACTAGAGCGTTGACCGGAACTTGGTCACTGCCCACTGGATTGTTGTGAGAAACAGACTCGTTCTCATCCAATGGATTCGCGGCATTCCCCAAATTCAGTCTGGGGTTGTTGCTTGGCCCAACACCAGCACGAATGGTGTTCCTTGTGTTCACCATCTGTTTACCGATCAAATTCCAAGTATTTCGCAACATTTATATCATCTCAACATGCATAACGTATAAAATTGACTCGGAATAGATCACTGGTAAACCTTTATTTGTGGGTCCTCTGGTGCATCCAGCGGCCCACTCCTCTTCCTGATGGTACCTGAAATACCCAGCGCCTCCCAAGCGGCAGGGGACAACGGCGTATACTCCTCATCAAGCGGCAACTCTGGACTTGGAAGAATGATCTGCATTCCCGGGTCCTCGCTGCCTTCCAGCAAGTGCTCCAAGTCGAGCCATATTCCTCGACGTCCTCCTTCGGATCCTCTTTCGGATCCTCTTCCGGGTCCTCCTCAGGATCTTCCTCAGGATCCTCCTCAATTTCGAAGTCGTCGTCGTAGTACCCTCTCAGGCACTGCGCCGGCTCCTCCTCTTCCTCGGTATCCTCCCTTGGGTCTGCTTCAGGCTCCGCCTCGGGAACCTCATCCCTGTCAGATACCAATACTAGCGACTCTGAGAGTACGGTCTTCACCTCCTCGGGTGGGCAACTGGGCTACCCTACCTCAAAGCACGGAGGGGGAACCGGGAACTCGAGCCTAACTGGAGATGGCGGGGCCACCTCGGCTTTCTTCGGGTTCCTCAGATGAGAGATGAATGCGCCCATAATCCGTAGGGCTGGAAAGAAGGCACGACTAGAACAACAAAGATTTCAAAACAACACATTTTCTAGTCAAGTATGGTTTTATTCGAAAATTCATTATTTTTGAATTTAAACAACTTATTCAGTTCAAAAATGGATAAACGGTTAATAAAATCTTTGCTTTCAGTAAGACGATTTGAAACCCAACCCGTTTAAAAAAAAAAACCTCGCTCTGATACCAAATCTGTAACACCCCAAATATTTCCTTGAAAGTATTATCGCCAGTGACCTCAGATTCCACATCCGAAGCCACCCAAGGCTTAACCATTCATACAAATCATAAAATACACTGATAAAACGAAATATCATAATCTTTATTTAAACCAAAGTCTCGAAATTACATCCGTAAATCCCAAATACAACAGAAATACAGAATATGTTTAATACAGCGGAAGTCTTTTAAATAAATAACATAAGGGTCTTGATCGAAGCGATCACCCGCCTAGGATCTTCAACCTGGATAAAAACTCTTAAAACTTCATCTGCCTTCATCGTCAGATTCTAGCCTTCACGGAACAGAAGTTTACCTGATGTGCCGTATGAGACGGATGACACTAGCCAACCATACAAGGGGAAATAAACAGTTGGTTAGTCTAATAAAAGACTATGCAAGGGTAAAACAGAAAGGTTCTAAGTAGTCGTATTAGGCTAGACCCATCGCTTCTCGAATAAAAGCCGATGGCGATAGTAAACCTCAATACTTCTACGGAATATACGAAACAGAAAGATCAAGAGAAGACTCCTAAAGATCGAGTCTTATCGGAAACGTATGAAGAGAAGACTCCAAGAGATTGAGTCTTACCGGAAAGTATGACAAGTGTTCGGGAACATTATAATTTCACACAAGCGTTTAAAAAGACTTGACCATTTGGGTCCACGACCAACCTCACCGCGTAATGCAAATTCAGATTTGGAAGGATGACTTACTCTAATTGAAGTCTTGACGAGGTTTCAAGTTGTACTTCTCGCCCAAGGTTCATTAATTATGTGCATATCGGCACTTATCTTGTTTTAGTGACAAAGCGTACATTTACGTTACAAGATTTTAAGATATATCTTCTCATCGCGAGAGATATCAAAGGGAATAAATCCCTAATGGCGGCACCAACTGTTGTGCACCTACCCTGAGTAAGGGTACAGTCATGATCAGAGAAAGTACTATGGAAAAATCCTCTTAATACCAGTTATAAAGAAACGACTAGACCTCGCAAGGTACATAGCGTTCCTACGAATACTCGTTCTAACTAAATAGTTAAAATCACACAATAGTCCACATCAATACCATTATGGCAATAATATATATATAATAGCATTGTTTCTAGCAGTATATACAACCTATTATAATATCACTTTTTAATCGTATCATTTATAAAATCTGTACCCAAACGAAAACAATAGTTCATCCCAATTTAATTAACAATTAAACAATTGATAATTAATGGAAATATGGAATGATAAGCAAGAGCGACCCGCCACTTGCCTTGGTCTAATGAATGATTGAAAGATGATGGGTTTCTGGGTTCGGAACGGGAACGGAAGTCGGATTACAGATTCCTACGACGACGACCCACAACGAAACCCTATGTTAGATTCGACAATAAAATGATATGAATCTAAGAATGAATGAACGAAGGTCTCGTCCGACACCGGCATGCCCAAGGCCACGATCGCAATTGCCAAAGCAATCTGCGGTCGCGGCTGGGATTCCGCGGTCGCGACCGTCGAGGACCTCGTCCGCGAGTGTCAAAGACAGCGGCCGCGGACGCGGCCGGCCTTGTCACTGCCGCGGTCGCGGCAGTTCATGTCCGCGGTCGCGGCAGTTCATGTCCGCGGTCACGGCAGTTCATGTCCGCAGTCACGGCCATGAACTCCAGCGACCCCACAACGACGAGAAACTCACCGGCGACGATGCGAGAGGGCTTGGTTCGCGAGGGCTTCGACTCCAGCCTTCCTTGCGCCTCCAATGCACCACTCTAAGGCTGCTACAACTCCCGGCGAGGCCTCCGGCGACACTTCGAAGATTTTCGGCGAGAGCTCGAAACTCCGGCGACTATGGAAAACGAGAGTGAGAGAGGAGATCTCAGATTTGGGTGCTCAAAACCCTCCCAAATCGACCACTATTTATAGCCAAGGAGAGGAGCCAGCCCCGACCAGATCGACGGCGAGTCAGGCGATCAACGGCGGCTCGGACGACGATGCTCTGCAGACGACGCGACGTTGGCGTGTTGGACTTTTCCGCGGTCGCGGAACTTATTCCACGGTCGCGGAATATTCCTGCCGCGGTCGCGGAATTACCCTTTTCGCGTCTGTTTGCCCGAGAAAAGGTTTGGCGTGGGTTTAAACCCCGAAATTTATGTATTTGTACCCAAACAAATATTCTAAGCCTCGAAAATACATCGAATGTAATTTATACCACTCAGGAAAAAATTACAGAGATAAATCTCGATACAGAAATCCGAACTTCTCCAAAAGTGACACAAATACAGAACGAGGGTTGGGAAAATTACCCAAATACCCTTACTAAAAATGAGGGGTATTACAGAAGATCCCAACAAGCATCTTTCTGAGTTTCACACTGTCTGCACCAGCATGAAGCCGAGAGGAGTTACTGAAGACCAGATCAAGCTGAGAGCCTTTCCTTTCTCTTTGAAGGATTCGGCCAATGACTGGTTTTATTACTTAGTGTAACACCCCCAAATATATCCTTGAAAGGTATCACCGCCAGTGACCTCAGATTCCACATCCGAAGCCACCCAAGGCTTAACCGGTTTATACAATGTAACACCCCCAAATACAACCAAAATATATTACTTAGTGTAACACCCCCAAATATATTACTTAGTGTAACACCCCCAAATACAACCAAAATATTTTGGTTGTATTTGGATTACAGATTCCACATCCGAAGCCACCCAAGGCTTAACCGGTTTTATTACTTAGTGTAACACCCCCAAATATATCTTACGGAAACATATGAAGAGAAGACTCCAGCGAATTGAGTCTTATCGGAAGTATGACAAGTGTTTGGGAACATTAATGTTTCACACAAACGTTTAAAAGCGACTTGACTATTTGGGTCAACGACCAACCTCACCGCATAATGCGAATTCAGATTCCGAAGGTGGACTTACTCTAATCGAAGCCCAGACGAGTTTCCACGTTGTACTTCTCGCCCAAGGTTCATTAATTATGTGCATAATCGCACTTGTCTTATTTAATTCCAAAACGTATATTCAGGTTATAAGCTTTTATCATAATCATCTCATCCCTCCGGATATAGAGATATATAGTCGGGAATAAATCCCTAAAGGTTTGACGCCGGCTAAGCGCACCTCCCCTATACTCGGATAGGGGATAGTCATGACTAGAGAAACGGTGTTAGGGCTTGAACATCCTATCCACCGGGTTATAAAGAAACGGCTACCTCTCAAGGTAAGCAACGCTCCTACGAATACTCGTGCTAACTATATCTCAAGTGCACATAAAATCCACTGCTAACTATATTTCAAGTTTGCATAAAAATCCACAATAATACCATCACGGTAATAACATATATAATAGCATTGTTTCTAGCAATATATATAACCTATTATAATATTCATTTTTAATCGTATCATTTTAAGAAAACTGTTCCCAACGAAACCAGTAATTCATCCCAATTTAATTAACAATTAAACAATTGAAAATTAATAGAAATATGGAATGATAAGCAAGAGCGAACCACCACTTGCCTTAGATTAGACAAAGCTCAAAGACAACGGGTTTCCGGGTCCGGAACGAGGACAGAACGAGGATTTCAGATCCCTACGGAACGACCCATAACGAAACCCTAAGTTAGATTCGATAATAAAATATATGAATCTAAGGAAAGACGAACGAAATCGAAAGAACGGAAATCCCAAACGAGATCACAAAGCCCAAGCCACAACCACAAGCACCCAGGTACACCGCGGGTGCGCCGGCCCTGCCGCGGGTGCGGTCGAGCTACAGCGGTGACATGACGACGATGAAAACTCACCGTGATCTACGCGTTTGGATTCAATTAGGATGGGCTTTGACTTCCCAACTCCTTGCACTCCCAAACACCACTTGGAGAGTACCTTCTCCTCCTATGGTAGCTCCGACGACACTCCGGCGAAAGCTTGAGCTTTCCGGTAACAATGGAAATGAGAGATTTGAGAGAGAGAGTTTGAGAGCTGTGATTCAACTCCACTCCAGCTCCTTTCCTTTTATAGCCCAAGCAAGGAGGTCAAGCAACCAAGTGACTCATGGTAGGCGCCTATAACGACCGGATGAGACAGTTGCAGAGGCGAAGACGACGCGACGGTTGAAGTCCGGCGCTGCAGAGAAGAAATGATGACACCGCGGGGAGCGGTGGCCTCACTGCGGGTGCGGTGAACCCCCACCTGACCGCTTCAGAAATTGGCCTTTCACCGCGGGTGCGGTGGACTGACCGCGGGTGCGGTCAAGGCCATTTTCTGTGCCTTTTGTCCGGGAAGAATTATGGGCATGGTTTTTAACCCCGTTGAATGTATTTTATTCCACTCAGGGAAATATTACATAGATCAAGCATTTTGCAGAATGGCTGAACTTCTCTGAAATTAATTCGACTTCAGTACGAGTGTTTGGAAAATTATAAAAATACTATTTACTAAAATGAGGGGTATTACACTTAGCTCCACGAAGCATTGATACATGGGCAAAGATGAAGAAAGATTTTCTGGGGAAGTACTCTCCTGCAAAAAAGATCACAATAGCCTAATGAAGAACATCAGCAACATTGAACAACATGCTGCTGAGACTTTGTATGAGTACTATGAGAGATTCAAATGCCTAATATCAAGTTGTCTGTATCATGGTTATTCTGATCAGGATCTCATTCTTTATCTGTATGGAGGACTTCTTGAAGATGAGCGCAGAATGGTGAACGCATCCTGTGGAGGTAATATTCTGAACAAAACGCCTGTTGCAGCTTTTGAGATGTTTTCTGAGCTATCTGAAGGCTCAAGGCACTTCAGCAAGAGAGCAAGCTCTCACGCAATCAAGGCAGCCGACTCTCATCCATCATCTGCACTGCAATCTGATGTGAACGAGTTGAAGGAGATGATGAAGCGTTTTATGGTGAAAGAAAATCCACAACAAGTTAAAGCCTGCGTCATCTGTTATGACACATTGCATCCTACTGATGCATGTCCGACACTGCAAGAGCCTGAAGCTGAAGTGAATGCTGTGGGAGGGTTAGGACCTCCGAGATCACGATATGACCCATACTCCAACACCTACAATCCAGGGTGGAGAGATCACCCCAATTTGAGATACGGGAACCCACAAAACAAGCAATTCCAGCAGCAACACTTTTAGCATCCTGGAGGTCAACAACAACAACAACAATTCAGACCTCCATATAATCCTCGACCGCAGGGACAGAATCCGAGTTCATCTATGTTTGCGGAGGATATGATCAAGGCCCTCACGCAAAATGTGACTACAATGCACAGTAACTTGGTGCAATTTCAGCATGATACCAAGTCAAGTATTCAGAACTTGGAGACTCAAGTTGGGCAAATTTCTCAAGCATTAAAGTTGGAAGGTAAGGACTCGGGTAAACTACCAACTCAAACGGAGTTGAACCCGAGGCAGAATGTTAGTGCTATCATGCTGAGAAGTGGGAGGAAGCTAGACGAGAAAATGGAGAGCAGTGTCCCATTAGCTGAAAGGGACGAATCTGATGCAAAGGAAGAAGCCGCGGGTGCGGAAAGGGAGATGCAATCGCGGCCATTCAATGCAGAAGCAGAGGCCGAAATTGAGGCAAAGCCGCGAGCGCGGCCTAAGAACCGTGATCGCGGCCTTGCCTCAGAAGCTAGAAACTTTTACGTTCGACCGGATTTTCTTCCACTCGGCTGCCAAAAACCATCTCCGCCATTCCCTGAGGCGTTGAAAGACACGAGGAGGCTGGAGAATGACAAGGAGATTATCGAGACCTTCAGTAAATGTGAGGTAAACATTCCCTTGCTTAAATTGATTAAAAGTGTTCCTCGCTATGCAAAGTTTCTTAAGGAATTATGTACAATTAAAAGGAACCAAAAATTGAAAGGGAAGCAAAAGGTTAAGGTGAGTGAACATGTGTCTGCTGTGTTTCAAAGGCGAATAGCTAAGAAGTGTGGCGACCCTGGCATGTTTAGCATTCCTTGTATGATATGTGACACCAAGTTTGAAAGAGCCATGTTAGATTTAGGTGTATCTATTAATGTGTTGCCTTACTCTTTATATGAATCTTTGGGGATTGGACCATTGCATGAAACTGGGATAGTGATTCAATTAGATGATTGTTCCAATGTTTATCCGAAAGGAGTAGTAGAGGACGTTCTTGTGATGGTTGACAAACTGATTTTTCCTGCTGATTTCTTTGTGATGGATATGGAACATGACAAGCATGCAACCCCTGTTCTGTTAGGCAGACCGTTTCTAAAAACTGCTAACACTAAAATTGATGTGAGTAGTGGTTCGCTGACTTTGGATTTTGATGGTGAAAGGGTAGAGTATAACATTTATGATGCCATAAAATACCTTGCTGATGATCATTCTTTATGCTCTATTGATGTGATTGACCCGTTAGTGCAAGATGTCTTTGATGTGTGTTGTTTGGAAGATGTACAAGCTGTCTTGGAAAATGCTATAGTAGATACAACTCTGGAATTTGCATTATCTACTAACCTGCAGGAAGTTATCACTGAATTGGATGCTTACTCTAAGCACCCTCTTATTTCACCGGGTTCTCAGCCCATACCACTAACCTTGCCCATCGAGAAGTTTTTTCCCTCTATAGTGCAGGCACCGGTGGTCGAATTGAAGCAACTTCCAGCCCACCTGAAGTATGCGTTCCTTTGAGCTGAGGATACACTGCCAGTGATCATCTCGAACAAGCTCACCACGAGTCAGAAAGAGAGGTTGGTGGATGTGCTCAAGGAGCATAAGATAGCTATTGGATGGACTATTGCAGACATCAAGGGGATTAGTCCAACGACGTGTATGCACAGGATCCTACTAGAAGGAGAAGCTAAACCTTTCAGACAGCCACAGAGAAGGCTGAATCCGCCCATGATGGAGGTAGTGAAGAAGGAAGTTTTGAAGCTTCTGTAGGTTGGAATGATATACCCCATCTCTGATAGCAAGTGGGTGAGTCCTACACAGGTTGTCCCTAAGAAGGGGGGCATTACAGTTGTCGAAAATCAGCAAGGTGAATTGGTCCCAACCCGAATGCAAACCGGGTGGCGAGTCTGCATTGATTACCGTAAGTTGAATGCGGTAACTAGGAAGGATCATTTTCCTCTACCTTTTATTGACCAGATGCTTGAGCGACTTGCTGGTCATTCCTACTACTGTTTTCTAGATGGATACTCATGTTATTTTAGGTAGCCATTGTACCAGAGGACCAAGAAAAGACGACATTTACATGTCCCTTTGGCACATTTGCATATCGCAGAATGCCATTTGGGTTGTGTAATGCGCCTGTAACTTTTCAACGATGTATGGTAAGCATCTTTTATGAGTATGTTGAGCACTTGATTGAGGTATTTATGGATGATTTCACGGTCCATGGGGACAGTTTTGATGCATGCTTAGATCACTTGTCACTCGTTCTTAAGAGATGTGTAGACACTAACCTGGTTCTGAATTCTGAAAAGTGTCATTTTATGGTAGAACAAGGTATAGTGCTCGGTTATATTGTCTCGTCTTAGGGTATTGAGGTCAATAAAGCAAAGATTAATTTCATTCAGTCTTTGCCTTATCCTACTAATCTGCGTGAAGTGCGTTCTTTTCTAGGCCATGCAGGTTTTTATCGGAGGTTTATTAAAGACTTTTCCAAGGTCTCATCACCCTTATGCGAGCTGCTGAAGAAAGATGTGACTTTTGAGTTTATTGACGAGTGCAAGAAGGCATTTGATGAGTTAAAGGCACGCCTCACAAGTGCCCCGATTATTCAAGCTTCGGATTGGGCTCTTCCTTTTGAGATTTTGTGTGATGCCAGCGATTATGCTGTAGGTGCAGATCTCGGCCAGAAGGAGGCACGAGCTTCCCACATGATTCACTATGTGTCCATGACTCTGAATGGTGCGCAGAAAAATTACTCCACAATCGAGAAGGAGCTGTTGGTCGTCGTCTTTGCGCTGGAAAAGTTCAGATCCTATCTGCTCGGCACGAAGGTGATCATGTATACAGACCACACAGCACTTCGTTATTTATTAACGAAGAAAGAGGCCAAGCTGAGATTGATTAGATGGATCTTGTTGCTGAGTGAGTTTGACATTGAGATAAGAGACAAGAAAGGGGTTGAAAATTTGGTAGCTGACCACCTTAGTAGGCTCGTTCATGATGAAGACACACCACAAGCTTAGCTTTAGATCCAGGGGACGTTTCCAGATGATACCCTGTTTCGAGTTCAGGCTTTTCAGCCGTGGTATGCACATTTGGTGAATTTTCTGGTTTCTGGTGAGTTTTCTCCACACTTTACAAAGGCCCAGAGAGACAAGCTGCACAGTGAGGCGCGATTCTATGTGTGGGATGACCCCTATCTGTGGAAGCATTACTCTGATCAGGTAATCCGTAGATGTCTTCCATACACTGAGGTAACTTTTGTCTTAGCCTTTTGTCATTCTCATGCATGTAGTGGTCACTTTGGGGCTAAAAAGATAGCTAGAAAGGTGTTAGATGCAGGATTTTATTGGCCTCACACCTTTAGGGATGCATATGGTTTCTGTAAATCTTGTCATCGATGCCAAAGAGTTTGGAATATGTCCCAGAGGAATGAAATGCCTCAATCCCTTTTGATCTTTTGTGAGATTTTTGATGTTTGGGGTTGATGAGGCTAAAGTCATGATGCCTATCAAAGTAAACCTCAAAAACCTAATTAATGTAGTAGGCTAAATAAGTATCGATCCCACAGGGAGGTAAGCAATCTTCCTAAGTGCAAAGGTTGTATGCCAATAGTACCAAAAAGGGGGATTTGGTTTGTGTCACATAACAAAGTAAATTAAAGCAAAAGATGTAATCAATGGGTGAGAAGTAATTTAGCCAGACAAATATCCACAGTTCAGTTTGATTTGGTTGATCCTAGATTATCTCAAATTCTTACCAATGAATATTCTTGTCCTGATCTTATGTATATAGACAGATCAACTAGCCTTGAAAATATTTACCATTAAACAATCAAGAAACTATCAAGATTCAATCTAAAGGCAGTAGTAAGCATAGGAATTAACCAGGATACATGCAATACTTAACAACCCGTCAGTACTCGACATGTAATCAATTCTCTTCACAATTAACATTCACAACCAGGAAGTGTAATTTGTGTTTGCTACACAAGATAAGGGATTTCAACCAGAAATATCCAAACCCTAGCAATAGACAATCACTAATATCAACTAGATGATCAGACCAGTCAAATCAGCAAGAATCATGGGATAAAGCACAAAGAGAATCAATATAATCAAAGGAAAGGAAATAGAGTTATAATCTCACAACCATATACAAACGAAGGCTTCAATCGTCGGACTAAGCAAAGATTGCTTAGTTCTTCATAGTCTTCAAAGCATAAAAACTCTAAGAGAAAAACTGAACGATAATGATGTAACTTCATGAATGATATAACCCTAGAAAAAACCTAATCTAAAAAGATAAGAAATAATATCCTAAAAGGAAATAATCGGAATAAAAGAAAGGAAATAAAAATAAAATAAAATAAACAAACCTCGGACGAAGTAAAATCCTGTCCTAGCATCTGTGAACAGTAACCACGACTGCGGAAAAGTCTTTGTTGCTCTTCTCGCTCTCGCCTCGTTCCGCGACCGCAGCCCGTCCTTCCGCGCCCGCGAAAATGCTCCTGTAGCGTCTTTAGCTTCTCTTGTGGCTTCGCCTTCAACTCCTTAAGTTTTCATTTAAGCACTCAAAACCACCAAATCAACACTTCTTCTACAAAACTCCATTCTCCTATATTGTGTCCTAAACACACATAAATGGCACCCCAAATACTAGTAACAGCTCCTAGTTACGCACTACAAAGTAGAGCGTATCAGGGGTATAGACTTTATGGGACCATTTTCTAATTCTTTTGGGAACATTTATATCTTGCTTGCGGTGGACTATGTTTCCAAGTGGGTAGAAGCGAAGGACATCAGGACTGATGATTCTAAAGTTATGGCAGGTTTCTTGAAGGAAAACATTTTTGCCAGGTTCGGCATTCCCAGAGCTCTAATCAGTGACAGAGGAACTCATTTCTGTAACAAGACAGTGAGCGCGTTGTTGAAAAAATATCATGTCACGCATAAAGTTTCCACTGCATACCATCCACAGACAGATGGACAAGCAAAGGTGTCCACAAGAGAGATCAAGACCATCCTTGAGAAGACAGTAGCCCCGAACAGGAAAGATTGGAGTCTGAGATTAGATGATGCACTATGGGCTTATCGCACAGCTTATAAGACGCCCATCGGTATGTCGCCTTACAGATTGGTGTTTGGGAAAGCTTGTCATCTTCCAGTGGAGCTCGAGCACAAGGCTTTCTGCCTGTGAAAAATTGCAACATGCGGATTGATGAGGTTGGAGAATTCCGCAAGTTACAGCTGTAAGAACTAGAGAAACTGTGGATAGAAGCTTATGACAATGCAGTCAACTACAAGGAAAAGGCAAAGGCTTGGCATGACAAAAATATTTTGAGAAAGGACTTTAAAGCTGGAGACAAAGTCCTACTATTTCAGTCTCGCCTACGTCGTTTCCCGGGCAAACTCTGATCATGTTGGACAGGCCCATATGTTATCGCTCGCGTTTTTTCACATGGTGCGGTGGAACTGTATGAGCCTGCGACTCAGAAAATTTTCAAGGTGAATGGAAAAAGGTTGAAACCATATCATGAAGGGTTCAACAAGGAATCCATAGAGGAGACGGTTCTTGAAGAACCAGATGTTGAACATTGATCTACAAGGCACTATGTCGAGCCCACGACATTAACCAAGGCGCTTCTCGAGAGGCAACCCAAGGTATGATGTTTTTCTTGTCATTTTCTCTTTGTTTTTTGTTGTTATTGTTCTTTGTTTCGTTTTCTAGACTAACATGCAGGTAAAGACGGTTTCGAAGGCAAAGTCGCGACCGCGGGCTAAAAACCGCGATCGTGGCCTTGCACTATACATGAAGGATGTAACCGGGGTCATTAAAAAAAATCGGAATATCTCAAATCCGCGGTTGCGGCCTGAAAACCGCGATCACGGCCTAAAAACCGCGATCACGGCCCTGCTTTTTCACAGATATAAGCCCTTGTTCTCATCTTCTTCCTCATATTTCCCATCTCTTTCCCACGCCGCGACACCGCCCTCGCCTCTCCCATTCTGCCGTGACTAGATCTGCTCACCTCCTCGCTGCTTCTTCCTCCCTGAAGGCCGCGACAACCGCGCTTGAACCGCGACCGCTGCTCCTTCATCTGCAGCGAGCCCCTTCGAGTTTGTGGTGAGTTTGTCCCACTTTCCTCTTTTGTTGATTTCAAGATTTAAGCTTGGAAATGTCGGGTAGAGGTTTGCAAAGGTTGAACAAGAGGCAAATGAAGCGTTGGGATGCACTTTGTCATCGTGAAATTGTGCAAACCCGCTTCCTTGATGTGCCCATTTTACATACTTTGGGGTTGTTTGACTGCACAAGGCTTGTGTTTGAGAAGGGTGGTTTGGGTGATTTTGTGCATAAGGGGGCTCCTACCTATCCTCTTTATGTGTTGGAATTTTTGGCTACTTTGGAAAGAGACGAGGATAGGATTACATTTCATCTGAATGATGTGGAGCGGTCATTATCATTTGATGAGCTTAGACAGATTTGTAGGGTGTCCGTTCCACCAACTGAGGGGTGGACTGTTGTGGGCACCCGAAATTATGAATTCTGGTAGGCAACTACTGGACAGGTTTTCAACCCGAGGAAAGGGGAGTACAATTACGCGATTACACATCCTTGCCTGAGATTGGGCCACAAGGTGATAGCTATGGCGTTCTTAGGGCATGGAGAGGTCAAAGTGTTTGTTGTTGATTTGTCAGTGCTCTGGTGCATGACTCCAGAGAGTGAGTCCATTCCAGACTAGGTTGCTCTGGTTGTAGCCAGTTGTTTCCAGGCCCGCGACAAGGGATCCGGCATAATAGCTTTAGGTGGGATGATCACCCTAATTGCTCGTACTTGGGGACCGGAAGAACTAGAGAGTTATACGCAGTTGCCTGGTGCATATGTCTATGATGAGCACTCTCTGAAGAAGGCGGGGTTGTTGGGTTCTATACGGGGACAATATTTCGGGAAGGCAGGGAAGCATGGCATCCATCATCTTTCCTTACCTCGTTTTATTCCCTTTGGACCTATGGCTCGGGATTTTTATATGGTTGATGATGATGACGAGGATAGAGCAGCTGCTGAGGAGGAGTTTCCAGGGGCGACTACCGATATGATGATGGATATGGGGCCCCATGATGAGGCCGCTAACACAGATAGGCAGTATGAGGCGGGCACTTCGCGTGGTTCTGCATGCCATTCTAGTGCATCTAGTTCTTGGCAGGAGCAGATGCTAGCTGCTATGTCCAGCTTTTCTATTCAACAAGAGGAGATGGCTTACCGCCAAGCTGAGATGGACTTGACGATTACAGAGATGGTTGCAGACTAGCGGCATATTCTAGATGAGCAGCATCGGTGTGCCACTCGCTTGGATCATTTGGTTGCTGATGTCGCTAACATCAGGAGCAACCAGGCTCAGCATGGTGCGTGGATCGCTGAGTTAGATGAGGATGTTCGGCAACTCCGGGATCAACAGCTGGTGTCGAGCGCTTACGGCCGACACTGGGACGAGTTTTCTCGCAGCGAGTGGGAGCTGTATAGGGGACCGACGGACGATGAGCTCCAATTACTTTCCACCGCCATGCCAGCCCCGACGTCCGAGACGCGGACCACCTCGGCTGCACTAGTGGGTATTTTTTATTTTCCCTAGATTTTCATTTTCGTCTTTCATTACATTGAGGACAATGCAATATTTAAGCATGGGGGAGGGATTTATACTTGCTGGTGGTTGTAAATAAATAAAAAAATGATAAAAAAAAATCAGAAAAGCCTGGCTAAGCTGAAAACCCGAAAGGGCGGCTTAGGCAAAATTCAGGGGCCCGGACCGGCATTAGGCTGGGGTAATAAGAGGCTAAAGAGTGATGTGAGGATTGGTGAGCCCATCTAAGAAAAATGAAATGAGTGGATAGGTGAAAACCCGAAAGGGCACCTAGGCAAAATGAGTGAGAAAAAAGTGGAGTGATTGATAGGATTCATTCATTTTGGCATGGCGACATAAGTGGTGGAGCTATAAGGAAGTTTCGGGTAGGTCACTCTGGAGTTATAAGGAGATAGACTGGAGTTAAGATTAGAAAATATCATTCACATCTGGAGTTCGGGTTCAGCTTGGGGGGAATACTATGTTTTCCTTAAGGCTGGTGTGTTGCGTTTCTATGTTGGTATTGCTAGGGATTCATGAGTAGGTACGGTTCTTAGTGAAGAATTTTGTACTGCTTCCTGAGACCTTGGGTATTACATTAGAGGAGTAGGTTTCCATTAGCTTACTCGAGGACGAGCAAGGTCTAAGCATGGGGGAATTTGATACGCTCTACTTTGTAGTGTGTAACTAGGAGTTGTTACTATGCTATTAGGTGCCATTTGAGTGGGCTTAGGAGATAATTTAGGATGATGGAGCAATAGAGAAGAAGTGGAGAAAGTGATGATTTCAGTGAGTTTTGCAGCGTCAGAAGCTGAGAAAGGCAAAGCCGCGGGCGTGGATTGGAGGCAGCGGGTGCGGTCTTGGAAGAGCTCGTCAGGAAACGGAGAAGAGTAAGCCGCGGTTGCTGCTAGGAATGCAGCGGTCACGGCTTTGCAAGGCAAGCCCGACGCGGAAGATCTTCACACGCAGATTTCCTTTGTTATCTTATTTCCTTTGTTTTGAATTTTATATTCTCGGTTTGTTATTTTTATAAGGTTGTTAACTAGGTTAAAAAGACTAATTTTCATTAGGTTTTATTCATTCATCATTATTCAGAACGGCGGTTTATTTTTCATTGAGTGTTTTTGTGTTTTGCAAGACTATGAAGAACTAAGTTTCTTTGCTTAGTCAGACAATTGAAGTCTTCGTTTGATTTGGTTGTAAGATTAGAACGCTTGTTATTTTCCTTTGAATGTTATTGATTCTCTTGTGCTTAATCTCTTTGAGTTTTACTGATTTTACTAGTCTGATTAACTAGTGGTCATTGGTATTATTCTTATGCTAGAGTTGGATTATTTCTAGTTGAAATATCTGAGTCAGAGTAGCAACTGCGATATTCTAGAACTAGTTGTGATAGTTTATTGTATAAGAGAATTGATTTGCATGCTAAGTAGAACTGGTTGTTTTATGTTGCATGTATCTGCTGAAATTCCTGGAATTTACTATTGCTATTGAATTGAATCTCGATATTTTCTTGATTGTTTAGTAGTTAGTGTTATCAGGGTCTGGTTATCATGTTAATAAACTTAAGAAATTGGAACATTCACTGGGTTAAAGAACTAGAGATAATCGATGATCAACCAATTAAACTGAAGTGTGGATATATGTCTGGCTGAGTTCTTTCGTCAATATATGTTTACATCTTTGTGAATTCTGTTAGTTAATTTTGTAGTTTAGAACAAAAATCCAAAATGCCTCTTTGTTACTGTTGATAAACGATTTCTAAACAGGATAGATAATTTGATTCTCTGTGGGTTCGACCCTTACTTGCCAGACTACATTAGTTGGGTTTTTAAGGTTTATTTGATAGGTACATACGACTAAAGCCCTGTCAAATTTGGCGCCGTTGCCGGGGAATCTAAAGTTTTAATCTTTTCCTGTTTGCGTGTGATTGTTTACCAACTGTTGTGTGAACCTGTCTTATGGTTCACACCCGTGCTACTAATTGTCCAATTTTAAATCTTGATCCAGAAATTGAACAGACACTTTCCAGGAACCGCAGAACCGTTCGTGAGCAACTCGAGATGGCTGAACAACAGACTTTGAGGTAGTTAACTGCACCGAATGTAGAGCAACAACCGCTTGTTGTGCAGTTTCCTGAGCTTGCTGATGGTGTCAATTTTGAGTTGAAGTCTAGATTGATACATTTGCTACCACACTTCCATGGGTTGAGTGGTGAAGATCCCAACAAGCATCTATCTGAGTTTCACGTTGTCTGCACCAGCATGAAGCCGAGAGGAGTTACTGAAGACCAGATCAAGCTGAGGGCCTTTCCTTTCTCTTTGAAGGATTCGGCCAATGACTGGTTTTATTACTTAGCTCCGGGAAGCAATGATACATGGGCAAAGATGAAGAAAGCTTTTCTGGATTAGTACTTTCCTACAACAAAGCTCAATATCCCGAAGAAGAACATCAGCAACATTGAACAACATGCTATTGAGACTTTGTATGATTACTATGAGAGATTCAAACGCCTAATATCAAGCTGTCCGTATCATGGTTATTCTGATCAGGATCTCATTCTTTATTTGTATGGAGGAATTCTTGATGATGAGCGCAGAATGGTGAACGCAGCCTGTGGAGGTAATATTATGAACAAAAGCTTGTTGCAGCTTTTGAGATGTTTTCTGAGCTATCTGAAGGCTCAAGGCAATTCAGCAAGAGAGCAAGCTCTCACGCAGCCAAGGCAGCCGACTCTCATCCATCATCTGCACTGCAATCTGATGTGAACGAGTTGAAGGAGATGATGAAGCGTTTTATGGTGAAAGGAAATCCGCAACAAGTTAAAGCCTACGGCATCTGTTATGACACGCTGCATCTTACTGATGCGTGTCCGACACTGCAGGAGCCTGAAGCTAAAGTGAATGTTGTGGGAGGGTTTGGACCTCCGAGATCACGATATGACCCATACTCCAATGCCTACAATCCAGGGTGGAGAGATCACCCCAATTTGAGATATGGGAACCCACAAAACCAGCAATTCCAGCAGCAGCACTTTTAGCATCTTGGAGGTCAACAACAACAACAACAACAACAACAATTCAGACCTCCATATAATAATCGACCGTAGGGACAGAATCCGAGTTCATCTATGTTTGCGGAGGATATGATCAAGGCCCTCACGCAAAATGTGACTACAATGCAGAGTAACTTGGTGCAATTTCAGCATGATACCAAGTCAAGTATTCAGAACTTGGAGACTCAAGTTGGGCAAATTTCTCAAGCATTAAGCAAGTTGGAAGGTAAGGACTCGGGTAAACTACCATCTCAGACGGAGTTGAACCCGAGGCAGAATGTTAGTGCCGTCATGCTGAGAAGTGGGAGGAAGCTAGACGAGAAAATGGAGAGCAGTGTCCCCTTAGCTGAAAGGGACGAACCTAATGCAAAGGAAGAAGCGGAGGGCACGGAAAGGGAGCCGTAATCGCGGCCATTCAATGCAAAAGCAGAGGCCAAAATTCAGGCAAAGCCGCGGGCGAGGCCTGAGATTCGCGATCGCGGCGTTGTCTCAAAAGCTGGAAACTCTTACGTTCGACCGGATTTTCTTCCACTCGGCTCCCAAAAACCAGCTCCACCATTCCCTGAGGCGTTTAAAGACACGAGGAGGCTGGAGAATGACAAGGAGATTTTCGAGACCTTCAGTAAATGTGAGGTAAACATTCCCTTGCTTAAATTGATTAAAAGTGTTCGTCGCTATGAAAAGTTTCTTAAGGAGTTGTGTACAATTAAAAGGAACCAAAAATTGAAAGGGAAGCAAAAGGTTAAGGTGAGTGAACATGTGTCTGCTGTGTTTCAAAGGTGAATACCTAAGAAGTGTGGCGACCCTGGCATGTTTAGCATTCCTTGTACGATAGGTGACACCAATTTTGAAAGAGCAATGTTAGATTTAGGTGCATCTATTAATGTGTTGCCTTACTCTTTATATAAATCTTTGGGGCTTGGACCATTACATGAAACTGGGATAGTGATTCAATTAGCTGATTGTTCCAATGTCTATCCGAAAGGAGTAGTAGAGGACGTTCTTGTGATGGTTGACAAACTGATTTTTCCTGCTGATTTCTTTGTGATGGATATGGAACATGACAAGCATGCAGCCCCTATTCTGTTAGGCATACCGTTTCTAAAAACTGCTAACACTAAAATTGATGTTAGTAGTGGTTCGTTGACTATGGAGTTTGATGGTGAAAGGGTAGAGTATAATATTTATGATGCCATGAAATACCTTGTTGATGATCATTCTTTATGCTCTATTGATGTGATTGACCCGTTAGTGCAAGATGTATTTGATGTGTGTTGTTTGGAAGATTTACAAGTTGTCTTGGAAAATGCTATAGTAGATACAAATTTGGAATTTGCATTATCTACTAACCTGTAGGAAGTTGTCGCTGAATTGGATGCTTACTCTAAGCACCCTCTTATTTCACCGGGCTCTCAACCCATACCACTAACCTTGCCCAGCGAGAATCTTTTTCCCTCTATAGTGCAGGCACTGGTGGTCGAATTGAAGCAACTTCCAGCCCACCTGAAGTATGCGTTCCTTGGAGTTGAGGATACAATGCCAGTGATCATCTCGAACAAGCTCACCACGAGTCAAGAAGAGAGGTTGGTGGATGTGCTCAAGGAGTACAAGATAGCTATTGGATGGACTATTGCAGACATCAAGGGGATTAGTCCAACGACGTGTATGCACAAGATCCTAATAGAAGGAGAAGCTAAACCTTCCAGACAGCCACAAAGAAGGCTGAATCCGCCCATGATGGAAGTAGTAAAGAAGGAAGTTCTGAAGCTTCTGTAGGCCGGAATGATATACCCCATCTCTGATAGCAAGTAGGTGTGTCCCACACAGGTTGTCCCTAAGAAGGGGGCATTACAGTTGTCAAAAATTAGCAAGGTGAATTGGTCCCAACCCGAATGCAAACCGGGTGGCGAGTCTGCATTGATTACCGTAAGCTGAATGCGGTAACTAGGAAGGATCATTTTCCTCTACCTTTTATTGACCAGATGCTTGAACGACTTGTTGGTCGTTCCTACTACTGTTTTCTAGATGGATACTCATGTTATTTTCAGGTAGCCATTGTACTAGAGGACCAGGAAAAGACGACATTTACATGTCCCTTTGGCACATTTGCATATCATAGAATGCCATTTGGGTTGTGTAATGCGCCTGCAACTTTTCAACGGTGTATGGTAAGCATCTTTTCTGAGTATGTTGAGCACTTTATTGAGGTATTTATGGATGATTTCACGGTCCATGGGGACAGTTTTTATGCATGCTTAGATCACTTGTCACTCGTTCTTAAGAGATGTGTAGACACTAACCTGGTTCTGAATTCTGAAAAGTGTCATTTTATGGTAGAATAGGGTATAGTGCTCGGTCATATTGTCTCGTCTCAGGGTATTGAGGTCGATAAAGCAAAGATTGATGTCATTCAGTCTTTGCCTTATCCTACTAATGTGCGTGAAGTGCGTTCTTTTCTAGGCCATGCAGGTTTCTATCGCGGGTTTATTAAAGACTTTTCCAATGTCTCCTCGCCCTTATGCGAGCTGCTGAAGAAAGATGTGACTTTTGAGTTTACTGACGAGTGCAAGAAGGCGTTTGATGAGTTAAAGGCACGCCTCACAAGTGCCCGGATTATTCAAGCTCCGGATTGGGCTCTTCCTTTTGAGATTATGTGTGATGCCAGCGATTATGCGGTAGGCGCAGATCTCGGCCAGAAGGAGGCACGATGTTAGATTCAAAGGATCGTGAAGCCGCGGTGCAAGCTTTGCTCGTCGTCGGAGGTGGAATCGCCAATTAGGGTATCTCGGGTGGACGGAGGCATAGCGGAGGCTCGAAGGTGGTTCGTTGGCGGAGTTATGGTGGATAATAGGCACACAATGTCTTCTTATAGAGGGAAGAAGATTTGCACGCATAAAGGAAAGGAAAGAGGAAGTGTGATAGATAGACTCACTCAACACACTTAGGGAATTTGACGCAAGAGAGAGATTTGCTCAAGCAATTTTTGTTATTCTTATGTGTCCTTTTCAGCTCTCAAAGAGACCCTATATAGGCTTACAAAAAAGGCAAGAACGCCTAAGGAAATGTCAAAAGTCATGCACAAAATTAAACCCTAATTTTAATGCCGAAATTGTCCAAATGCAAAAGTCTTCAAGCACGTTTAAGATCCTCTCGGCCAAGGCTTGGGCCTATGATGGTGGGGTAAGTGGGCCAGCCCATGGTGGTTGGAGCGCCGATCAAAGTGGGCCAGGTGGCTCGGCGCCCCTCTTTGAAGTCTACTTGCCGCTAGCGTCGTTCTCACCGGCGACTTGTTGTAGGCAAAGAACCACGGCAGGCCCGGCGTGGCTTAGGGTGGCTTGGCATGCGAGACCCTTGTGGAGATCTTGGAGAAGCTCCCTAGTCCTAGACCTTGTGATGGCGCCGGGAATTGCCTTGTCATCTTGAGTGTTGGCCTTGGAGACACTTGTGCCCGGCGCGGCCGGCGCCTTGGCCTTGACTTGGCCAATTTCTTCATTGGGCTTGGCTTTGGCTCTCCCATGCATGTCTTGGTCATCTCCAGCTCCAAGTGTTGCATCCATAAGCTCCGTGCCTTGATCCAGCTCTTGGTCCTCCAAAGTGCCCACGGAGTGCTCCTCGGCGTCCATGTCCTCGGCGGTGCCTAGGTTGTCCTCGGTGTCTTGAACTTGATGTGGCATGGTCACATCATCCTCCCTCTCTTGAAAGGGATTCAACCTCGAATCCAGCTCTTCTTGGTCGTCTTCATCCTGCACACAATAAGGCATCAAATTAGAAACATTGAAAACATCATGTACACCAAAGTTAGGAGGAAGATCAAGCTTGTAGGCATTGTCATTGATCCTCTCAAGCACTTGAAAGGGTCCGTCGCCTCTTGGCTTGAGTTTGGAGTTGCGGAGCAATGGGAAGCGCTCCTTCCTTAGGTGCAACCACACTAGATCACCCGGTTCAAAAATTACTTCCTTTCGCCCCTTGTCCACATGCTTCTTGTATTGGCCGGTCCTCCTCTCAAGTTGCAACCTTGTGTCCTCGTGCAACTTCTTAATCCTTGCAGCTTCATCCGCACCTTCTTTACTTTCTCGCTCCTTGATAGCATAGGGTAGGATCTCTAGTGGTGTTGTGGGATTGCGCCCATAGACCACTTCAAAGGGTGTCTTCCTTGTTGCTGAATGGACCGTCCTATTATAGGCGAACTCAATGAAGGACAAGCTATCCTCCCACCTGCGCAAGTTAGTCCTCAAGATAGTTCTAAGCAAAACTCCAAGAGTACGGTTGACCACCTCGGTTTGGCCATCCGTTTGAGGGTGGCAAGTAGTAGAGAAAAGAAGCTTAGTTCCAAGCTTAGCCCAAAGAGTTTTCCAAAAGTAGCTTAGGAACTTAACATCTCGGTCCGACACAATGGACCTAGGAACTCCATGCAATCTCACAACATGATCAAAGAAAAGGTTAGCAACATGAGATGCATCATCGGTCTTATGGCATGCAATGAAATGTGCCATTTTGGAGAACCTATCTACTACTACAAAAATGGAGTCTCTCCCTCTCTTAGACCGTGGAAACCCCAAAACAAAGTCCATGGAAATGTCTTCCCAAGGTAGTTTAGGGATTGGCAATGGAGAGTAGAGACCATGGGGTTGCATTTTGGCCTTAGCACGCATACAAGTAGTACAAGAAGCACAAAGCTTCTCAACCTCTCTTAGCATCTTAGGACAAAAGAAGTGCTCTCTAAGCATATGTAAGGTCTTAAGGACACCAAAGTGCCCCATCAACCCACCCCCATGTGCTTCTTGCACAAGTATAGCTCGAATGGAGACCTTAGGAATGCACAGCCTATGACCTTTGAACAAAAATCCAGCATGCAAGAAGAATTGACCCTCACTTCCCTTAGACTTACATGCAGCTACTATAGCACAAAAATCAGAATCAAGAGCGTATAAGTCTTTCATGAAAGTGAAACCAAGCAACTTTGCATCTAATATGGTCAATAGAGTGTACCTCCTTGATAGGGCATCCGCCACCACATTGTCCTTTCCCTTCTTGTGTTTTATCACGTAGGGGAAAGACTCAATGAACTCCACCCACTTAGCATGCCTCTTGTTGAGCTTGCTTTGGCCCTTCAAGTATTTCAATGCCTCATGGTCGGAGTGTATGACAAATTCTTTAGGCAATAAGTAGTGTTGCCAAACTCTTAGCACACGTACTAAAGCGAGAAGTTCTTTGTCATAGGTGGGGTATTTGAGCTCGGCACCCCCAAGTTTCTCACTAAAATAGGCAATGGGTTTGCCCTCTTGCATGAGGACACCTCCAAGGCCTATTCCCGAAGCATCAGACTCTATCTCAAAGATTTTATCAAAGTTAGGCAATGATAGGAGTGGTGCTTGGGTGAGCTTGGCTTTGAGGCTAGCAAAGACCGCCTCTTGTGCGATGTCCCATGAGAATGCCACACCTTTCTTGGTAAGCTCCGTGAGGGGCGCAGCCAAAGTGCTAAAGTCCCTCACAAAGCGGCGGTAAAAGCCAGCCAAGCCTAAGAAGCTTCGGACTTGAGTCATAGTAGTAGGTGTTGGCCATTCATGAATAGCTTTCACCTTCTCCTCATCAACTCTCAAGCCCTCCTTACATACCACAAATCCAAGAAATACCACATGATCCGAGAAAAAGTGGCACTTCTTGAAGTTGGCATATAGCTTCTCCTTCCTAAGGACCTCAAGAACTTGCCTAAGGTGATCCACGTGCTCATCAAGATTATGGCTATATACTAAGATGTCATCAAAGTACACAACCACAAACTTGCCAATGAAGCGCCTTAGAACATGGTTCATGAGCCTCATGAATGTGCTAGGAGCGTTGGTGAGCCCAAAAGGCATCACCAACCACTCATATAATCCTTGCTTGGTCTTAAAAGCAGTTTTCCATTCATCGCCTTCTTTCATGCGAATTTGGTGATAACCACTCTTAAGATCAACCTTGGAAAACACACTCGTTCCATGCAACTTGTCAAGCATGTCGTCCAATCTTGGTATGGGATGGCGGTACTTAATGGTTATGTTATTGATCGCTCGACAATCAACACACATCCGCCAAGTACCGTCCTTCTTTGGTACCAAGATGACCGGAACTGTACAAGGGCTAAGGCTCTCCTTCACATAGCCCTTGTCAAGCAACTCTTGGACTTGATGTTGCAACTCTTTTGTTTCCGCGGGATTAGCGCGGTACATAGCCCTATTAGGTAGTGTTGCCCCCGGTATGAAGTCAATTTGATGTTCAAT
Organism: Rheum nobile; assembly: GCA_027886185.1. Classification (NCBI taxonomy): domain Eukaryota; kingdom Viridiplantae; phylum Streptophyta; class Magnoliopsida; order Caryophyllales; family Polygonaceae; genus Rheum; species Rheum nobile. The sequence continues at coordinate 786,841 of WOAB01000169.1, read as the reverse complement.
ACCTCTTATCGGAGGCAACCCCTTTGGCACTTCCTCTTGAAAGAGATCGTCGAACTCTAACAAAAGGCGAGTGATGGGCCGCGGGAGTCCCTCAAGATCATTCACGTTGAGGAGTATGTCCTTACGAATGAACAAAAGACATGACTCCCCACTCTTGAGCGCTTGAACGACTTCCTTAGACCTAGCTAAGAGCATATGACTAGAGGCACTTCCCTTGCCCCCAATCGCCATTTTCTTACCTTTGGCATGCTCCTTAGCTTGGGTCTTGCGTTGCTCCCTAGCCACATGGTCAGCCATGATTTCATGAGGAGCTAAGGGATGGAGAGTAATCCTTTTCCCACGTAAATGGAAGGAATACTCATTGCTCACCCCTTGATGTATGAAGCCTCTATCAAACTGCCATGGCCTTCCCAAGAGAAGGTGGCACGCAGTCATAGGCAATACGTCACACAAAACCTCATCCTCATAGCCACCAATTGAGAACTTGATTGTGGCTTGCTCCTTAACCTTTAGAGGGGTGTCGAAATTCAACCAACAAAGTGTGTAGGGTTGTGGGTGAGGAGTAGTGCTTAGGTTGAACCTAGACACTAATTCTTGGTCAATGATATTGCAACATGACCCCCCATCAATTATCATACTACATACTTTGCCATTGATAGTGCACCTAGTATGGAAGATTGTCTCCCGTTGGCTAGGCACACTTGATCCCTCCGAGGCTATAAGCACCTTTTTAGCCACAAAACAGTCCCCATGGGCTGCAACAACATGCATCTCCTCCTCCTCGGCCTCCTCATTCTCAACAACCTCTACTTCACACTCATCTTCGGATTCGTACTCTCCTTGAGTGTTAAGTAGAACTTGCCTTTTTGAGGGGCAATCCCGGGCATAGTGCCCTCTTCCTAGACACTTGTAGCACTTGATGTCCCTTGCTCGGTCCTCGCCCTCCTTTCGTTGGGGTTGGACTTTACTAGGGAACTCTCGTCTAGGGTGACTAGGATTATCACCCCTAGTCGGTTCCAAGCGTCTAGGTGGAGGTGGTGCTCCTTTGGGACTTTGCCAAGGGCGTGAGCTATTCCCTTGGGGGCGTCTAGAAGATAATGCTTTATACATACGATTAGTATAATGAAGCACTTCCTCCATAGGCATCCCACGAGGAAAATGTTGCTTACTCACGACCGCTTTGAGTTCATTGTTGAGATGGTTAATGAACTTGGAAATAAGATACCCTTCGGGAACTCTAAGCCCGGACCAAAAGACCAAGGTCCTTAGCTCCGTATAGAACTCATCCGGGGTTTTATTCCTTTGCTCAAGTTGTTCCAATCTCTCATGAACTCGCTCGGCATAGTCATCCGGAACAAACCTATCTCTAAGAGCCCGTTTGAGCTCTTGCCATGTGGTCACTTGGGGGTGCCCAAGGAACTCTCGTTCCTCTTTGTCCCCAAGCCACCATTGATAGGCAAATCCCTCAAACTTGATTGTAGCTATAGCTACTCGTTGAGCTTCCGAGTAGTTATAGTACTGGAATATTTGATCGGTCTTTTGCTCCCAATCAAGATATACCTCAGGCTCACAATTTAAACCAAAACATTGTACCTCTAATTTTATTCCATGTGGTCGAGGTTGCTCCAAATTGGGCGGGTATTGGTTGCCATTGCCGCCGGTGCCGCGCGGTTTGTAGGCCACATAGCCGCCTTGTCCTTGCCCTTGGGATGCTCTGCCTCGGCTTGGTGCATTCCTTAGGGGATGCAACAAGGGTCCTTGAGACCTAGGGACATCATGGGGCTGCATTCTTGATTGCTCTCCAAGCCTTAATCCGGAATCTGTATGGTTAGATCTAAAAGGCATAGTAGTAGGAGCAAAAGGCAATGAAAAATTAGAAGAAGCATATTCTTCCCTTGTAGTGCTCATGTGATGTGCATGCCCTTGGAAGCCCTCGGTCAAGGCATGATTGGTCACTCCCGGAGTTGGCAACGGCCAAGTAGTCATGGGCACCGAGAATTGATCACCCGGCGGCGCAAGGCCTAGTAAGGAAGAGGTGCCGGCACTTGCTTGCGGCAAAGACCCTCCTTGGCCTTGGACGGATGAGACGCCCTACATGGTGCTCCATTTCTCCTCCATGGCGCGCATGAAGGCAGCTTGCTCCTCCCTCATGGCGCTCAAGTGTTGTCGGGCGCGCTCGTCGGCTTCCTCTTTAGAGGCTTGAAAAGCTTGGAGAAGTGTCTCCATGGTGGTTGCCGAGACCTCCTTGGGGTCCTCACTAATTGCTTGCTTGTCTTTGGGATTCACCATCTCCAACCTTCACAAAACAAGCACACGACAGCCAACAAAAACCAAAGAAACTCCAACAAAGATACGTCACAAGTAAGATTGCCAAATTTGCCTAATTTAAATTAGGACTCGGAATCCAACAAGTTCTTGGGTTAGGGTGGCTCCTATATGCAAAAGACTCACAAAAATTGAAAATAAAGTGCACCACAATCCTTGTCAAAAGCTTAAGTTAATTCACAACTCAAGCAATACTTGTAAGTACTTGTTTCCTATTACCACTTACTAATGTTAGCTCGAGCAAAAGGAATTACAACTTCACTTACAAATGCTTCACAAAGAAAATAAGGTGTACGTCTTCTTCTCTCTTTTTTTTTAATTTGTTTTGGCTTGCTCTTTTGTACAATATCAAGCCGAGTTTTTCTAAGATTCTTTTTTTTTTTTGAAGTAAGGAATGCAGAAAAGATAACAAGAAAATTTTCAATGCAACTCGAGTAACAAAAGCGTACGCACCTCGGATTCGTTCCTCCACAAGAAGGCTCGATTTGCAATTAACGTCGGCAATTCAACTCGGATTGTATATGTGCCAAATAAGGAAAGCAAATGACTCAAATATCCTATACTAAATGCATGACTAAATGGGTTTTAAGAGGGTTGAAGGTTACACTTTTCAAATGCAAACAAGTATTAAATGCATTCAAAGCACACAATATTTCCTAATTTGAAGATAGTAGATCTTCAACTCCTAAAACGTCCACTTCCTATCGGTCCAACTGACTTCTAGATCTACTCTAGATGCACGACACAAATAGCAAACAAAAATCAAGAACAAAGCAAGAACACTTCTCGGACAAAGACTCACAACTACAAAATGCAGAGGCACGAAAACAAAGAACTTGTACGACTTCGGACCTTGAATTTAAATGAGGAATTTTGAGCAAAACTTACTTGCTCTGATACCAAATGTTAGATTCAAAGGATCGTGAAGCCGCGGTGCAAGCTTTGCTCGTCGTCGGAGGTGGAATCGCCAATTAGGGTTTCTCGGGTGGACGGAGGCGTAGCGGAGGCTCGAAGGTGGTTCGTCGGCGGAGTTGTGGTGGATAGTAGGCACACAATGTCTTTTTATAGAGGGAAGAAGATTTGCACGCAGAAAGGAAAGGAAAGAGGAAGTGTGAGAGATAGACTCACTCAACACACTTAGGGAATTTGACGCAAGAGAGAAAGAGACGAAAGAGAGAGATTTGCTCAAGCAACTTTTGTTATTCTTACGTGTCCTTTTCAGCTCTCAAAGAGACCCTATATAGGCTTACAAAAAAGGCAAGAACGCCTAAGGAAATGTCAAAAGTCATGCACAAAATTAAACCCTAATTTTAATGCCGAATTTGTCCAAATAAGGTAACTTATTAACTTCAAATGCAAAAGTCTTCAAGCACGTTTAAGATCCTCTCATCCAAGGCTTGGGTCCATGCGGGTGGGGTAAGTGGGCCAGCCCATGGTGGTTGGAGCGCCGATCAAAGTGGGCCAGGTGGCTCGGCGCCCCTCTTTGAAGTCTATTTGCCGCTAGCGCCGTTCTCGTCGGCGCCTTGTTGTAGGCAAAGAACCAGGGCAGGCCCGGCATGGCTTAGGGTGGCTTGGCATGCGAGACCCTTGTGGAGATCTTGGAGAATCTCCCTAGCCCTAGACCTTGTGATGGCGCCGGGAATTGCCTTGTCATCTTGAGTGTTGGCCTTGGAGACACTTATGCCCGGCGCGGCCGGCGCCTTGGCCTTGACTTGGCCAATGTCTTCATTGGGCTTGGATTTGGCTCTCCCATGCATGTCTTGGTCATCTCCAGCTCCAAGTGTTGCATCCATAAGCTTTGTGCCTTGATCCAGCTCTTGGTCCTCCAAAGTGCCCACGGAGTGCTCCTCGGCGTCCATGTCCTCGGTGGCGCCTAGGTTGTTCTCGGTGTCTTGACCTTGATGTGGCATGGTCACATCACACGAGCTTCCCACGTGATTCACTATGTGTCCATGACTCTGAATGGTACGCATAAAAAATACTCCACAACCGAGAAGGAGCTGTTGGTCGTCGTCTTTGCACTGGAGAAGTTCAAATCCTATCTGCTCGGCACAAAGGTGATCATGTATACAGACCATGTAGCACTTCGTTATTTATTAATGAAGAAAGAGGCCAAGCCGAAATTGATTAGATGGATCTTGTTGCTGAGTGAGTTTGACATTGAGATAAGAGACAAGAAATGTGTTGAAAATTTGGTTGCTGACCACCTTAGTAGGCTCGTTCATGATGAAGACACACCACAAGCTTAACTGTATATCTAGGGGACGTTTCCAGATGATACCTTGTTTGGAGTTCAGGCTTTTCAGCCATGGTATGCATATTTGGTGAATTTTCTGGTTTCTGGTGAGTTTCCTCCACACTTTACAAAGGCCCAGAGAGACAAGCTGCGCAGTGAGGCGCGATTCTATGTGTGGGATGACCCCTATCTGTGGAAGCATTGCTCTGATCAGGTAATCCGTAGATGTCTTCCAAACACTGAGGTAACTTTTGTCTTAGCATTTTGTCATTCTCATGCATGTGGTGGTCACTTTGGGGCTAAAAAGATAGCTAGAAAGGTTTTAGAAGCAGGATTTTATTGGCCTCACATCTTTAGGGATGCATATGGTTTCTGTAAATCCTGTGATCGATGCCAAAGAGTTGGGAATATGTCCTAGAGGAATGAAATGCCTCAATCCCCTTTGATCTTTTGTGAGATTTTTGATGTTTGGGGTATAGACTTTATGGGATCATTTCCTAATTCTTTTGGGAACATTTATATCTTGCTTGCGGTGGACTACGTTTCCAAGTGGGTAGAAGCAAAGGCCACCAGGACTGATGATTCTAAAGTTGTGGCAGGTTTCTTGAAGGAAAACATTTTTGCCAGGTTCGGCATTCCCAAAGCTCTAATCAGTGACAAAGTAACTCACTTCTGTAACAAGACAGTGAGCGCGTTGTTGAAAAAATATCATGTCACACAGAAAGTTTCCACTACATACCATCCATAGAAAAATGGACAAGCTGAGGTGTCCACAAGAGAGATCAAGACCATCCTTGAGAAGACAGTAGCCCCGAACAGGAAGGATTGGAGTCTGAGATTAGATGATGCACTATGGGCTTATCGTACAGCTTATAAGACGCCCATCGGTATGTCGCCTTACAGATTGGTGTTTGGGAAAGCTTGTCATCTTCCAGTAGAGCTCGAGCACAAGGCTTTATGGGCTGTGAAAAATTATAACATGCGGATTGATGAGGTTGGAGAATTCCGCAAGTTACAGTTGCAAGAACTAGAGGAACTGCGGATAGAAGCTTATGACAACGTAGTCAACTACAAGGAAAAGACAAAGGCTTGGCATGACAAGAATATTTTGAGAAAGGACTTTAAAGCTGGAGACAAAGTCCTACTATTTCAGTCTCGTCTACGTCTTTTCCTGGGTAAACTCCGATCCCGTTGGGCAGGCCCATATGTTATCGCTCGCATTTTTTCACATGGTGCGGTGGAACTGTATGAGCCTGTGACTCAGAAAATTTTAAAGGTGAATGGACAAAGGTTGAAACCATATCATGAAGGGTTCAACAAGGAATCCATAGAGGAGACGGTTCTTGAAGAACCAGATGCTAAACATTGATCTACAAGGCACTATGTCGAGCCCACGACATTAACCAAGGCGCTTCTCGGGAGGCAACCTGAGGTATGAAGTTTTTCTTGTCATTTTCTCTTCGTTTTTTGTTGTTATTGTTCTTTGTTTTGTTTTCTAGACTAACATGCAGGTAAAGGAGGTTTCAAAGGCAAAGCCCCGACCGCGGCCTAAAAACCGCGATCGCGGCCTTGCACAGTACATGAAGGATGAAACCGGGGTCATTAAAATAAAAAATAAAAAATCGGAATATCTCAAAGCCGCGGTCGCGGCCTGAAGACTGCGATCGCGTTCCTACTTTTTCACAGATATAAGCCCTTGTTCTCATCTTCTTCCTCACATTTCCCATCTCTTTCCCACGCCGTGACGCCGCCCTCGCCTCTCCCATTCTGTCGCAACCAGATCTGCTCACCTCCTCACTGTTTCTTCCTCCCTGAAGGCCACGACCACCGCGCTTGAACCGCGACCGCTGGTCCTTCATTTGCAGCGAGCCCCTTCGAGTTTGTGGTGAGTTTGTCCCACTTTCCTCTTGTGTTGATTTCAAGATTTAAGTTTGGAAATGTCGGGTAGAGGTTTGCAAAGGTTGAACAAGAGGCAAATGAAGCATTGGGATGCACTTTGTCATCGTGAAATTTTGCAAACCCGCTTCCTTGATGTGCCCATTTTACATACTTTGGGGTTGTTTGACTGCACAAGGCTTGTGTTTGAGAAGGGTTGTTTGGATGATTTTGTGCATAAGGGGGCTCCTACCTATCCTCTTTATGGTTTGGAATTTTTGGCTACTTTGGAAAGAGACGAGGATAGGATTACATTTCACCTGAATGATGTGGAGCGGTCATTATCATTTGATGAGCTTAGACAGATTTGTGGGGTGTCCATTCCACCAACTGAGGGGTGGACTGTTGTGGGCACCCGACATTATGAATTCTGGCAGGCAGCTACTGGACAGGTTTTCAACCCGAGGAAAGGGGAGTACAATTACGCGATGACGCATCGTTGCCTGAGATTGGCCCACAAGGTGATAGCTATGGCGTTATTGGGGCATAGAGAGGTCAACAAAGTTTATGTTGCTGATCTGTTAGTGCTCTGGTGCATGACTCCAGAGAGTGAGTCCACTCCAGACTGGGTTGCTCTATTTATAGCCAGTTGTTTCCAAGCCCGTGACAAGGGATCCGACATAATAGCTTTGGGTGGGATGATCACCCTGATTGCTCGTACTTGGGGACCGGAAGCACTAGAGAGTTATACGTAGTTGCCTAGTGCATATGTCTATCATGAGCACTCTCTAAAGAAGGCAGGGTTGTTGGGTTCTACATGGGTACTGTATTTCGGGAAGGCAGGGAAGCATGGCGATCATCTTTCCTTACCTCGTTTTATTCCCTTTGGGCCTACGGCTCGGGATTTTTATATGGTTGATGATGATGATGAGGATAGAGCAATTGTTGAGGAGGAGTTTCTAGGGGCGACTACCGATATGATGATGGATATGGGGCCCCATGATGAGGCCACTGACACAGATAGGCGGTATGAGGCGGGCACTTTGTGTGGTCCTGCATGCCATTCTAGTGCGTCTAGTTCTTGGTAGGAGCAGATGCTAGCTGCTATGTCCAGCTTTTCTATTCGACAGGAGGAGATGGCTTACCGCCAAGTTGAGATGGACTTGACGATTAGAGAGATGGTTGTAGACCAGCGGCATATTCTGGATGAGGAGCATCGGTGTGCCACTCGCTTGGATCATTTGGCTGCCGATGTCGCTAACATCAGGAGCAACCAGGCTCAGCATGGTGCGTGGATCGCTGAGTTAGATGAGGATGTTCGGCAACTCCGGGATCAACAGCTGGTGACGAGCGCTTACGGCCGACACTGGGACGAGTTTGCTCGCAGTGAGTGGGAGCTGTATAGGGGACCGACGGACGATGAGCTCGAATTACTTGCCACCCTCCATGGCACAAGAGACTCTTGTTACAATGACTTTCCACCGCCACTCCAGCCCCGACGTCTGAGACGCGGACCACCTCGGCAACCCTAGTGGGTATTTTTCTTTTTCCCCAGATTTTCATTTTCGTCTTTCATTACATTGAGGACAATGCAATATTTAAGCATGGGGGAGGGATTTATACTTGCTGATGGTTGTAAATAAATAAAAAAATGAAAAAAAAAATCAGAAAAGCCTAGCTAAGCTGAAAACCCGAAAGGGCGGCTTAGGCAAAATTCAGGGGCCTGGACCGGCATTAGGCTGGGGTAATAAGAGGCTAAAGAGTGATGTGGGGATTGGTGAGCCCATCTAAGAAAAATGAAATGAGTGGCTAGGTGAAAACCCAAAAGGGCACCTAGGCAAAATGAGTGAGAAAAAGGAGGAGTGATTATTAGGATTCATTCATTTTGGCATGGCGACATAAGTGGTGGAGCTATAAGAAGGTTTCGGGTAGGTCACTCTGGAGTTATAAGGAGATAGACTGGAGTTAGGATTAGAAAATATCATTCACATCTAGAGTTCGGGTTCAGCTTAGGGGAAATACTCTGTTTTCCTTAAGGCTGGTGTGCTGCGTTTCTATGTTGGTGTTGCTGGGGATTCATGAGTAGGTACGGTTCTTTGTGGAGAATTTTGTACTGCTTCCTGAGACCTTGGGTATTACATTGGAGGAGTAGGTTTCCATTAGCTTACTCGAGGACGAGCAAGGTCTAAGCATGGGGGAATTTGATACGCTCTACTTTGTAGTATGTAACAAGGAGTTGTTACTATGCTATTAGGTGCCATCTGAGTGGGCTTAGGAGATAATTTAGGATGATGGAGAAATAGAGAAGAAGTGGAGAAAGTGATGATTTAAGTGAGTTTTGGAGCGTCAGAAGCTGAGGAAGGCAAAGCCGCAGGCGCGGATTGGAGGCAGCGGGCACGGTCTTGTAACAGCTCGTCAGGAAACGGAAAAGAGTAAGCCGCGGTCGCGGCCAAGAATGCAGCGGTCGCGGATTTGCAAGGCAAGCCCGACGCGGAAGATCTTCACACGCAGACTTCCTTTGTTATCTTATTTCCTTTGTTTTATATTTTTATATTCTCGATTTGTTATTTTTAGAAGGTTGTTAACTAGGTTAAAAAGACTAAATTTTCATTAGGTTCTATTCATTCATCATTATTCAGAACGGCGTTTTATTTTTCATTGAGAGTTTTTGTATTTTGCAAGACTATGAAGAACTAAGTTCCTTTGCTTAGTTAGACAATTGAAGCCTTCGTTTGATTTGGTTGTAAGATTAGAACACCTGTTCTTTTCCTTTGAATGTTATTGATTCTCTTGTGCTTAATCTCTTTGAGTTTTACTGATTTTACTAGTCTGATCAACTAGTAACTTTAGAGGTTATCGGACACGGGTGAGTGTCCGAGAGCAGAGGCGAGAGGTCTCCTGACGTCGGCGACAACAATGACACTCGCGAAGACGTGGGCGATGGCGATGCCAATGACGATGGTGATGGCAATGGTGTTGGCGATGTCGAAGGCCGTAGCGTCGGCAGCGGATGGAAGGATGGGCTCGATGGACTCGAGGGTTGATAGGGCTCGAATGGGTTCGAGCAAGAGCCGAAGAGACGGCGGTGAGGGATATAATCGGAGGGACTCCGATTTGGTGCCGTAGCGTCGGCGTGGGTGAAGGGGATGAGAATTAGAGTTTTGGTGACACAGACCCTAAGGTGGAGGCATTGGCTCTCAACAATCTACTTAGGATAAAATGTTGCGTTACCTTGTTACAAAGCTAGGTTTAGCCTTATAAAGGCATTCGGCCTTGGATGGGCCGCGACACATAAATGGGCTAGCCCACTATGCAATAGTGGGCACACGCCCGAAAAGGAAACTTACTAAAAATAGAAAGTGCTAATAATGGAAAACACCTAAATATGGAAACTTACTAAACATAGTAAGTTCCATAATTAGCAATGCTAAAAATAGAAAATGCTGAAATGGGAAAGTGTTCAAAATAGCATATAAATACATGATATAAACCTCTAAACCCTAAAATGGCCAATACCAACACTTGTGCCTTTGTAATGCTTCGACGGCGGCGATAATGACGACGTTGAAGGCCCGGGGGAGGCTCGCTGGGGCAAAGGTGTGGCGCTGTCGTGGCTTAGGCTTCGAGAGGCTCCTCAAGTGAAGTGCTCAAGCCAGGTATGAAGTTGCCCGGCTGGATGTCATCTGGGCCGACAAGGGTGATAAGTAGCCTTAGGGCAGGCGCGGACTCAGGGGCGCCTTGGCTGGCTACTAGGCGTGTGACTAGGGATTGGGTAGCCTCTGAGATGGCTTTGGCGCGAGCCCTAGTCACAGGCCCATCACTGCGTAGTGACATGCCTTCTTCCTCTTCGGTGGCACTCATGGCGGGTAGGGTCGCATCAATTATGCTATTGGTTCCCCTTTTCTATACAACCTGTTGAGATTGTTATTGATCATACTACTAAGGATTGGAGGAGACTGGTTGAGAATCTTGATCCCTTAGTTTGTGTAGAGAATTGATTGTATGTTAAATGTTGACAGGTTATTGAGTATTGCATGCACCTATCTATTCCTGAATTCATTGTTGTTGTTAGATTCAATCTAGAAGGTCTTCTAGGTTATTTGATAGTTAGGGTTATCAGGAATGGTTGGACTGATAACTATATCAGAACAGGGATTAGGACATTCATGAGTATTGAGGACTAGGAATAATCAATGATCGATCTATCAATCTGAAGTGTGGATATTTGTTTGGCTGAGCTATTTTCCCTATTTTATTTCAAGTCTTTGCTTTTATTTATTTTGATTGTTTTTAAACCAAAACCCCCCTTGGTTACTTGTTGGTATACAATTACATCATTGGAATAGTATTTGATTCTCTATGGGATTCGACCCTTACTTGCCTATCAAATTGGCGCCATTGCCGGGGAATCTAAATTACTAGTCTGATTGTGTGTTTGTGTACCAACTGTTGTGTGGACCTATCTTACGGTCCACACCTGTGTTACTAATTCTATTCATTGAGATCTTAATCCAGAAAGATGGCAGCTTTTGAGAATTTTTATTATCAGCAGCAAGGCTGGCCCCATTACTACCCTGAACCTCAAGAGACGAGCCAAAGTTCATTTATGTCAATGGAGGACATCATCAAGTCACTTGTGCAGAGCATGATGACTATTCATCAAGAGTCACACTCCAACATCCAACTTTTAACAACTCAAGTTGGAAATTTGGCAACTCAGCTCGGAAGGTTGACTCAAGTTGTGGCAAAGATGAAGGATGATTTTGAAAGACCGCTACCCCAACTGAAACCGACTCCAGTGGCTAATGTGAGTGTCATATCCACGCTGAAAGGAGGAACGAAAGAGGAGCCCTTTTGCTCAGGAATCGTGACCACGGATGAGCAAAAATGGAAAGTCGAGAACCAGTGTTTGCAGGTTTGGACAAAATTTTGCGGGTCAGTTCTTGGTGAATACCCTTTGGAAGCGATTCCTGTTGATTACACTCCTCCACCTCGTGATCCTAAGAAGCCACCTCCTCACCTTCCTAAGAAGCTAAAAGTGAAGAAGAAGTCGGAGCCCGATATGGAGCCGCGCAACTCCATAGGTGAGCATAAGGTAAATCTCTCTTTACTTAATCTGATGCATGTTGTGCCTAAATTTGCTAAATATATGAGATGTTTATGTTGGCCTAGGAAGAGGAAGAAATTGACAGGAGTAATTAATTTGAATGAACATGTGTTTGCTGCATTCGAAAGGCATTTGCCTGAAAAATGTAGTGACCCTGACATGTTTAGTATTCTTTGTGATATAGGTTACTCTAGGTTTGATCACTACATGATAGACTTAGGCTTATCTATTAATGTGTTACCCTACTATGTGTATCAATTGCTAGATCTTGGACCTTTTCTTGAAACTGATTTAGTTATTCAATTTGCGAATGGATCCAAAGCTTATCCGAAAGGAATAGTTGAGGATGTTCTTGTGAAGGTTAATAAGATGATTTTTCCTGTTGATTTTGTGGTGTTAGACATTGGTTATGACATGCATGAGCCCCCTATACTGTTAGGTAGGCCTTTTCTTAAGACTGCTAACATCCGAATCATTATGAGTAGAGGTATTGTGTCTGTGAAGTATGGGGGTGATAGGGTGATATTTAAGATGTTTGATCATAAGATACACCCTCCTAATAGCCAGTCTGTGATGTGTTCTGGATTAAGTGGTATTACATGACTATAGTAGCACAATGTTGGGCCAACGACATTAACCAAGGCGCTGCTCGGGAGGCAACCCGAGGTAAGTAGTTCTTAATTCAGTTTTTTTCCTTGTGTTTTTTTTTAGTTTGTTTCGTATTTTAGACTAACTTGCAGGAAGGAGACCCGCAGCCAAATTGAAGACAGTGTTATCCAAGCACCAACAACGTACGTCTTCCTATTTCCCTGCAATAAAAAAAAACGAAAAAAAAATCAAAAAAAATCAAAAAAAAAGTCGGAAAAAAAAAGTTCTACCGAAGGCTAGCTGTCCAGAGTTACCCATGGAGAGAAGGTGCACATCATGTTGCCAAAGAGGAGACATTAGCCCCACACATTAATTGGCAACGATGATGGCCCTACATTCGACAGCTGAGGAAGAGGAACACTAGAGCCCCATCACGATTATATATGGGCTCCACCATGTGTTCGTAGAAGGCTGTGCAACCCCGACTTATTTTCTATTCCACTACACCCTACAGTGGACTCATTTTGGTTGCACGGTAAGAATTGATTTTGAAGACCCGCCGCAACACCAGAGACATGAGTTTTCTTTGATTTACCGCCAGCAACAACTTCCAAGTCCAAGCCAACTCAGCGACGGTTGTGAGTACTTTTCTGCCCTTCATTGTGCTTCATTCTTTTCTTTTCTTTTGTCTTTCATTACATTGAGGACAATGCAATGTCTAAGCATGGGGGAGTGGTCTATACTTGCGAGTCGCTGAGGAGAAAAAAAAATAGAAAGAGAAAAAGCCAAAAAATTGAAAAAAAAGGCAAAAGAAAAATCCTGGGATAAGTCGAAAACCCGAAAGGGCAGCTTAGGTAATAAGCAGGTGGCTTGGACCAGCATTAGGTTGGGGTAATAATTGGTCAAGAGTGATGTGAGTTTATGTGTGCCCATCTATTGAAAAATGAAATGAGTGGCTTGGTGAAAATCCGAAAGGGCGCCTTGGCAAAATGAGTGAAAAAGAAGAAGAGTGATTTTTAGGAATCATCATTTTACCTGGCGTGGTGACATAAGAAGAGGTGATATAAGGAGGATTTGGGTAGGTCTCTCTGGGAGGTATAAGAAGATAGATGGAGGCTAGGATTAGATTTTTATTCACTCTATGGTGTTCGGGTTAAGCGTGGAGGAAGTACTCTGCTTCCTTTACGTTGATTATTTGTGTTATGTTGATGGGGTGTGTTGGAGGTGTGTTGCATGTGTTGGGTTCAGATTTGTTTATGCTTCCTAAGACCTTTGAATTTCATGATTAGGAGTATGTTTTTATTAGCTTACTCGCGGACGAGCAAGGTCTAAGCATGGGGGAATTTGATGCACTCTACTTTGTATAGCGTAACTAGGACTTGTTAACACATTATTGGAGATGTATGGAGGAGTTTTAGGGGTTATTCTGTAATTCAGACGATAAGTGTTGAAGTGAAGAAATGCAAAGAATTACAGGAGTTGGAGCCTTGGAAGAAAAAGTGAAGACGGAGTTACAAACGAAGGAAAACAGTGTTGCAGAGAACGAACCGCGGGCGCAGGAAATTACCCGCGATCCCTGGTTAATCAATCGAAGTTGAGCATATAAATTGAATTCGGGCTTGGTGTTTTTAATAATATGAACCAGTCTATATTAAATGAAGCAGGCCGGCCTATTAAATAAGGCATGGAATTGGAACAGGCCGGCCCACAAATGGAAGAAGGCTGAAGCCCACGTAGGAAGACGCCAGCCCATGCGAAAGGAGAGAGATGGAGTTGCTGACGCAGGCGCTGACAGGTTGATGACATCACCGTGATGTAAGTGCGCTGACGCATCTGTTGGATTGAGCGATGGGCCATTCGTTGGGCTGCCTTGGAGCTGGGCCGCATGGCTATTGGTCTGGGCCGCATGAGTGGGCCTTGACTGTAACACCCCCAAAACTTAACCCTTTTGGAAAGGTATTACCTCCAGTGACCCCAGTGTTCCTTACCGAGATCACCCAAGGCTTTACCATAAAAATACAAGTTATGAAATGCGATTGATACACAATGATCAAGCATTAAATTCCAAAACAAAACATTGTCAAGGAAACAAGAGTTACGGGATTACAACCCAATTCCGAATAGGTCAAAACATAGTTTAAACCAAACACAGCGGAAGACTAAGAAAGTACATTACAATCGGAGTTATTGTCCAAAGGATCATAACCTGATTAAAGAAATAATTAAAACATTCAAAAACCACCGCCGACTCCATAGTCCTTCTAATCTTCTGAGCTACTTCTTAACTGATGTGCCGAATCGAACGGATGACACCAGCCAACCATGCAAGGGAAAAATATTGGTTGGTTAGTCTAAATGAATAGACTAGCAAGGGTATAAAGCAGACTGGTTTGAAGCAGTTGTATTAGGTTAGACTCTTCGTCCCTCGAATAATAATCGAGTACGCTTGTCAACCACCATACTCCTACTGGAATAAATAAGAGGTATGCACAAGAGAAGATTCTGGAAGACTAAATCTTCACAGAAATCGATTCGAAAGAAGACTCCAACTGAAATGAGTCTTTAAGGAAGTATGACAAATCTGGAGAGTTACAGAATTAAACAACAATGATTTAAAACTGACTGAGATGCTTCGGTTCACGACCAACCTCATCGCCTATAGCGAATCCAGATTGGAAAGAGAACGTACTACATTCAAGTCAAGACGAGTTTTCCCAGCTGCACTGAACTTAGCTGCACTACTCGCCCAAGGTGTATTAATTATGTGCGTCAAGGTAGCACTTATCTGATTTATGTTTCAAAACACCCATCATGTTATAGACTTTTACATGTGTACCACACCAGTGGGACGACACATCTTAGTATAGGTTTCGTCGAGAGTGACGTATACCAAAAGGTTTGTGACACCAGCTAAGTGTCCTGTCTCTACACACTTGTGAAAGAGACCGATCATGATCATAAAATAGTACCAGATGGGGATGAGCCACCCCGATACCAGATTGTAAAGAAACGACTGGACAGAGTCTGAGTAACGTTCCTATTTAACAGTGCTAACTAAACAGTTATAGCACAACAACAGTTACAGGATAAATCCACATAAAGGCCTGAAAGGCGATCACAGATAATAGCGTTGTTCTAACAGATATACAACCTATTATATGATTTTCAAAACAGTTTATTAAAACCGTTTCCAGACAAACAGAATATTCATTCCAAATTAATTACTCAGATAAACTACTGATAATTAATGTAAATATGGAACGAAAGAGCAAGAGCAAACCGCCACTTGCCTTACTCCGCAGAATAGTCTAAAGACGTCAACTGGATTCTGGGCTCGACACGGTATAGTTCCGACAGCACAACAACCTTCGAGTCGACCCATAAAAGGAACCCTAAGTTAGATCCGACATAAACAGTATGAATCTAAACACGGAGAAAGATCACGAAAGGAAAGACGCCACGACGACAACCGACCAAGCCAAAGCCACGAAGGCATTCTGGGCACTGGCGGCGGTCGCCGTTCTTGGCGGCGGTCGCCGTATTCATCACGGCGGTCGCCGTGAAGAACACGATCGACAGAGACGAGAGAAATCTCACCAAAACAAAGCGCGTTTCGACCCCTTTCAGCCTGGCTTGGTTTCTGACCTTCCAAGGCAACCACAAGGCTTCGCAAAGGCTGCTGGAAACACCACTACAACACCGACGAAAGCTTCAAAATTTCCGGCGAAGGCACAACTCCGGCGAGAAGTGAATTTGGCAGAGGTTTGGTGCTTGGATGGCTCAAAACCTCTCCCCCAGCACCTCCTTTTATAGCCAACACATCTGGAGTTCGAAGACGAGGGCCTAGAGCTACTGCGGCGCTCGCCAGAAACAACGCCGACGACCAACGGGCAACGACTGCTGGGCAATGATGACGGCACTTACGGCGGTCGCCGTAATTTACGGCGGTCGCCGCGGCATGACACATCAGCTGCCTCTTCGGGTGTTGGAACGGCGGGTGTCGTATCTTTACGGCGGTCGCCGTGCTTGGGTCTCACGACGGCGGTCGCCGCGACTTTACGGCGGTCGTCGTGACCCTTTTTCCCGCCCGTTCAGCTTTGAACGGATAAGACATTAAACCGGGATAAAAATTATCGTACGCGAACGACAATTAAAATCTAAGGCACCTTGTCTGTATATTATTTCACTGAGAAAAATATTACAGATACAGAGCACATTACAGAATGTCTCAAGCTACCTGAATTAAATCCGACGTACACAACGGGTACTCGGGAAAATTCCATAATTCCCAAAATAACCTTACAAAAATACGGGGTATCACATCTCCTCCCCCTTACAAGAAGTTTCGACCCCGAAACTTAGGTCGAGAATAACTCGGGAAAACGCCTGAGCATATCTGACTCGGTTTCCCACGTCTCCCAAGTAACTTCTTCGGTCCCTGACTTGGACCACAGCACTCGTACCAAAGGTACGATCTTGTTGCGCAAATGCTTCTCCCGACGCTCCAAAATGCGCACGGGCAACTCTTCATAAGTACCATTAGCTTGAATCTCGATGTCCTCGTAACTAAGTACATGAGACTCATCTGGTACATACTTTCTTAGTAAAGACACGTGGAACACGTTATGCACCGGGTGAGCCGATGGCGGCAACGCCAAGCGGTACGCTAGAGATCCAACTCTATCCAAAATCTCGAATGGTCCCACATAGCGAGGGTTAAGCTTCCCACGCTTACCAAATCTGAAAACTCCTTTGGATGGCGATACCTTGACAAAAACATTATCACCGACCTCGAACTCGACAGTCCTGCGCTTCCGATCTGCGTAGGACTTTTGTCGACTCTGAGCGGTCAACATCCTTTGTCTGATCAAAGCAATGTCTGAAGCCGTCCTTTCGACCAACTCTGGTCCAAGCAGAATTTTGTTGGCATTATCGTCCTAACAAATCGGAGATCTGCATCTGCGACCATACAAAGCTTCAAACGGAGCCATCTTGATTGTAGCATGCCAGCTATTGTTGTATGTGAACTCAATCAGACTCAAGCTGTCCTCCCAGCTAGTCGGACGATCGAGCACACAAGCTCTAAGCATATCCTCCAGAGTCTGGATGGTCCTTTCAGACTGGCCATCTGTCTGAGGATGAAATGTTGTACTGAACCTCAACTCGGTTCCCATAGCCTTATGAAGTTCCTTCCAGAACCTTGACATGAAACGGCCATCTCGGTCCGATACAATGGTCTTAGGAATGCCATGTAAGCGGACAATCTCCTTCTGGTAAACTTCGGCTAGCTTCTGGGTTTCCCATGTGGTCTCGATGGCTATGAAATGAGCACTCTTCGTAAGCCTAGATAGCATCTCTCTGACTTCGAGTCTTGGGTAGCCCAGTGACGAAGTCCATGGAAATGTCCTCCCATTTCCATTCTGGCACGGGGAGAGGTAGCATCTCACCACCTGGTCTGCGGTGTTCGATCTTGACTTTTTGGCAAGTTAAGCACTTTGCCACAAAGTCTGCTACGTCCCACTTCATGTTTGGCCACCAAAACTTCTTCCTGAGATCCTTGTACATCTTGCTAGAGCCAGGATGCACAGAATAAGCAGATGAATGAGCTTCTCTCATCACCAACTGACGAAGACCTTCTGTGTCAGGCACACAGATTCGATCCTGAAACCAAAGTGATCCATCATCCTGAACCACAAAACTGGGAGCTTTCCCATCCATCACTTCACTGCTTAACTTTACCAAGATGATGTCATCGACTTGCTTTTCTTTGATTTGATCCAGCAGTGTAGCCTGAATCTCCATCATACTCAGGTACCCTCTACGCTAGTCATATAAGACTTCAATGTCGCATGACTCTTGGTTTAGCTTGGTCTGAGCAGTAAGTAGAGCAACTACAGTCTCATGTGTTGTCTTCCGGCTTAGTGCATCAGCTACTACATTAGCCTTGCCCGGATGATACAACAACTCCATGTCGTAGTCCTTGAGCAACTCTAGCCAGCGGCGTTGTCTCATATTTAACTCCTTCTGAGTAAATATATACTTGAGACTTTTGTGGTCGGTGAAGACTTGGCACCTTATATCGTAGAGGTAATGCCTCCAAATCTTCAGCGCAAAGACAACCGCTGCTAACTCAAGATCATGGGTCGGATAGTTTTCTTCGTAAGTCTTGAGTTGTCTAGATGCGTAAGCAATGACTCTGCCCCTTTGCATCAAAACACAACCGAGACCACACTTGGAAGCATCACTATAGACCACATAATCGTCATTCCCCTCTAGGAGTGCTAACACGGGTGTCGAGGTCAACCGTCGCTTCAACTCCTGGAAACTGACCTCGCACTTGTCATTCCAGACAAACTTCTTGTGGACCTTACGGAGTAGATTGGTCATAGGTAGAGCGATCTTTGAAAATCTTTCTACGAACCTTCTATAATACCCGACAAGTCCAAGAAAACTGCGTACCTTCTTCACGCTCTGGGGCTGTGTCCATTTGGCCACCGCTTCAATCTTTTGGGGATCAACCATAACCCCATTTTTATTGATCACGTGGCCTAAGAAAGCCACTTCCTTTATCCAGAATTCACACTTAGACAGTTTAGCATAAAGCTGATGTTGTCTAAGGATCGACAAGGAAATCCGTAGATGTTCATCGTGGACTTCTTCATTCGGAGAATAGATCAAGATGTCGTCGATGAAAACCACCACGAACTTATCCAAGTACTGGTGAAAACATCGGTTCATCAAATCCATAAAGACAATTGGAGCATTTGTAAGCCCAAAAGGCATCACTACGAACTCGTAATGACCATATCTGGTCCTAAACGCAGTTCTAGGAATGTCCTGCTCCCGAATCCTGAGTTGATGATATCCAGATCTTAAGTCGATCTTGGAGAAAACATTTTCTCCCTGCAATTGGTCCAACAAGTCATCAATCCTAGGCAAAGGATACTTGTTCTTGATCGTCACCTTGTTCAACTCTCGATAGTCGATACAAAGTCGGAACGATCCGTCCTTCTTTTTGACGAATAATACCGGAGCACCCCACGGTGATGCACTCGGCCTGACATAACCTTTATCAAGAAGATCTTCAAGTTGATTCTTCAATTCTTGCATCTCAGCCGGAGCCATCCGATACGGTGATTTGGAAATCGGCGCCGTACCAGGCTCGAGATCAATAGAAAACTCAACGTCACGGTTCGGGGGTAATCCTGGAATTTCTTCCGGAAAGACATCCGAAAATTCCCTAACTACAGGAATATCAAGAACCTCAGGTCCATCCTTCTCGGGCGAATCCAAGTAGCAAAGGTACCCGACACATCCTTGTCGTAGTAGCTTAAACGCAGCCATCGTATTGATCAGCTTGCCGTTATCAGCGTCATTTCGACCTTTGAACTTGCACACGAATTGGCCCCCGGATGACACCGTCACCGTTCTTGAACTGAAGTCGATCACCGCCTTGTGACGCGTCAGCCAATCCATACCGAGGATAATGTCGTATGGAGCCATGGCTATGCAGATTAAATCTGCCTCGAATTCCTTACCCTGAATGGTAATCGGAAAGTCGGACAAATGCTTGGTTCCCACCAAACGTTCTCCATTAGGAAGATTAACGATGAAAGGGTCGCACGAATCGTTGCACACTAAGTCTAACTTGCTAACACAGCTATCCGAAATAAAGGAATGCGTAGCACCAGAATCAAACAGAATGCACACTGAAGTAGAATGAAGGTATAGAGTACCTTGAGCAATTGGAGCGTTGGGTCCATCTGCCTCACGCATCTCGTACAAGCGTTGTCCCTAACTTCCAGAAACAGTTGGGGCCTTTCCCCTGTTCTGAGCAGTCGTCTGCACTGAAGGGCTAGGAGTCTCGGCAGGCTTAAACCTAGGTCGGTTGCTCTGATGAACTGACCCTTGCTGCGACTCTACTCCCTTCTGCTTCCCCTGCTTGCAGAACTTTTGCAGATGACCATCACGTCCACACCCAAAGCATGGCCTCTTCTCCCTCCGACACTCAGTGCTCTTGTGCCCAGCAGTACCGCAGTTATAACACTGAACTGTACTCCTGGTCTGCCCTGACTGCTGAGTCGATCCTCCTTGCGTCATCTCTGTCTTAGCTCTGCCGGATTTGGCGAAGTTAGACGGTGGCGCAGGGCGCTTAAAACCACCTCCCTGGTTCTGATTCTACATCGACTTTTGTCGGTTGCGCCTCTTGGTCGACTCCTCGAGAGTTACTTCCAGCTTATAGGCACAATCCACATACTGCTCCAAGGTAGAGCATGTGTGGTGCACCATTAATGGCTTGATATCCGGGTTCATCCACTCGTGGAAGTACCAGATCTTTTAAGCCTCGCTGGTGATCTCGGCAGTGGCGTATTGTAGAAGATGGTTGAACTTAGATGCCAACTCGGTCACTCTCAGACCATCACTCTGAGGGTACAAGAACTCTTTATGCTTCTCCTCTCTCATAGCACGAGAGAAAAAGCGATCAACCATCTTGGTCTTAAACATCGACCAAGTCAACACTGGGCTCTCAGCCAAACCAGTGCTCTCCCACCACTCGCTAGCCTCCTCCTTCAGCTGAAGAGAAGCGATATGGACCTTCACGGCCTCCGTACACTCCACGTTCCTGAACAACCTCTCCATATGGGAGAACCAATGAGTTACTGCCACTGGCTCCCATTTCCCGTTATAGCAATCGGGTCTCATGGAAGTAATGGTCTTAAGAGCGCGACCATAGCTGTCCCTTGCCCTAACGGCAGTCTCCTGTATCACGGGATTTCTGGGTTCCACAATATCAGGAACCGCTGCGTGAATAGGCACTTCTTGTGCTTGAGGCGCACTTGCTCTCAAGACATCTGCAATAGCCTGCATCACGATCCTACGGATCGCCTCAACAGCTGCAGCGTCAAATAGTGTCGGCGCCTGGGTCTGATCCTGACCTTCATGCCTCTGCTGGACGCGAGACTCAGACTCGTGTTCATCATGAACACCTCTCCCTGCTGGTCTTGGGTTTTGGCTAGTCCCAGCACCGGCTCGAGTTGAATTCCTCGTGCTTCTTGGGTTCACCATCTATTTACCGATCAAATTCCAAGCATTCAATACATTAATATTATGCAATATACTTATGCAATATACCAACGTAAATAAATTACTCAGAATAGATCAACTTGGTATTTTATAGATGAACCTTTGAATCCTTACACAAGTTATACATAAGTTTATCATTCGAGCGTTTGGACAACATTGCTCGAAGATATAAGTGTTTCTCAGAGTACTTGTCGCAATACTGAAATATTACACAAAGTACAACTTGGAATACTAAGAAACGAAACTACTACGATAGGAAACGCCATTCCTCCTCAAGGCGTTCCAAAATGTCTCCCATACGACTGGCTACTCGTGCATGGTCTCTTCGGGCTAGGCTCACCATCGAGCTCTGGCGATGGGTTTCGCACCCTGCTTGACCTTGCAGCACATAGTCCTAGCTCAGTCATGGTAAAGTATGGGCCGTCCATGACTGGTCCTCCTATTTCAGCCCTCCTCTGAGTACTGGCGATCAGCTCATCCCTCTGACGCTGCTGTTCTGCGGAGATTACCTCGCTCTGGCGGAGAATCTCCTGCAGCTCGAATTCCGACCTCCATCTCCTTGGAGTAGGGATAGGCTGAGATTCCCTGTCACTTCTCCCAATACCGTACTCGGTATACAGTGCCTCCCAATCAACTTTTGACATGGGTGCGTACTCTGGCACTGGTGACAATCCTGTACCGGGCTCCTGATTCTGCCCTCCAAGGTCCAACTCTGGATCCTCTTCTGGATCATCCTCTATGGGATCCTCGTCCTCAGGATCATCCTCGATGGGATCCTCATCCTCGGGGTCATCCTCGATGGGATCCTCATCCTCGGAATCATCCTCGATCATATCCTCGTCCTCGACAGGATCTTGCTCAAGCATCTCCTCTTCCTCCTCCTCGTACTCGATCTCCTCGGGAATTGGTCCCAGCAGAAAGTCGTCTTGGTAAACCCCTTATTCATACCTTGATAACTCATCTTCCTGCTCCCATTCCTGTACTTCCTCCACCCTTGGTGGCGGCACAGGTGCAGGTCTAGGGACCATAGCATTCCTGGCTACAAGGACAACTGACTCGGGGAGAACGTGTTTGACATCTTCGGGTGGGCTACTCGGGCCTCCAACCTCGAAACATCGCTGAGGTAACGGAAAATCTAGCCTCGGCTGATCCGACTTGGCGTCTTCTGACCCCCTACCAATAGAAAAGCAGACACCCATCCTATCGAACAATAAGGAAGGAATTAGTCTTTCTAGACATAGAAGCAAGCTTACTATATCAGACTATAAAGAAGACACGACTATGAATGGTGTTTTTAAATTCTTTTCAGAATGAAAATTCAGAACCCTCTTTAAAACATTTCGAAAATGAATAAATGGTTTATAAAAATTCCAAACTCGTTTTAAAACCTGGCTCTGATACCACAACTGTAACACCCCCAAAACTTAAACCTTTTGGAAAGGTATTACCGCCAGTGACCCCAGTGTTCCTTACCGAGATCACCCAAGGCTTTACCATAAAAATACAATTTATGAAATGCGATTGATACACAATGATCAAGCATTAAATTCCAAAACATAACATTGTCAAGGAAACAAGAGTTACGGGATTACAACCCAATCCCGAATAGGTCAAAACATAGTTTAAACCAAACACAGCAGAAGACTAAGAAAGTACATTACAATCGGAGTTATTGTCCAAAGGATCATAACCTGATTAAAGAAATAATTAAAACATTCAAAAACCACCGCCGACTCCATAGTCCTTCTAATCTTCTGAGCTACTTCTTAACTGATGTGCTGAATCGAACGGATGACACCAGCCAACCATGCAAGGGAAAAATATTGGTTGGTTAGTCTAAATGAATAGACTAGCAAGGGTATAAAGCAGACTGGTTCGAAGCAGTTGTATTAGGTTAGACTCTTCGTCCCTCGAATAATAATCGAGTACGCTTGTCAACCACCATACTCCTACTGGAATAAACAAGAGGTATGCACAAGAGAAGATTCTGGAAGACTGAATCTTCACAGAAATCGATTCGAAAGAAGACTCCAACTGAAATGAGTCTTTAAGGAAGTATGACAAATCTGGAGAGTTACAGAATTAAACAACAATGATTTAAAACTGACTGAGATGCTTCGGTTCACGACCAACCTCATCGCCTACAGCGAATCCAGATTGGAAAGAGAACGTACTACATTCAAGTCAAGACGAGTTTTCCTAGCTGCACTGAACTTAGCTACACTACTCGTCCAAGGTGTATTAATTATGTGCGTCAAGGTAGCACTTATCTTATTTATGTTTCAAAACACCCATCACGTTATAGACTTTTACATGTGTACCCCACCAGTGGGACGACACATCTTAGTATACGTTTCGTCGAGAGTGACGTATACCGAAAGGTTTGTGACACCAGCTAAGTGTCCTGTCTCTACACACTTGTGAAAGAGACCGATCATGATCATAGAATAGTACCAGATGGGGACGAGCCACCCCGATACCAGATTGTAAAGAAATGACTGGACAGAGTCCGAGTAACGTTCCTATTTAACAGTGCTAACTAAACAGTTATAGCACAACAACAGTTACAGGATAAATCCACATAAAGGCCCGAAAGGCGATCACAGATAATAGCGTTGTTCTAACAGATATACAACCTATTATATGATTTTCAAAACAGTTTATCAAAACCATTTTCAGACAAACAGAATATTCATTCCAAATTAATTACTCAGATAAACTACTGATAATTAATGTAAATATGGAACGAAAGAGCAAGAGCGAACCGCCACTTGCCTTACTCCGCAGAATAGTCTAAAGACGTCAACTGGATTCCGGGCTCGACACGGTATAGTTCCGACAGCACAACAACCTTCGAGTCGACCCATAAAAGGAACCCTAAGTTAGATCCGACATAAACAGTACGAATCTAAACACGGCGAAAGAACACGAATGGAAAGACGCCACGACGACAACCGACCAAGCCAAAGCCACGAAAGCATTCTAGGCACTGGCGGCGGTCGCCGTGAAGAACACGGCGGTCGCCGTGAAGAACACGGTCGACAGAGATGAGAGAAATCTCACCAAAACAAAGCGCGTTTCGACCCCTTTCAGCCTGGCTTGGTTTCTGACCTTCCAAGGCAACCACAAGGCTTCGCAAAGGCTGCTGGAAACACCACTACAACACCGACGAAAGCTTCGAAATTTCCGGCGAAGGCACAACTCCGGCGAGAGGCGAATTTGGCAGAGGTTTGGTGCTTGGATGGCTCAAAACCTCTCCCCCAGCACCTCCTTTTATAGCCAACACATCTGGAGTTCGAAGACGAGGGCCTAGAGCTACTGCGGCGCTCGCCAGAAACAACGCCGACGACCAACGGGCAACGACTGCTGGGCAACGATGACGGCACTTACGGCGGTCGCCGCGGCATGACACATCAGCTGCCTCTTCGGGTGTTGGAACGGCGGGCGCCGTATCTTTACGGCGGTCGCCGTGCTTGGGTCTCACGACGGCGGTCGCCGCGACTTTACGACGGTCGCCGTGACCCTTTTTCCCGCCCGTTCAGCTTTGAACGGATAAGACATTAAACCGGGATAAAAATTATCGTACGCGAACGACAATTAAAATCTAAGGCACCTTGTCTGTATATTATTTCACTGAGAAAAATATTACAGATACAGAGCACATTACAGAATGTCTCAAGCTACCTGAATTAAATTCGACGTACACAACGGGTACTCGGGAAAATTTCATAATTCCCAAAATAACCTTACAAAAATACGGGGTATCACATTGACTTAAGTAAATGAAGAAGAATTGATGTGGACCGGCCCGAATCACAAGCAAGCAGCACATTAATCCACACGAGTCGGATGATTTGTTTCTCGTTTTCTTAATTTCTTAATTTCTTCTCTTTTATTCTTTTTCCTTTTTATTATCTTTACCATATTTTTAGTATTAGGTAATTATACTCTCTAGATTTATCATAGGCAGACCTAGTTTTCACTCTACATTCTATTGTTGTTTTTCGCACCTTTTGCTCAGGCAGACAATTGAAGCCTTTGGTTGATTTGATTGTGAGGTTATTCCTTTACTCTTTCTATGATTGTTTTAATTCTCTCTCGTGCTTAATCTCATTGATCGTATATCGATTCCCCTTGATTTGTTGATTAGGATATCAAATAGCTTGTTAATAGTAGTCCCCTCTAGCCTGACAACCTAGAGAAGATTAGTATTATGCTATTGGTTCCCATTTTCTATACAACCTGTTGAGATTGTTATTGATCATACTACTAAGGATTGGAGGAGACTGGTTGAGAATCTTGATCCCTTAGTTTGTGTAGAGAATTGATTGTATGTTAAATGCTGACGGGTTGTTAAGTATTGCATACACCTATCTATTCCTGAATTCATTGATGTTGTTAGATTCAATCTAGAAGGTCTTCTAAGTTATTTGATAGTTAGGGTTATCAGGACTGGTTGGACTGATAATTATATCAGAACAGGGATTAGGACATTCATGAGTATTGAGGACTAGGAATAATCATTGATCGATCTATCAATCTGAAGTGTGGATATTTGTTTGGCTGAGCTATTTTCCCGATTTGATTTCAAGTCTTTGCTTTTATTTATTTTGATTGTTTTTAAACCAAAACCCCCCTTGGTTACTTGTTGGTATACAATTGCATCGTTGGAATAGTATTTGATTCTCTGTGGGATTCGACCCTTACTTGCCTATTCTACTAGTTTAGGTTTGTTTAGGATTATTTTGTTTAGGCGCCTCGACAACGCCTATCAACATGGTATGTGCATAAAAAATGACCTTCCTAAATCTTGGATTGTAAATCCAAGGTTAAAGTTAACCTAAAGTCTAAATACATGCACGTACATAGCATAACTAATTCAAAGGCATATAGCCTTAATTATAACATCAGTCATTCAAAATATACACAATTACTTAATCATTTTTACAGTCATCCAAAATTACAAGTTTTCATAGCAAAGTGATCCTTTAGAGTTTGTCACTTAGTCTCTGGCTTGATCTCCATATGTCAGATTCAACTTGGTCCTTGTAATCATTTTTCTCTTGGGGTTTCAAATCGGGTAGAGCTTATTTGTTGAACTTCCTCTAGCAGTCGAGGTCTAAGATTGCACATGACTATCAACAAAAGCATTCACCTGCTTTGATTACTGAAAAGACCAAACAGAATGCATGACTGTCAATGCAAACATTTGATGCCAAACATAAAAAGAATTTAGTGAAAATGAATGCCACACCATAGTAGGGACTTGTGCAGTGGAACTTTCGGTTGGATTTAAAGAAGGTTTATTTGCCAGGATCTCTTCTAGTAAATCCCAACCAACAACTTCATCTCCCAATACAAAAAAAGTATACTTAGTAATAAAAAGAAAATAAAGCAATGCAGAACTTATCATTTTTGTACAATGTACATGGTAACTTAATGTCATTAGGTTCCCCCATATATGGTACATTTGAGTAAGTAGATTGGCTACCATAAACTCATGCATGTCATGGTCTCACCTAACATTGAACAACTTCTAGTACCAAGAGGTTTAAACTAAGTGAAACTAAAATTACAACCAAATGAGTAACACAAAATTCTAAGTGTAACTTTCTGGTGTATCTTCTGTTCTTTGCAAGAATTTCTACAATTGTTTTCTTTTGGTGGCCATCCTCCTATATTACTCATTCTTCTTGGCTTAGGTGGATTTGGAGCAATTTTACATTTGTTCTTGTAATGGCCCTCTTCTCCACAGTTAGAACACTTGTTCTTGCCTTATCCCAATGTAGTTTGTTTTGTAGACTTCCCATCTCCTTTTTCCTTTTATCTAGATTTTCTAGGCCGCCTAGGCTGAACTACGAATTGTGGTGGCAATTGTTTAGGGTGATCAGTTATCTCCCATTAGTCCTCCTCAGGCATTATATGTACAGTCTGACTGTAAGCCCTCATATATATCTCCTTTGTATAATATCCATCCACAAACTTTTAACCCTTATTCCTCTTTTCAAAATGCAATAGATTGCATGAGAACAAGGGATTCCAATAAGGTCCAATTTGCTACATTCACAACTCCTTTCAGCTAGATCAGCCTCATATGTTTTTGGCCCTTGATCAACCTCTTATCTTTCACCTTCACCAAATGATAGGACCAAAACCTACCCATAAGCGTATGAGATCAGTTCTAGTTTTTCAAGTATCGTTCCCACGAAGACTATGTATTATCGATTGTAACTTGGACTGGTAAGCTAAGCTAAGCTAGAAGAAGGGAATTTCATTTAACTAATTACTAAAAAACAAGAAACAAATGCAAAAGATGATTGTAATCAATGGAGGAAAGACTTCTAAGGTAAGGGATGTCCACAACCATGCTTCAATAGACTCAACTAGATAAATGTCTGAATTTAGCATGCCTTTGTTGAAGGTAACTATCTTAGGTAATTACTAATTCCTCTTGGATGATAGCAAATGTGCCTAGATTCAATTAACATCCACTCTCGCGACTTACTAATTAAGGTCTAGACCCTTTGGGCACATAGAATCTAAGATCAAACTGAACTAACATCCAATCTCGTGATTTGTTAAATCTAAAATAATCTTAGAGTTTCTGTTAGGGCCCTTATGCCGTGTCGACGCGAGAGGTTAGACGTGTTGAGATGGAGAAGCATGGATCAACCTTGATGCTGATCAACAAAAGACGATGTGTCCATGACTGTCATGAAAACTGAATGCTATGCGACGCAGTGGAAAAGATATCATTTCCTAATATAGCGCGCATTAACATGGGAAGGTAGTGACAACTATCATGGCTTGCGCGTCAAGATTTATGCCCGTTACAGATAGACTTTCCTTATTTGATAGAAGAAAATATTGTCTACCATGTATATTTATCTTATCTTATGCTCCAAAATAAAATATCTTTCTATCCTTCTAGTAATATCATATTCCTTGTATAATCACCCTTGGACTCCTATATAAAGCGGGTGCCAATGCCTTGTAAGAGACACACAATCTCACGTATTCATATACTCTTGCAACCATATGAGTCGTACTTTATTCGTGACCAATCCATTCTTTCTTTACTCATTGTATAACCCTTGATCCTATACTTGACAAATAGGCGGATCATGTCACGATACGAAATCTGCCCAAAACAATTGGCTCCCACAATGGGGCTGAGAGTCAAAAAGGTTATACCTTCTTTCCAAACAACAATTTATCACCGATCGCACCATCATGTCCAACGACAAACCAACCAACAACGACACTCAAGTGTCCACTGATGTCACCGCAACCACGCCAACAACACCGCCTCAGATCATGCCCGATTTGGTCGATCAGTGCGGTTCAAGAGACCATTACACCGCTACTATGGTGGAATTGCGCGAGAAGATGCGAGCTTTGGAGGAGTCATGGGCCACCTAATCTCTTGTGCCAAAGCTGGGAAGAAGTCGCTCGAGCAGCCGAACAAGTTGGTGTACATGAAGGAACGACCCGCAACCAATAGACCCCGCCCTCTTGTTCACCGGCTCCAATCACCATCTTCGATGTTAGGTCTTGTAGAACACAAAGTCTAGATGCCAATATCACTACGCAACTAAGTTTATTTGTCAATTCAACAAATGACGATAAGTTGCAAGTAGATTGTGGCACAAATACACATTAGATGTAATATCCCACTTAAATTAGAAGGGTAATATGGTAATTTTAATTTGATAAAAATAAAATTATGAAGTTTATTTTATTTCTTTTAGAGGAGTAACTTAAATTTTCACTAACTTAAGTTCAAGAGTTAGGTTAAGATAATTTTGTACAAATTATCAAATGGGTTGTAAAAGTATAGTGTAGAAATAAATAAATAAGTATAACAATGAATGTAGTTTAGAATTTTAAAAATAATAATAAAGGTTATAAGGATATTATGTTTATCCAAGAAGGGATAAAATAATAAATATCCTAAGTATGTTATCTCTTTAAGCAAGGAATGGTCTCAAATATGATGAACCTTATGTTAATTATAATTTAGATAAACTTATCAATCTTAACCTAGATTATTTGAGTTAAGATTAACAAAATGTTAATCAAGATTTAAATATGGTTAATTTTATAGAGAGATGTGACTTAAGCTTAATTTTAACCTAAATTAATTTTTCTACACTATAAATTTGGGGTAAAATAATATTATGAACTTAGAATAATAAACTAAATAAGTTTGGGTAATTTTTGAATTTTTTGAAAAGTTACGTAAGGGCACTTTTCCCAACTTTAGAAAGTTGGGCAAACATGTGCAATTAGGCCAAATAAGGGGGGCCGATTGTAATTATAGGAAAGAGTCTTCTTCAACCTCCAGCCCACCATTTTCACGTGAGCTTCAAGCAGCCTTCAATGGAGGTATTTAGTAGGGAAAGATCACTCATCTAATGATTCGATCAATTTGGATTAAAATCAGCGGGATTGGCGGGATTTAGCCGCGCATCAAGTGTGTCGTTCGTTTGAACGAATTGAAGAATCGCGAAATTCGATCCTATCTGATTCAATTTGAGGGCAAGAAGCACGGGATCATGTTGATGGAATTCAAGGCTTCAAAGTACCTATATAAACCCCCTCAATCGACCTCTCAATTCACCCAATTGCATTCGAAATTCCCAAGAACCCTAAAACCCGACGTCTGTGTTCTGTACCTAAATTCGAGAGTGTTTGAGTTTTGTTCTTGCAATTGCATACACCATTGGCTTCTTCTCCTTGTCTAATTGAAAACCCCTCTTTCTCCGACGCCGGAAAACCACCTCCGAAGCCCAATTTTGAGCTTTTCCGACGAGTCACCACCGCGAATCCGGGGAGGAATTTGGTTGATCCGATTTTCGATTGGGGTATTTGTTTTATATTATTCTGGATTAATCTTGATTAATTTAATTAATCTAGATTAGTGAAAAATATGGTAGGATTAATTTGATTGTATGAAAGTTTAAATTTGAATTAATTATAATTTGTATAATATTATCTTATATTATGAATGGGTAAATTATAACCCTTCATTTAGATA
The DNA here is from genome assembly GCA_027886185.1 of Rheum nobile. Classification (NCBI taxonomy): domain Eukaryota; kingdom Viridiplantae; phylum Streptophyta; class Magnoliopsida; order Caryophyllales; family Polygonaceae; genus Rheum; species Rheum nobile. Next base: position 756,586 of record WOAB01000169.1, on the reverse strand, counting down.
ATATTTTGAGTTAGAAATCTTTAGTATTATAAATAAATTATTTGATCAGTTTATTTATGATATGATTATTTAGAATATATGACTAAGTAAAATTTAGAATCGTATAAATAATCGTTTTATCAAAAAGCCTTGAAATTGATTTATTTATGAGTTAAATAAATTTAATTAGAAACCGAGACATAGTATACTTCAAATTTAGATATTGAATAAATTATCTAATATCATTTATTTATTGTGTAAGATTTGGGTATGTCTCGGAATTGCGTTTGGAACGGAAATAAAGCAAGGAGTCAATTTGCTTTTCGAAAGCAACCATCTCCGATACGCCATTCATCTTCTTCGTGATTCAAGGCAAGTGGTGGTTCACTCTTGTCATTTCAGTTTATCATTTGATAGAAAATTACTATTAAAATTAATTGTTAATTAGATGGGTAATTTCTAAAACCTAATTAATGTTTGGGAACACTTGCGTGCTTTAAATAATTTTGTATCTATGATGATAGTTATTATTGATATATATATATAGTTACATATATGTATATATGATTATTGTTGTTATCGTCGTAATGACGGTGTTGCGTGTGGACTTTGTTTGTTATGTGTAGAATTTATAGTCATTAAGTATGGACTTTAATAGTCATATGTGTCAGGGATGTTATGGTCTTGCGAGGCATAATGATCTCTTTATAACTCGATATTAGTCGGAATAATTCCCTAATACTTTTAAGTTTATGACCATTGCTTCTTATCCACGTGTTAAGGATAAGAGGTGTTTAAGCACCTTGCTAGTGCAATTGGGTTGGATGTAATGTCGCCATGTGTTGTTCTCATAAGATAAGTGCTGTGAGCACATAATTAATAAACTTCGAGAAAGAAGTACAACTTGGAAACCGCTTGTGCTCTAGCTTAAGCGGGTCGTCTTTCCAATCTGGATTCGCATTATGCGGTGAAGTTAATCGGGTCCAATTATTCAATGGAGTTTTATATATGTTGTGTGTAATTTAAAACGATCTCAAACAAATCATATCTTCTTCCTACAATACTCACATTCATTTCGGGTATTCTCTTGCTGCATATCTCTTTTGTTCATCCTTCGTTTCAGTGGAAGTATTTTAGTTATATATCGTCTATCGGCTTTTACTCGAGAGACAATGATAGTAACTACATATGACCACATAGAACCTCACATAAAATACCCTTGTGTAGTCTTTCATTAGACTAACCAACCTTTTCTTTTCCTTGCATGGTTGGCTGGTGTCATCCGTCCTATACGGCACATCAGTGGTTGGTTTCAAACAACCTTGAAGTAACAAATCGAAGACGAAGGCTTGCAGTTGAAGATTTAAAGTGATATTATCTTTAAGGTTGTCTAGTACTAAATTAAATTTTCTTAAATAAATGTAATACTTAAATAAATTAGTCATGTATTTAGGGTTTATTCAAAAGTCTTCCGCTGTAATTTCACATTGTTTGTATTAACGTCCTTCTCAATTTACGAGAGGAATTCTAAATAAAAGAATTACGTACTTGTTATAAAGTCTTCCGCTGATTACTCTTTCATTATTTAATGTTTATTTATTTATTTACGCGTAATATTTCTGATTAAAGCCTAGGGTGACTTTGGACATTAAAGTCTGAGGTCACTGGCGTGTGGCACTACCGACGTAAGTCGGAGGTGTTACATTAGGTATGCGTAATTGATCCCCAAACGAGGTTGTCCCAGAAAGTAGAGTGGTCGACTGCGACCCATCGGGTAGCGTAATGAGAGTTGGAGCCGTGGTGGTGAGGTCGGTAAGGAGGGCCTTATTTCCAGTCATATGATACAAAGCACTCGTATCAAGTATCCATTGATTCAAGTGTTTACCCATTAACTTGTCGTTGTAGAAGTATTGGCACTGAATTCTTTAACATCTTGAAAACATGATTAAATTGTCCATCCGTGAGAGCTAGATTTAGGGCAGAGCGATCATGTTCATTAGGCAAGAAGGGTTGCAAAGAACCCGTGGAGCCTTGAGCAGCATTGGCTCGTCCATTATCACAACCAAGGTTAGAGGATCCACGACCGTGGCCACGACCACCCGTGCTTGATTGATTCTGAAGGAGTTCACCCCATCAATCTTGGAAGCCAATAAGTTTAAAACAAGAAGCCAACTCATAGCCATGTTTCCCATAATGATTGCATATCGATTTCTAATCCGATTGCTTTGATGAGCCGGGCAAATCTTTGATGGAGTTTGGTAGCAAGAGCGAGAGCATCAGAACGAGCAGTGCGCTGCATAGTGAGCGTCTGATGATGCTCATCCTGCACAACCAAGGAGTAAACCTTATTGAGAGGAGGTAACAGGTCTTGAGGGAGGATGTTGGATCGAAGATGAGCACATACATAGACATCCAAACCCAACAAAAATTGATCGACGTGTTTGTCGGCTCGTGCGGTGGTCAGCGAGGCAGCCCACTGGCATGGGCATTTACCACATGAGTAGCCTGAATGAGATAGATAGTTCTGAAGCTCATCCCATATGTAGCAATGGTCTGGCGTTTTGATCACAATGGTCTGGCGTTTTGATCACAATGAGCCAGTTCCGTACGGAGCTGATCGATGAATTCGAGGAGCATTCTGAATAGAGAAGTGTTGTTTAAGATCATCACAAAGGGTTTTCACTGATTCAGAGTAGGTTATCAAAGAGCGAAGTGATAGGTCGATTAAATGCAACACCCAGGCGACCAACATGGAGTTCATTTTGGTGCACAAATTCGTACAACTTAGTGGACAGGACTAGTTCGCATTTTAAGAGAAGTTCGTATTTTAAGAACAGTTCTCACCAGATCCGTTTACTCTAAAATAATTCTAAATAAAAGTACAAAACTAAGATAAATCATTTATCAAATATCTAAAAACACAATTATCAACCTAATGTGGTTGCAAATAAGACCACAATTGTAATGAAAATTTTATTTTTCATCAAAGTTGAAGTATGAATGTGACACAAAATTAGACAAATTTATCGTGTATGAGAATTACCCATTTAAAAGTCATATAATTTAATTTCACACATTTCTCCCAACTTATACCCTGACAACTCATACTGCTCAAATTTAGGAGTAAAACATATAAAAGATTTATAACTTTTTATTGCATATATTTATTAACTTTTCCTTTATTTTATTTAATCATATAATCACTTACAAATACATCATTAAAACCTTTCTTATTCTTTACAAAAGACATATTTATTTTTCATTTAGATATAATAATAAATTATACACTATATATTATATATCAAACCTACTTAGAAAACAAAATTTAAATCACCCACGGAAATTAAGCGAGTTATAACCTCAAATATATATATGCGTTGTGTATGGTAAGGAATCTTTAAGGAGTGGTCCATTCTAAAAACATGAACACTAAAACACTCCCAACGCCGAAACCCACCCCACCCCTCGAAACCCTAACTTTCTCTCGGCTACCGCAGCTACCTGATCTCATCCTTCACCCTCACCGCAAAATCTTTGATCAATTAATCCTAAACACTTCTCTGCTTCTCCAACTCGTTGCTTGGCTTGGATTCTCGGTGAAGGATTCGATATCTTGGGCGGGTTGTGGGGGGCGCTGTAATATCTGAGGATTGTAGAAGATAAATTTTGGATTATTTAGGATTTTGACGTCTTAATTAATTTTTGAGGAGTTGATATATTTTAGGATTATTATAATTATGATGGATTTCATAATTTGAACATTTGGGTTTGTCGTTTTGTGGAATAAAGGAAATTGGTTATTCGGGGATTATGATTTCCGTTTAGGATTATCTCGAATGTATCAATGGGTATACATAAATAGGCTTTGATATTTTTGAAATATTATCCCGAGATATGTATTAATATTTTATTTTGGGATAGAAATTCTAAGATATTTTTCTATTACTAGTTATAGTATGGATGTTGACAAGTATTAAGGATACGGAATTTGTATTAATGATAGAAATTATTTATGGGTAACCAATAGGGTATTCCAATTTCATATATATACATATATATTACAGTTTAAGGTATTTTATAACATAAAGAGATAAAATTAGTCCTAATCCTTATCTACTTATCTTTCTATTCTTATGTTAATTTCCTACAATTCTAGAAAATTCTCTAAACCCATATTTATTTTCTAATTTCAAGTTTATCTAAAAATCTCCTTAATTATTATTTAAATTTCATGTTTATCCTTTAAATTACTAGAAGCTTCTAATACGTATCATTAAATTAAATACCATACTTATCTTGTACTAATCTAGAGGCTTCTACTCTTCTCTATATACATAACCTTCCCCTCCTTCTTTTATTTGGTTTTGTTGGTCATCCTCTTTTTTTTATGTCATTGGTTGCCTCTCCCTACCTTTGGACGCACCACCATGGCATCCACCCTCCACCGCCATACACCTTCCTCCATGGCAGCCATGGCCATCTTTCTCCCACCAAACACAACCGGCCACCCCATGCCACCATGGGCCATGCTCACGGCCACCACCACCTTTTACCCTCCATGGCTATAGTTCTCCTTCTTCCTTCTCTCATGGCAACCATCTTCCTCCTTCATGTGCATCCATGGATCATGATATCAAGGAGCTTCTATCCTTTCCAAGAGCTTTGCATCCATCCTTGATTAGGATTTTGAAAGGTAAGTATTTATCTTAGAATTCTTAAGTATAATTCCATGATTTGGGAATCCTTGTTTAAAAGACGTAGTTAGGATGTAGATGATGATTAATAAGAGGATAATTGATGTCGTAATATGGCCTAGGAAGATTGAAGTTGAAGTTTGAAAGTGAAAGTTTGGAATTTGGGTAGAATTGTACACTTCTGGAAATTTATGGGTAAATTTAGTAATTACTGGAAAGTTGGGGCTGACTTCATAAAATGAGGAATTTCATTACGAATAAGAGGAACTTTACAGATCCTGATTTGGATATGTATATCAAAAGTTATGCCCAAATTTGTATTGTATTGTAAATCCAGGAATTTGCTGCAACTACACAAATCCGGATGTTGGGCCCATAAATGGTTATACCGCGAAGATTGCTCGACGTGAAACTTCTTTAAGGCAAGTTATTTGCGAATGTTTATGTGTGCGGCATAAATTTAGGTTATCTAAATATGCATGGATACTGTAGATATAATTATAAGTGAATGTCGTGTGATAATTGGTTGTCGTAGGCTAGATGAGAATGCCATGATATGCATGTGTTTTGGATATATATACATATATATATATATGTGGAGTTATCTTATGGATGAGTACAAGTTATGATGAATTATGTTTATGGATTCAAGTGGTAATATAGACTTATTGTAAATCATAATGGGTGATCTTGGAATAGTACGAGGTTATGTTAATCAACGTCTTCATATGTTAGATATAGACTTCTTGTAAAATGTCTTGATGTATGGAGTTGTTTTAGAATATATGATGTGGTTGATTATAGTCTTGAAATGGGATATGGTTGGTCGTGTTTATAATTGTATTCTATGAGTGATACTGTGTTGATGTTGTGTACGGACGAGTCGTAATATGGATTTGACATGTGGTACTGGGTATGTGTAAATTGTATGATGGGTTGATGTAGGTCCTTATGGTTGATTAATGGGATGGTGAGTTGTTGATGATCATTGGGATTGATCCGTGTGTTGTAGTGTTTTTGATGTTTATACCTTTGTGCATTTATGGTTTCTGATTTTTATACTTTTGCGGGTAAAGGTAGTTCCGAGCCCCGCCTAATGTGGAAATGGTTTTATACTCTTGCGGGTAAGGATGTTCCGAGCTCCGTTTGATTTGAAAATGGTTTTAACTGAATTCATCTTGTGTTACTCTTCCCGGTGTCCGGGTTGAGTAGGTCATGGGAGGTGCTTTACCTGTATTGGGAAGAGCCGGGTCGCCTAGCTAACGATGCCGTTGGCTTCCTGCGGGTAAAGGGCATACCCACTGTGTGGGTTACAAGGTACCTTCGCGTCCAAAAGTGCTTGGGCGTGTTTTCGAACGTTTTCGTAAATGTTATTTTACATTGAGTTTTCCTTATAAGAAAAGTATACACGGGTATAGGTTTTGAATAATGGATTGTAATCCCGATGATCTGTGATTCAGTAAGATACTTGGAATGACTATAATGTGATCTGTAATATAAAATAAATGTGACGTGAATATTGAGTATTTATGAGAATTAAGGTGATAGGTTCTGAAATATGTTATGAGGTTCAAATTGAATATTTATAGGAATTATTATGATATGATCTGTAATGTAGTATGTGGTTCAGTTAGGTATTTATAGGAATTACTGTGATGTGGTCTATAGTGTAATATGTGGTTTGATTGGGTGTTTATTGAAACTATTGTGATAAGATCTGTGTTGGACATCTAAGCTCAGATGGATACGTATTACAGAATTTGGGTTAACTGTTCATGAAGGTTTAGTTATTTATAGCATTGGGTTGTAGGTTATTATGGTATCTGCATAAAAGTGATTCCTTTATTTTTGCTACAGTACATATTCAATTCGCTTATAACTTGCTTAGTCTGAATATAGACTAACCCCTTGTGGGGCGTTACCGCTTATGTTTGCAGGATCAGGATACTAGGTAGCGCACCAGGAGTATGGAAAAGACCGGGCGACATGATGCGAGACTAGGATGGGGTTGGTTTAGGTTTTGGGTTCTTTCGCATTTATGGTAAATGTGTATTGAGTGAATTCTATATGATGGGTCGTGGTTGCGTCTGTGTACGCCGACCCATAAGTATACTAAATGATTAAGGAAATCCTCTGTTGATTTGGGTTTATATCTGGGATCTGTATTCGTTTGGGTTTAGAATTTTATAGGTTAAGTTCCTTTTTCTTTAATAGCCTAAGGGAGTTTCTGCGAGAAATTCCTGGGGTTGTAACCCTCAATAATGGTTAACTTGGGGCGTTACAGAAAGTGGTATCAGAGCTTAGGTTTCTAATTCCTGTGGGAATGGGTAGAATCAACATCATGTGTCGCATCGCCACCTCCATGCCTACTGCTTAGGTACTTAGTTAAGTTTTCCTCTTAGTAATGTTTGATGTTGATAGTTTAAACTTGTGGTTTTAGGAGGTTGAGCATAAGGCTATGAACTGGAAATCGTAGCATGGAAAGGTTATACGGGTAATCAGAAGTTATAAATTGAGGACTATTAGGTTTTCGCATTCGAAAGATTGGTGGATTTTATGGTGCTAGTATAAAACCTTGGGTCTCTTATGGGTTCTTGGAGCAAATAAAGTATGGGGATATTCTTTTAAGAATTCGTAATGCTGGGGTTTATAGGATTATATAGTTCTGACAATTTATAAGATACGATACGAGATACATTGGTTGAGGAATTGGTTATATTTTAAACTTTTGGGAGTAGTTTATCAAGGATGGATTGCTACTTGATCTGTAATTCATTTTTTATCTCTTTGAGCTTTCGTATATCCCTATGAGTTCCATGTCCATATATTATTTTCATTAACTATTTGTCGAGTCATTGGACTCCTACCGCTATGCGATCTTATTTGCAAGCATTTCCAATTCATATGTATGTGGAGGTTTACTTTTAAGTGCCCATATAATTGTTATAGTTAATAAGACAGTGAGCTGGATTGCCATGTTTACCCGAGGTTATTCTTGGAGTCACCTTAGTATCACTTTATATATATGAAATTTATTCTTGGGTGAATAGAGCTTCTGCTAGGATGATGTGAATATTAGGAATGATCTTATTAAGGATTATGAGTTATGACTTTGAAGAAAGTAAGTATAATTGTCTATGTCTTGACAGAAGGGAGTGTGTATATATTTAAGATAGTGCAAGCTTATGTATTTGGTGGAGGAATATTATCATTTGAGGATAATTTATCGTGGCATCAAGTTGGGAATTGAAAATAATACATACATTTGAGGAAAATATCATATTAAGGGACAAGTTATTGTGAGAATTCATGTTTTTAGGATTAGAATTTCGAGGGTACTTTACGATGAAATTCAGGAATAAATTGAAATTTATGACAGAAGGATTATTGAGGATTCAAGGATTGCATACTTGTGATATAGGTGACTATTGGGAAGTAGAAGGATTATAATTGGTTGCTATTGGGAATTACTGGAGATTCAGTTTCGAGGACGAAACTTTTTATAAGGGGGGTAGAATGTAATATCTGAGGTTTTTAGAATATAAATTTTGGATTATTTAGGATTTTGACGTCCTAATTAATTTTTGAGGAGTTGATATATTTTAGGATTATTATAATTATGATGGATTTCATAATTTGAACATTTGGGTTTGTCGTTTTGTGGAATAAAGGAAATTGGTTATTCGGGGATTATGATTTCCGTTTAGGATTATCTCGTATGTATCAATGGGTATACATAAATAGGCTTTGATATTTTTAAAATATTATCCCGAGGTATGTATTAATATTTTATTTTGGGATAGAAATTCTAAGATATTTTTCTATTACTAGTTATAGTATGGATGTTGACAAGTATTAAGGATACTGAATTTGTATTAATGATAGAAATTATTTCTGGGTAACCAATAGGGTATTCCAATTTCATATATATACATATATATTACAGTTTAAGGTATTTATAACATAAAGAGATAAAATTAGTCCTAATCCTTATTTATTAATCTTTATACTTATCTTTCTATTCTTATGTTAATTTCCTACAATTCTAGAAAATTCTTTAAACCCATACTTATTTTCTAATTTCAAGTTTATCTAGAAATCTCCTTAATTATTATTTAAATTCCATGTTTATCTTTTAAATTACTAGAAGCTTCTAATACTTATCATTAAATTAAATACCATACTTATCTTGTACTAAACTAGAGGCTTCTACTCTTCTCTATATACATAACCTTCCCCTCCTTCTTTTATTTGGTTTTGCTGGTCATCCTCTTTTTTTTATGTCATTGGTTGCCTCTCCCTACCTTTGGACGCACCACCATGGCAGCCACCCTCCACCGCCATACACCTTCCTCCATGGCAGCCATGGCCATCTTTCTCCCACCAAACACAACCGGCCACCCCATGCCACCATGGGCCATGCTCACGGCCACCACCACCTTTTACCCTCCATGGCTATAGTTCTCCTTCTTCCTTCTCTCATGGCAACCATCTTCCTCCTGCATGTGCATCCATGGATCATGATATCAAGGAGCTTCCATCCTTTCCAAGAGCTTTGCATCCATCCTTGATTAGGATTTTGAAAGGTAAGTATTTATCTTAGAATTCTTAAGTATAATTCCATGATTTGGGAATCCTTGTTTAAAAGAGGTAGTTAGGATGTAGATGATGATTAATAAGAGGATGATTGATGTCGTAATATGGCCTAGGAAGATTGAAGTTGAAGTTTGAAAGTGAAAGTTTGGAATTTGGATAGAATTGTACACTTCTGGAAATTTCTGGGTAAATTTCGTAATTACTGGAAAGTTGGGGCTGACTTCATAAAATGAGGAATTTCATTACGAGTATGAGGAACTTTACAGATCCTGATTTGGATATGTATATCAAAAGTTATGCCCAAATTTGTATTGTATTGTAAATCCAGGAATTCGCTGCAACTACACAAATCGGGATGTCGGGCCCAGAAATGGTTATACCGCGAAGATTGCTCGACGTGGAGCTTCTTTAAGGCAAGTTATTTGCGAATATTTATGTGTGTGGCATAAATTTAGGTTATCTGAATATGCATGGATACTGTAGGTATAATTATAAGTGAATGTCGTGTGCTAATTGGTTGTCGTAGGCTAGATGAGAATGCCATGATATGCATGTGTTTTGGATATATATATACATATATATATATGTGGAGTTATCTTATGGATGAGTACAAGTTATGATGAATTATGTTTATGGATTCAAGTGGTAATATGGACTTATTGTAAATCAAAATGGGTGATCTTGGAATAGTACGAGATTATGTTAATAAACGTCTTCATATGTTAGATATAGACTTCTTGTAAAATGTCTTGATGTATGGAGTTGTTTTAGAATATATGATGTGGTTGATTATGGTCTTGAAATGGGATATGGTTGGTCGTGTTTATAATTGTATTCTATGAGTGATACTGTATTGATGTTGTGTACCGACGAGTCGTATTATGGATTTGACATGTGGTACTGGGTATGTGTAAATTCTATGATGGGTTGATATAGGTCCTTATGGTTGATTAATGGGTTGGTGAGTTGTTGAGAATCATTGGGATTGATCCGTGTGTTGTAGTGTTTTTGATGTTTATACCTTTGTGCATTTATGGCTTTTTATTTTTATACTTTTACGGGTAAGGATGTTCTGAGCCCCGCCTAATGTGGAAATGGTTTTATACTCTTGCGGGTAAGGATGTTCCGAGCGCCGTTTGATTTGAAAATGGTTTTAACTGAATTCATCCTGTGTTACTCTTCCCGGTGTCCGGGTTGAGTAGGTCATGAGAGGTGCTTTACCTGTGTTGGGAAGAGCCGGGTCGCCTAGCTAACGATGCCGTTGGCTTCCTGCGGGTAAAGGGCATACCCACTGTGTGGGTTACAAGGTACCTTCGCGTCCAAAAGTGGTTGGGCGTGTTTTCCAATGTTTTCATAAATGTTATTTTACATTGAGTTTTCCTTATAAGAAAAGTATACCCGGGTATAGGTTTTGAATAATGGATTGTAATCCCGATGATCTGTGATTCAGTAAGATACTTGGAATGAATGTAATATGATCTATAATATAAAATAAATGTGACATGAATATTGAATTTTTATGAGAATTAAGGTGATAGGTTCTGAAATATGTTATGAGGTTCAAATTGAATATTTATAGGAATTATTATGATATGATCTGTAATGTATTATGTGGTTTAGTTAGGTATTTATAGGAATTACTGTGATGTGGTCTGTAGTGTAATATGTGGTTTGATTGGGTGTTTATTGAAACTACTGTGATAAGATCTGTGTTGGAAATCTAAGCTCAGATGGATACGTATTACAGAATTTGGGTTAACTGTTCATGAAGGTTTAGTTATTTATAGCATTGAGTTGTAGGTTGTTATGGTATCTGCATAAAAGTGATTCCTTTATTTATGCTACAGTACGTATTCAATTCGCTTATAACTTGCTTAGTCTGAATATAGACTAACCCCTTGTGGGGCGTTACCGCTTATGTTTGCAGGATCAGGATACTAGGTAGCGCACCAAGAGTATGGAGGAGACCGGGCGACATGATGCGAGACTAGGATGGGGTTGGTTTAGGTTTCGGGTTCTTTCGCATTTATGGTAAATGTGTATTGAGTGAATTCTATCTGATGGGTCGTGGTTGCGTCTGTGTACGCCGACCCATAATTATACTAAATGATTAAGGAAATCCTCTGTTGATTTGGGTTTATATCTGGGATCTGTATTCGTTTGGATTTAGAATTTTATAGGTTAAGTTCCTTTTTCTTTAATAGCCTAAGGAAATTTCTGCGAGAAAGTCCTGGCGCTGTAACCCTCAATAATGGTTAACTTGGGGCGTTACAGAAAGTGGTATCAGAGCTTAGGTTTCTAATTCCTGTGGGAATAGGTAGAATCAACATCATGTGTCGCATCGCCACCTCCATGCCTACTTCTTAGGTACTTAGTTAAGCTTTCCTCTTAGTAATGTTTGATATTGATAGTTTAAACTTGTGGTTTTAGGAGGTTGAGCATAAGGCTATGAACTGGAAATTGTAACATGGAATGGTTATACGGGTAATCAGAAGTTATAAATTGATGACTATTAGGTTTTCGCATTCGAAAGATTGGTGGATTTTATGGTGCTAGTATAAAACCTTGGGTCTCTTATGGGTTCTTGGAGCAATAATGAAGTATGGGGATATTCTTTTAAGAATTCGTAATGCTGAGGTTTATAGGATTATATAGTTCTGACAATTTATAAGATACGATACGAGATACATTGGTTGAGGAATTGGTTATATTTTAAACTTTTGGGAGTAGTTTATCAAGGATGGATTGCTACTTGATCTGTTAGCCATTTTTTATCTCTTTGAGCTTTCGTATATCCCTATGAGTTCCATGTCCATATATTATTTTCATTAACTATTTTTCGAGTCATTGGACTCCTACCGCTATGCGATCTTATTTGCAAGCATTTCCAATTCATATGTATGTGGAAGTTTGCTTTTAAGTGCCTATATAATTGTTATAGTTAATAAGACAGTGAGCTGGATTGCCATCTTTACCCATGGTTATTCTTGGAGTCACCTTAGTATCACTTTATATATATGAAATTTATTCTTGCGTGAATAGAGCTTGTGCTAGGAGGATGTGAATATTAGGAATGATCTTTTTAAGGATTATGAGTTATGACTTCGAAGAAAGTAAGTATAATTGTCTATGTCTTGACAGAAGGGAGTGTATATATATTTAAGATAGTGCAAGCTTATATATTTGGTGGAGGAATATTATCATTTGAGGATAATTTATCATGGCATCAAGTTGGGAATTGAAAATAATACATACATTTGAGGAAAATATGACATTAAGGGACAAGTTATTTTGAGAATTCATGTTTTTTGGATTAGAATTTCGAGGGTACTTTACGATGAAATTCAGAAATAAATTGAAATTTATGACAGAAGGATGATTGAGGATTCAAGGATTGCATACTTGTGATATAGGTGACTATTGGGAAGTAGAAGGATTATAATGGGTTGCTATTGGGAATTACTGGAGATTCAGTTTCGAGGACGAAACTTTTTGTAAGGGGGGTAGAATGTAATATCTGAGGTTTTTATAATATAAATTTTGGATTATTTAGGATTTTGACGTCCTAATTAATTTTTGAGGAGTTGATATATTTTAGGATTATTATAATTATGATGGATTTCATAATTTGAACATTTGGGTTTGTCGTTTTTTGGAATAAAGGAAATTGGTTATTCGGGGATTATGATTTCCGTTTAGGATTATCTCGTATGTATCAATGGGTATACATAAATAGGCTTTGATATTTTTAAAATATTATCCCGAGGTATGTATTAATATTTTATTTTGCGATAGAAATTCTAAGATATTTTTCTTACTAGTTATAGTATGGATGTTGACAAGTATTAAGGATACGGAATTTGTATTAATGATAGAAATTATTTCTGGGTAACCAATAGGGTATTCCAATTTCATATATATACATATATATTACAGTTTAAGGTATTTTATAACATAAAGAGATAAAATTAGTCATAATCCTTATCTATTAATCTTTATACTTATCTTTCTATTCTTATGTTAATTTCCTACAATTCTAGAAAATTCTCTAAACCCATATTTATTTTCTAATTTCAAGTTTATCTAGAAATCTCCTTAATTATTATTTAAATTGCATGTTTATCTTTTAAATTACTAGAAGCTTATAATACTTATCATTAAATTTAATACCATACTTATCTTGTATTAATCTAGAGGCTTCTACTCTTCTCTATATACATAAGCTTCCCCTCCTTTTATTTGGTTTGGCTGGTCATCCTTTTTTTTTATGTCATTGGCTACCTCTCCCTACCTTTGGACGCACCACCATGGCAGCCACCCTCCACCGCCATACACCTTCCTCCATGGCAGCCATGGCCATCTTCCTCCCACCAAACACAACCGGCCACCCCATGCCACCATGGGCCATGCTCACGGCCACCACCACCTTTTCCCCTCCATGGCTATAGTTCTCCTTCTTCCTTCTCTCATGGCAACCATCTTCCTCCTTCATGTGCATCCATGGATCATGATATCAAGGAGCTTCCATCCTTTCCAAGAGCTTTGCATCCATCCTTGATTAGGATTTTGAAAGGTAAGTATTTATCTTAGAATTCTTAAGTATAATTCCATGATTTGGGAAGCCTTGTTTAAAAGAGGTAGTTAGGATGTAGATGATGATTAATAAGAGGATGATTGATGTCGTAATATGGCCTAGGAAGATTGAAATTGAAGTTTGAAAGTGAAAGTTTGGAATTTGGGTAGAATTGTACACTTCTGGAAATTTCTGGGTAAATTTCGTAATTACTGGAAAGTTGGGGCTGACTTCATAAAATGAGGAATTTCATTACGAGTATGAGGAACTTTACAGATCCTGATTTGGATATGTATATCAAAAGTTATGCCCAAATTTGTATTGTATTGTAAATCCAGGAATTCGCTGCAACTACACAAATCGGGATGTCGGGCCCAGAAATGGTTATACCGCGAAGATTGCTCGACGTGGAGCTTCTTTAAGGCAAGTTATTTGCGAATGTTTATGTGTGTGGCATAAATTTTGGTTATCTGAATATGCATGGATACTGTAGATATAATTATAAGTGAATGTTGTGTGATAATTGGTTGTCGTAGGCTAGATGAGAATGCCATGATATGCATGTGTTTTGGATATATATATATATATATATATATATATGTGGAGTTATCTTATGGATGAGTACAAGTTATGATGAATTATGTTTATGGATTCAAGTGGTAATATGGACTTATTGTAAATCATAATGGGTGATCTTGGAATAGTACGAGGTTATGTTAATAAACGTCTTCATATGTTAGATATAGACTTCTTGTAAAATGTATTTATGTATGGAGTTGTTTTATAATATATGATGTGGTTGATTATGGTCTTGAAATGGGATATGGTTGGTCATTTTTATAATTGTATTCTATGAGTGATACTGTGTTGATGTTGTGTACCGACTAGTCGTATTATGGATTTGACATGTGGTACTGGGTATGTGTAAATTGTATGATGGGTTGATGTGGGTCCTTATGGTTGATTAATGGGATGGTGAGTTGTTGAGGATCATTGGGCTTGATCTGTGTGTTGTAGTGTTTTTGATGTTTATACCTTTGTGCATTTATGGTTTTTGATTTTTATACTTTTGCGGATAAGGATGTTCCGAGCCCCGCCTAATGTGGAAATGGTTTTATACTCTTGCGGGTAAGGATGTTCCGAGCCCCGTTTGATTTGAAAATGACTGAATTCATCTTGTATTACTCTTCCCGTTGTCCGGCTTGAGTAGGTCATGGGAGGTGCTTTACCTGTGTTGGGAAGAGCCGGGTTGCCTAGCTAACGATGCCGTTGGCTTCCTGCGGGTAAAAGGCGTACCCATTGTGTGGGTTAGAATGGACCTTCGCGTCCAAAAGTGCTTGGGCGTGTTTTCGAACGTTTTCGTAAATGTTAATTTACATTGAATTTTCCTTATAAGAAAAGTATACCCGGGTATAGGTTTTGAATAATGGATTGTAATCTCGATGATCTGTGATTCAGTAAGATACTTGGAATGACCGTAATGTGATCTGTAATATAAAATAAATGTGACGTGAATATTGAGTATTTATGAGAATTAAGGTGATAGGTTCTGAAATATGTTATGAGGTTCAAATTGAATATTTATAGGAATTATTATGATATGATCTATAATGTAGTATGTGGTTCAGTTAGGTATTTATAGGAATTACTGTGATGTGGTGTGTAGTGTAATATGTGGTTTGATTGGGTGTTTATTGAAACTATTGTGATAAGATATGTGTTGGAAATCTAAGCTCAGATGGATACGTATTACATAATTTGGGTTAACTGTTCATGAAGGTTTAGTTATTTATAGCATTGGGTTGTAGGTTGTTATGGTATCTGCATAAAAGTGATTACTTTATTTATGCTACTGTACGTATTCAATTCGCTTATAACTTGCTTAGTCTGAATATAGACTAACCCCGTGTGGGGTGTTACTGCTTATGTTTGCAGGATCAGGATACTAGGTAGCGCACCAGGAGTATGGAGGAGACCGGGCGACATGATGCGAGACTAAGATGGGGTTGGTTTAGGTTTCGGGTTCTTTCGCATTTATGGTAAATGTGTATTGACTGAATTCTATATGATGGGTCATGGTTGCGTATGGGTACGCCGACCCATAAGTATACTAAATGATTAAGGAAATCCTCTGTTGATTTGGGTTTATGTCTAGGATCTGTATTCGTTTGGGTTTAGAATTTTATAGGTTAAGTTCCTTTTTCTTTAAAAGCCTAAGGGAATTTCTGCGAGAAATTTCTGGCGCTATAACCCTCAATAATGGTTAATTTGGGGCGTTACAGGTGCTACATCTTCCCTCGCGGCGGAACGAAGTGTTGTTGCTTCCGGCTGTCGACTTTCTTTCTATGGAGCTTGCCGCCCTTGCGTTTCTCTCCGTGTGTACCCAGAGGATGCTCCTGGGTGCCGTTGTGTGATCCGGATCCGCCGGAGAGCCTGGCCTTCAGGGGCCGGCGCTTTGCGCCAGAAAGCGATAATCTCGTGGCTGAGACGCCGCGCCACCTGTTGAGAGTCTGTATGCTGCTGTTCTGCTTGAGTGATACTGGCCAGAGCCACTTGAAGGACAAAAGCGGCGCTGGCCCCTTCTCCTCTTTCCTGGCTGCTGGTGGTAGTGCTTTTGGAAGGTCTTGCCGACGGGTGCACATGTGTTATCTATCCTTATCTCTCTCTTTTTTTATGCAGCTTTACCATTATTTGAACTTTAATAGAATGAATTCGGTTTTGTCTTTGTGTTTTTTCTCTGATTCCGGTTACTTCCTTTGTGGATGGGTGGTTGATTTTCCTTCTTCCATCTCACTGCATAGAGGAAAGAGGCCCTCGATCCTTTGCACCCCTTTCGGTGTCCCTCACTCTCCAGTTGTTTCGTTATCTTATTACCCTGATATTGCTTGCCTGATCTTGTTACTGTCCTTTAACTTCTCTGCTTGTTTCAGTTTTCATCTATGTGCTTGTGGGGTTGTTTTTCCTTCATCCATTTCGATGGACAAAGGAATGAGGACTTTGTTTGGAGTTTTAGGCACCTCTGCTGATGTCCCTAATTCTTTATTTGATATTTTAACTTTTAACCCTGAACCCATTATTAAGAATTCCTCTGAGGTGAACCCTCATATTGTGGTCAAAACCAATACTGCAGATCTCCTTTGTTGGATGACTAAAAGTAGCAACTCGAAACACTCTCACTTGAACAAACGGTTCTGGAAATGTTTTTTCATGCCACATACTCACTGCTTTTTGAAGTGGCTTGAGCATATGAGTATGAATTACAAATTCCAGTACTTATTGAAATCTGGAGTGGGCTCTCAAGCCAATACACCAGGAAACTGTTATCCTATGGGAACCAAACCAAGTATGACAACCTACCCCTTTAATAATTTTTATTGGAGGTTGACCTCTATGTCTTACTATGTTATAACTGAAAATCTGAGCTACTTATTGCTTAATGTTGAGACTAGTGAAAATTTTTATTTCACTGATGTGGGTTACCAGGTACAAGATGCCAACACGCACATTGGAAGGTTGGATGCTGAGATAGAGCTCCACTCAGTAGAAATTGAAGTTGGACACATTTCCTATATAACCTCCCATAACAGCCTATACAAGACTATGGTAAGCTCCTATATAACCTCTTCTGAAATTTACATCCATCATATTTTTTCTGATGAACTACATGTCTGGGAACTAAAACCCCATAAAACCTTGAACAGTCAGAAATGGCTATCTGGAATTGACTTTCGAGTCAAGAAACCAACACTCTTGAAACATTTGGAAACAAAAAATACACTGTCAACCAAACCACTGAAAAATCGATCATGGAAATCTAGCTCTATGTGCATACATGACTATTGGAGAAATGTACAAGTCTAGATGTTATCTGTTGATCTTTGGGATGAAAATGCTCTTAATTTTGTGTTTAACCAGGTTTGGAAAATGAACTCACAAGCTCAGAAATGGAATGAATATCTAAAATTCCCCCGGCTTCTTCAAGATAGAGAGGAGAACATTAGAAAAAAGCCTCACGTGAAGGAAGACAACACTACTTTGAGTAGCTTTTGGTTGTTAAGTCAATCACAGATGATCCATGATCCATTTACAATTGAATGTATCAAATTGGAAACTGTCAAATGCTATCTTATGTGTAATAGTATTTCGGCATGTATGTCTCTATTAAATATCATTACACTATTAGATTGGAAACAGGTTTGATGTATTAACTCCAAACTGAGAAATGGTAACTTTGACACAAAGGAAAAAGGAAACAAATACTTATATATTAGTATTAAAGGATGTATATCTCCCTTATTTATTAAGACCATTAAAAACATAATACTAATTACAAATGATAATAAGTCCCCTGAATGTCGTATGATATGGGGCAAAAACACAAATGAGTTTTTATGAAGATCACAACCTGGAATTGTCGCGGAATCGAGAAGAAAACTTTTTTGATGGATGTTGAATCTTTCTGCAAAATTGAACGAATACAACTACTTACACTCTTTGAAACAAGAACAAACAAAGAACCAAATGAAAAAGTGTGGAAAAAGCGGGTTTTGATCAATTCTACTGTGTCCCAGCGACGGGTTTCGCGGGGGGCATCTGCGTAATGTGGAAGACCTACCAACTTACAAATGAAATCCTTGAAATTGAACAAATTGAAACAAGATTCATTAGTATTAAGTATACAAACCTGCTCACGAACAAAAAACTTATGCTAGTCCTAACTTATGCCCCACCAAATGATTCTGCAAAGAATGTGTTCTGGAACGAATTTATCTCCTATATTAAAATTTGTTCTCTTCCGTGCATTATTATGGGAGATCTGCACGAAATATAAGACCCTTTTGAAAAATTAGGTGGGATATTACCACCTTTGACAAAATTTGCAAGATTACGTCATTTTAAGAATGAATGTGAACTATTGGATACCCCTATTCAGGGAAACATCTATATCTGGGGAAAGAACAGCACAAAAATAGATAACATATATGAAAAACTGGATAGGGTACTTATTCATCACCAGATTCTTCAATGGTATCCTGATATATGTACTAAGCATTTTTCTTTTACCAGTTCAGACCATTGTCCCATCTCTATTGAGCTAGAGTCAACAGTACCTTTCAAAAATCAGCCGTTTAAATTTGAAAAAAATTGGATGACTAGGAAGGATTTTAGAAACGTGGTTAAACAAGCTTGGAGAACTAACTATCATGGATCTAGATTGTATAATCTTGTATCCAAAACAAAATTACTCAAGAAGCATGCTAAGATCTGTAATAAAAGTATCTTTGGAAATGTTATTACACAATTACAAACTATAGAAAATCAGCTTTCTGAAATCCAAACTGAGATTTGTTGTCACCCAACAAAAGATCTCATTAAAAAACAAATAAGAATCATAGAAAGAAAAGGAAAAACTTCTGTGTTTTCAGAAAATTTACTGGAACCAAAGAGCTAAAGTAAAACACATCAAATATAATGACACGAATGCTAGCTATTTTCACAAAATAGCAAGTGGAAGAAGAAATAGAAAAATTATAAAAGAAATCAAAACACAAGAAGGAACAAGCATCACTAGAGAAGAAAACATTAGAAATGAAATCAGAAATGATTTCATTAAAAGATTCAGAAGTGAGGATATGAACCAAAGACTATTCCAGAAAAATCTCGAATTAATCCATCCTGAAATCTCTATACAGGACAATTTGGAACTAATAAGAAACGTATCCAATGAAGAAATTAAGAAGGCGGTCTTTAACATTGGCTCAGATAAATCACCAGGGTCGGATGGCATGAAAACAGAATTTTACCAAAAATATTAGGACATTGTAGGTCCTTCTGTTATCCAAGCAGTTAAAAGCTTTTTTTCTATCTGGGAAACTACTTAAACAAATAAATCACACATTCATCTTCTTGATCCCAAAATGTGATAATCCGAACTCTACTAATTACTATAAACCCATAAGTTTGTGCTCTACAATTTATAAGATTATCTCGAAGATCATAACAACTAGACTTAAAGGAACCATGAAAAAATTAATATACCCCCTTCAGGGTGCCTTTGTTGCTAACAGAGCCATTCACGATAATATCTTGATTGCCCATGAAATCTTTCACTCTTTTAAATCGAAAAAAGAAACTGAAGGCTTTATTGCCCTAAAACTAGACATGGAAAAAGCTTATAATAGAATCGAATGGGATTTCATTATTAAAATAATGAAAAAATATGGATTCCATGAAAAATTTATCAACTGGATAAAAGAATGCATTACAACGGTATCTTTCTCGGTACTTGTAAACAACGGACCCATAGAAATATTTAAACCATCAAGAGGACTTCGACAGGGAGACCCCCTTTCGCCTTTCTTGTTTATTTTAGGATCTGAAATCCTTGCTAGAAAACTCCAAAAAGCTTCAGAAAGAACTCGAAATCCTCTAGGATTTAAAAATCAATCAACAAGGAACACAAATCCCTTTTCTGGCATTTGCGGATGACATTGTGATCTTCTCAAAAGATAAACAGGAAAACTGCAAAGAAATAAAAGATATTATTGATGAGTACTGCAAAATCTCATGACAAAAAGTAAATTTTCATAAATCGGCTTTTCAAGTTACAAAAAAGGTTACCAACCAAAATAAATTAGCATTACAAGGTACTCTCACAATCACAAATATGATATCTCTCGAAAAATATCTAGGTTGCCCTATTATTAATGGTAGAGTTAACTCGAATACATTTGTTGACCTCTTAGTTAGCACCCAACATCAATTATCTAAATGGAAAGCAAACTCTCTTTCCCAAGCAGGAAGAACAACACTAATAAAAACCAATCTGGCATCAAGACCTAACTATCTTATGTAAAGCTTTATGTTACCTACACATACACACAATGAACTTGACAAGTTAAATAGATCCTTTTTTTGGAACAAAGACAACTCCTATAAACCTCTTATAGGCTGGGAAAAAATATGTAAACCAACTCATCAATGAGGTCTTGGTTTGAGAAAAGCTAAAGACATGAATAAAGCCCTACAATTCAAATTACTTTGGAAAATCCTAGCAGAACCAAATAACTATTGGGTTAGAGTTATTACTGAAAAATACTTGAAAACAAACCATATATTTCATTACGAGAAAAAAAAAGGAAATTGTTCTTGGCAATGGTCCAAAATGATTGAACTCATGGTTGAGTTCAAATCTGGACTAATTTGGCAAGTTGGTAATGACAAAACAATCAAATTCTGGACGGATAACTGGGTTTTGAACACCCCTTTAAGTGATACCATAAACACACAATCAATCATGAATAAGGATGCCCTGGTAGCTGAATTTATGTTACCAAATAAAACCTAGAATAAGGACTTACTAGAACAATGTTTACTATATAATTTAGCCAAAAAAATAACCTCGATCCCAATACCCTTAAATGAGATCCATGATAGAATGTACTGGAAAACTAGCAAAAATGGTTGGTTTTCTACAAATTCTGCTATGGAACTAATTAACAAAAACAAGAGTTATACTGCCTATGATTCTTCATGGATCTGGAAGATGGACACATATCCCAAAGTTAAAAACTTTGTCTGGAAAATAATGAAAAACGGACTCCCAACAAAAGCTAGATTAGCAGAAAAAGGTGTAGCAATACCCCCGGGTTGTATACGTTGCAATGCTCATTTGGAGGATTTGAATCATCTCCTTTTCCAATGTAACCATACCATAAAAACAATCGAAAAAATGAATTATGATACCTATGGCATCATCAGATCCCTAAGCATAGGAAACAAAAAACCCAATGAAATCAAAGAAGAAATTCGACAAAAAAATGATAGATCACAATTCATAGAATTAATGGTCTCTTGGTGGGGCATTTGGTTTTATAGAAACCAACAAAGCTTTGGAAGAACAAACGATGATGCCGATTCCACAAAGGATGTACCAATTTACATTAAGAAACAAAATGAGAACTGGAATAAGACGAAGAGCTGGAACCCTGACTGTTTAGCAGATGACAAACAAAAAACTCATAGAACAAACATTGTTAGACGACCAACTAAGAAATGGAAAAAACCACCGGACAATATTGTTAAAATCAACACAGATGGATCCACCAAAATCAACACATAATAAGTGACGAGCGTGTATGGAAAAAGTGATGAACATACATTTATAACAAAATAATAAACATCTGGACATAAAGTGATGAACATATGTGCATAGAAGTGGTGAACATTTGTGCACAAAAGTGATGATATGTTCACATTTAAAAGAGACGAACATGTATATGGAAAAAGTGAGAAACATGCATGCATAAAAAAGTAATGCACGTCTAGACATAAAAGTGATTAACATCTAGGAACAAAAGTGGAAATATATAACAAAAGTGGTGAACATCTAAAACATATTCATACCGAAGCACACATGATTTTTTTTTAAACAATACGTTTTATACGATAAAAATTCGGTCATTCCATCTTTTTGTAGTTTAATGAAAGTGATCTAGGTAATTTATTTCTTATATCTGGACGACCAAAGTTAGTTCTCATTTCCCTCTTAAGTGATTGTTCTCACATTTACAACATGAGGACAAATATGGTGAAACGAGATTATATATATATGGATGAATTTACAGATATTTTAGAGTGTAATGTGAGGACGAATATTCATTAGATAGAAGGAAATATATGGACAAAATTAAACAAATAAAATTATATTTTATCATAACCTTATTCTAAATATAACTGATTTACATTCATAGTTAACTGATTTACATTCATAGTTAACAAATAAAATTATATTTTATCATAAATAAATGCACGTTTGGCAAAAAATGTAAGCAAATTCCGGTTCTAAATATAACTGATTTACATTCATAGTTGACAAAATAAATATTTAGATCGAGTTACTGATTTAGATCGAGTTACTGACTTAGTTATTCATATTTAGAAAGAAATTGAATATAAATATTCAGTAGATTATCTATGAATGTTCATTGTCATCTATGAATACATGTCGATTTTTCTATAAAAAATTGTATCACTTGGGATTTTGACATAATGTGCGTGGGTATTATCTTTATGGATTTCAACTTTGCACATCTGTACTTACGATTCCCCTTTGTCCTGCATTTCTTCTTTGATTTCTGCTGATGTTTTGGCTTGTGGCATCTCTATTTAACCCTCAATAAAGTTTTGGGCTTTACGCCCCCTTTCTCACCAAAAAAAATCTTTATGGATTTTTCTATTTATCGCCCCCGGGGCGACGAATAAGATGTTAAAATAGAAACATTTTATGTGATGAGTTTATAATTTCCATTCTAGGGTTTTAGTTTCTAATAAATTTACCAATATTTAGATAGTGAGTTGTTTATTAAGGAAAGATATACTTGTACTAGCTAATGTTCATATATTTAGCATCTTATTTATCGCCCCGGGGGGCGACAAATAGCAAAACCCTTTGGGCCATTAGATCAAAGAAAAAGGGACGTGATTAGAGGAAAAGAGTAATATTTTCTTAAATATCTTGAATTTTTTTGTTCTTTTCTAGATTACTATGCGTGGTTATATATATTTCGGTTCACATGTATACACTAGATGTTCATATATTCATATTAGGTGTTCAGAAAGTTTATATTAGAAGTTTACAAACTAAAATAAATTAGAGATTTACAAAAAAAAACTTTATATTTGAGATTCGTTCAGTATATCAAGTATATTTTAAAGTTATTAACAATTCACATTTTACATTTAGTATATTAGCATGCATATTTATTTAATGTGAACCTTTATATTAATTATAATCCTTTATTGTACTAAATATGGACGTTAGTCTATGGGGTTCATATGTACAACTTTTAGCACGTTCATGTTTAAAATTCTTTATATATACTTGGTCTATAAAGTTCATGTAACATGCACATGTTCATATATTAGTTATCTATGGTTTATATAGTAGAGGTGCATATGTTATGTGTTAATATTCATATATTATCATCTAAGGTTCATATTGATAACGTCAAGGTTCATAAACTAGAGGTTCATATGTTATGTGTTGAAGTTTATATATTCTCATCTAATGTTCATATATGATAACATCAAGATTCATAGTATGGATGTTTTAAACCCAATCCATTTTTAGCGAAAAATAGAAAATCAAATATTCGTGCTCGTAAATGTAATTATATTGGGCGAAAAATTTAAAACTATGTGCTCAGTGACTATTGGGGAACTGAAATTTTGGGAACAAAACTACAATTTTGAATACATTTATAAGATATTAAGTTAGTAGGATGCAATAAATTTAATTATTAGTTTGTATCATTGAATATTTGAAGTTCAAAACAAAAACTCATAAACTTCAAATAACATTTATAAGATGAAAAAAAATCATATTTGTATCATTGAATATTTTTAGAAATAAATAATAATTAAATTTATTGCATCCTACTAGCTTAATATCTTATAAATGTATTCTAAAATTTTCATACTTCATAAACTTTTTTCAAACAAAAACTTATAAACTTCAATTCCCCAATAGTTACAGTTTTGAGCACATAATTTTGAATTTTTCACCCACAATAATTACATGTACGAGCACAAATATTTGATTTTCTATTTTCGGCCAAAAAATGGATTGGGTTAAAAACATCCATAATATGAAACTTGATGTTATCATATATGAACATTAGATGAGAATATATGAACTTCAACACATAACATATGAACCTCTAGTTTATGAACCTTAGATGATAATGTATGAATATCAACACATAACATATGTACCTCTACTATAGGAACCATGTATAACTAATATATGAATATGTGCATGTTATATAAACTTCATAGACCAAGTAGAAAGAATTTAAACATGAACGTGCTCAAAGTTGTACATATGAACCCCATAGACTAACGTCCATATTTAGTACAATAAAGGTTTATAATTAACATACTAAAGGTTCACATTAAATAAACATGCATTTAATATACTATTCATAAAAGGTGAATGGTTAATAACTATAAAATATACTTGATATACTGAACGAATCTCAAGTATAAAGTTTGTTTGTAAATCTCTAGTTTATTTTAGTTTGTAAACTTCTAGTATAAACTTTCTGAACACCTAGTATGAATATATGAATATCTAGTGTATACATGTGAACCTAAGTATAACAACGCATAGCGATCTTCAAATATGCATGGGGGATTCTACTTACTCTTACTTAGAGTTACCCTTCCCGAGAAGCTTCTAGACAGTCTAACTCTAGAAAAAAAAATTGCGATATTTATAAAAATATTACTCTTTCCCTCTAATCCTACACATCCCTTCTTCTTTGATATAATGGCCCAAAATTTGGGTCGAAAAATCCTCTTTCATGAGGTAAATATTTGATGTTTATGAGTTTTTGTTTGAAAAAAGTTAATGAAGTATTAAGATTTTTTAATACATTTATAAGATATTAAGTTAGTAGGATGCAATTAATTTAATTATTAAATTATTTCTAAGAATATTGAAAGATACAAATATGATTTTTTTTCATCTTCTAAATGTTTGTTCCTTATATAAACCAGTAAAATTTTAGTGTTACATATATTTATTCTAAATGTAATTCTTATTGTAATATATGTGAGTTTAAAACCAAATTTTATTTGCTCCAATGTTTTATTATACAAGTAAATGACTTAAAATTTATGTTTATTAACTAGTACTTAAATATTATCTTAATAAAAGATACTATAATATATTTTATTATAAATTTATTATTATAATTTTAAGTTATAATGGTTAATTTATAAGTTTTACTTAATTTTAATTAAATTAATTATTTCATATTTCCAATTTACTATTGAGTATGACTTCACGGTGAATGTTTTTTAAATTATACTCGAACATTACTATCTTAAAAAAATGCTAATTAATTATAGAATTGGTTTAAATTTTTTAAATCAGAGAATTAAAAATTATAGATTTTATTATATTTTATTCTATAAAAAAATATTTAAATAAATTGTATATGTCTATTTTCATACTTTGATAAACATGTTCTTCCATATTCTATTGAATATATGGGGGCAGTATTCGTACAAAAAAAGAAATTTTACTTGTACATTAGAATAAATTCATTCTTTAAGAAAAACTATTTATAGTAAATATTTTAATATATGACCATGTTCTTAATTCTATTAAATTATTCATCCACTCTCTGTTGAGTATGTGCATTTATTTGCTAAAAAAATTAACTTCACATTAAAGTAGACATGGATATTGATATGATAATATATGGCTATTTCTTAATTCAATAAAAATGTTATTCCATATTGTATTTGAGTATGTAGGGTATTTATTTGTCAAATATATAATTTGCATGTACGTAGATTTAGTTCATTCTGTAAAAAAGATTATGTATGTAGTAAATATGTTAATATATAATTTTTTTTTTAATTCTATAAAAAGATTCATCTTCCTTCTATTGAATATGTGCATTTATTGCTTTAAAAAGTTACTTTACACGTAATATCTTTAACAAAAACTATAAAAATAGTAAGTTTTTGTCTAATGTATGAGCACATGTTAAGAGTGCAAATTTGGAATTATTTTAAAATATTTTTTAAAGTAGAAAGGGTGAATCCCTAGAATTTTTTTTATTAAACTAGTACCTAAAAGAAATTATTACTAAATATAAAGTTTTTATTGTGTGTCCATAGGCACACATTAATAATATAAAATCATTTTCTTAATTCTAGAAAATGCTCAACCACCTTCTATTGAATATGTGCATTTATTGTTTTAAAAAAGTTAACTTTACATGTTTGATGTTCGATAGATAGATAGATTTTTATTTTTATTTTGGTCGGGGGATAGATAGATAGAAGTAGAATTTTGATGCAATTTTTTTTTTGTTTCCTTAAATTGTGTCATTTGTTAACTCAAAAGAGTGGTTAATACATTCTTAATAGGTGACAAGATATTAGGAAGACTTTATAGCATTAATCTAGCTTTACTAATACTTGTCTTAAAAGTAATATCAAAAGCCAACTAATATGTTAGAACGTAGAATTTGGATCTGGTGAAACGGCCTCTTAGAGTAAAACGGAAGTACTATTAAGAGCCTTTAGATTAGAATGGATTCAATGGCCCGGATTCGTTTTTAGAGGGTACACAAATTTTAGTATAGGAAGCATACACCAGATTGAAATCAAAAGGCCGGGTTTTGGGGGATTCTAATAACCGAGAGCGACCTTTCAGTTTCCATTTTTAATTTCAGTTTCCATTCTCTCATCGTCTTCTACCTAGAGTCTCACTCGTCTCCCCAGTTTCGCCCTCGTCTCGCCATTTTCGCCCTCACTTTTCTCTCGCAGTCTCTCATCGTCTTCAACCTCGTTTACCAGGGATTGATTGTTCCATCACACATTTCAGTTTTTAAGCTAACCTGGAAAACTATTGAAGAGAGTTTAATATAATCTCCGATTTCGACAAGACCAAACATCCCCCAGTCTTGATTCTGATGTATATTATTTATGTTTCGTCTCGCAGGGGTCGATTTTCATATTATCGGTGTACAATCGCCTTTATTGCCGGTAAAGTTTCCATTTTTGCGTTGTTATAGAGCTTTGTATATTACGATTTCACGGTTTTTTCTTGTTTCGTCGGTGCTAATGTTGTATTAGGGTTTAGGGTTCGTCAATGGTTCGAGGTATGCTGCTTCAGGTCAAAATCTCCCCTAAGAAAAAAGGCACCAAGCGTAGAAGACTAGTCAAAGGTAATTCTGTTTTTCCGAGTTTGATTTATGCTTTGAATCTTATTGACATTATTTTGTTTGTTTGCACATTATTTGCATTTTTCAATTGATATTCGTGTTTAACCATTTAATAGTGGTTGATTTCAATCGTGGTTTGATATTCGTTTGATATGATATAATATTCAGGTTAATGGGGATGTTATTCATGTATATGTTGGATTGAGCATTGTTGGTATTCATATTTTATTCGATATAACATTCAGTTTAATGGGGACTTCTTAGGCGTTATTCATGTTTCGATTTTGATATTCATGTTTTGCAAGATAATATGCAGTATAATGTGATGTTATTCATGTTTGGCTGAACAGCATTGGATATATTTTGAAAATTTTAGTCGATATTCATGTTTCGATATTGGATATTCATGTTTCAATATCACTTATCACTTCATGATATTCAGTGTTTACCAGTTGATATTCATGAAGTTGTCTCTGGTTTGTTATGTGATGTGTTGCTGGGAATTGTTTTTTTTTTTAGATCCTCATTCATTTTGTGTTATGTGTTATTCATGATTTTATACAAGATTTGGAAATGAAAACATATAATATGCAGGTCTTCCGGTAAACATGGTGGAGGATGAAGCGCCACCGGCAGTGGCTAGCACAGTTGCTGAACAATTTGCTAAACAAGTTGCTGATCTGCCTTCAACCCTTCAGGAAAAGGCTGATGTGAATCAAACCGATGAAGGTGGTAGTGAAACCCCATTCTTGGCGATTGTGTCACCTACACAGAGCCGCCTTAAGATTGTTATTCCTGCCTCAAGGAAGACGACAACATCGAAGAATTATGTTAAACCACTCGCTGAGGATTGTGACGAGGATGATGAAGATGTCCCCCTAACGCTGTGCAAACCTCAGTTGGAGAAAAGGAAGAAGAAAGGTTTGGAGTTGGGAAAAGATGATTCTGGTACAAGCTTATTTATGTATTAATATATATTTTTTGTGCATCTGAATAAACTGCATATGAGCCGACTGAGAGCATGTTGTATGTTATAGGGTCGAAGTACAAGAAGAAGGACAAAGGAAAGGCACCAATGCCTGATTCAGAAGACGATGAGGATGACTTCGCTGAAGACCTGCCCCTGACATTGCGCAAGCATCGATTTGATGAAAGGAAGAAGGGTGAGTCTCTGGAAGAAATTGTGGAAGATAAGAAGAAAAAGAACAAAGGCAAGGCAAAATTGGTGGAGCATGAGGATGTGGTGTCTGATTCTGATGACGAAGCTGCTCGTCCAGTGAAAAGGAATGAAATAAAGTTATTCCCGAAGATCAAACACCAGGGTCAAATGTATCTCTTTGTCGAAGCAGTACAGAAATTGAATGCGGTTCAACGGAAGTAGGTGGCACAAATTGGTTTCGGAAGTTTGCTGAAGCTGTGTTCGATTGAACTTCCACGGTACGTGTTTTCGGTCTACGAAGCTGATTTGTAATTACTGTTGTAGGCATACAATATGGTTGATGATATTCAAACTTGGAATTGTATTATTCATGATAACACATATTAGTATTCATGTTATCAGTATTGGTGTTTTGTTATTGTGATATTAATTTGTGAATATTCAGATTCATTTTATTTTATAGTATATTCTTCATATGCCAAATTTATTTCAGGTATTTTATTATGATATTCAATTTGTTAGGAATCTATTCATGTTACTCAGATTTATATATGGTATATTCATGTATAGTATGGTGTTATTCATATTATGGGATGTGAGTTCATTTTTTTGCTTAACCAGTTGTGCATATGTAAAAGTATTCATTTTGTTAGTAATATTCAGGTATGATTATAGGTTGTTCATGTTGTCTCCATGATATTCACATTTAACATGTTATTCAGATTTGGATTAGGGATATTAGGTATATTCATGCATAGTATGGTGTTATTCATGTTATTGTATGTGAATTCAGTTTTTTCTTAACCAGTTGTGCATATGATTGATGCACTGTCAATGTTGTTTGATATTTTTGAAATATGATATTCAGTCTTAATAGGGTAAAATTCTTCAGACTGGTACTAGTATTCATGCTTTATATCATGATATTCATATTTTCGTGCTAGGTATATTCATGTTTAGCGTTATGTTATTCATGGTATGTTAAATGTGCATTTCTTCTTTCAGCCATTTGTGCAGATGGTTGGTGGATAATTATTATCCAAGGAAAGCCAAGATAGTTCTACCTGATGGCTCTGCCCTAGGAGTTGCTGATATAGATGTGGAGATATGCCTAGGTATTCCACGTGGCCAAGTTGAGGTTGTAAAGGTTGATCCCAAAACCAAAATGTATGTAATGGAAGCTTGGAGGACTCATATTGGGAGGAAGAATCACGAAATCAGAAATTTAGATGTGGCCAAGAAAATGTTAGAGTGTGTCAACAGGGGTAAAGAGTTCATCCAAGATTTCATCGTGCTTTTCCATTCTTGCATCGTCGAACCGCAACAAAGTGGTGCTGCTAACCAGACACTAGTGCGTACACTAGAGAGTGTTGATGGGCTGGCGTCGATGAACTGGTGTAACTTTGTCATAAAATGTCTCATTGAAACTAAGAAGAAATGGGACAATAACAATGAAGCTTACTTCACGGGTCCATTATTTTTTCTGACGGTATGTGCTGTTAATGTGTAGTCATATAGATTTATGGTAGTCACATTATTTTAATGAGCTTTTGTGTTCATGTTGCAGATATTGTACCTGGATAGAGTGGTATTGTACAATCACAGAGACACACCAAGACACATCCCTGCATTTATTGGATGGAATGACGAGCTGGTTACGAAGAGAGAGACTTCTGAGATACGCTATGGAGGGTTTGGTGACGGGAATGTCGAGCCACAACAACAAATCCTCGATGTGCCGAATGTAAATCACCACAACCAAGCAGCAGTCGACGAGCTGAACCAAAAACTGGTTAGTTTATGTTGTTCAGTTGTGTTATTCATGTGTATTATTCATGCTGATGTGTTTATAATCATGTATAGCCAGTGGATAAGTTTATATGCATGTATAGTTGTGTGTTATTCATAGTATGATATTTGTTATTCATATTACTTGCTATGATATTCATGTAGTAGTTGTCTTGTAATTTTTAGGAATTTAATAGGTCATTGGGGCAAGACTTGAGAGAACTGGTGGCTGTTATTGTTCGGATTGCTGAGAAAACCAACAATATTCCTGAAGAATGCAAACATGATGATGTCTCAAAGGCTCTGACGGATACGACAAAGACACTATTGGGGGTTAAAATAGATTCGTTGCATGAGCCACAACTCGGTGTATCCAGTCAAGTGGGAAGGGCGCTTACACAATCTCAAGACCCGTTTTGGTCAGACCCGAAGCTCATAAAGATGGTCGAAGAGATTAAGGCTGCGATCATGAGTCGTGCTGACATAATCAAGGCTGAGCACGAAGATGTCGACATCAACAGTGACATTCCTATATTTCTAGAAACAAATTTGCATGCTGCCAGTGATTCAAGGGTCTTCGAGGAAGGTGGAACGTCAAGGTAGGAGGCCAAACACACTGCTCAAGAGGACACAATTATTGAGAATGCTGAACAGGTTGGTACTTAATCATTTACTAATAATCCTTTAATTTTTTGTGGAATTCATACAGCTGATATCATAAAAATGTCTAAATAGGTTGAGGCAGAGA
Source organism: Rheum nobile (assembly GCA_027886185.1). Lineage (NCBI taxonomy): Eukaryota > Viridiplantae > Streptophyta > Magnoliopsida > Caryophyllales > Polygonaceae > Rheum > Rheum nobile. The sequence continues at coordinate 725,301 of WOAB01000169.1, read as the reverse complement.
CTATTGCTGAGAAGGTAGGTGGGCATAATATGCAGGTTACAAACGAGTGTCAAAAGGTTTACTAAAACTATTATTGTTATGTGCGTTAATACATATATTATCATTTCAATGTCCATTTTTGAATCATCTTTATATTATGTACATAAGGATGTTGAAGGAACAACGGTTGAAGAGACTACCGTTTCCATTGCAATGACCGATGCAATTCAGGTATTAAATAAAATTTGTTATTCAGGTTTGTATTAGGAATTTATGTTGTAGGCATTCAATATGGTTGATGATATTCATATATGGATTGGTGTTATTCATGATAACACATGTTAGTATTCATGTTATCAATATTGGTGGTTTGTTATTGTGGAATTAATTTGTTGGAAAGCAAGATTCATTTAATTTCTATATGATATTCTTCAGATGTGAAACTGCCTGATTGTTATGAAAAACACATCATGATATTCAATTTATATGCATTGTTATTCATGTGTGTTATGTATATTAATGATTATCATTTTGTTTTGTGTGTTATTCATATGTGTGTTCATTTTTGTTGTGAAAGATAATCACTTCATATTATGTGTTGTTCACTGGTATCGGTGGGGTTATGCTCATTTCATGAAGTCTTATTCATTAGACCAGTGCTGATATTCATGATGTATGTGTATATTCATACATCTTTCTAACTATGTTCACAATTTGTTTACAACAGCCACAACCCAACCCAGACGATGTGCTAAATGAAGTCCTGAATGACATCGTCGCTGAGCATGAGATCAATGAAGGTTTGTCTGAGGCTGAGCAGCCTAATGTGACAAATGTCCAGCCAGTTACTGCGACGAGCGAGTTGGTGAATCCGAAACGGACAAAACCAGCAAAACCAGTGGCTCCGGTAAGGCGGAGTGGTAGGGTGAGATCGAAGATAAGCCGCTGAAAGCTGTTATCTGTTATGTTAATGTAACTGACATGTTGTGTATTGCTACTGTGCTCATTGTGTTTGTCATATCGTGGTTATCACCTAGGGGAAAAAACTGAAAATGGCCTGTATGCCATTTTTTTGTAACGGCATGATGAATAACGCAATTAGAATGGCAAATATGCCATTATTTTGTAACTAGGTAAATTGTAACCTTATGTTAGCAACAATGATATGTTAGTAAAAATATAATTAAGTAAGTTTATATGTTTATACTTAGGATTGTTGTGCTCAATTTATTGTGTTTGAATGTGTTTGATATAGTATAGTACTGATTGATGTGCAAGTAAATCAGAATACGCATTATTAGTATTTGTTTAGTCATTATTCGTGGTAGTGTAAATATATTGGTTATTCGATATGATTTTAAAATAAGGAGTTAAAGAAAGCACAAGGAGATGGTGAAGATTTTGTTACACCAATGAACCGGGACAAACAGAAGGCAAATAGGTTGATAAAGTTACCTGCTTCGAGCAAGAGCCCTTTTTTCACAAGGGTCATAAACCCGGTTAAACCCATCACAAGAGAATAGTTGGATCTATCTATATACGTGGGTGCTATCGCCGATGGGTATGTATTGATTCATGCAACGCATTTTGTGGGTTTTGAGTTCTAGTGTTTTGTTGATATTGAGCGTTCATTATAGAGAGGTGATATTCGATTGCAATGGTAGAACACTCGAAGCAATCGAGTTCAGATCACTAGAGGATAATACACTTGTTACGATTAACATTATAGAGTTATGGTGTATGCGTCTTAATGAATTGGAAGAGCTTCGATCCAACACAACTCCATCACGGATGTTTGTCAATCCATCAACCTTAGTACGTGTTTAGATGCTGTTATTGGTATTTTCTATAATTGATATTCAGATTAAACGACGTGATATTCAATTCAACAAGCAATATTTTCATATTCCCTTTTTGCCAGTGTTGCATTAATTGTTGATATTTCAAACGAAAGTAGGTGATATTCATTATTTTTATACTGATATTCATGTTATATCACAATGTTGATATTCGTTGTAGATTGGTCCACTCATGGACATACCTGTAGGACATTGATAAGCACTACTTTGTAGAACTTAACTAAGAGTCATTAGAGGATTTATTGGTGTCATTTGGGTAGTTTTAGACACATTCTTGTGCATGGAGTATGGAGGCGAAGTCTTGGTGTTTTGGAGATGTTTTGAGCTTACTTGAAGATTGTTGGAGACATTGAAGAAGAAGCAGCCACGAGAGAGCCTATGGAAGAATAAAAGAGGAGAATGCTGGTGCAGCAGGTCGAGCATTAACCGCGATCGCGGGTGAGGTTACCGCGATCGCGGGACTTCGAGGAATTCGAGGCACTTCTGCAGGCGCGGAGGAGAGCAAGGAGTGCGGAACTACATGGCCCGCGATCAAGGTCCATGACCCGCAATCGCGGGTCAACACGGCAGAGTTATTTCGGATTTCCCGAACCTATCTTATCTGTTTTCTTAATTTTCAGTTTATTTATTCCGTTTTCTATTTTCAGTGGGCTAGGTCATTTGTTAAGCCCACATATATATACTCTTAGTTTTTAGGTTTGGAGAATCGAGTTTTAGTTTCTAGAATTGCTACGTTGTTCGTTATTCATTGATTCAGAGTTTTTATGAAGAACATGAGGAGGAACTAACCTTCTTGGTTCCGCCTAACAATTGAAGCATTCATTGGATTTTGGTTGTGAGATTATCTTTCGTGTTCGAGTTCCTATTGGTTTGTATTATCTCTTCTAAGCCTATTCCATTGGATTTCATTGATTGCACTAGCCCGCGCAACTAGTTGTTATTGGTGATTTTCATATTGCTAGGATTAGGAAACTGTTGGGCTAACGTCCTATTCTGCTGTAGCAACTACAATTTACATGCTCTGTTTGAAATTGTTCTATTGTAGGGAGAGATAATTACATGGTAAATGCATCTGAGCGAGCGTTCTGTGTATCCTGGTTAATTCTTATATGCATTGCTGCCTTTGGGTTGAACTTGTAGTGGTACTAGGGTTATTCATTGGTAAGAGTTCTTAGTGGAAGGTTTCCCTTTGAATCTACATAAGATCGGGACAGGAACAACCATAGGAAGGAAGAAGAACTCGAGATAATCTATGATCAACCATATTCAGTGATTATGGATATTTGTTAGGAGGAGCATTTTTCCTTTATTTGATTTATCCATAGATTTTAGCAAACCAAACCTCAAAACCCCCTTTTGTTACACTGTTCGATTGGTATTTGATTGTTAACAAGAAAATAGACGCCTGTGATTCTCTTGGGATTTCGACCCTTGCTTACTCACTATTCTAGTTTGGAAGTTGAGGTTACTTTGATTTGGCATAACGACCTTAGGCCACGTCAGACATGAGAGCTCGTGGAGCCATGAGAAAAGGTTTGTGAGTTTCAAATATGGGATGGATGAACTGGTATCGTCCGTCAATCACACATCGCTCGTTGATGTAGATTTGGTATGCGCTAAATCACTTTTAGATACAAGCTTTGCGGTTTTCATACATATTTATATCGGACTCATTGATTGTTGTGTACTTGTTGTAATACAGGTCTTCTTCCCAATATGTAAACATTCACATTATTATGTGGTATGTTACAACTTTATCCGGTGTAGCGTAGAAATTATTGATAATTCCTCGTCTGGTGATCATGACCCCGAAGGAAAATATGGCAACACGATCTCATTATTGGTAAGCAACGATCACTATTTATAATAAATGTTTTCATTGCACTTATTAGTAATTAAATGTCTCATCACGTGATGATATTTTTTTAATTCATTGCACATAACAAGTTGTTTGCCGAATACATGGGCTTAATGAACATAGGCTCTAGATTCAACGAGTATTCAAACAAGAAGACTGAAATTCTTAAGATGAAGTGGCGCGACTCCACCAACAAGGTTAATTGTGGTGTATTCGCCATGCTCCATATGGAGACATATCAAGGTCAAGAAACAAAGCATTGGGAAACCGGCTTCAAGGCAAACTCCAAGAAGAACATTTTGTCATTGCGGGCAAAATACCTACACGCAATCATCGCATCCAAGATGAACAACTTGAGCAAAGTGACTATGGAAAAGACACACAAGTACAATGCATCAGTTAGACTTGCTAACAATGCAGAAAAAGAGGCAGAGAGAGTGAAACGGGCTAAAAACCCACCTCAATAAAAAACAGTCCATATTATTAGTTCAGGGATTTATGTTTCTTATGGATTTCTTTGTTTTTTGGATTACGTTAATGAACTAATTGCTCAATATGTTGGTTAAAACTATTCAGAACGGATGCAATAATCAATATCCTCAAATGAAAGTTGAACGTCCAGTACGGATGCAATAGTGAATATACTCGAACTAAATTTGAATATCACCACAAGCAATGTGAATAATAAACTTCATACTTGAATATCACCACAACTTGAAATACCTAACTTGTTGTAGGGCATATGATTGGATAATTGACCTAAACAACCAACACATATAACAATATAATGTTGTGCAACACAAGGAATATTTTATCAACATGCTAATATAGCGAATATCACGTAACAAAACCGAAATATCATATAACAAAACCTTGAATAAGATGAATATCATATAACAATAATTGAATATCAGCACAGCTTGAAATACCGAACTTGATATAGGGTATATGACAAGTTCATTCAGAAAAAAAACCCATATAATGTTTAAAATATTTTGCAAAACAAGTGAACATCACTGAAGACAAACACGAATATTTTATCATAACATTAATAAGGCGAATATCACATAACAAAACCTGAATATCCTATAACAAAACATGAATATCTATAAGAAAATAGTGCAATATTCAAACTACAATTTTTCTTTGCAATTTCTGCTGTCATGCCCTGCATATTTGTTGCACCTTTTGCATTTTCTTTTACCCTTGTTCATTTTCTTGATTGCCTTTTCTTTCCCACCAATAAGCCTCCTGCCACTACCCTTGTTCTTCGCCTGACCGGGAGGTCTTATGACGACATCGTTAGGTGTACTAATTCCTGCAAAACCCTCAACCATTGTATCTCGGATTTCTTCGTCTCTTTGTGCATCATCATCATGAGCGGAGTAAGTTTCCTTCATATTTTTCAATGTGTTCAGCAACTCATTTATCTTGTTTCTATCATCTTCCACAAGGCCAACACAAGAGTATATAACAGACCATAATTCATTCATCATACTCTGCTTCTCCTCTATAAGAACACTATGTTCCCATACATCATTAGTGATTCTGCTCTTCATCTTTTTGACTGCACCTTTTATCCACTTGTCCAGTATTAGACATTCCGGAATCCTGTCTAGACCAAAGCATTTCAAAGCGGTAAAAATATGCCTACAAGGCAACCCAATTTGGTTGAACATCCCGCAACTACATGTGGTGAAGTTTCCACATACCGTGCGCTCTACTTCGAAGTAATCACATTGCCCCTCCTTCACTGTATATGCCACAGTCCATTCACCTACACGTGTTTAACGCAGTATTCAATATTGGGTTATCACTATACAAGAGAGAACACATTGATTTTCAAGTCAGTAAATGAATATCATCAAACATTGTACGAATAACGCTACAACAGTTCATGAATATGTACATACGTTAAATGAATATACTATCATCATAATCAGTTTATGATCAAACAAGATATTCAAGATCTGTTATTCGATATGCATAATATACTAAAAATACATGATATATCATTATATAAAATCCGGTGTTGTTAATAACACATGAATATCATTGCAGTTTATATGAATATCACGACAGATATCATACATGGGTTTTCACTTGTAACAGAACAAAAATAACAGGCTGCTGATATCTCTTCTTGTACAAGTGTGAACATTTTAAGGGTGTATACTTCAGATGCATGTCTCTCAATCAATAACGGTGTTTTTAACACGTGCGTCCTTGTATCAGAATCAACATCGTTCCTCAACTGATGGTGTCGTTGGGTCTCCATAGCACTCTCAAATTGCATTAATAATTCAACCAAGCTAAAATTCCTGTTTGAATAAGCCCCCAAAAAATTGTTTTGAGATTCAGAAATTGATGTGGTGCGAACCAATCCTCCGAGCACAATATCCATGAAATAGGATGGGATCCAAAAATCTCAAATTTTATAGATATCTTGGAACCATCGGTTTTCTTCAAGTTCTTGTTCAGCAACAAATGATTTCCAACCCTTCTCAAATTCAGAGATAGATTGTTTATCACCCCAAACCAATCTACCTAATTTCTTCCTAAAATTAGGTGAATTGATTTTCTTCACACCAACCTTTTTTGACACCTTTTTCCTAGGTGTGATACATAAACTGTTCCAGATCTTCTGGTTTTGATTGTTACAAACCTCCAATAATTATGTGTGCTATGTGTTGTAGGAAGAGTACAGGATGATTCACAAGTACTGGTGGTGATCAAGATCAATAGAGTGATCGAGAGAACGCAATCTAAAGAAGGAAGTCCTAGACGCATAGAATTATTATAGCTGAACTTGGAGCCCAAGCATGATTGGGAATAGCACAATAATTAGAAATTTTAGTCCGTCTTTCCAAGCTAAGAAAAAGAAAACAAAAGTGATGTGAGTCTGACTCCACAATCCATCTCGATGGGCCCCACGTCGGCCCTTTGGGCGGGGGTCCGGCTAGCCATGGCCCGTCGGGCTAGACCAGCAGGAACAGTCGAGACTCACAGCAGGCCTGCAGGCCATACACCCCAACCAGATGCTCACAAGGTGTAAGCCTGTAGGTTGTTGGAGGTGAGATTCGAACCCACAACCTCCCTTTAACAAGTGGCCTTATCACCACTTGTTAACCAATTACACTGCAGTGTAATTGGTTAACAAGTGGTGATAAGGCCATCGGCGTATCCACTACCCTAACCCACCGATTTTTTTTTACCCCTTTCTGCTGCCCACCGATTCCGAAATCCACAATTTTTTTCGGAAATTTCCTTCTTTTATCATAACCGAAATCAAATACTTTCGGCCCATATCCTTATCTTTTACCTAGCCAATCCCCACGATTTAATCTTTCCTTAAAGATATTATCTTGTCTTGCCCTTTCAATAACCGAAACCCATTACTTTAGGCCATTATCCTATCATTTCCCTTAAAGCAAATTATTTCCTTATCTATTTCAACCACCTTATCTTTCATACAAGATAAGATCTTCCATTAATTACTCCTTTCCCTCAACCGAACCAAACCTAGCCCCCATCGGCACACACCCAACCCACCCACCCGGCCCACACCTAGCCACGGCCGACCCCGCCCAACCCGGATCCATGACCAAGCCATAGACCCCTCTTCCGGCCCGTTTGTACCCTTACTTCGAGCCCGACGAGTGGGACCGCGAAACATGGTTCGGTGGCGTGAACCCACACGCGCACCCAGATTGGATCCCACCGTCACGACTACATGCAGCTCCGCGCCCACGCACCCATGTGCCCCATCCGCGACGTCGCACCCACTACCGCGACGTTGACCCCGACTGGATTCCCGCCCCTCGGCTCCAACCACAGGTTTCCACGCATGTCCGCGACCGCGACTGCACCCTGTATCACACCCACATCGACACGTGACCCGTTGCCCACGCCGTCGACCGGAGACCGGTTGCCACCGTCCCTGAGCTCACACCCGTGCAACGCGAAATCCAGCAGCTACGGCGCGAGATCGCCCGCCTCAAAGCCGCGTTGGTCGCGTCACCCCCGCCAATCGAGCCGATCTTCAGCGAACCAGTCGTGGATCCCACTGTTGTGCATCCGAGTCCGAACGTCATCGAACCCACACCGACACCGACTACAGAGCCCCCGACTGCACCCGTTGCCGCACATGCAGGTTCGACGCTGACAAAGGGGCCCGTTGCCGCGCCACCGAGTCCGACGACGATTGCACCCGTGCACATCGTTGCAATTTTCTGCATCGGTGCGCCAGCCCCAGCCATCGAGCCCGCTCATGAACCCGAGTCTTCCTTGATCTTCATTGAGGTTCTCCGAGCTGGACACAAGCCCGACGCCGTCTTTCTGCTGCCCGACGAGCGTGTCTTCTCCTTGGCCCAACCCAGTTCGAAGAGAGGATGCTTCGATTCTAAAGGGAGGAGAATGATGCGATCCTGCATCGACCCAAGCCGGGCTCAGGCAAGCCCCACGCGTCCAAGACCTTGGAGACCACCTTGGTTCAAGACTTAGTCTATTTTAGCTTCATATTTCTTATTTTAGCAACTTTCTTGTTTTTGCAGCTTTCTATTTTTAGCATTGCTATTTTTGGAACTTACTATGTTTAGTAAGTTTCCATATTTGACACTTTCTATTTTAGGACTTACTATGTTTAGCAGTTTCTATTTCGGGCGTTGCTCCACTATTGCATAGTGGGCTAGCCCATAGGCTCGTTTCGGCCCAAGCCCATTCGGGTCTTGACCGAAATCCCTTGGCTATTTAAAGCCCATGTTGTCTTGTTATTTCTTACGTTCAAACCAGTAATTTAAGTCTTGAAGTTGAGAGTGAATCCTCCTTATTCTTAGATCGAGCGTCAAACACAGTCTGCTTTGCATCCCCTTCATCGTATGCTTCGCATCTTCTTCATTCCGTAGATCGTCGCTTCGAGCATCTCGCCCCACCCTCGCCCAAAGCGAGCATAAGAGACCCGCGAGCCATCCTCTAGGTGGTTCGTATCTATCCCGGTTACCAAGAGAAGAAACATCCAGCTGTTGCCTGCCTAGATCGAGCAAATCGTGAGTCGACCCCAGTCGGATCACATCAAAAAGTTGAACAGAGACATGGGAAGAAGAGGACAAACAGGACCCGTCTGAGACAAAAAGTCCAGTTTATCACTTTGCTATTTTGGGAATGTTCTGGTAAACGATGGAGAACAACACAGAATGTATGCGTTGACCAATTCCGGTTGTGGAAGTTGGTAGATCATAGGAAATGAGCAATCCTACGTTGCTAGATGTCAATCCTAGGTGTATGACTCGGATGGGTTGTTGCGGAGTGTTTGTCTAAGGGGTAAGAAGCGCCTTAGAGGAACATTCATTCATGCTGGTAAAGGAAGTATCAAATAGAGCTTAAGTGAGAAGAAGGGTGAGTTCAAGTGTAGCTTGATCTTGGCAATTAAGAGCAAGGTACGAGTGGGAAAGAGAGTTGGTCTAGGTGGGAAGCTTAGAGTCAACTTCAGGTCGCCTTTATCACAATGTGGTTTTAGGAAACTTCTGGTAAACGATATAGAACAGAACAAAAAGTATGCATTGACCAATTCCCGTTGTGAATGTTGGTAGATTAGAGGAAAGGAGCTATCCAATCTTTCTAGATGTCAATCCTAAGTGTACTACTAGGATGGGCTGTTGTGGAGTGTTTGTATAAGAGATGGGAAGCGCCTTTGAAGAACAGTCATTCAAGTCGGTAAAGGAAGAATCAAAAAGAGCTTAAGTGAGAAGAAGGGTGAGTTCAAGTGTACCTTGATCCTGGCGATTGAGAGCAAGCTACGAGTGGGAAAGAGAGTTGGTCTAGGTGGAAAGTTTAGAGTAAACTTTCAGGTCACCTTTTTTAATTGTTCAAGAAATCAATAAGACTTATTCTAAATCTTTTCAAGTGAGAAGTTTGAAGGTAATGATTTTTCTATAATTAATTAGTTGGTTAATTAGAGTTTTCACTCTAAGTACTTGTGCTGAAAAAGTAAATAATTTCCAAGTTTAACATTTCTGTTGCATTCTTTATGAAGGTCTTAAACCTTCTTAATAAAACATTAACTATCCAACAACAATTGATGGCACAATGGTCCCGTTACTTGAATTGAAAGCACATGGCATCTTTGATATCTATATCAAATTCAGATTTACCTTTAAGCTTACCTTTACCAATGATGATGCATGACCTTTATGATAGAGGTTGTTTCCTCTTCTATGTTCTCATCATCTTCGAGTAATGGTGTCTTGTTGTTCTTGATCAAAACGTCATTGGTTGAAGAAGTCATGTTTTAACTGCAAGTAACACACAATCTTGAGCAATTAAACTTTAATACCAATTGTTGAAATGGATGTTTGTTGGAAAAAAAAGAAAGGAACAATTCCTTTAGACAGAACAATTCCCTTATGCGACAGAATTAAACAAAGTAATAAGCACAAATCATTAGAATGAAAACATTAATCAACTAACTAGCTGACAAGTTAGAATCAATATCCTCTAGTGTTACTTAGAAGGATTTTGATACTACACTTCTGTTATTGATTATCACAAACTACACAAGGTGATTAAGGACATCAAAGTACTTGGAACACAACTAAATCAAAACTCATTAGCCTTTAGCACGTAATTATCAACTTAAAGTAAACCACAAATCAAAACCAAACATACCTAAAAAATCTTTGAATCCCTTTCCTCAAACTCGAACAGATTGAATTTGCAACTATATATGTCTCAAAGTAAACCATAAATCACAACCAATACTATAGTGTGTTAATTTCGGTTTTCGCACGGGGCTTTCAACTAGTAATATTAAATGTATAAATAGGTTGTTAAATTACATTTAAAGGGAAAATATAATTTTTTTGAGAGTATGTTGCATTCATTAATAAATAAAAAATGTAAACTCAAACTCTAATATGCTTCTATTATTTCTTTTCCATAATAAAAACCTGCAAAAGTAGTTAAGAACAATTTATACATCCTAAAAATTTTCATCATAAAAAATAATAACTCAACACAAGCATCGCAAGCTTGGATGTATAAACCTTAAGATAAAAAAAACCACACTTAAAATAATCCAACAATATATATGATCACGAGTTTAAACTACAAAACCGGATCGTGTACGTACAACTTAATTAATACTGACGCGCTTATCTAAGTCAAACAAGAAGAAGAAGAAGAAGAATGTGCGGATGTGATGGACATATTTAATACGGAGTAGTTTATATATAAATATAGTTTTTAACGACAATTACTGAATACTCGATAAACTAGTATATAATAGTTTATATAAGCAGACTAGGTATATAATTAGCTCGATCTCAACCCAACAAATCACTGGCACTTGCACAAAACTAAGTTGCTAGAGAATTTGAGCTTAAGATATATATTAGCTAGACATGGCACCGGAGGAGTCCAGGCATGCTGAAACTGCTAACAGAGCCGCCGCCACCGTCCTGGCCATCGGCACTGCCAACCCTCCAAACTGCTACTACCAGGCCGACTTTCCCGACTTCTACTTCCGTGCCACCAACAGCGACCACCTCACGCACCTCAAGAAAAAATTCAAGCGCATTTGTGTGTAACGTTATATATTATACTCTTCCTTCACTAACAAGTTGGGTCGTTTTAACATTTTACTTTTGTTAAGAAATATATGTCACCTGTAAATTTTAGATAATAATTTATCGATAAGTTATGAAGTAGGTTGAAAATTACACATATTGACATATGTGCATTTGTATTTTGTAGGATATGCAATTTAATAGAACTGAATGTGCATTTAAATTTTATTTGAAATGCATTTGGATATAACTTAATTTGAATTTATGAACTACTATATAATGCTTATTTGATACCTGTATTTGAATATCTTCTTCCTTTTCGTTTCCTTGGGTAACATATATAGGTGAGAGGTCGATGATTGAGAAACGTTACCTCCACTTGACGGAAGAAATTCTCAAGGAGAATCCGAATGTTGCTTCCTACGAGGCGCCATCATTAGATGTAAGACAGAACATTCAAGTGAAAGAAGTTGTTAAGCTCGGGAAAGAGGCAGCTGTGAAGGCCATCAATGAGTGGGGCCAACCCAAGTCAAAGATAACGCACCTCATTGTGTGTTGTATTGCAGGCGTTGACATGCCCGGCGCAGACTATCAACTTACTAAACTTCTTGGCTTACAACTCTCTGTTAAGCGGTTTATGTTTTACCACCTAGGTATATTTATGTTTATATATATTTGCGCTCAATCAATAAAATACGTACTAGCTTGTAACTATATATGTGTCCATAACAATACATTAGTATGTTTTGTTTAATTTGAATCCATGTAACGTATATCTATTTTTTTTTATATGCAGGATGCTATGCCGGTGGCACCGTCCTTCGCCTTGCAAAGGACATAGCAGAGAACAACAAGGGAGCTCGTGTTCTCATCGTTTGCTCTGAGATGACGCCAATTTGTTTTCGTGGGCCATCCGAAACCCACATAGACTCCATGGTAGGGCAAGCAATATTTGGTGACGGTGCTGCGGCTGTCATAGTTGGTGCACATCCGGACCTATCCATCGAAAGGCCGATTTTTGAGTTGATTTCAACATCCCAAACTATTATACCTGAATCCGACGGTGCGATTGAGGGACATTTGCTTGAAGTTGGACTCAGCTTCCAACTCTACCAGACCGTTCCCTCATTAATCTCTAATTGTATCGAAACTTGTCTTTCAAAGGCTTTCACACCTCTTAACATTAGTGATTGGAACTCGCTATTCTGGATTGCACACCCTGGTGAGTATCTTGTATATCATTTACTCCATATTATATATGCAATATTATCTATCTATGTCGTTTCGCTTATGTATCCGTCCAAATTAAGATTCTTAACTATGCAACGTCTCATTTACTTAAGGAGTTAGCTACTAGCTAGTCTAGTGGAGCAAGATAGAGTACTGGTCGATGCTAGAGTTTTATTACACCGGCCGATTGAGCATATAAGGGCTCATTCCCCTCTTATTTACATTTATGCTCTTCACTATTATGCCTTAGCCAAATCCCGTTAATTTCAACTGAAGTAGATCAAGAGCTGTACACAGTAACTATGGTTAGTAAATATTGGAAATGAAGTTTTAAATTGTACATGGACCAATTCGAGAGTCTACATTTTAGTGGGATCTCAAGCCCAATTTTGTTCAACCAAAAACAAAGTTAGAGTCTAAGGGCATCTATTCAATAGTCAAATTTAATCTTGTTAGAGTATGGTAGAATATATGTATTCGTATTCATTTCTAATATATATTTGAATATTGTCCTAACTAAACATCATCTGGCCCTAGCTATATACGGAGTATATAACTAATGAAATATTTATGAATGTCTAAATATATAGGTGGCCGTGCTATCCTTGACGATATTGAGGCTACTGTTGGTCTCAAGAAGGAGAAACTTATGGCAACAAGACAAGTTTTGAACGACTATGGGAACATGTCAAGTGCTTGTGTATTTTTCATCATGGATGAGATGAGGAAGAAGTCGCTCGCAAACGGTCAAGTAACCACTGGAGAAGGACTCAAGTGGGGTGTTCTTTTTGGGTTCGGCCCAGGTGTTACTGTGGAAACTGTGGTTCTACACAGTGTGCCACTAATTACCTGAAAACCATTGAATCACTTGTCATAAGTACAAGTAACTCATGTTCAGTCTTGTGTGTTGAATGGTTTAGGGTTGGTCTGATGTCGTTGTGTGCTTGTCTATGTTATATGAATAATTGTGAGTTAATCCCCTCTACAATGGGAGCTCTTTATAAGCTTGGCAAGTGTCTTAAGCTTGGTACGTTGTTTGCATTCTCAATTTGACGAATAAAATTTCTTGATTGGCGTGTGTTCTTCAACACATTAAATTTTCTGCATCCAAATTGTACCCTTTTATATACTCTTTAAGTTTTACTTGCTCATTTTATACTCCGTATTTTAAACCTTAAATTATGGTTAATAATTAAGGTTTAAGATTTATAGTTTAAGATTTAGGGTTTAGGGTTTATGGTATAGGGTTTTAGGATTTATGATATAGGATTTATGATTTAGGTATAGGGTTTATATTTTAGGATTTAGGATTTATGGTTGATATTTTAGGGTATAAAATAAATAAATTTAACCTATAGGATACATGGAAGAGAGCATAGAAAGGGTGTAGGGGATTTAATCTCTTCTTCAATTGTCTCTTGCATTAATTAATTAATCAATATTATAAGCTTTGTTTCTTACTTCTAACTTATCTTCATTTTGAATGAGCAACATTGAAACCGTGCAAAATTGATCCATTGTTTCTTCACCCACTCCACAAAAAGGGCATTATAATTGAAGATGAATTGATTTTCCTTTCCTGATGTTTTTGACAATCAAACATAATCAACTTGATTGAGCATGATTGTAGATTATGTTGGTGATTTTAGTGTTATCGTCCATTTGGTGTAGTTGGGATTCACTCAGGACTTGAGGAGTTCGTTCGGCGCATGACGAGATTCGGGGGTACGAAGTGCACTCATATCCGTGGATTCAAACTCGGGGTTACGTTAAGGTTGCAGAGCGTGTCGGGATTTGAGAGGCAGGCACCGAGAAGGTGAATTCGGGGTCCAGGAAAGGTGCACAGACAATGCACAGTCTGTGCGCAAAGGAACATGGCTTCAACAAAGGTGCACAGACCGTGCACCTAAGTGCACGGTCCGTGCACATCATGCACAATGAGCAATTTGATATCAGTTGAAGTTCACGGGCCGTGCACCTAACTGCACGGTCTGTACACTGTGTTAATTTGCACGTATTTTCTCTCCAATTAAGTGCACGGTCCGTGCACTTTGCGCGGTTAAGTGGTTGGCGGGTTTTGTAACTGTTTCTAACCACCTTATCCTGTTCCAACCGACATGAAACTAAAAAACCACCTCATGCCCTATATAAGGTTCTGGTTAGATCAAGTGTTGGCCCTAACCTATGAGATATACTCTTGTGTGGATCACATTGAACAAAATCGAAATTCCAAGTATCTCTCTACTGATCTTGCCTTGATCTTTAGAGGTTACATTGTCTTATCCCAAATCGAATATCGTGTAACCCGAAGGCTAATAGTGAAGGGTCCGAATATTGGTTTTGCAAAGTTCCCTTGCACGATTCAATTTCTATCCAAGCAAACCGAAGTTTGATCAACTTTTCACCCTACTACAACATTCAAAACCAATAATTTGATCAATTGCGGCTGCATCGGTGCGCAAGATGACTTCCAAGTTCGGGAAGTTAAAGAAGTTCGACGACGTGGACTTCCAGAGATGGCAAAAGAAGATGCATTTCCTCCTCACGACGCTCAACATGGTGTACGTTCTAAGCATGCCAATGCCCTTTGTGTCGGAGGATCCGGAGAACGAACCCTTTCAGTATATGAGGAGGCGTAACAAATGGGAAAACGACGATTACATATGCCGTGGTCATATTCCGAACGGTATGTCAGATTCACTCTTTGATGTCTACCAGAATGTCGATTCCTCAAAGGAGTTGTGGGATACGCTGGAATCAAAGTACATGGCAGAGGACGCTTCTAGAAAGAAGTTCCTCGTAAGTAATTTCAACAATTACAAGATGTGTGATTCCAGGCCGGTTATGGAGCAATTCAATGAAGTGCTTCGTATCCTAGGGAAATTCGCTCAGCACAACATGAAGATGAGTGAATCCATCTCGGTGTCAAGCATCATCGACAAACTATACCATCATGGAAGGACTTTAAGAACATGTTGAAACACAAGAAGGTGGCTGGTTTAGGACATATGAACCGGTGAAAGATGGGTGTGTCCTCCATATGGGTAATGAGTCAACTGCTCCTATCATAGGCCGTGGAAAAGTGGTGCTAGAATTTAGTTCTAGGAAGACTCTTGTATCTCTTGACTGAATTACGGTGTGAACCGATATAGAATCATTAGGTTCCACTAGTAGAAAACATGTCATTTCTAGACGCTTTTTTAATCACCTTTCGACGCTAATTAAAGCGTCGCCGTTCTTCATCTCGACGCTTGTATAAAGCGTCGAGAATTTCAACGCTTTATACAAGCGTCGAGATGAAGAACGGCGACGCTTTTTAGCGTCAAAAGGTGTTTAAAAAAGCGTCTAGAAATGACATTTTAGGATCGTACTTGTTAGTTATCTAGGGAAGTGGGAATCCAGTTCCTAAGCAACAGAATAAATAAACAATAGCAGATTCAAGACAAGTTCCTTAGAGTGGGAACCTTTGATAACCAACTAGTTATCCAGGATAAAACCCACTACCTCTCTCGCAAGAGGATTTCAAAGTCTACTTCTTGTATTAATACTTCGGTTACAATCAACAGGCTAGAACACACAGATTTAAGTCTTAGACACACTAAGGACTCTCTACCTAGTTCGACCTAACCAAGCAACAACAAGCAAGCAACTTATTCAGTTCTTCTTCAAAGAACTTGGCACAACTTCTTCACAGCACTCAGAATTCTTCAGCTTCGTGAATGCGTAATCGATGAGAGAGTTTCAATTAGTTTATTTATATGATTTAATTACTGGAGGAACAAATCTCCAATAACCGAATCAAACAAATAAAATAATCAAAAGTAATCGTTAAAGATAACATTTGTTACCAAATATAATCTTTACCGATTTTTACATGTTTTGTTTCCATAAAGATAAACTTTAAGCTACTAAAATATATGGAAACATAATAAGATCTCATAGTTCTATCTCTAACTAAAGATCTACCCTAAACAGCTCGCTGCCGCTCTTCACATATTAATCCAAGTGATTCCAGAGTCAGCAAGCCTCAGTTCCTTTCGCCAGTTCCCAAATCTTGCGTCAGCGTCTCTGTCTTGTACTTTCCGAATCCAGAGTTCCCTGTTTGTCACACTAATGGAAATATTAAGAGCAAAGGTGTTTGTCATTATCAAAACTAGGAAAACTGAGGAAGAGAACTAGGTAGGGAACTGGAGTTCCCAAACGTGGGGTGTTCTTTGTGGGTTCGGGCCATGTGTTACTGTGGAAACTGTGGTTCTACACAGTGTGCCGCTAATTACCTGAAAACCATTGAATCACTTGTCATAAGTACAAGTAACTCATGTTCAGTCTTGTGTGTTGAATGGGTTGGTCTGATGTCGTTGTGATTTCTTATTGTGTGCTTGTTTATATTATATGAATAATTGTGAGTTAATCCCCTCTACAATGGGAGCGCTTTATAAGCTTGGCAAATGTCTTAAGCATGGTACGTTGTTGGCATTCTCAATTTGACGAATAAAATTTCTTGATTGGCGTGTGTTCTTCAACACATTAAATGTTCTGCACCCAAATTGTACCCTTTTATATACTCCATAAGTTTTACTTGTTCATTTTATACTCTGTATTTTAAACCTTAAATTAGGGATAATAATTAAGGTTTAGGATTTATAGTTTTAGATTTAGGATTTAGGGTTTAGGGTTTATGGTATAGGCTTTTAGGATTTATGATATAGGGTTTATGATTTAGGTATAGGGTTTATATTTTAGGATTTAGGGTTTAGGGTTGATATTTTAGGGTTTAGGGTATAAAATAAATAAATTTAACCTATAGGATATATGGAAGAGAGCATAGAAAGGGTGTAGGGGATTTAATCTCTTCTTCAATTGTCTCTTGCATTAATTAATTAATCAATATTGTAAGCTTTGTTTCTTACTTCTAACTTATCTTCATTTTGAATGAGCAACATTGAAATCGTGCAAAATTGATCCATTGTTTCTTCACCCACTCCACAAAAAGGGCATTATAATTGAAGATGAATTGATTTTCCTTTCCTGATGTTTTTGACAATCAAACATAATCAACTTGATTGAGCATGATTGTAGATTATGTTGGTGATTTTAGGGTTATCGTCCATTTGGTGTAGTTGGGATTCACTCAGGACTTGAGGAGTTCGTTCGGCGCATGGCGAGATTCGGGGGTGCGGAGTGCACTCATATCCGTGGATTCGAACTCGAGGTTACATTAAGGTTGCAGAGTGTGTCGGGATTTGAGAGGCAGACACCGAGAAGGTGAATTCGGGGTCCAGGAAAGGTGCACAGACAATGCACAATCTGTGCGCAAAGGAACATGGCTTCAACAAAGGTGCACAGACCGTGCACATCATGAACAATGAGCAATTTGATCTCAGTTGAAGTTCACGGGCCGTGCACCTAACTGCACGGTCTATGCACTGTGTTAATTTGCACGTATTTGCTCTCCAATTAAGTGCACAGTCCGTGCACTTTGCGCGGTTAAGTGGTTGGCGAGTTTTGTAACTGTTTCTAACCACCTTATCCTGTTCCAACCGACATGAAACTAAATAACCACCTCATGCCCTATATAAGGTTCTGGTTGGATCAAGTGTTGGCCCTAACCTATGAGATATACTCTTGTGTGGATCACATTGAACAAAATCGAAATTCCAAGTATCTTTCTACTGATCTTGCCTTGATCTTTAGAGGTTGCATTGTCTTATCCCAAATCGAATATCGTGTAACCCGAAGGCTAATAGTGAAGGGTCGAAATATTGGTTTTGCAAAGTTCTCTTGCACGATTCAATTTCTATCCAAGCAAACCGAAGTTTGATCAACTTTTCACCCTACTACAACATTCAAAACCAATAATTTCCATAGTTGATCAATTGCGGCTGCATCGGTGCGCGAGATGACTTCCATGTTCGGGAAGTTAAAGAAGTTCGACGACGTGGACTTCCAGAGATGGCAAAAGAAGATGCATTTCCTCCTCACGACGCTCAACGTGGTGTACGTTCTAAGCATGCCAATGCCCTTTGTGTCGGAGGATCCGGAGAATGAACCCGTTCAGGATATCAGAAGGCGCAACAAATGGGAAAACGATGATTACATATGCCATGGTCATATTTCGAATGGTATGTCAGATTTCGTCTTTGATGTCTACCGGAATGTCGAGTCCTCAAAGGAGTTGTGGGATGCGTTGGAATCAAAATACATGGTAGAGGACGCTTCTAGAAAGAAGTTCCTCGTAAGTAATTTCAACAATTACAAGATGTGTGATTCCATGCCGGTTATGGAGCAATTCAATGAAATGCTTCGTATCCTAGGGCAATTCGCTCAGCACGACATGAAGATGAGTGAATCCATCTCGGTGTCAAGCATCATCGACAAACTATACCATCATGGAAGGACTTTAAGAACATGTTGAAACACAAGAAGGAGGAGCTGTCTCCTGTACAACTTAGGAGCCATTTGCACATAAAGGAATCTCTTAGGACGCAAGAGGGCGGTAAGCCAAAGGAGGCACCCATACCTTCCTCCCTGAATATGATGGAGGAGGGTAGGAGTTCTAAGAAGAAGAATAAGCGAAATAAACAACCTTTCAAGGACATCAAGGGTGGATCTAACAAGAAACCTAAGGGCACTTGTTGGATATGTGGTAAACCAAGTCACTACAAGCGTGATTGCCGATATGCAAAGGATAGGAATGGAGCGGAACAAAACCGTTCGGGTCATGAGTCTAAGGACCAAGGCCCATCCATTCAACAAGGTCAATTTTTATATTTTGGTTCAAATTCCGTTGTGTATTATGTAGCATTAATTTTTGAGGCATTTTATGTGCATGATGATAAAGTGGCTTGGTGGATTGACTCGGGTGCAACAAAACATGTTTGCAAGGATCGTGGCTGGTTTAGGACATATGAACCGGTGAAAGATGGGTGTGTCCTCCATATGGGTAATGAGTCAACTGCTCCTATCATAGGCCGTGGAAAAGTGGTGCTAGAATTTAGTTCTAGGAAGACTCTCGTATCTCTTGACTAAATTACGGTGTGAACCGATATAGAATCATTAGGTTCCACTAGTAGAAAACATGTCATTTCTAGACGCTTTTTTAATCACCTTTCGACGCTAATTAAAGCGTCGCCGTTCTTCATCTCGACACTTGTATAAAGCGTCGAGAATTTCAACGCTTTATACAAGCGTCGAGATGAAGAACGACGACGCTTTTTAGCGTCAAAAGGTGTTTAAAAAAGCGTCTAGAAATGACATGTTATCTAGTAGTGGAACCTAATGATTCTATATCGGTTCACACCGTAATTGAGTCAAGAGATGCAATATTTGATGAGAATCGATTATCCCTTACCTAGATCAAAGGATTTGGTTCCTAGCTCAATTGGAACTAAAGAAGGAGACAACTCAGCCTTGTCTCCTAACGAGTCACCTATGCTCCGTAGGAGCAAGCAAGGGAGAATTGAAAAATCTTTCGGCTCATATTTGCAAATTTAATTGGTTGAAGGATCTAGATATGAAATTGGGTTCCAATACTCATTTGTTATCATGTTGATGAGGATCCTAGGTCTTTTGGTGAGGCAATGAGGTCTCAAGATGTTGCATTCTGAAAAGAAGCAATAAATGATGAGATGGATTCCATCATGGGAAATAATACACAGGTCTTATCGGATCTCCCACCGGGTTACAAGCCTTTGGACTGCAAGTGGATCTTCAAGAAGAAGATGAAGGTCAATGGTACTATCGATAAGTTTAAGGCCATATTGGTTATCCAAATCTTTAGACAAAGGGAAGATATTGATTATTTCGATGCCTATGCTCTGGTTGCTCAGATCTTCACCATTAGGTTGTTGATTGCCTTGGCAGCTATTACTGACATTGTGATTCACCAAATGGATGTCAAAACAAAATTCTTGAATGGTGATTTGGAGAAGGAGGTTTACATAAAGTATCTTAAAAGGTTCATTATGCCCGGTAATGAGCGTTTGGTGAGTAAGTTGGTAAAGTCATTGTATGATCTAAAGCAAGCACCTAAGGAGTGGCATCAAAAGTTTGATGAGATTGTCTTGTCGAGCGGATTTGAGTTAAATCAGTCAGACAAGTGTGTATGCAGCAAGTTTGATAAGTCCGGTAATGGATTAATCATTTGCTTGTATGTTGATGACATGTTGATCTTTGGTAATGACCAAAGACAAGTAGACCTTACAAGTGTTTCCATGAAAGACATGGGGGATACAGATGTAATACCCCTCATTTTTAGTAAGGGCATTTTTGTAATTTTCCAAACACTCGTACTGAAGTCGAATTAATTTCAGAGAAGTTCAGACATTCTGTTAAATGCTTGATCTCTGGAATAATTCCCTGAGTGGAATAAAATACATTCGACATATTTTTGGGGTTTAGAATATTTGTTCGGATACGAATATATTTAATCTGGGGTTAAAACCCATTATTCTTCCCGGGCAAAAGGCACAAGATTGGCCTTGACCGCACCCGCGGTCATACCCACCGCACCCGCGGTCATACCCACCGCACCCCGCGGTCAGAAAGTGGCCTTCACCGCACCCCGCGGTGAGACCCACCGCACCCGCGCTGTCATGATTACCTTTTCTGCCCCGCCGAACTTCGCCTGAGCTGCTTGCCGATCTTGTCGAAGCTGAAGCGGTGGCGGTGGGGGAGCCAGCTGGAGCTCCTTGCTTGGCCTATATAAGGAGGGGACTTGGAGGAGGAAGGCATCCCAAGCTCTCTCTCTCTCATTCCATTATCGCCGGAGTTGCAAGCTTTCGCCGGAGTTCTTCAAGATCATCGCCGGAGCTACCATAGGAGGAGGAGGTGCCCTCAAGGTGGTGTTTGGTGGCCCAAGGAGTTTGGAAGTCGAAGCCAATCCAAATCGAGCCCCAACGCGTCGTCCCTGGTAAGATCTCATCTTCGTCCCCGACGACTGCACTCGTGACCGCACCCGCGGTAGGGCCACCGCACCCGCGGTGTGCCTGGGTGATTGTGGGTGTGGCCTTGGGTTTTGTGATTTCAATCGGGACTTCGTTTCTTCGATTTCGTTCATTTTTCTTTAGATTCGTACTATTTATTGTCGAATCTAACTTAGGGTTTCGTTATGGGTCGTTCCGTAGGAAATTATAATCCAAGTTCTGCCTTGTTTCGGACCCGGAAACCCGTCGTCTCGAGCTTCGTTGAGCTTCGTCTAAATCTAAGGCAAGTGGCGGTTCGCTCTTGCTTATCATTCCATATTTCTATTAATTATCAATTGTTTAATTGTTAATTAAATTGGGATGAATTACTGGTTTCGTTGGGAACAGTTTTCATAAAATGATATGATTAAAAATGAATATTATAATAGGTTGTATATATTGCTAGAAACAACGCTATTATATCTGTTATTACCGTGATGGTATTGTTGTGGATTTTTATGCAAACTTGAAATATAGTTAGCAGTGGATTTTATGTGCACTTGAG
The DNA here is from genome assembly GCA_027886185.1 of Rheum nobile. Lineage (NCBI taxonomy): Eukaryota > Viridiplantae > Streptophyta > Magnoliopsida > Caryophyllales > Polygonaceae > Rheum > Rheum nobile. Next base: position 703,345 of record WOAB01000169.1, on the reverse strand, counting down.
ATATAGTTAGCACGAGTATTCGTAGGAACGCTGCTTACCTTGAGAGGTAGCCGTTTCTTTATAACCCGGTGGATAGGATGTTCAAGCCCTAACACCGTTTCTCTAATCATGACTATCCCCTATCCGAATATAGGGGAGGTGCGCTTAGCCAGCGTTAAACCTTTAGGGATTTATTCCCGACTATATATCTCGATATCCTGAGGGATGAGATGATTATGATAAAAGCTTATAACGTGAATATACGTTTTGGAATTAAATAAGATAAGTGCCGTTATGCACATAATTAATGAACCTTAGGGTAAGAAGTACAACTTGGAAACTCGTCCGGGACTTCGATTAGAGTAAGTCCACCTTCCAAATCTGAATTCGCATTGTGCGGTGAGGTTGGTCGTGGACCCAAATAGTCAAGTCAGTTTTAAACCGCTTGTGTGAATTATAATGTTCCCAAACATTGTCATACTTTCCGATAAGACTCAATTCGTTGGAGTCTTCTCTTCATATGTGTCCTTAAGACTCAATCTTTCAGAGTCTTCTCTTGATCATACCTTTTCGTATTTTTCAGTAGGAGTATGGTGGTTGACTATCGTCATCGACTTTTATTCGAGAAGCGATGAGTCTAACCTAATACGACTACTTAGAACCTTTCTGTTTTACCCTTGCATAGTCTTTCATTAGACTAACCAACCGGTTATATTCCCTTGCATGGTTGGCTGGTGTCATCCGTCTCATACGACACATCAAATAAACTACAGTTCCATGAAGGCTAGAAACAACGAGGAAGGCAGATGAAATTTTAAAGAGTTTTATCAGGTTGAGATCCTAGGCGTGTGAGCGCTAGATCAAGACTTTTGTGTCATTTATTTTAAAAAGACTTCCGCTGTAATATATTTTGGTTGTATTTGGATTAAGGATGTAATTCCGAAACTTTGATTTAATCCAATACTATGACATTTCGTATTATAAATGTTGTTTTATGAATTGTATAAACTGGTTAAGCCTTGGGTGGCTTCGGATGTGGAATCTGAGGTCACTGGCGGTAATACCTTTCTAGGATATATTTGGGGGTTTTACAGATCTGGTATCAGAGTCGATTTTTTTATTCCGGGTTGGGTTTTAAAATGTTTTGCGGGAAATAAAACTTTTATAAACCGTTTACTCGCTTTGAAACTGAGAAATATTTTCGAAGGATTGGAATTTCCAAATAAAATTTTCTTGACTAAAACGTGTCTGCTGTTCAAGTCGTGCCTTCTTTAGTCTAATATGGAAGCAAACTTCTATATTTAGAAAGACTAAACTCTCTTCTCGTCACCCGCAGATTATGGGTGCATGTTTTTCTCTTCAGAGGGACTCGGAAGAAGCCGAGGTGGCTCCGCCATCTCCAATGAGGCTTGAGTTTCCAGTTCCCCTGCGTTGCTTTGAGATCGGAGAATCTAGTAGTCCACCCGAGGAGGTGAAGACCGTACACCCTGAGTCGGTAGTGCTAGTGTCTAATAAAACCGAGGTTCCTATGGTAGAGCCCGAAGAGGAGCCAAGGGAGGACACTGAGGATGAGGGTTACCCGTCAGAGTACGCAAGAGGGTACTACGACGATGACTTTATGATCAAGTCGATTCCCGAGGAGGATCCAGAGGAAGAGGATCCTGAAGAAGATCCAGAGGAGGACCTCGAGGATCAGGGCCACGCGTCCGATGGCTTAGAACGCTTATTGGTGGGCAGTGAGGATCCGGGGATGGAGTTTATCTATCCAAGTCCGGAGTTGCCGCCTGAGCGAGAGTACTCACCATTGACTCCGGCCGATTGGGAGACACTTTATGCTGAGTTTGGCATCAGAAGAAGGAGTGATCCATAAAATGCATCTGAGGACTCACAGCCTATTCCTGCTCAGAGGAGGCTGAGGTTGAGCCCTGACTCGCGAAAGGCACTTCGCCTGAGTCAGATGATTTCCCCTGAAGAGAGCCGTCAGATGGATGAGGCGGTTGAGCATGCTCGAAGAAGGGAAAGGCCAAGGAATGAGCCATGTACTCCAGGACCGAGCAGGGTGAGAAGTCCATCACTAGATTCCGATGGTAAATCCCGTTCGAAGAAGCCATGTAAGAGGAGCTGTGATTACAGGAAACGTTTCAGGGCACCATGATTGGGCCAGTGCTGATTAGCAGTTTCTTTTCTTGTATTTCAGTGTTCGTTTTGTTAAGAACCTAAGTCTCCGAGCAATTTTGTCTTGACGCTCGGGAGATCCCTTTTGTAGAACTTATTAGCTCAGTTTGAGCTTATCAATGAAAATTAGCAAGTTTGATCTATTCTAAGTGATTTTATTACATTGAGTACATTGGAATGATATTAATGTTATAAAATACTTGGAATTTGATCGGTAAACAGATGGTGAACACAAGGAACACCATTCGTGCTGGTGCTGGGCCAAGCAATGACCCTAGACCAAATGTGAGGAACACTGCAAACCCTGTGGATGAACACGAGACTGCTTCTAATAACAATCCAGGGGACAATGACCAAGCTCCGGTCAACGCTCCAATGGTATTTGATGCAGTAGCAATAGAGGCTATTAGGGGAATTGTGATGCAAGCATTCACAAACATTATGCGACCAAACGCGCCTCAGGCACAAGCTGTGCCAGTTCCTCCAGCGGTTTCTAGATTTGAGGAGCCAGATATCCATGTACCCCAAGAGGAAGCGGTCAGGAATAGAGGCGACTATGGCCGAGCACTGAAGGCCATAAGCTCTATGAGGCCTGATAGCTATGGCGGGAAATGAGAGCCAGTTAGGGTGGCATATTGGTTCTCACACATGGAAAGATTATTCAGAAACGTTGAGTGCACTGAAGCTGAAAAGGTGCACATTGCTTCCCTTCAGCTGAAGGAAGTAGCCAGTGAATGGTAGAAAGGTACAGGTCTTGCTGATCACCCTGGGGAATGTTCAAGGCCAAGATGATAGATCATTTCTTCACCCGAGCTATGAGGGAAGAGAAGCATAAGGAATTCCTCTATCCGAAGACGGATGGATTAAAAGTGACCGAGCTTGCGACCAAGTTCAATCATCTATTGCAGTATGCTGGGCCGGAGGTGTCCAACGAAGAGCAAAAGATCTGGCATTTCCACGAGTGGATGAACCCATATATTAAGCCACTAATGGTACGTCACAGATGCTCTACTTTGGAGCAGTACGTGGACGCTGCCTACAAACTGGAAGTGACTCTGGAGGAGTCAACGAAGAAGCGTAATCGCCAGAGGTCAATGCGGAACCAGTCTCAGGCGAGTGGATTCAAGCGTCCCGCGCCACCGTCTAATTTTGCCAAGTCTGGCAAAGCAAAATCGGATATGACTCAAGGAGGGTCTACACATCAATCGGGTCAAGGCAAGAATCCGATCCAGTGCTACAATTGTGGTACACCCGAGCACAAGAGCAATGCGTGTCTGAAGGAAAAGAAGATATGCTATGGTTGTGGAAAGGAGGGCCATGTGCAGACGTTCTGTCCGCAGAGAAGGCAGAAAGGAGCTGAATCACAGCAAGGGTCTATTAGTCAGAACAATCGACTCATGTTTAGACCAGTGGAGGCTCCTAGTCCTTCAGCGCAGACGACTGCACAAAACAAGGGAAAAGCCCCAGCTGCTTCTGGATGTCAAGGTCAACGCCTTTACGAGATGTGTGAGGCGGATGGACCCAATGCTCCAATTGCTCAAGGTACTCTATACCTTCATTCTACTTCTGTATGTATGTTGTTTGATTCGGGTGCTACTCATTCCTTTATTTCGGAGAGTTGTGTCAGTAAGTTAGGCTTAGTATGCAACGAGGTTTGTGAACCTTTCGTTATGAATCTTCCTAATGGTGAACATTTAGTGGGCACCAAGCGTCTATTAGAATTTCCGATTACCATCCAGGGTAAGAAGTTCGAAGTAGATTTGATCTGTATAGCCATGGCTCCATACGACATTATTCTCGGTATGGATTGGGTGACGCGTCATGGGGCAGTAATCGATTTTAGCTCAAGGACTGTGACGGTGTCATCTGGGGGCCAGTATGTATACAAGTTCAAGGGTCAGAATGACGCTGATAACGGCAGGCTTATCAATGCGATGGCTGCGTTTAAGCAACTTCGACAAGGATGTGTCGGGTACCTGTGCTATCTGGACAAGCCCAAGAAAGATGAACTTTCAATTCCTTATATTCCGGTCATCCGTGAATTTCCGGATGTCTTTCCGGAGGAGATTCCTGGTTTACCCCCGTATCGTGACGTAGAATTTACCATTGATCTCGAGCCTGGTACCGCGCCGATCTCTAAGGCACCGTACCGGATGGCTCCTCCTGAGATGCAAGAGTTGAAGAAGCAACTCGAGGATCTTCTTGAGAAAGGATATATAAGACCGAGTGCATCACCTTGGGGTGACGCGGCTAAAGATGCACAAGCAAATGTCGTTGATTAGCCTTATCAAAGTAAATTATCCTAACCAACCTACTAAACAGAGTATAACAGACAAGTAAGGGTCGATCCCACAGAGAAGGTATGATGTAGTATGCAAACGTGAATGACGAGTAACAAGTAACAAGTAATTGGGGGGTTTTGTAATCAAAAGAACACCAAGCAAACAAAACAAGTAGATTGAGTTGAGAGAATATTATGAGGGAAAGTAGTTCCACTAGACCGAAATCCACAGTACAGAGATAGAGTTTGATCATTGAAATCTATTTCTTCCATGTTTGTTTATTTATCCTTATAGTCGTTCCCACCCTGATCGTAAGTACTATTGATTCTCACAGTTGTCAATAGACTTATTACTATGCCAATGATAAAGCACAACTGATTCTCACAGTTGTCAGCATACTTTATCACCAACACAGCAATAGCGATGCACACAAGGATATAGGATACATGCAAGTAGAAAGACGTACAAGTACTCACTCCCCTACTTAACATGCAATTGATTCTCACACACAATTGTACGCTCGGAACCCCTATACGCACAATTGTGTTTGCCACTAGATATGCACTCGGAACCCCTAGGAATTGATAAAAAGCATTCAACCTAGTTGATCAGGCTAAGAAGAACAACAAGAAATCAATATCAATATAACCAAGAAAATCAATCCAATATAAATAAGGATAAGAACAAGGAATAGAAATCTCACAAACACATCAACTGTACTGCTTCAATCGTCTAGCAGAACAAAGGGAAGTTAGTTCTCCATCAAAGGGGATGAAAAACTCTAACAATGAAAACAACAGACGCGATGTTATTGATGATGATTCTGATCCTCTGTTTGGAGGCTGTGGGAATTAGGTTAAATAGAGTTAACCATAAAGCCCAAGATCACAAACCATATCAAACAAGGAAATAAAGTAATAAAACAAAGGAAATCCGACTAATGCATAAAAGGAAATAAAATAAAATAAAATAACTCTGGCCGCGAGGTCATTAAGCGCAACCACCGCGGGGCGGTGAAGATCCACTGCGGGGCGTCGAACTCTCCACCGCTGGGCGGTGACTTCCTCTGGCGCGGGCTCCATTCTTCACTGAGAGTCATCGCCGGGTCGCGGCGAGGATCGCCGCGGGGCGTTGAACTCCAATCCTCCAGCTCTCTTCTTCTTTTCTTCTTCTGCTGCTCTCCAATACTACCAAGTGTTGGTAGCCTTCTCCATAAATGCTCCAGCAGCTCCATCTAAGCTGCAAATCCTTGGATTTCTTCACTTCTCTCCATAACATCTGAATTGCAGACTTAGCACCAAAACTCCTCCAATCTATGCTAATAGTTGCTAGTAAAGGTGTATGAAATAACACCTATCAAATTCCCCCATACTTAGACCTTTACTCGTCCCGAGTAAACTAAAGAAAAGCTCACCCTCTCAATCGACACCAAGGCCTCAAGAAGTACAAGAAAACGGGACACTAGCAACTACTACATATCAACAATAAGCTCTAGACAACCAAAACAAGTGATGCAAAGATAGTCTAATCCTAACTCCAATCTAGCTCCTTATCACTCCATGAGTGGCCTACCCGACAACCCTTCTTTGACTCCCTTCTTATGACGCCTCCACCAAGATATGAAGAGGAATCCTAGAATCACTCTTATTCTTTTACGCTCATCTTGCCTAGGCGCCCTTTCGGGTTTTCACCTAGCCACTCATTTCATTTTGCTAGATATCTCACAAATACTCACATCACTCCAGTCTACTTTTGCCCTGGTCTATACCAGTCGGACTACCTGCTTTTTACCTAGACCGCCCTTTCGGGTTTTCAGTCCATCCCAGGATTTTGATTGCCTTTTTATTTCTTTTTAGCTTATTCGATTTTTTTTTTAAATCCGAAGACAGAAACGGAAACAACAATGCAGAAAACGAATGCAGAAATAGCTATGTACACTAGCTAGCAAGAAAGCGAGTCTATATCCCTCCGCCATACTTAAACTGAACATTGTCCTCAATGTAGAAAAGAGAACATCAAATGATAGGGGAAAGAAGAAATAAACTCACTATGGACCGGAAGGTGGTGGTGGGTACATCCCAAAGTAGTCCCTCATATGAGCGTCCATAGTGTCCAGACGCTCATCTATCCCCGCACGGAGCTGGGTCTGCCACGTCTGCAGACTGGTCTCTACTCGGGAAGTCCACTGATCCTGGCGCGTGGAGAAAGCGTCCCATCTAGAGTACATCTCCTTCCATGGTGCGACAGGTCCGTACAAAGGCGAATGCTCCTCGAACTGTGAAGAACCGGGGTCGTCCCCCTCTACAAGATCAGCGGCGGCATATCCACCACTAGGGCCCTCTCTAAACGGACCTGAATGAGCAACGGCAGGGGCATCATCGGCCGGCATCCGGCTATCGCTCTGAATCCACCAACCCGCGTATGAAGGCGAGTAAGTGAACTCCTGTGGCACAGTCAAAATATGGCCCTCATAAGATGCCCATACCAAATTGCCATCCTGCCCCAGTGGCTTCATCATGGAGCACACCTTCATGTGTGCTAAATCATATACTGCGCAGGGGACCGGCCGAGGAATCTGATCGCAGGCAATCACCTTGGCACAGAGGAGTGTAATAAGACTACCCCCACAAATATCACGCGCCTCGCCATCACGAATCCTCTTCAGGGAACCCAAGAAAAGGGTGGCCTAACACGGCGTGTACTCTATAGTCCCCAGGATGCTCATAAACCACTGGAAGTCCTTCATGGGTACCTTCCCATCATCCGCATGGCCGAAGAAATCTCTCATCATCACCTTGTGGATCAACCGCAGACACGGATTCACCAATTTGGAATTCACTTCTTGACCCTTCCTGAAACTCTTTCCTGTGGCCGCACACCAGAAGTCCATCATCTCGGACTCATGAAGCCCACCAGACCACCCATCAGTTGGGTCCTTCGTAATACCCATGGCTTCATTCACCACCTTCTTAGACAAGGAATACTCGTGCCCATTGTATTTGAAATGAATCTTGCGCAAGTGCCTGTCCCCCGAGTTATTGGTGATCTTCTCGAAGGAAGCAATAAACTGATAGCACAGCTCGAGGTACGCGGGGGCAGCCTTGTCCAAAAAGTTTCCTAACCCACACTGTGTCAAACACATTGTCACACAAGCGAGCAAACCCATCTGCTCTAGAGTCTGCTTGTGGAAGAACTTCGAAGCCAACACCTTCCTCTCCTTCACAATGTTGTACACCTCACTCTCATCCCTAGTCGACACTTTCTTCTTGCCTCTCGATGCCATAATAGAGAATTAAAATGCTCAAATCAAAAGACAGACAAGGAAAACTCACAAACAAGCAAACACAGATCTGGGAGAGACTCAGCGCCGGGCGGTAGCAACAGTGACGCGAAGCGGGAGCAACGCGAGGCGGAACTACGGCGGCGCGGTGGAGTTGTGTTTGGGGTTGGTTGTGAGGCTAGACTCCAATTTGGGGATTGGGGGCTAGATTATGCTCAAGGTCGAAAGGGGATTCAGGGAGAGAGAGGGGAAATAGATATGGGGGCTAAAGGGAGGTGTTGGAATAGGGGTTAGATAGTGGGTTAGGTCAGGAAAAGGGAAAGGAAAAGGGATGATGGGCCGGTCATGTACCATGGCCCAAAAGAGAATTCTTGGCCCATGAAGAGACCCAATCCGTCAAAACCTTAGTGACCACTTAAGAAATAAGCTTTTATTCACCCGTTTAAGGTTTTTTCGGGGCCCATTATTCTTGCTTTTTTTTTTCAAAAAAAAAGAAGAAGTTGAGAAGTTATACCTGACCTTCACCGCAGGGCGGGGAGGTCCACCGCGGGGCGGTGAGGGGGCGCCGCAGGGCGGTGAGAATGGCTGGGTACCACATCTCTTCTCGGTTTTACTTTCGCACCTGTAATATGAGTAACAGGCGAACGAAACAAAGCAAACTAAACTACGAAAATAATCTAATAAAAGAGAAAAATCAGGGAAAAACTAACACGGGTTGCCTCCCGGACAGCGCCTTGGTTATCGTCGTTGGCTCGACGTACTGCAAATCAACTACCATCTCGAATAGGATCCCTTCGGAATCCTCCAACTCGTCTCTTCCTGTGGAGACCTCTCATGGAAAGGTTTGAACCTTAGACCATGTTCCTGCCTTGCCCTCCACTCCATGTTCATTCTCTTTGGAGTGTCTCCCCCATACTTAGAACGATGCGGGGGCCGATACGGCTCAATCTGAATATGTTGCACGTCACTAGATGAAGGCTTATAGCCTTGTATGGTTAGTGCAGGGGGGCAAGTGCCCAAAGCAGAGGAAATGGGGTCTCCTATATCATCTAGCAAGACATCATCGATATGCAATTCATGCAAATCACGCAACTCAATAGCTCCATCAGGAGTGGGACACTCAACTACGGTCTGTACTGCATCAATTTTAGAATTTCCATGCACAGAATCATCAATATCATTAATGCAGAGAGGAGCGGGAAATTCAATGGAAGTGGCATTATGAATATCATGTCTGAAAATTATTCCATCCAATTCCATAGTCAGGGTACCACTATCAACATCAATCTTAGTCATGGAAGTTTTCATAAAAGGTCGCCCTAGCATAACAGGGGAAACTTGCTCATCATAATCCATATCCATAACAAAGAAATCAGCAGGGAATATTAGGGGACCTATCCTAACAAGGACATCTTCTACAATACCCTTAGGGGGCACACAAGAACCATCAGCAAGCTGTATAACAATATTAGAATCATGCAAATTCCAATTTTTCAATCAATGAATAGGGTAGGACATTAATGGAGGCACCCAAGTCTAGCAATGCTTTCTCAAAAAGATGCCCACCTATAGTGATAGGAATTGTAAAAGTACCTGGATCCTTGCATTTCTCAGGCAGACGTTTCTGAACCACTGCTGACACTTGTTCACCCACTGGACTCTTCTTCTGGGTCTTTTGTTTCTGAGCCCTCTTCACCATGCATAGCTCCTTTAAGAACTTGGCGTATCCTGGGATAGCCTTAATAAGCTTCAGCAGGGGGATGTTCACCTCACAGTTCTGAAATGTCTCGAACAGATCCCTGTCGTCGATGACTCTTCTAGCCTTTAGCGCCTCAGGAAAAGGTGTTGGGGGCTTCTCTGAACCTAGAGGAGGGAACACGGGCCGAACGTAATTATCAACATAGGTGTTTTCAGCAGGAATAGATTTTTGAGGATCAGGTCGCAGCGAGCCCACCGCGGGGCGTAAGTGATCGCCGCGGGGCGGTGGGGTCGCGGTGACATCGACCGCGGGGCGCTCAGTGACTTCTTTCTCCGGATTCTCGTTCTTCTCTTCAGCAATAGGAGCAACGACCGTCTTACCACTTCTTAGCGTGATAGCACTCACGTTTTCTCTGGGGTTCACAGTGGTCTGGGATGGCGGGGAGTTTGAGGCCCTTTGGTTAATCTTGGTCACCTCATCGGCTAACTGGCCAATCTGCCTCTCCATGTTCTTGATACTCGACTCAGTGGCTTGCACATGTGTGGCAAAGTGCTGAGTCAACGTCTTCAGCAAATCCTCAGTCGAAGCTCCAGAAGTTTGACCGTGAGGTCTCTGTTGGTACTGAGCTCTTTGCTGGTACTGTTGTTGCTGAGCCGGCTGGTATTGCTGTTGTGTCGGATGCTGACCGCCCCGAGGGTCACTCCATCTGAATCCTGGGTGATCACGGCCTCTCTGGTTGTAATTAGGTTGTCCACCATATTGTTGTCTAGGAGCGCCGTAGCCTCCTACAACATTGACTTCGACAGCACCGTCCTCTTACAGCTGAGGACAAGCATCGGTGTGGTGGGCCTGATTAGAGCAAAGACCGCATGCTCTGGCGTGTTGAGGGGCATTCTGATTTGTTATCTTCATAACTATCTCCTTCAACTCGGCCAACTCAGTCAACACCGGGCTTGGTCCTGTAGGGGTCACAGCATTGACCGCCTTCCTCTGGTATGTCTTCCCGAAATTCCGGGTGCTCTCACTCATCTCCTAGAGTCTATTCATAGCGTCATCCGGTGTCAGGTTCAGAATACTTCCACCGCATGCAGCATCAACCATTCTTCTTTCTTGGTCCAGCAGACCATTGTGCAAATAGAGAACAAGATCTTGCTTGGCATACCCGTGGAATGGGCAGCTGGAACAAAGCCTCTTGTACCTCTCCAAATAATCATAAAGTGTTTCATCACCAGCCTGCTCGATGTTGGCAATTGCCTTTTTCAAAGCATTCGCCTTCTTCGTGGGAAAATATTTGTCCAGGAATGCTTTGTGAAGCTTCGTCCATGTATCTATGTTTCCTGGCGGCAGGTGATAATACCAATCGCTCGCAGAGTCGAGTAGAGAAAAACCAAAAGCTCTCATCTTGATTTGATCTTCGGTCATGTTCCTGGGCTTCATGGTCATGCAGACATTGTGGAACTTGCCCAGGTGAGAAATCGGATCCTCTCCACTCAGACCGTGGAATTTAGGGAGGTAAGCAACAACTCCCGACTTCAATTCAAAGTTCACCCCTTCTCCTAGTGCAGGGATGATGACAACTAGGGGTTGAGCCCCAATATTCGGCTCAGTAAGCTCTCTCAGAGTTCCAGTTCCAGCCATTGCAATAGCTGGGGTAGTAGCAGTCTCAACGGTTCCAACTGTATCTACTCCTTCTTCTCCGTCTTCTCCTTGATTGTGCAGGTTCCTAAGGAAAGATCTGTCAATCTCTGGATCCAAAGCTAGAAGGGGAGAGTCAGTACTACAGGTGTCGACCATAAGATAGGTATCCACCAACAATCAATCACGAAAACACACAAAAAACAAAAACCCTCCCCGGCAACGGCGCCAAATTTGACGCGGCTAAAGATGCACAAGCAAATGTCATTGATTAGCCTTATCAAAGTAAATTATCCTAACCAACCTACTAAACAGAGTATAGCAGACAAATAAGGGTCGATCCCACAGAGAAGGTATGATGTAGTATGCAAACGTGAATGACGAGTAACAAGTAACAAGTAATTGGGGGGTTTTGTAATCAAAAGAACACCAAGCAAACAAAGCAAGTAGATTGAGTTGAGAGAATAGTATGAGGGAAAGTAGTTCCACTAGACCGAAATCCACAGTACAGAGATAGAGTTTGATCACTGAAATCTATTTCTTCCAAGTTTGTTTATTTATCCTTATAGTCGTTCCCACCCTGATCGTAAGTACTATTGATTCTCACAGTTGTCAATAGACTTATTACTATGCCAATGATAAAGCACAACTGATTCTCACAGTTGTCAGCGTACTTTATCACCAACACAGCAATAGCGATGCACACAAGGATATAGGATACATGCAAGTAGAAAGACGTACAAGTACTCACTCCCCTACTTAACATGCAATTGATTCTCACACACAATTGTACGCTCGGAACCCCTATACGCACAATTGTGTTTGCCACTAGATATGCACTCGGAACCCCTATATGCAATCCTAGCAATTGATAAAAAGCATTCAACCTAGTTGATCAGGCTAAGAAGAACAACAAGAAATCAATATCAATATAACCAAGAAAATCAATCCGATATAAATAAGGATAAGAACAAGGAATAGAAATCTCACAAACACATCAACTGTACTGCTTCAATCGTCTAGCAGAACAAAGGGAAGTTAGTTCTCCATCAAAGGGGATGAAAAACTCTAACAATGAAAACAACAGACGCGATGTTATTGATGATGATTCTGATCCTCTGTTTGGAGGCTATGGGAATTAGGTTAAATAGAGTTAACCATAAAGCCCAAGATCACAAACCATATCAAACAAGGAAATAAAATAATAAAACAAAGGAAATCCGACTAATGCATAGAAGGAAATAAAATAAAATAAAATAACTCTGGCCGCGAGGTCATTAAGTGCAACCACCGCGGGGCGGTGAAGATTCACCGCGGGGCGTCGAACTCTCCACCGCTGGGCGGTGACTTCCTCTGGCGCGGGCTCCATTCTTCACTGAGAGTCATCGCCGGGTCGCGGCGAGGATCACCGCGGGGCGGTGAACTCCAATCCTCCAGCTCTCTTCTTCTTTTCTTCTTCTGCTGCTCTCCAATACTACCAAGTGTTGGTAGCCTTCTCCATAAATGCTCCAGCAGCTCCATCTAAGCTGAAAATCCTTGGAATTCTTCACTTCTCTCCATAACATCTGAATTGCAGACTTAGCACCAAAACTCATCCAAAACTCCTCCAAATTATGCTAATAGTTGCTAGTAAAGGTGTATGAAATAACACCTATCAAATTCCCCCATACTTAGACCTTTACTCGTCCCGAGTAAACTAAAGAAAAGCTCACCCTCTCAATCGACACCAAGGCCTCAGGAAGTACAAGAAAACGGGACACTAGCAACTACTACATATCAACAATAAGCTCTAGACAACCAAAACAAGTGATGCAAAGATAGTCTAATCCTAACTCCAATCTAGCTCCTTATCGCTCCATGAGTGGCCTACCCGACAGCCCTTCTTTGACTCCCTTCTTATGACGCCTCCACCAAGATATGAAGAGGAATCCTAGAATCACTCTTATTCTTTTATGCTCATCTTGCCTAGGCGCCCTTTCGGGTTTTCACCTAGCCACTCATTTCATTTTGCTAGATATCTCACAAATACTCACATCACTCCAGTCCACTTTTGCCCTGGTCTATACCAGTCGGACTACCTACTTTTTACCTAGACCGCCCTTTCGGGTTTTCAGTCCATCCCAGGATTTTGATTACCTTTTTATTTCTTTTTAGCTTTTTTGATTTTTTTTTTTGATCCGAAGACAGAAACGGAAACAACAATGCAGAAAACGAATGCAGAAATAGCTATGTACACTAGCTAGCAAGAAAGCAAGTCTATATCCCTCCGCCATACTTAAACTGAACATTGTCCTCAATGTAGAAAAGAGAACATCAAATGATAGGGGAAGGAAGAAATAAACTCACTATGGACCGGAAGGTGGTGGTGGGTACATCCCAAAGTAGTCCCTCATATGAGCGTCCATAGTGTCCAGACGCTCATCTATCTCCGCACGGAGCTGGGTCTGCCACGTCTGCAGATTGGTCTCTACTCAGGAAGTCCACTGATCCTGGCGCGTGGAGAAAGCGTCCCATCTAGAGTACATCTCCTGCCATGGTGCGACAGGTCCGTACAAAGGCGAATGCTCCTCGAACTGTGAAGAACCGGGGTCGTCCCCCTCTACAGGATCAGCGGCGGCATATCCACCACTAGGGCCCTCTCTAAACGGACCTGAAGGAGCAACGGCAGGGGCATCATCGTCCGGCATCCGGCTATCGCTCTGAATCCACCAACCCGCGTATGAAGGCGAGTAAGTGAACTCCTGTGGCACAGTCAAAATATGGCCCTCATAAGATGCCCAGACCAAATCGCCATCCTGCCCTAGTGGCTTCATCATGGAGCACACCTTCATGTGTGCTAAATCATATACTGCGCAGGGGACCGACCGAGGAATCTGATCGCAGGCAATCACCTTGGCACAGAGGAGTGTAATAAGAATACCCCCACAAATATCACGTGCCTCGCCATCACGAATCCTCTTCAGGGAACCCAAGAAAAGGGTGGCCTAACACGGCGTGTACTCTACAGTCCCCAGGATGCTCATAAACCACTGGAAGTCCTTCATGGGTACCTTCCCATCATCCGCATGGCCGAAGAAATCTCTCATCATCACCTTGTGGATCAATCGCAGACACGGATTTACCAATTTGGAATTCACTTCTTGACCCTTCCTGAAACTCTTTCCTGTGGCCGCACACCAGAAGTCCATCATCTCGGACTCATGAAGCCCACCAGACCACCCATCAGTTGGGTCCTTCGTAATACCCATGGCTTCATTCACCACCTTCTTAGCCTAGGAATACTCGTGCCCATTGTATTTGAAATGAATCTTGCGCAAGTGCCTGTCCCCCGAGTTATTGGTGATCTTCTCGAAGGAAGCAATAAACTGATAGCACAGCTCGGGGTACGCGGGGGCAGCCTTGTCCAAAAAGTTTCCTAACCCACACTGTGTCAAACACATTGTCACACAAGCGAGCAAACCCATCTGCTCTAGAGTCTGCTTGTGGAAGAACTTCAAAGCCAACACCTTCCTCTCCTTCACAATGTTGTACACCTCACTCTCATCCCTAGTCGACACTTTCTTCTTGCCTCTCGATGCCATAATAGAGAATTGAAATGCTCAAATCAAAAGACAGACAAGGAAAACTCACAAACAAGCAAACACGGATCTGGGAGAGACTCAGCGCGGGGCGGTAGGGTCGCGGCGAGAAGCTGAGAACAAGCACCGGGTTGCGGCGAAGTCGGCGCGGGGCGGTAGCAACAGTGACGCTAAGCGGGAGCAACGCGAGGCGGAACTACGGCGGCGCGGTGGAGTTGTGTTTGGGGTTGGTTGTGAGGCTAGACTCCAATTTGGGGATTGGGGGCTAGATTATGCTCAAGGTCGAAAGGGGATTCAGGGAGAGAGAGGGGAAATAGATATGGGGTCTAAAGGGAGGTGTTGGAATGGGGGTTAGATAGTGGGTTAGGTCAGGAAAAGGGAAAGGAAAAGGGATAATGGGCCGGTCATGTACCATGGCCCAAAAGAGAATTCTTGGCCCATGAAGAGGCCCAATCCGTCAAAACCTTAGTGACCACTTAAGAAATAAGCTTTTACTCACCCGTTTAAGGTTTTTTCGGGGCCCATTATTCTTGTTTTTTTTTTTTTTTTTTTTTTACAAAAAAAGTTGAGAAGTTATACCTGACCTTCACCGCGGGGCGGTGAGGGGGCCCCGTGGGGCGGTGAGAATGGCTGGGTACCACATCTCTTCTCGGTTTTACTTTCGCACCTGTAATGTGAGTAACAGGCGAACGAAACAAAGCAAACTAAACTACGAAAATAATCTAATAAACGAGAAAAATCAGGGAAAAACTAACACGGGTTGCCTCCCGGACAACGCCTTGGTTATCGTCGTTGGCTCGACGTACTGCAAATCAACTACCATCTCGAATAGGATCCCTTCGGAATCCTCCAACTCGTCTCTTCCTGTGGAGACCTCTCATGGAAAGGTTTGAACCTTAGACCATGTTCCTGCCTTGCCCTCCACTCCATGTTCATTCTCTTTGGAGTGTCTCCCCCATACTTAGAACGATGCGGGGGCCGATACGGCTCAATCTGAATATGTTGCACGTCACTAGATGAAGGCTTATAGCCTTGTATGGTTAGTGTAGGGGGGCAAGTGCCCAAAGCAGAGGAAATAAGGTCTCCTATATCAACTAGCAAGACATCATCGATATGCAATTCATGCAAATCACGCAACTCAATAGGTCCATCAGGAGTGGGACACTCAACTACGGTCTGTACTGCATCAATTTTAGAATTTCCATGCACAGAATCATCAATATCATTAATGCAGAGAGGAGCGGGAAATTCAATGGAAGTGGCATTATGAATATCATGTCTGAAAATTATTCCATCCAATTCCATAGTCAGGGTACCACTATCAACATCAATCTTAGTCATGGAAGTTTTCATAAAAGGTCGCCCTAGCATAACAGGGGCAACTTGCTCATCATAATCCATATCCATAACAAAGAAATCAGCAGGGAATATCAGGGGACCTATCCTAACAAGGACATCTTCTACAATACCCTTAGGGGGCACACAAGAACCATCAGCAAGCTGTATAACAGTATTAGTATCATGCAAGGGTCCTAATTCCAATTTTTCAATCAATGAATAGGGTAGGACATTAATGGAGGCACCCAAGTCTAGCAATGCTTTCTCAAAAAGATGCCCACCTATAGTGATAGGAATTGTAAAAGTACCTGGATCCTTGCATTTCTCAGGCAGTCGTTTCTGAACCACCGCTGACACTTGTTCACCCACTGGACTCTTCTTCTGGGTCTTTTGTTTCTGAGCCCTCTTCACCGTGCATAGCTCCTTTAAGAACTTGGCGTATCCCGGGATAGCCTTAATAAGCTTCAGCAGGGGGATGTTCACCTCACAGTTCTGAAATGTCTCGAACAGATCCCTGTCGTCGATGACTCTTCTAGCCTTTAGCGCCTCAGGAAAAGGTGTTGGGGGCTTCTCTGAACCTAGAGGAGGGAACACGGGTCGAACGTAATTATCAACATAGGTGTTTTCAGCAGGAATAGATTTTTGAGGATCAGGTCGCGGCGAGCCCACTGCGGGGCGTAAGTGATCGCCGCGGGGTGGTGAGGTCGCGGTGTCTTTCCTGAGAACAGGCACCGGGTCGCGGTGAGGGTCGCCGCGGGGCGGTGGGGTCGCGGTGACATCGACCACGGGGCGCTCAGTGACTTCTTTCTCCGGATTCTCGTTCTTCTCTTCAGCAATAGGAGCAACGACCATCTTACCACTTCTTAGCGTGATAGCACTCACGTTTTCTCTGGGGTTCACAGTGGTCTGGGATGGCGGGGAGTTTGAGGCCCTTTGGTTAATCTTGGTCACCTCATCGGCTAACTGGCCAATCTGCCTCTCCATGTTCTTGATACTCGACTCAGTGGCTTGCACATGTGTGGCAAAGTGCTGAGTCAACGTCTTCAGCAAATCCTCAGTCGAAGCTCCAGAAGTTTGACCGTGAGGTCTCTGTTGGTACTGAGCTTTTTGCTGGTACTGTTGTTGCTGAGCCGGCTGGTATTGCTGTTGTGCCGGATGCTGACCGCCCTTGGGGTCACTCCATCTGAATCCTGGGTGATCACGGCCTCTCTGGTTGTAATTAGGCTGTCCACCATATTGTTGTCTAGGAGTGCCGTAGCCTCCTACAGCATTGACTTCGACATCACCGTCCTCTTACAGCTGAGGACAAGCATCGGTGTGGTGGGCCTGATTAGAGCAAAGACCGCATGCTCTGGCGTGTTGAGGGGCATTCTGATTTGTTATCTTCATAACTGTCTCCTTCAACTCGGCCAACTCAGTCAACACCGGGCTTGGTCCCCGGCAACGGCGCCAAATTTGACGCGGCTAAAGATGCACAAGCAAATGTCATTGATTAGCCTTATCAAAGTAAATTATCCTAACCAACCTACTAAACAGAGTATAGCAGACAAGTAAGGGTCGATCCCACAGAGAAGGTATGATGTAGTATGCAAACGTGAATGACGAGTAACAAGTAATTGGGGGGTTTTGTAATCAAAAGAACACCAAGCAAACAAAGCAAGTAGATTGAGTTGAGAGAATAGTATGAGGGAAAGTAGTTCCACTAGACCAAAATCCACAGTACAGAGGTAGAGTTTGATCACTGAAATCTATTTCTTCCAAGTTCGTTTATTTATCCTTATAGTCGTTCCCACCCTGATCGTAAGTACTATTGATTCTCACAGTAGTCAATAGACTTATTACTATGCCAATGATAAAGCACAACTGGTTCTCACAGTTGTCAGCGTACTTTATCACCAACACAGCAATAGCGATGCACACAAGGATATAGGATACATGCAGTAGAAAGACGTACAAGTACTCACTCCCCTACTTAACATGCAATTGATTCTCACACACAATTGTACGCTCGGAACCCCTATACGCACAATTGTGTTTGCCACTAGATATGCACTCGGAACCCCTATATGCAATCCTAGCAATTGATAAAAATCATTCAACCTAGTTGATCAGGCTAAGAAGAACAACAAGAAATCAATATCAATATAACCAATAAAATCAATCCGATATAAATAAGGATAAGAACAAGGAATAGAAATCTCACAAACACATCAACTGTACTGCTTCAATCGTCTAGCAGAACAAAGGGAAGTTAGTTCTCCATCAAAGGGGATGAAAAACTCTAACAATGAAAACAACAGACGTGATGTTATTGATGAAGATTATGATCCTCTGTTTGGAGGCTGTGGGAATTAGGTTAAGTAGAGTTAACCATAAAGCCCAAGATCACAAACCATATCAAACAAGGAAATAAAATAATAAAACAAAGGAAATCCGACTAATGCATAAAAGGAAATAAAATAAAATAAAATAACTCTGGCCGCGAGGTCATTAAGCGCAACCACCGCGGGGCGGTGAAGATCCACCGCGGGGCGTTGAACTCTCCACCGCTGGGCGGTGACTTCCTGTGGCGCGGGCTCCATTCTTCACTGAGAGTCATCGCCGGGTCGCGGCGAGGATCGCCGTGGGGCGGTGAACTCCAATCCTCCAGCTCTCTTCTTCTTTTCTTCTTCTGCTGCTCTCCAATACTACCAAGTGTTGGTAGCCTTCTCCATAAATGCTCCAGCAGCTCCATCTAAGCTGCAAATCCTTGGATTTCTTCACTTCTCTCCATAACATCTGAATTGCAGACTTAGCACCAAAACTCATCCAAAACTCCTCTAAATTATGCTAATAGTTGCTAGTAAAGGTGTATGAAATAACACCTATCATGGGGCACTCCGGTTTTGTTCGTCAAGAAGAAGGATGGATCGTTTCGACTTTGTATCGATTATCGAGAGTTGAATAAAGTCACGATCAAGAATAAGTAGCCGTTGCCGAGGATTGATGATTTGTTGGATCAACTGCATGGAGCAAAGGTCTTTTCCAAAATCGATCTGAGGTCTGGTTACCATCAGCTTATGATTCGTGAGGAGGATATGCCGAGGACTGCGTTCCGAACGAGATATGGTCACTACGAGTTCGTAGTCATGCCATTTGGACTTACTAATGCTCCAGCAGTTTTCATGGATCTAATGCATCGATGTTTCCACCAATACTTGGATAAGTTTGTAGTGGTCTTCATCGATGACATTTTGATTTATTCCCCGAGCGTGGAGGCTCACGAGGAACATCTTCGGATTACTTTGTCAGTCCTTAGATAGAATCAGCTGTACGCAAAGTTGTCTAAGTGTGACTTTTGGATAAAAGAAGTGGCTTTCTTAGGCCACGTGATTAATGAGAATGGGGTTATGGTTGATCCCCAGAAGATTAAAGCGGTAGCCAATTGGAAGCGGCCTCAGAATGTGAAGGAGGTGAGCAGTTTTCTTGGACTTGCTGGATATTATAGACGGTTAATGGAGGGATTTTCTAAGATCGCTCTACCTATGACCGGTTTTCTCTGCAAAGTCCACAAGAAGTTTGTCTGGGATGACAAGTGCGAGGCCAGTTTTTAGAAGTTGAAGCAGTGTCTGACCTCTGCACCAGTGTTAGCGCTACCGGAAGGAAATGATGGTTATGTGGTCTATAGTGATGCTTCAAAGAGTGGTTTGGGATGTGTGTTGATGCAAAGAGGCAAGGTTATTGCATACGCATCTATACAATTGAAAACCTATGAAGCAAACTATCCGACACATAATCTGGAATTAGCAGTGGTAGTTTTTGCGCTGAAGATTTAGAGACACTATCTTTATGGTGTAAGATGCCAAGTCTTCACCGATCATAAGTCTCAAGTACGTGTTCACTCAGAAGGAGCTGAATATGAGACAACGTCGCTGGTTAGAGCTACTCAAAGACTACAATATCGAATTGTTGTATCATCCGGGCAAGGCTAATGTAGTAGCTGATGCATTGAGCCGGAAGACGCCGCACGAGACTGTAGTGGCTCTACTTACTTCTCAGACCAAGCTGAACCAAGAGTTGTGCGAGATTGAAGTCTTGTACGATCAACGTCAAGGATACCTGAGTATGCTTGAGATTCAAGCTACGCTACTTGATCAAATCAAGGAGAAGCAGGTTGATGACGTGGTCATGGTAAAGCTAAGCAGTGAAGTAATGGACGGGAAAGCTCTCGGTTTCGTGATTCAGGAAGATGGATCGCTCTGGTTTTAGGACCGGATTTGTGTGCCTGATGTTGATGGCCTTCGCCAGTTGGTGATGAAGGAGGCCCATTCATCAGCTTATTCTGTACATACAGGCTCTAGCAAGATGTATAAAGACCTTAGAAAGAAATTCTGGTGGCCCAACATGAAGTGGGATGTAGCAGGGTTTGTGGCGAAATGTTTGACTTGTCAGAAGGTCAAGATAGAACACCGTAGACCAGGTGGTGAGTTGCTACCTCTTCCAGTGCCAGAATGGAAATGGGAGGATATTGCTATGGATTTCGTCACGGGGCTGCCAAAGACTCAAAGTCAAAAGGATGCTATATGGGTAATCATTGACAGGATCACGAAGAGTGCTCACTTCGTGGCTATCAAGTCAACATGGGGAACCCAGAAGCTATCTGAAGTGTTTCTACATGAGATTGTTCGTTTGCATGGTACTCCAGAGACCATTGTATCGGATCGAGATGGTCGATTCATGTCAAGATTCTGGAAAGAATTACACAAGGCCATGGGAACCGAGTTGAGATTCAGTACTGCATTTCATCCTCAGACGGATGGACAGTCTCAGAGGACCATCCAGACCTTGGAAGATATGCTAAGAGCTTGTACACTCGATCGTCCGACTAGTTGTAACACCCCCAAATCTGAACCCATTTGGAAAGGTATTACCGCCAGTGACCTCAGTGTTCCTTACCGAGATCACCCAAGGCTTTACCGTTTAAATACAAATCATGAAATACAATGATACAAAATGATAACTTTATTCCTATAAAACATGAGTCCCGGGATTACATCCCAATCCCGAATAGGACAAACACAGAGTTTAAACAAAGTACAGCGGAAGTCTTATAAAATATATAATAGAGTAAATAAGTTACAGCGGAAGTCTTATAAAAGATATTACAACAAGGATTGTGATCGCAATGATCATTTGCCCAAGGATCTCAACCTGATTAAAAGATAATTATTAAAACATCCAAAAACAACCATCGTCTTCATAGTCAATCTAGTCTCCTCATATCTTCACTCTATCTGATGTGCCGAATCGAACGGATGACACCAGCCAACCATGCAAGGGAATTATCGGTTGGTTAGTCTAATGAAAGACTATGCAAGGGAACAAAGCAAAGTGGTTCGAAGCAGTCGTATTAGGTTAGACTCCTCGTCTCTCTAATAAAAGTCGAGTACGTTAGTCAACCACCATACTATACTTGAATATGACAAAAGGAATGCACAAGAGAAGATTCTGGAAGACTGAATCTTCACAGAAATCGACCCGAAAGAAGACTCCAACGGAAGTGAGTCTTAAGGAAAAATGACAAATCTGGAATGTTTACAGAATCAGACATCAGTGATTTAAAAGCTGACTTAGATGTTTCGATTCACGACCAACCTCACCGCTTACCGCGAATCCAGATTAGAAAGAGAACGTACTCTGATCAAAAGTCGAGACGAGCTTTCCTAGATGCACTATTTACTTAGCTGCACTACTCGCCAAAGGTATATTAATTATGTGCACTCGGGCACTTTATCTTATTAAATTCCAAAACGAGCATTACGTTATAAGCTTTTAAATCTCCACCCGAGAGATATCGGATCTCCCCGCAAGAGATATCAGACCTCCCCAAAAGAGATATAGAAAGGATGAACCTTAGAATATTTGGCACTAGGGAAGTGCGCCAACCCCGAGTAAGGGTATGGTCATGACCAGAGAGAAAGTACTGGAGAAAATCCACCAAGTACCAATTACAACGAAACAGCTAAACCCCCACAAGGTACATAGCGTTCCTAACCACTAGTGCTAACTAAACAGTTCTAGCACAACAATAGTTAATAGCGTTGTTCTAATAGATATACAACCTATTATAATATCATTATTACAGTTTCCAAAATAGTTTATAAAACCATTTCCAGATAAACACAGTAATCATTCCAAATTAATTACTCAGATAAACAACTGATAATTAATGTAAATATGGAACGATGAGCAAGAGCGAACCGCCACTTGCCTTAATCCGCAGAAAAGCCTAACGACAACGACGGGATTCCGGGCTCGACACGGGTATAGCTCTGACAGCACAACGACCTTCGAGTCGACCCATAAAAGGAACCCTAAGTTAGATCCGACATAACCACAGTACGAATCTAAAAACGACGAAAGAAAATGAAAGGAACGACGCCACAACGACGACCACCAAAGCCAGAAGCCCAAAAAGGCATTCTGGACACTGGCGGCGGTCGCCGTTCTTGGCGGAGGTCACCGCAGTTCATCACGGCGGTCGCCGTGAAGAACTCAGATGACAGAAGCGGCGAGAAAACTCACCCAAAACACGAGCGACTCGGCCTCCTTCGACTTGCTTTGGTTTCTAACCTCCAAGGCTACCAAAAGTTTCACAAAGGCACTCTGGAAACACCACCAAACGACCTCCGGCGAAAGCTTCAGAAATCCGGCGAGGCACAACTCCGGTGAGGCAAGAATTTGGGAGAGATTTGAGCTGAGAATGAGCTCTAATCCGACCCCCAAGCACTCCCTTTTATAGCCAAATGCCAAGGGAACACCATGATGGCCCTACGACGAGGCGGAGCCGGCCTACTTCGGCGCGTCAGAGGCTCGCCGGCGACCATCGGGCAAAGACCTCCGGACAACGACGGCGGGCGCCGCAGAGAGCAAGGGTCGCCGCCTCACAAATTGCCTACGGCGGGCGAATTACGGCGGGCGCCGTACTGCACGGCGGTCGCCGCCACTAGGCCTGGCGCCCAGCTAGGAAGACGACCACGCCAGTCCTCGAGCCTAGCGACGGCGGGCGCCTCCATAAATGCGGCGGTCGCCGCCCCTATGGCTTCGCGCCCATTCTGGTTTTGAACGACAACAAATTTAACCCGGGATAAAATTATCGTACGCGAACGAGTGTTAAAATCCAAAGCACGTCGTCTGTATATTATTTCACTAAGAAAAATATTACAGATACAGAGCACATTACAGAATGTCTCCAACTTTCTGAATTAAATCCGACGTACACAACGGGCACTCGGGAAAAACCCAAAATTCCCAAAATAACCTTACAAAAATACGGGGTATCACATCTCCTCCTCCTTAAAAGAAGTTTCGACCCCGAAACTTAGGTCGTAATTAACTCGGGAAAAACGTCTGAGCATATCTACTTCGGTTTCCCATGTTTCCCAAGTAACTTCTTCAGTCCCTGACTTGGACCACAGAATTCGTACCAACGGTATGATCTTGTGCGCAAATGCTTCTCACGGCGCTCTAGAATGCGCATAGGCATCTCTTCATAGGTACCATTTGCCTGAATCTCGATGTCTTCATAGCTCAGCACATGAGACTCATCTGGCATATATTTCCTTAACAAGGATATGTGGAACACATTATGCACTGGGTGTGCCAATGGCGGCAATGCCAAGCGGTACGCTAGAGATCCCATTCTATCAAGAATCTCGAATGGTCCCACATAGCGAGGGTTAAGCTTCCCACGCTTACTAAACCTGAAAACTCCCTTTGAGGGCGACACCTTGACAAACACCTTGTCACCGACCTCGAACTCGACATTCCTACGCTTCTTGTCTGCATACGACTTTTGTCGACTCTGAGCGGTCAACATCCTTTGTCTAATCAAAGCAATGTCTAGAGTTGTCCTTTCGACCAACTCTGGTCCAAGCAGAATCTTGTTGGCATTCTCATCCCAACAAGTCGGAGATCTGCATCCGAGACCATACAAAGCTTCAAACGGAGCCATCTTGATCTTAGCATGCCAGCTATTATTGTACGTGAACTCAATCAGACTCAGGCTATCTTCCCAGCTAGTCGGACGATCGAGTGCACATGCTCTTAGCATATCCTCCAGGGTCTGGATGGTCCTTTCAGACTGTCCATCTGTCTGAGGATGAAATGCTGTACTGAATCTTAATTCAGTCCCCATGGCCTTGTGAAGTTCTTGCCAAAATCTTGACATGAATCGGTCATCTCGATCCGATACAATGGTCTTAGGAACACCATGTAAACGGAAAATCTCCTGGTGGTAGACTTTTGCTAACATCTGGGTTTCTTAAGTAACCCTAGTGTCATAACTGTTGTAGAGGTCATACACTGTTTCAACTTCTTGAAAACTGACATCACACTTGTCATCCAGACAAACTTCTGGTGGACCTTGTGGAACAGACCGGTCATGGGTGGAGCGATCTTAGAAAAATCCTTCCATGAACCGTCTATAATACCTAGCAAGCCCTAGAAAACTGCGCACCTCATTCACACTCTGAGGCCGCTTCCAAACAACTACTGATTCACTCTTCTGGGGATTAACCATAATCCCCATTCTCATTGATCACATCGCCTAAGAAAGCCACTTCTAGATCCAAAAGTCACACTTAGAAAATTTTAGCATAACGCTGATGTTGTCTAAGGACCGACAAAGCAATCCATAGGTGTTCCTCGTGAACTTCCCTGCTCGGGAAAAGATCAAAATGCCATCGATGAAAAACACCATGAACTTATCCAAGTACTGGTGAAAACATCGATGCACTAGATTCATGAAAACTGATGAAGCATTGGTAGGTCCAGATGGCATGACTACAAATTTGTAGTGACCATCTCTTGTCCGAAACGCAATCCTCGAAATACCTTCCTTACGAATCATGAGCGGATGACATCCCGGTCTCAGGTTGATCTTGGAGAAAACTTTTGCTCCCTATAGTTGATCTAACAGATCATCAGTCCTTGGCAACAGATATCTGCTCTTGATCGTGACTTTATTCGACTCACAAAAGGCAAAACAAAGTCGAAACGGTCCATCTTTCTTTCTGACAAATAAAATCGGGGCACCCTCCCCAAGGAGATGCACTCAGCCTTATATAACTTTTGTCAAGAAGATACTCGAGTTGCGTCTTCAACTCTTGCATTTCATCAGGAGCCATCTGGTACGGTGCCTCCGAGATCGGCGCGATACTTGGCTCGAGATCAACGGCAAACTTCACGTCATGATTCGGGGTAACCAGGAATATCTTATGCAAAGACATCCGAAAAAATTCTCTAACCACATAAATATCAAGAACTGAAGTCGATCACCGCCTTATGACGCGTCAATCAATCCATACCGAGAATAATTATCGTATGGAACCACGGTTATTTAGGTCAAATTGCTTTGAATTCCTTACCCTCGATGGTAATTGACAGTTCCGACAGACGATTTGTTCTAACCAAATATTTATATTAAGAATATTTACAACCAAAGGTTCACAAACTTAGCCGCGTATAGAACTTAACTTACAACCATCCAAAATGAAAGACTGGGTAGCACCCACAACAACAACAACAAACCAACAAAAGTAGAATGCAGATACAAAGTACTCTAAGCATAGGGTCCCTCCGCCTCACGCATCTCGTAAAGGCGTTGACCCTGACTTCCAGAGGCCACTGGGGCTTTCCCCTTATTCTGCGCAGTTGTCTGCATTGAAGGGCTAGGAGCTTCCACCGGACTGAAATTGGGTTGGTTGTTCTGATTAACAGACCCTTGTCGTGACTCAGCTCCTTTCCCATTCCTCCGCTGACAGAATGCCTGCATATGACCCTCCTTTCCGCAGCCAAAGCATGTCTTTTTGTCCTTCTGATAATAGGTTTTTTGTCGTTCTAATTCCTATTATGCAAAATATCCAAACAAACCTTAAACCGTAGTCCTAGGTAAGTACAGGTCGAATCCACAGGGAGGCGAATTTTATCTTAATATGGAATTTGTATGTCAAACCAAAGTAACCAAAGGGGGGTTTTGTGAGTTTTAGTAACCTAAGCACGCAAAAGTAAACAAAGTAAAATATGATAAAATCAGTGATGGGGAAAATCACTTAGTTAAACAACATCCACAATTCGTATGACAAGTTGATCATAGATACTCATTCAAAATCTCATGCAATGGTGATTCCAATTCCTTTTCAGATATAACTAATAGCACAACCAGATACTATTAGCACTAACTAATTAAACAACCCTGAAACTATCAAGATTCAGTTTAACAGTAGCCTTACAGATAGGAATATAGTTCGATACAAATCTAGCATAAAACAACCAGCTTTTATCCTAGAATGTAAATCAGTTCTCTTCTGCATAAGACTAGCACAACCAGATACTAGTATGATGTAGTTGCTACTCTGAAATAGATATGCTCAACCAGTAACAATCTAGATCTAGCAATAGACCAATAACAACAAACCCTAGATGATCAGACTAGAGATTATCAATATCAATAATAAGCAACTTAAGCAAGAGAAGAGATAAAAACCATGCAATAGATTAAGAACGAGAATCTCACAACTGAATCAAAACAAAAGCTTCAGCGTCTGACTAAGCCAAGGAGGCTTAGTTCTTCATAGCAAATACGTAAAGACTAATTAGGGTTCGAGAGAGAATCCAAGATTGGCAAAAAACCTTTTCTCAACCCTTAAATACTAAAGGAAAATAAAGCTAAGTTAACCTAAAACGAAATAATAAAAAGTAATAAAATAATGCAAAATAACATATAAGGAAAATCCGGCTCGGCGGTCTTCTGACACGGGCGGCGGCCGCTGTAACCTTCACGGCGGGCGCCGTAATTGCGGCGGTCACCGTCTTTCCATGGTGGTCGCCGTGGACAAGTCGTAGCTACGGTCGCTGGAATGGAATTGGCGGCGGTCGCCGTAATTCTGCGGCGGTCGCCGTGATTGCTTCTCCAGCTTCTTCTCTTCAGCTCCCAAAAGCATGTCTTCAGCACCTCCTCGCCAATACTTCATAACTCCTTGGCGTCTACTACTGGTGGCTTCCTCCTCAGTGTCTCATATGATCTCCAAAATAGCTCAAATACCTCCAAATACACCAACTTTGCCTCCAAACGCCATACACATGAATGTGTCTAAATCTACCTGAATGGCACCAATAAAACCTCTAATGACTCTTACTTAAGCCCTACAAAGTAGTGCTTATCAAACCACCCCATGCTTAGACCTTTGCTCGTCCACGAGTAAACCAAATAAGAGTCCACTCCTCCAATGCAGCACCAAAGGTCTCAGGAAGCATATCCTCCAACTAAGAGTCACCTAACCCATGCCAAAGCTCCTGGCACCAATCTCATTTACAACACATCCACAACTCAATAGCTTAAGGGGCAAGCAGAGTACTTCCCCAAAGCTAACCCGGACATCCAAAAGTGTGAGTAACCTCTAATCCTAGCCTCCATCTATTGCTCCTTATGTCTCCCAGAGTGACCTACCCGATAATCCTTCTTTGTCTCATCTTCTTATGACGCCTCGCCAAGAATAATGAGAATTCCTAAAATCACTCTTCTTCTTTTTCGCTCATTTTGCCAAGGCGCCCTTTCGGGTTTTCACCAAGCCACTCATTTCATTTTCCAATAGATGTGCTCACATAAGCTCACGTCACTCTTGACCTCATATTACCCCAGCCTAATGCTGGTCCAAGCCACATGCTTGTTACCTAGGCCGCCCTTTCGGGTTATCGGCCTATCCTAGGATTTTTATGATAGCCTTTTTCAAATTTTTGGCTCTTTTCATTTTTTTTATTTTTCTCCTCAGCAGCGTAGCAAGTATAAAACCCCACCCCATGCTTAAACATTGCATTTTCCTCAATGTAATGAAAGACAAAATAATAAAGCACAGGGAAAAGCAAAAAAAATAACTCACAACGTTGCCGAGTTGGCTTGGACACTTCCTTGTCGTTGGCGGTGTACTCATGAAAGTTCATGTCCTGGATGTCTGCATCAACGCTATAACCTTCATATACCGTGAAACCATAGGAAACCACTGTGAAGTGCGGTGGTTATTCAGGAAAGCAGGGCTGCGCGGCCTTCAACTCCATCAGCTCCTACCATGCAACCATAATGAACCATTGTGGTGAATGAGTGGTCGATCAAGGGAACGGGGTTGCATGGCCTTCAAAAATGGGCCCAGATGTCATCGTGGTTGGGCCCTGGTGTACCTCCTCTCCAGCTGTCGACTGCAGGGCCATCATCGTTGCCGAATAAATGTAGGGTGAATATATTCCTCCGTTGGCAGCAGGATGCGCACCACTCCGTGGGAATCTGGACATCTGGCCTCCGGTAGATCTTTTTTTTTTTTAGAGAAATTGCGGCGGTCGCCGTAAGGAGGGCAGCGGGCGCCGCGATTAAACGGCGGTCGCCGTTCTCAAGTCGTGGCCAACTTTCTTGGCGAGGCATTTATGGCGGGCACCGTAAGGTTAGCGGCAGGCACCGTGAACTCCTTCTTCACTTTTTCGCGCTTCCTGCAGGTTAGTTCAACACAAAAACTAAAAGAAAAACAATAGAAATTGACTAAGGGAAAGAAAATAAACTACCAAATCTCGGGTTGCCTCCCGAGCAGCGCCTTGGTTAATGTCGTTGGCTCGACATACTACTCGAACATCCTCAATCCATATCGTCAGGCTCTTTGGGAACCTTCTCAATCCATACCTCCTTCCTGAACCAATCATGGAAAGGTTTGAACCTTAGACCATGCTTCTTCTTCAACGGCTTCTCCATCTTGACCTTCTTAGTCGCGTCCACCCCATGCTTAGATTGATCAGGGGGGTGTTTAGCCTTGACTTCAGGGACCTGTACCAAAGATGGAACGAGCCTCTCGCTCGGAGTTAGCAGCAAAGGTGATTTACCTGGACACTTCGGAGGGAGCTTACAGTAAGCGTCCCACTCAGCAACACCTTCCTGCAAGTCAGTAGATATAGCAATATCCAATTTAGAATCAACAATAGGTGGTGTGTCATCTAGGTGGTCCTCATCAAAAACATCTTGCACCACAGGCTCAAGTACATCAATTGCACACAAAGAATGACCATCAGAGGGGAATTTCATGGCTTCATAGATGTTATAATTAATGGTTTGGCCATCAAATTCCATAGTCAAGGAACCAGTACTCACGTTGATTTTAGTGTTGGCAGTTTTCAAGAAGGGTCTCCCTAACAGGATAGGGGCTACATGCATATCATGTTCCATATCAAGCACATAGAAGTCAGCAGGAAAAGTAAGATCATCAACCCTAACCAAAACATCCTCCACTATCCCTATAGGATGCACACTAGATCTATCAGCTAGCTGAATGGAAATTTTGGTCGCATGCATGGGTCCTAATCCTAAGGATTCACAAAGAGATGAAGGCAAAACATTTATGGAAGCTCCCAAATCTAACATAGCTTTATTGAACTTGGTACCTCCAATGGTGACGGGGATGGTGAACATACCTGGGTTGCCACATTTTTTGGGTAAGCGTTTCTGAAAAATCGCAGAGACATGCTCGCTTACCTTCACCTTGTTCTTGCTGTTCCTATCCTGATTCCTCTTTGTGGTGCACATCTGCTTCAAGAACTTCGCATAACGAGGGACAGACTTGATCAAATTTAGGAGAGGCATGTTGACCTCAACGTTTCTGAACATCTCAAACATGTCCTTGTCCTGCGCAAGTGGCTTGGTACGCTTCAATGCAGATGGGAATGGTGCAACGGGCTTCCACTCAGGAAAAATTGGAGGTACATACTCCTTCTCAGCCTCAACATCGGCTTGAGAGGGGCGGCGGGCGCCGTAAGAAGTGTGGCGGGCGCCGTGAACATCATCAGAAAGTTCGGGATTTTGCTCACCGTCACGGCGGGCACCGTGATAAGTGCGGCGGTCGCCGCAATTTTTATCAGACAAGTCGAGAGCAGGGTCATTTTCACGGCGGGCGCCGTGGTCTTCACGGCGGTCGCCGTCAATGTCATGGCGGGTGCCGTAAGTTGCACAACGGTCACCGTCGCTGTTCTGTTCCAGCTCCTGATCCGCTTCCTTGTCGACCTCAGAATCAT
This sequence comes from Rheum nobile, assembly GCA_027886185.1. Taxonomy (NCBI): domain Eukaryota; kingdom Viridiplantae; phylum Streptophyta; class Magnoliopsida; order Caryophyllales; family Polygonaceae; genus Rheum; species Rheum nobile. The sequence continues at coordinate 673,297 of WOAB01000169.1, read as the reverse complement.
CCTCTTCGAGCCTCTTCCCGCTCCTCAGAGTCATAGCACTGACATTCCTAATGTTCGGGTTCACTTCTGTTTGAGATGGAAGTTTACCAGAAATCTTCGCGTCAAGCTTGCTCACCACCTGAGAGATCTGGCCAAATTGTCTTTCCAAGTTCTGAATGCTGGATTGTGTAGTCTCTTGGAACTGCAACTGGTTCTTAGACAGCTTAGGAACATTCTCATTGAGGTTTACGTGGCTCTGCATCAGCATCTTCATCATATCCTCCATAGACGAGGACGGATTCGAACTCTGCCCTTGAGGTTGTGGCACAAATGGTGGCCTAGGTTGTTGAGGATGACCTTGTTGTTGCACTTGGCCTTGATTCTGTTCTGGGTCTCTCCATCTGAAGTTGGGATGATCCCTCCAACCAGGGTTGTATGTACTAGAGTAAGGATCATGCATGGGCCTCTGCTGATATCCTCCTACTGCATTCACCTCCTCTTGTAGAGTGGGGCACGAGTCAGTAGGGTGTAAGTCGTCGTTACAAATCTCACAGGCCTTAGCCTGCTGAGGCGTACCTTTCAGCTTCAGACGCCTCACCTCCTCTCTCAGCACATCAAAATCAGCTTGATCAATCCTTGATTGAGAACTAGCAACTACCAAGCTTTGGGAACCTCTCCCACTGTACTGCCTAGAGTCATCTGCCAGAGTAGCAAATATCTCTTGAGCCTCTTCATAAGTCCTCTTCAGAATATTTCCACCACATGAAGAGTTCACCATTCGACGGTCATCTTCTCGGAGTCCTCCATGTAAATAGAGAATTAGATCATGTTTTTCGTAACCATGGTAGGGACAACTCTTCACCAGTTTCTTGAAGCATTCATAATAGTCATAGAGAGACTCATTAGACAGCTGCTCCACATTGCAGATCTTCTTCTTGAGCTGATTAGACTTGATTGCTGGAAAGTATTTGTCAAGAAACACCTTCTTCAAATTTACCCAAGTAGTGATGCTTCCTGGTGGTAAAGAATGATACCAGTCCTTCGTTGAGTCCTTCAGAGAAAAGGAAAAGACTCTCAACCTCATCTGATCTTCAGTAATCTCATATGGCCTCATACTGGTGCAGACCTCAAGGAACTCATCCAGGTGCTGAATAGGATCCTCAAGCGGGGTTCCACTGAATTTCGGGAGTAAATGGACTACTCATGTCTTGAGCTCAAATTTAACCCCATCACCCAGGGCGGGGAATTGCACAACACGAGTTGGTTGCTCCAAGTTAGGAGCTGTCAAAGACTCAAGTGTAACACGAGCTGCCATCCTGCGAGCTTAAAGAAAAGTTCTTTCGATTTCTGGATCAAAAGCTAGAGGTAGATTATTAGTAACACGGGTGTGAACCATAAGATAGGTTCACACCAAGATTGGCACACAAATCACACACACAAAATAGATTATTGCCTCCCCGGCAACGGCGCCAATTTGATAACAGGTTTTTTGTCATTCTAATTCCTATTATGCAAAATATCCAAACAAACCTTAAACCGTAGTCCTAGGTAAGTATAGGTCGAATCCACAGGGAGGCGAATTCTATCTTAATATGCAATTTGTATGTCAAACCAAAGTAACCAAAGGGGGGTTTTGTGAGTTTTAGTAACCTAAGCACGCAAAAGTAAACAAAGTAAAATATGATGAAATCAGTGATGGGGAAAAGCACTTAGTCAAACAACATCCACAATTCGTATGACAAGTTGATCATAGATACTCATTCAAAATCTCATGCAATGGTGATTCCAATTCCTTTTCAGATATAACTAATAGCACAACCAGATACTATTAGCACTAACTAATTAAACAACCCTGAAACTATCAAGATTCAGTTTAACAGTAGCCTTACGGATAGGAATATAGTTGGATACAAATCTAGCATAAAACAACCAGCTTTTATCCTAGAATGTAAATCAATTCTCTTCTGCATAAGACTAGCACAACCAGATACTAGTACGATGCAGTGGCTACTCTGAAATAGATATGCTCAACCAGTAACAATCTAGATCTAGCAATAGACCAATAACAACAAACCCTAGATGATCAGACTAGAGATTATCAATATCAATCATAAGCAACATAAGCAAGAGAAGAGATAAAAACCATGCAATAGATTAAGAACGAGAATCTCACAACTGAATCAAAACGAAAGCTTCAGCGTCTGACTAAGCCAAGGAGGCTTAGTTCTTCATAGCAAATACGTAAAGACTAATTAGGGTTCGAGAGAGAATCCAAGATTGGCAAACAACCTTTTCTCAACCCTTAAATACTAAAGGAAAATAAAGCTAAGTTAACCTAAAACGAAATAATAAAAAGTAATAAAATAATGCAAAATAACATATAAGGAAAATCCGGCTCGGCGGTCTTCTGACATGGGCGGCGGCCGCTGCAACCTTCACGGCGGGTGCCGTAATTGCGGCGGTCGCCGTCTTTCCACGGCGGTCGCCGTGGACAAGTCGTAGCTACGGTCGCTAGAATGGAATTGGCGGCGGTCGCCGTAATTCCGCGGCGGTCGCCGTGATTGCTTCTCCAGCTTCTTCTCTTCAGCTCCCAAAAGCATGTCTTCAGCACCCCCTCACCAATACTTCATAACTCCTTGGCGTCTACTACTAGTGGCTTCCTCCTCAGTGTCTCATATGATCTCCAAAATAGCTCAAACACCTCCAAATACACCAACTTCGCCTCCAAACGCCATACACATGAATGTGTCTAAATCTACCTGAATGGCACCAATAAAACCTCTAATGACTCTTACTTAAGCCCTACAAAGTAGTGCTTATCACCTTCAGACATTCATTGCTCTTGTGCCCGTGCGTACCGCAGTTGTAGCACTGGATCGGATTATTGCCCTGACCCGAACGTTGCGTAGACCCATTGTGACTCATACTTGTTCTTGCTCGGCCAGATTTGGCAAAATCAGATGGTGGCGCGGGACGTTTAAACCCACCTGCCTGCGGCTGGTTCTGCACTTGTCTCTGGCTGTTACGCTTCCTCTTTGACTCCTCCAGAGTCACTTCCAATTTGTAGGCTGCATCTACGTACTGCTCCAGGGTAGAGCAACCGTGACGCACCATCCATGGCTTAATATCTGGATTCATCCATTCGTGGAAATACCAGATCTTCTGTGCTTCGCTGGAAATCTCAGGTTCAGCGTACTGCAGAAAATGATTGAACTTGGTCGCAAGCTCAGTCACCTTCAAACCATCTGTCTGCGGATATAAAAACTCCTTGTGCTTCTCTTCCCTCATAGCTCTGGAAAAGAAACGATCAATCATTTTTTACTTGAACATCGACCAGTTCAAAACAGGGCTATCAGCTAAGCCGGTGCTTTCCCACCATTCACTGACTTCTTCCTTTAACTGAAGAGAAGCTATATGCACTTTCTCAGCTTCAGTGCATTCAACATTGCGGAATAACCGCTCTATGTGGGAAAACCAATGAGCCACCTTGACTGGCTCTCCTTTTCCATCGAAGCTATCAGGCCTCATAGAGTTAATAGCCTTCAGAGCTCGGCCATACTCCCCTCTATCCCTGATCACACCTCCCTGTAGTACATGATTCTCTTGTTCCTCAAACCTCGGAACTTTTGGAAGTACTGGCACTCCTTGTGCCTGAGGCACATTCGGGCGTAGCGCATTGGCGATCACTTGCATGACAGACTCACGCTCTCCTGTTGGGTCTGCAACATTCCTCCTACTCGGTCTGGGGTCATTGCTCGGCCCAGCACCAGCACGGATAACGTTCCTTGTGTTCACCATCTGTTCACCGATCACATTCCAAGGATTTTATCACATTAGTATCATTCTGATATACTTATCGTAATAACATCAACTTAGAATATATCGAACTTGATAGTTTCTATTAATGAACTTAAACCGAGTTACTAGGTTCTACAACCTCAACTCAAAGCGAGAGAACTGGGAATTCAAGCCTTATTGGGTATGGCGACACCACCTAGGCTTCTCCCAGGTTCCTTTGAAGAGAACAGAATGCACCCATATCTTACGGGGCAATGGGGAAGGAATTAGTCTTTCTAGACATAGAAGCAAGCTTACTATATCAGACTGTATAGAAGACATGACTATCAACGGTTGAAAATGAAAACACCGTTTTTATTTTTAAACTCAGAACCTTTTGAAAATACCTTTCAATCGAAAACGAGTAAATGGTTTTCAAATACCCAACCCGTTTTAAAACTTTAGGCTCTGATACCACATCTGTAACACCCCTAAATCTGAACCCATTTGGAAAGGTATTACCGCCAGTGACCTCAGTATTCCTTACCGAGATCACCCAAGGCTTTACCGTTTAAATACAAATCATGAAATACAATGATACAAAATGATAACTTTATTCCTATAAAACATGAGTCCCGGGATTACATCCCAATCCCGAATAGGACAAACACAGAGTTTAAACAAAGTACAGCGGAAGTCTTATAAAATATTTAACAGAGTAAATATGTTACAGCGGAAGTCTTATAAAAGATATTACAACAAGGATTGTGATCGCAATGATCATTTGCCCAAGGATCTCAACCTGATTAAAAGATAATTATTAAAACATCCAAAAACAACCATCGTCTTCATAGTCAATCTAGTCTCCTCATATCTTCACTATATCTGATGTGCCGAATCGAACGGATGACACCAGCCAACCATGCAAGGGAATTATCGATTGGTTAGTCTAATGAAGGACTATGCAAGGGAACAAAGCAGAGTGATTCGAAGCAGTCGTATTAGGTTAGACTCCTCGTCTCTCGAATAAAAGTCGAGTACGTTATTCAACCACCATACTATACTTGAATATGACAAAAGGCATGCACAAGAGAAGATTATGGAAGACTGAATCTTCACATAAATCGACCCGAAAGAAGACTCCAACGGAAGTGAGTCTTAAGGAAAAATGACAAATCTGGAACGTTTATAGAATCAGACATCAGTGATTTAAAAGCTGACTTAGATGTTTCGGTTCACGACCAACCTCACCGCTTACAGCGAATCCAGATTAGAAAGAGAACGTACTCTGATCAAAAGTCGAGACGAGCTTTCCTAGCAGCACTATTTACTTAGCTGCACTACTCGCCAAAGGTATATTAATTATGTGCACTCGGGCACTTTATCTTATTAAATTCCAAAACGAGCATTACGTTATAAGCTTTTAAATCTCCACCCGAGAGATATCGGATCTCCCCGCAAGAGATATCAGACCTCCCCACAAGAGATATAGAAAGGATGAACCTTAGAAGATTTGGCACTAGCGAAGTGCGCCAACCCCGAGTAAAGGTATGGTCATGACCAGAGAGAAAGTACTGGGGAAAATCCACCAAGTACCAGTTATAAAGAAATAGCTAAACCCCCATAAGGTACATAGCATTCCTAACCACTAGTGCTAACTAAACAGTTCTAGCACAACAATAGTTCAAGATAAATCCACATAAATGCCCTCAAGGCGAACATAATTAATAGCGTTGTTCTAACAGATATACAACCTATTATAATATCATTATTACAGTTTCCAAAACAGTTTATAAAACCATTTCCAGATAAACACAGTAATCATTCCAAATTAATTACTCAGATAAACAACTGATAATTAATGTAAATATGGAACGATGAGCAAGAGCGAACCGCCACTTGCCTTAATCCGCAGAAAAGCCTAACGACAACGACGGGATTCCGGGCTCGACACGGGTATAGCTCCGACAGCACAACGACCTTCGAGTCGACCCATAAAAGGAACCCTAAGTTAGATCCGACATAACCACAGTACGAATCTAAAAACGACGAAAGGAACGACGCCACAACGACGACCACCAAAGCCAAAAGCCCAAAAAGGCATTCTGGACACTGGCGGCGGTCGCCGTTCATGGCGGCGGTCGCCGCAGTTCATCACGGCAGGCGCCGTGAAGAACTCAGACGACAGAAGCGGTGAGAAAACTCACCCAAAACACGAGCGACTCGGCCTCCTTCGACTTGCTTTGGTTTCTAACCTCCAAGGCTACCAAAAGCTTCACAAAGGCACTCTGGAAACACCACCAAACGACCTCCGGCGAAAGCTTCAGAAATCCGGCGAGGCACAACTCTGGTGAGGCAAGAATTTGGGAGAGATTTGAGCTGAGAATGAGCTCCAATCCGACCCCCAAGCACTCCCTTTTATAGCCAAATGCCAAGGGAACACCATGATGGCCCTACGACGAGGCAGAGCCGGCCTACTTCGGCGCGTCAGAGGCTCACCGGCGACCATCGGGCAAAGACCTCCGGACAACGACGGCGGGCGCCACAGAGAGCAAGGGTCGCCGCCTCACAAATTGCCTACGGCGGGCGAATTACGGCGGGCGCCGTACTGCACGGCGGTCACCGCCACTAGGCCTGGCGCCCAGCTAGGAAGACGACCACGCCAGTCCTCGAGCCTGGCGACGGCGGGCGCCTCCATAAATGCGGCGGTCGCCGCCCCTGTGGCTTCGCGTCCATTCTGGTTTTGAACGACAACAACTTTAACCCGGGATAAAATTATCGTACCCGAACGAGTGTTAAAATCCAAAGTACATCATCTGTATATTATTTCACTAAGAAAAATATTACAGATACAGAGCACATTACAGAATGTCTCCAACTTTCTGAATTAAATCCGACGTACACAACGGGCACTCGGGAAAAACCCAAAATTCCCAAAAAGATGGCTCCATTCGAGGCTTTGTACGGTCGAAGGTGCAGATCTCTGATTTGTCTGATTGAGTTCACGTACAACAACAGTTGGCTTGCTACCATAAAGATGGCTCCATTCGAGGCTTTGTACGGTCGAAGATGCAGATCTTCGATTTGTTAGGATGAGAATGCCGACAAGGTTCTGCTCAGACCAGAGTTAGTCGAGAGGACTGCCTCGGACATTGCTTTGATAAGACAAAGGATGTTGATAGCTCAGAGTCGACAAAAGTCTCATGCGGATTTGAAGCGCAGGAATGTTGAGTTTGAGGTTGGTGACAAAGTGTTTGTCAGAGTATCGCCATCAAAGGGTGTGTTTAGATTTGGTAAGCGTAGGAAGCTTAACCCTCGCTACGTGGGACCATTTTAGATCTTTGATATAGTGGGGTCTCTAGCGTATCGTTTGGCATTGCCGCCATCGGCGCATCCAGTGCATAACGTGTTCCACGTATCCTTGTTAAGGAAGTACATGCCTAATGAGTCTCATGTGCTGAGTTATGAAGACATCGAGATTCAAACAAATGGTACCTACGAGGAAATACCGGTGCATATTCTTGAACGCCGTGAGAAGCAGTTACGGAACAAGGTGGTACCATTGGTACGGATTTTGTGGTCCAAATCAGGAACTGAAGAGGTTACTTGGGAAACTTGAGAGACTGAGGAGGATATGCTTAGACGCTTTCCCGAGCTGTTTTCGGCCTAGTTTCGCGGTCGAAACCTTTTTAAGAGGGTAGTGTTGTAACGCCTCGTTTTGTTTTAGGTTATTCGGCCAAGTTTCGGGTCAAAACTTCTGTTAAGGGGGAAGTGATATAATACCCCTCATTTTTAGTAAGGGCATTTTTGTAATTTTCCAAACACTCGTACTGAAGTCGAATTAATTTCAGAGAAGTTCAGACATTCTGTTAAATGCTTGATCTCTGTAATAATTTCCTGAGTGGAATAAAATACAATCGACGTATTTTTGGGGTTTAGAATATTTGTTCGGATACGAATATATTTAATCCGGGGTTAAAACCCATACCCATTATTCTTCCTGGGAAAAAGTGGGCAAAAGGCACAAGATTGGCCTTGACCACACCCGCGGTCATACCCACCGCACCCTGCGGTCAGAAAGTGGCCTTCACCGCACCCCGCGGTGAGACCCACCGCACCCGCGCCGTCATGATTACCTTTTCTGCCCCGCCGAACTTCGCCTGAGCTGCTTGCCGATCTTGTCGGAGCTGAAGCGGTGGCAGTGGAGGAGCCAGCTAGAGCTCCTTGCTTGGCCTATATAAGGAGTGGACTTGGAGGAGGAAGGAATCCCAAGCTCTCTCTCTCAAATCTCTCTCTCGTTCCATTCTCGTCGGAGTTGCAAGCTTTCACCGGAGTTCTTCAAGATCATCGTCGGAGCTACCATAGGAGGAAGAGGTGCCCTCAAGGTGGTGTTTGGTGGCCCAAGGAGTTTGGAAGTCGAAGCCAATCCAAATCGAGCCCCAACGCGTCGTCCCTGGTAAGATCTCGTCTTCGTCCCCGATGACTGCACTCGTGACTGCACCCGCGGTGTGCCTGGGCGATTGTGGGTGTGGCCTTGGGTTTTGTGATTTCGATCGGGACTTCGTTCCTTCAATTTCGTTCATTTTTCTTTAGATTCGTACTATTTATTATCGAATCTAACTTAGGGTTTCGTTATGGGTCGTTCCGTAGGAAATTATAATCCAAGTTCTTCCTCGTTTCGGACCCGGAAACCCATCGTCTCGAGCTTCGTTGAGCTTCGTCTAAATCTAAGGCAAGTGGCGGTTCGCTCTTGCTTATCATTCCATATTTCTATTAATTATCAATTGTTTAATTGTTAATTAAATTGGGATGAATTACTGGTTTCATTGGGAACAGTTTTCTTAAAATGATACGATTAAAAATGAATATTATAATAGGTTGTATATATTGCTAGAAACAACGCTATTATATATGTTATTACCGTGATGGTATTGTTGTGGATTTTTATGCAAACTTGAAATATAGTTAGCAGTGGATTTTATGTGCACTTGAGATATAGTTAGCACGAGCATTCGTAGGAACACTGCTTACCTTGAGATGTAGCCATTTCTTTATAACCCGGTGGATAGGATGTTCAAGCCCTAACACCGTTTCTCTAGTCATGACTATGCCATATCCGAATATAGGGGAGGTGCGCTTAGCCGGCGTCAAACCTTTAGGGATTTATTCCCGGCTATATATCTCGATATCCTGAGGGATGAGATGATTATGATAAAAGCTTATAACGTGAATACACGTTTTGGAATAAAATATGATAAGCGCCGTTATGCACATAATTAATGAATCTTAGGGCGAGAAGTACAACTTGGACACTCGTCCGGGAGTTCGATTAGAGTAAGTCCACCTTCCAAATCTGAATTCACATTGTGCGGTGAGGTTGGTCGTGGACCCAAATAGTCAAGTCAGTTTTAAACCGCTTGTGTGAATTATAATGTTCTCAAACATTGTCATACTTTCCGATAAGACTCAATTCGTTGGATTCTTCTCTTCATATGTGTCCTTAAGACTTAATCTTTCAGAGTCTTCTCTTGATCATACCTTTTCGTATTTTTCAATAGGAGTATGGTGGTTGACTATCGTCATTGACTTTTATTCGAGAAGCGATGAGTCTAACCTAATACGTCTACTTAGAACCTTTCTGTTTTACCCTTGCATAGTCTTTCATTAGACTAACCAACCGGTTATATTCCCTTGCATGGTTGGCTGGTGTCATCCGTCTCATACGGCACATCAGATAAACTGTAGTTCCATGAAGGCTAGAAACGACGAGGAAGGCAAATGAAATTTTAAAGAGTTTTATCAGGTTGAGATCCTAGGCGTGTGATCGCTAGATCAAGACTTTTGTGTCATTTATTTTAAAAAGACTTCCGCTATAATATATTTTGGTTGTATTTGGATTATGGATGTAATTCCGAAACTTTGATTTAATCCAATACTATGACATTTCATATTATAAATGTTGTTTTATGAATTGTACAAACTGGTTAAGCCTTGGGTGGCTTCGGATCTGGAATCTGAGATCACTGGCGGTAATACCTTTCAAGGATATATTTGGGGGTGTTACAGCAGATGTGGTCCTTGTTATTAGGATCAAATGTAAGAACAAAGGACTGTCTTTGACGCAGTCTCATTACATTGAAAAAGTGCTTAAGAAGTTCAATTGTGAGACTTGTTCTCCGGTGAGCACTCCTATGGATTTGAGTGTGAAACTTATGCCTAATACGGGTCAAGCAGTTTCACAACTTGAGTACTCATAAGTGACTTGTTGCTTAATGTATTCCATGATGAGCACAAGGCTGGATATCGCGTATGCGGTACAAAGGTTGAGTAGATACACTAGTAATCCTAGTACTCACCATTGGCAAGCCATAAGGTGGGTGCTCAAGTACTTAAAGGGAACCATGAATTATGGTTTGTCATATGTCGAATTTCCTTCAGTTCTAGAAGGGTATTCGGATGCGAGTTGGATCACTAACGTGGAAGATCATTCTTGTAAAAGTGGTTAGGTGTTCTTGCTTAAGGGAGGTGCCATTTCATGGGCTTATAAGAAGCAAACTTGCATTACAAGTTCGACTATGGAATTAGAAGGTATGTTCTCGGATCTGCAAGAAAAGTTAGGGTGAAGTTTAATGTGAAATGCCTACACTTAGATATTGGAGCACATGTTCAATAACATCCCAAGGTATGTGCCCGAACCTGCAAGAAGAGTTAGGGTGAAGTTTATCTTCTTAATGTATCTTTTGGAAAACTGCATTTGCACATGCATGATTGAAAAGAGTCCAATTATGTGAGTGTGAAGTGGTGCCTCTTCAATTAGCACGGGCTTGGCTTTGTATGTGCTCATGAATGGATAAGGACACAAGGCTGTAATAGTGTCAATTTAGCACTTGGAGTAGTGTGGAAACTTATGTGTGTTATATCTTCAAGAGTTCATATGGGCTGAAGGGTTTAATCATAGGACACCTTGATTTTCGAGTATTTGGAATGTGTACTACATTATTGTGAAAATTCAATCCTAAGGACATTTTCATTTATGCATGAGTTTGTGTTTTTTCTAAGTGAATCAAATATTACACTAGAATTGGTGGGGGGGGGGGATGTTGGTGATTTTAGTGTCATCGGCCATTTAGTGTAGTCGGGATTTGCTCAAGACTTGAGGAGTTCCTTTGGTGCATGGCAAGTTTTGGGGGTGCGGAGTGCACACTCGTATACGTGGATTTAAACTCGGAATTACCATAAGGTTGCGGAACGTCTCAGGATTTGAGAGGCGGACACCGAGAAGGTGAATTCAGTGTCCAGGAAAGCGACACAATATGCGCACAAAGGAACGTGGCTTCTAGTAAAGGTGCACGAACCGTGCACACCATGCACAATGAGCAATTTGGTCTCAGTTGAAGTGCACGGACTATGCACCTAACTGCACGATCCGTGCATTGTGTTAATTTGCACGTATTTGCTCTCAAATTAAGTGCACAGTCCGTGCACTTTGAGCGGGTAAGCGGTTGGTAGGTTTTTAACTAGTTTTAACCACCTTATCTTGTTCCAACCGACATGCAACTGAATAACCACCTCATGCCCTATATAAGGGTCTGGTTGGATCATTTTTTAGCCCTAATCTAAGAGATATACTCTTGCGTGGATCATATTGAACAAAAGAAAAAATTCCAAGTGTCTCCCTATTGATCTTGCCTTGATCTTTAGAGGTTGCATTTGTAACACCCCCAAATATATATCTTTGAAAGGTATTACCGCTAGTGACCTCGGATTTCACATCCGAAGCCACCCCAGGCTTAACCCGTTTATATAAATCATAAAACAACAGTTATAATACAAAATATCATAACTTTTGATTAAAGCAAATGTTTCGGAATTACATCCATGATTCAAAATACATAATCAAATATATTACAGCGGAAGTCTTAATACATAAAGGACACAAGGGTCTTGATCTAAACGATCACCCGCCAAGCAATCTCAACTTGGTAAAACTCTTCAAAATTCCAACTGCCATCATTGTCGTTTCTAGCCTTCATCGGAACTGCAGTTTATCTGATGTGTCATATAAGACGGATGACACCAACCAACCATGCAAGGGAATATAACCGGTTGGTTAGTCTAATGAAAGACTATGCAAGGGTAAAACAGAAAGGTTCTAAGTAGTCGTATTAGGTTAGACTCATCGATTCTCGAATAAAAGTCGATGACGATAGTCAACCACCATACTCCTACTGAAATATACGAAAAGGCATGATCAAGAGAAAGGACTCTGAAAGAATGAGTCTTACGGAAACATATGAAGAGAAGACTCCAAAAGGTTGAGTCTTATCGGAAAGTATGACAAGTGCTTGGGAACATCAATTTCACACAAGCGTTTTAAAACTGACTTGGTGTTTCGGTTCACGACCAACCTCACCGCACAATGCGAATTCAGATTGGAAAGAGAACTTTACTCTGACCAAAGTCTAGACGAGTTTCCTAGCAGCACTACTCTCTTAGCTATACTACTCGCCTGAGGGTATATTAATTATGTGCACTAAAGCACTTATCTTATTTAATTCCAAAACATACATTTTACATTATAAGATTTTAAGATCTCTTCACAAGAGATATCGGATCTCCTCACAAGAGATATCAAAGGGAATACATCCCAGGGAATACATCCCAAATGGCGATACCAGCTGTGTGCACATACCATGAGTAAGGGTAAGGTCATGACCGAAGATACTAGGGAAAATCCTCCTAGTACCATTATCAAGAAACCACTAAACCTTGCAAGGTATATAGTGTTCCTACGAATACTCGTTCTAACTAAACAATTAAAACATAAGAGCAATAATTCACATCAAAGCGATCGAGGCCAATAACAGATATAATAGCGTTGTTTCTAGCAATATATACAACCTATTATAATATTTGTATTTCAATCATATATATATATATATAATAGCGTTGGTTCTAGCAATATATACAACCTATTATAATATCTCTTTTTAAATCACATACAGTTATCAAAACTGTTCCCAGACGAAAACAATATTCATCCCAAATTAGTTAACAATTAAACAATTGATAATCAATATAAATATGGAATGATAAGCAAGAGCGAACCGCCACTTGCCTTAGATTAGACGAGGCTCAACGAAGCTCGAGACGACGGGTTTCCGGGTCCGAAACGAGGAAGAACTCGGATTATAATTTCCTACGGAACGACCCATAACGAAACCCAAAGTTAGATTCGACAATAATAGTATGAATATAAAGAAAGGCGAACGAAATCGAAGGAACGAAGTTCCGATCGATATCACAAAACCCAAGGCCACACCCACAATCACCCAGGCACACCGCGGGTGCGGTGGCCCTGCCGCGGGTGCGGTCACAAGTGCAGTCGTCGGGGACGAAGACGAGATCTTACCGGAGATGACGTGTTGGGCTCGATTTGGATTGGCTTCGACTTCCAAACTCCTTGGGCCACCAAACACCACCTTGAGGGCACCTCCTCCTCCTATGGTAGCTCCGGCGACGACCTTGAAGAACTCCGGCGAAAGCTTGTAACTCCGGCAACAATGGAACGAGAGAGAGAGATTGGAGAGAGAGAGAGATTTGAGATGTCTTCCTCCTCCAAGCCTCCTCCTTTTATAGGCCAAGCAAGGAGCTCAGCGGGCACCTCCCCCACCGCCTTACCACTTCAGCCCCGACAAGATCGGCAAGCAGCTCAGGCAAAGTTCGGCGGAGCAGAACAGAAATCATGACGGCGTGGGTGCGGTGGGTCTCACCGCGGGGTGCGGTGGCGACCAATTTTGACCGCGGGTGCGGTCAAGGCAAATTCTGTGCCTTTTGCCCACTTTTGTCTGGGAAGAATTATGGGTATGGGTTCTAACCCCGGTTTAAACATATTCGTATCCAAACAAATATTCTAAGCCCCAAAATACGTCGAATGTATTTTATTCCACTCAAGGAATTATTACAGAGATCAAGTATTTAACAGAAAGTCTGAACTTCTCTGAAAATAATTTGACTACAATACGAGTGTTTGGAAAACTTACCAAAATACTCTTTACTAAAATGAGGGGTATTACATCACCTCCCCCTTATAAAAAGTTTCGACCCCGAAACTTGGCCGAATAAACCAAAGAAAAGTGAGGCGTTACAACACTACCCCCTTAAAAAGGTTTCGACCCCGAAACTAGGCCGAAAATAGCTCGGGAAAACGTCTAAGCATATCCGCCTCCATTTCCCAGGTTTCCCAAGTAACTTCTTCAGTTGCTGACTTGGACCACAAAATCTGTACCAATGGTACCACCTTGTTCCGTAACTGCTTCTCACGACATTCGAGAATACGCACCGGTATCTCCTCGTAGGTACCATTTGTCTGAATCTCGATGTTGTCATAACTCAGCAGATGAGACTCATCTGGCATGTACTTCCTCAACAAAGATACGTGGAACACGTTATGCACTTGATGTGCTGATGGCGGCAATGCCAAACGATACGCTAGAGACCCCACTCTATCAAGGATCTCAAACGGTCCCACGTAGCGAGGGTTAAGCTTCCCACGCTTACCAAACCTAAACACACCCTTGGATGGCGACACTCTGACAAACACCTTGTCACCAACCTCAAACTCGACATTCCTACGCTTCAAATCTGCGTAAGACTTCTGTCGACTCTGAGCTGTCAACATCCTTTGTCTTATCAAAGCAATGTCCGAGGCAGTCCTTTCGACTAACTCCGGTCCGAGCAGAACCTTGTCCGCATTTTCATCCCAGCAAATCGGAGATCTGTACCTTAGACCGTACAAAGCCTCGAATGGAGCTATCTTAATGGTAGCATGCCAACTGTTGTTGTATGTGAACTCAATCAGACTCAGGTTGTTCTCCCAGCAAATCGGACGATCGAGTGTACAAGCTCTTAGCATATCTTCCAAGGTCTGGATGGTCCTTTCAGACTGTCCATCCGTCTGAGGATGAAACGTAGTGTTGAATCTCAACTCGGTTCCCATGGCCTTATGTAGTTCTTTCCAGAATCTTGACATGAATCGGCCATCACAATCCGATACAATGGTCTTTGGAGTACCATGCAAACAGATGATCTCGTGTAAAAACACTTCTGATAACTTATGGATTCCCCATGTTGACTTGATAGCTACGAAATGAGCACTCTTTGTGAGCCTGTCAATGATTACCCATATAGCATCTTTCTGGCTTTGAGTCTTTGGCAGCCCAGTGATGAAATCCATAGCAATATTTTCTCATTTCCATTCTGGCACTGGAAGAGGTAGCAACTCACCACCTGATCTACAATGTTCTATCTTGACCTTCTGACAAGTCAAACATTTTGCCACAAACTCTGCTACATCCCACTTCATGTTGGGCCACCAGAACTTCTTCCTGAGGTCCTTGTACATCTTGCTAGAGCCTGGATGTACAGAATAAGTTGATGAATGGGCCTCCTTCATCACCAACTGGCAAAGACCATTAACGTCAGGCACACAGATCCGGTTCTGAAACCAGAGTGATCCATCTTCCTGAATCACGAAACTGGGAGCTTTCCCATTCATCACTTCACTGCTTAGCTTCACCAAGACTACATCATCAACTTGTCTCTCCCTGATTTGATCAAGTAGCGTGGCCTGAATCTCCAGCATACTCAGATATCCTCTACGTTGATCGTACAAGACTTCAATGTCGCACAACCCTTGGTTTAGCTTGGTCTGAGCAGTGAGTAAAGCCACTACAGTCTCGTGCGGCATCTTTCGGCTCAATGCATCGGCTACTACATTAGCCTTGCCCGTATGATACAACAATTCGATGTCGTAGTCTTTGAGTAGCTCTAACCAGCGACGTTGTCTCATATTTAGCTCCTTCCGAGTGAATATATATTTGAGACTCGTGTGATCGGTGAAGACTTGACACCTTATACCATAGAGATAGTGTCTCCAAATCTTCAGCGCAAAAACTACAGCTGCTAGTTCCAGATCATGCGTCGGATAGTTTGCCTCATAAGTCTTCAACTGTCGGGATGTGTATGCAATAACCTTGCCTCTTTGCATCAGCACACATCCCAAACCACTCTTTGAAGCATCACTATAGACCACATAACCATCATTCCCTTCCGATAGCGCTAACACTGGTGCGGAGGTCAGACATTGCTTTAACTTCTGAAAACTGGCCTCGCACTTGTCATCCAAGAAAAACTCCTTATGGACTTTACGGAGCAGACCGATCATGGGTAGAGCAATCTTAGAGAATCCCTCCACGAACCGTCTATAATAACCAGTGAGTCCTAGAAAACTGCGCACCTCCTTCACATTCTGAGGCCGCTTCCAATTGGCTACTGCTTCAATCTTCTGGGGATCAACCATAATCCCATTCTCATTAATCACATGGCCTAAGAAAGCCACTTCCTTGATCCAAAATTCACACTTAGACAACTTTGCATACAACTGATTTTGTCTAATAACTGACAAAGTGATCTGAAGATGTTATTCGTGAGCTTCCTCACTCGTGGAATAAATTAAAATATCGTCGATGAAGACCACTATGAACTTATCCAAGTATTTGTGGAAACATCGATGCATCAGATCCATGAAGACTGTTGGAGCATTGGTAAGTCCAAATGGCATGACTACAAACTCGTAGTGACCATATCTCGTCCGGATTGCAGTCCTCGGAATATCCTCCTCACGAATCCTGAGCTGATGGTAACCAGACCTCAGATCGATTTTGGAAAAGACCTTTGTTCCCTACAGTTGATCCAACAGATCATCAATCCTCGGCAACAGATACTTATTCTTGATCGTGACCTTATTCAACTCACGATAGTCGATACAAAGTCGAAACGATCCATCCTTCTTCTTGACGAACAAGACCGGAGCACCCCAAGGCGATGCACTCGGCCTTATATAACCCTTCTCAAGAAGATCTTCGAGTTGCTTCTTCAACTCTTGCATCTCAGGAGGAGCCATCCGGTACGATGCCTTAGAGATCAGCACAGTACCAGGCTCGAGATCGATAGTAAATTCTACGTCACGATGTGGGGGTAAACCAGGAATCTCCTCTGGAAAGACATCCGGATATTCACAAACAACCGGAATATCAGGAATTGAAGGTTCATCTTTCTTGGACTCGTCTAGACAGCACAGGTACCCGACACAACCTTGTCGAAGTAGCTTGAACGTAGCCATCGCATTGATAAGCATGCCGTTATTAGCATCATTCCGACCCTTAAACTTGCATACATACTGGCCCCCAGATGACACCGTCACAGTCCTTGAGCTGAAATCGATTACCGCCCCATGACACGTCAGCCAATCCATACCGAGAATAATGTCGTATGGTGCCATGGCTATACAGATCAAATCTGCTTCGAACTTCTTACCCTGGATGGTAATCGGAAATTCTGACAGACGCTTGGTTCCAACCAATTGTTCACCATTAGGAAGATTCACAACGAAAGGTTCACAAACCTCGTTGCATACTAACCCTAACTTACTGACACAACTTTCCGAAATAAAAGAATGGGTAGAACCCGAATCAAATAACATACATACAGAAGTAGAATGAAGGTATAGAGTACCTTGAGCAATTGGAGCATTACGTCCATCAGCCTCACGCATCTCGTAAAGGCGTTGACCTTGACCTCCCAAAGCAGCTGGGGCTTTCCCCTTATTATGTGCAGACGTTTGCATCGAAGGACTAGGAGCTTCCACTGGTCTGAACTTAGGTCGATTATTCTGATTAACTGACCCTTGCTGCGACTCAGCTCCTTTCTGCCTTTGCTGTGGATAGAACTTCTGCAAATGTCCCACCTTTTTGCAGCCAAAACACGTGTTCTTCTCCTTTGGACACTCATTACTCTTGTGTCCGTGTGTACCACAGTTATAGCATTGGATCGGACTCTTGCCCTGACCCGATTGACGTGTAGACCCTCCATGAGTCATATCCGTTTTTGCTCTGCTAGACTTGGCAAAATTAGACGGTGGCGCGGGACGCTTAAATCCACTTGCCTGAGGCTGGCCCTGCATTGACCTTTGGTGACTTCGTTTCTTTTTTGACTCCTCCAGAGTCACTTCCAACTTATAGGCAGTGTCCACGTACTGCTCCAGAGTAGAGCATCCGTGACGTATCATTAGTGGCTTAATAACTGGGTTCATCCACTCGTGGAAATGCCAGATCTTCTGCTCTTCATTGGACACCTCCGGCCCAGTATACTGCAATAAATGATTGGATTTAGTCGCAAGCTCAGTCACTTTCAATCCATCCGTCTTCGGATAGAGGAATTCCTTGTGCTTCTCTTCCCTCATAGCTCGGGAGAAGAAACAATCTGTCATCTTGGCCTTGAACATCCCCCAGTTCAAACCAGGGTGATCAGCTAGGCCGGTACCTTCCCACCACTCGCTAGCTACTTCCTCCAGCTGAAGGGAAGCAATGTGCACCTTTTCAGCTCCAGTGCACTCAACATTATGGAATAGTCGCTCCATGTGTGAGAACCAATAAGCCACCCTAATTGGCTCTCCTTTCCCGTCATAGCTATCAGGCCTCATAGAGCTTATGGCCTTCAGTGCTCGGCCATAGTCGCCTCTATTCCTGACCGCTTCCTCTTGGGGTACATGGATATTAGGCTCCTCAAATCTAGGAACCGCTGGGGGAATTGGCACAACTTGTGCCTGAGGCGCGTTTGGTCGCATAATGTCTATGAATGCTTGCATCACAATTCCCCGAATAGCCTATATTGCTGCTGCATCAAATACCATTGGAGTGTTGACCGGAACTTGGTCATTGCCCCTTTGATTGTTGTTAGAAGCAGACTCGAGTTCATCCACGGGGTTTGCGGTATTCCTCTCATTTGGTTTGGGGTCATTACTTGGCCCAGCACCAGCACGAATGGTGTTCCTTGTGTTCACCATCTATTTACCGATCAAATTCCAAGTATTTTATTACATTAATATCATTCAATATACTTAACGTAATAAAAATCAACTCAGAATAGATCAAACTTGGTAATTTTCATTGATAAGCTCAACTGAGCTAATACGTTTTACAAAAGGGATCTCCCGAGCGTCAAGACAAAATTTCCCGGAGACTTAGGTTCTTCACTAAACAACTGAAATACAAGAAAATAAACTGCTAATCAGCACTGGCCCAATCATGGCGCCCTGAAACATTTCCTGTAATCGCCACTCCTCATACAAGGTTTCTTCGAACGGGGTTTACCATTGGGGTCTGGTGAAAGACTCCTCACCCTGCTCGGTCCAGGAGCACATGGCTCATTCCTTGGTCTTGCCCTTCTTAGAGCATGCTCAACCGCCTCGTCCATCTGGCGGTGCTCTTCTGGGGAAATCATCTGACTTAGGCGAAGTGCCTCTCGCGAGTCAGGACTCAACATTAGCCTTCTCTGAGCAGGAATAGGCTGTGAGTTCTCAGATGCTTTTTGTGGACCATTTCTTCTTTTGGGAAATACTACCTCGTAAAGTGTATCCCAATCGGCCGAAGTCAATGGCGAGTATTCTTGCTCATGCGGCAACTCCAGACTGGGATAGATAAACTCCATTCACGGGTCCTCGCTGCCCACCAATAAGCGCTCTAAGCCATCAGACTCATGGCCCTGTCCCTCGAGGTCCTCCTCGGGGTCTACCTCTTCTTCCGAATCCTCTTCCGGGTCTTCTTCAGGATCCTCTTCTTCTGGATCCTCCTCGGGAATCATCTCAATCATGAAGTCGTCGTTGTAATGCCCTCTTGCATACCTTGACCACTCCTCTTCATTTTCCGTGTCCTCCCTTGGCTCCTCTGTAGGTTTTGCCACTGGAACCTTGGTCCTATCGGACACTAGTACTACTGACTCGGGTAGTACAGTCTTCACCTCCTCGGGTGGACTACTAGATTCTCTGACCTCGAAGCATCGCAGGGGAATTGGAAACTCAAGCCTCATTGGAGATGGCGGAGCCACCTCGGCTTCTTCCGAGTCCCTTCGAAGAGAAAAGCATGCACCCATAACCTACGGGTGACGAGAAAAGAGTTAGTCTTTCTAAATATAGAAGTTCACTTCCATATCAGACTAAAGAAAAGGCACGACTAGATCGGTAGAATAAAAAATTTATTTGGAAATTCAAATCCTTCAAAATATTTCTCAGTTCAAAACGAGTAAATGGTTTATAAAAAAATTCGTTCCAAGAAAATGTTTTAAAACCCACCCGTTTTAAAAAAAAAAATCGGCTCTGATACCAAATCTGTAACACCCCAAATATATATCCTTGAAAGTTATTACCGCCAATGACCTCGGATTTCACATCCGAAGCCACCCCATGCTTAACCCGTTTATAAATCATAAAACAACAGTTATAATACAAAATATCATAACTTTTGATTAAAGCAAATGTTTCGGAATTACATCCATGATTCAAAATACATAATCAAATATATTACAGCGGAAATCTTAATACATAAAGGACACAAGGGTCTTGATCTAAACGATCACCCGCCAAGGAATCTCAACCTGGTAAAACTCTTCAAAATTCCAACTGTCATCATTGTCGTTTCTAGCCTTCATCGGAACTGCACTTTATCTGATGTGTCGTATGAGACGGATGACACCAGCCAACCATGCAAGGGAATATAACCGGTTGGTTAGTCTAATGAAAGACTATGCAAGGGTAAAACAGAAAGGTTCTAAGTAGTCGTATTAGGTTAGACTCATCGCTTCTCGAATAAAAGTCGATGACGATAGTCAACCACCATACTCCTACTGAAATATACGAAAATGCATGATCAAGAGAAAGGACTCTGAAAGAATGAGTCTTACGGAAACATATGAAGAGAAGACTCCAAAAGGTTGAGTCTTATCGGAAAGTATGACAAGTGCTTGGGAACATCAATTTCACACAAGCGTTTTAAAACTGACTTGGTGTTTCGGTTCACGACCAACCTCACCGCACAATGCGAATTCAGATTGGAAAGAGAACTTTACTCTGACCAAAGTCTAGACGAGTTTCCTAGCTTCACTACTCTCTTAGCTGCACTACTCGCCTGAGGGTATATTAATTATGTGCACTAAAGCACTTATCTTATTTAATTCCAAAATGTACATTTTACGTTATAAGCTTTTAAGATCTCTTCACAAGAGATATCAGATCTCCTCACAAGAGATATCAAAGGGAATACATCCCAAATGGCGACACCAGCTGTGTACACATACCCTGAGTAAGGGTAAGGTCATGACCGAAGATACTAGGGAAAATCCTCCTATTACCATTATCAAGAAACCACTAAACCTCGCAAGGTACATAGTGTTCCTACGAATACTCGTTCTAACTAAACAGTTAAAACATAAGAGCAATAATTCACATCAAAGCGATCGAGGCCAATAACAGATATAATAGCGTTGTTTCTAGCAATATATACAACCTATTATAATATCTGTATTTCAATCATATATATATATAATAGCGTTGGTTCTATCAATATATACAACCTATTATAATATCTCTTTTTAAATCACATACAGTTATCAAAACTGTTCCCAGACGAAAACAATATTCATCCCAAATTAATTAACAATTAAACAATTAAAAAATTGATAATCAATATAAATATGGAATGATAAGCAAGAGAGAACCGCCACTTGCCTTAGATTAGACGAGGCTCAACGAAGCTCGAGACGACGGGTTTTTGGGTCCGAAACGAGGAAGAACTCGGATTATAATTTCCTACGGAACGACCCATAACGAAACCCAAAGTTAGATTCAACAATAATAGTACGAATCTAAAAAAAGGCGAACGAAAACAATTGGAACAAAGTCCCGATCGAAATCACAAAACCCAAGGCCACACCCACAATCGTCCAAGCACACCGCGGGTGCGGTGGCCCTGTCGCGGGTGCGGTCACAAGTGCAGTCGTCGGGGACGAAGACGAGATCTTACCGGGGATGACGCGTTGGGCTCGATTTGGATTGGCTTCGACTTCCAAACTCCTTGGGCCACCAAACACCACCTTGAGGGCACCTCCTCCTCCTATGGTAGCTCCGGCGACGACCTTGAAGAACTCCGGCGAAAGCTTGCAACTCCGGCGACAATGGAACGAGAGAGAGAGATTGGAGAGAGAGAGATTTGAGATGTCTTCCTCCTCTAAGCCTCCTCCTTTTATAGGCCAAGCAAGGAGCTCAGCTGGCACCTCCCCCACCACCTCACCGCTTCAGCCCCGACAAGATCGGCAAGCAGCTCAGGCGAAGTTTGGCGGAGCAGAAAAGAAATCATGACGGTGCGGGTGCGGTGGGTCTCACCGCGGGGTGCGGTGGCGACCAATTCTGACCGCGGGTGCGGTGGGTATGACCGCGGGTGCGGTCAAGGCAAATTCTGTGCCTTTTGCCCACTTTTGTCCGGGAAGAATTATGGGTATGGGTTCTACCCCCGGTTTAAACATATTCGTATCCAAACAAATATTCTAAGCCCCAAAATACGTCGAATGTATTTTATTCCACTCAAGGAATTATTACAGAGATCAAGTATTTAACAGAAAGTCTGAACTTCTCTGAAAATAATTCGACTACAATAAGAGTGTTTGGAAAACTTACCAAAATACTCTTTACTAAAATGAGGGGTATTACAACATTGTCTTATCCCAAATCGAATATCGTGTAACCCGAAGGCTAAAAGTGAAGGGTCGAAATATTGGTTTTGGAATGTGCCTTGCACGATTCACTTGCTATCCAAGCGAACCGAAGTTTGATCAACTTTACACCCTACAACAACAGGTTAAATTAGAGATCAATCATTATAATTGTCTATTATTGTGTGATTATTTCCTTCTTATATTAGTTCATTGTATCTCTTAGTTATAGGAGAATTTATAGCTTTCTTTATGTACATCTGCAAGTCTATACTGCTCAATTCTCAATTCACAAGTACTTCCTCTACATGGTATCAAGAGCCATATAGATCCAAACACAATTTCTTTTATGTCATGTAAAACACTGCTGCAAGGGCTAATTTCCCCACCATCATCATAAACACATCTGAACCTACATGTCCGTTTGTGATTGTAGAGTTCACAAATGTTCTTTAACTAACCTCCTCCAACTACATTGCCTGGAAAACACAAATCAAAGCTACACTTATAGGATATGATCTCTTTAAATTCGTTGATTTAAGTCATCCCGCTCCAAAGAAGATGATGACAATATCGTTAATGCTCGTGACACCCCAATCAAGTTTAAGCTACATCATGAGCAACGCGCTCATCAACAAGGTGTTGATTTTCAAAATGGCTAAACTTCACCCTCCAAACCTGCTACTCCTCTTACCATTCAAACAAAAAAATCCCAAAAAAAACAAGCCCAAGGGCCATCTCCTAACGAGTCCTAGCGATCGTCTACTCCTCTAGAACAACCAACCTAGTCCTAACAACCCCATCAAGCACCACAAGTCTCATTTGATTGGCCCCAATACATACCATTTATAGGGAAATGCCAATGGCCAGTGTCGTGAACAAGGCCATGTTGTAGGATATTGTCCTTTGTTTCACCAATAAGTCGGTCAGTTATGCCCCATCTCTCAAATTTGCCCACCCTTCCAATAACATTTTCCCAATACAATCTAACCTCGACTCAATCTCCACCTAACAACAATTGGTTAGTTGATTCTTGTGCTTCACATCATGTCACTAACGACCAAAATCTTGCACTTACTTATCCATACAATGATACAAGGGATTTGGTCGTGTGTGATGGAATGAGTCTTCCTAGAACTCATTCACGTTCTATAAGTCTCCCTTCATCTTGCACCTCTTCTTTTAATTTTCAAGATGTCTTATGCTCTCCAAAAATATCCAATAATATAATTATTGTTTCAAATTTTTCTTGTCAAAATCCAAAATCAATTCAGTTCTCACCTACTTCTTTTTTGTGAAGGATCTTCACATGGGAGCTACCATACTTAAAGGTCCTTGTGTTGATGGAGTGGACCTTTAGTCGACATCTCCACCTTCTTCCCGCAATACAATGTTGTCATTCTGACATGACTGATATTAAAAACTTGGCTACCCTACGCCCTCCATTTTACCGTTTCTTACATCTCATTTCTCCTAGGATTTAGGGTTTCATAGTTCAAGGATTATAATTCTTGTTTAATCAAGAAGAGTCACAAACTCCCTATTAATAAATCAAGTACTATGTTTTCTTCTCCACTTGAAGTTATTTACTACAGCGTATGGACCTCTCTTGTCATATCCATTGATGGATATCGTTATTACGTTATTTTTGTGGATAACTACACAAAATATGTATGACTTTATCCATTTAGGGAAAAAACAGAAACTGTGAGTGTCTTCATACGTTTTTAGGCTCTCATTGAAAATTTCTTCCAAAAGAAAATCAAAGTTCTCTACCCCGATAATGGTGGTAAGTACATAGACTTGCATCATTTCTAGTAAAATTGGTATTACCCATCTTACTTCCCCTCCTTACACTCTCGAGCATAATGGATATTTTGAATGGCGTCATAGGCACATTGTTGAAACGAGTTTAGCTCTTGTCAAACACTCAAACATGCTTCTTACTCTTTGGCCATTCGCTTTTGTCACCGCTGCAAACTTAATAAATCAAATCCTACTCCTATGATATCTCATGAGTTTGCATATCTAAAGTTGTTCAAAACACCCCTAGATTACAATAAGCTTAAAATTTTTGGTGTCTATGCTATTTGTGGTTACGACGGTACAATCTTCACAAGCTTGCTCCAAAGTCCATTGAATGCGTGTTTGTGGAATATTATCCTACTCAAAGTGCTTACTTTTTCTTGGATCCCACTGCTCACAAGGTCAATACAGCTCGCCATGAGCATTTTTTCCAACAAACATACTTTTATAAAACCTTATCTACAACAGCCATGCAAAGGCAAAGAATGCCCCATAAATATCACTAACCTTACAAGTTTATACCCCACCCTCTAATTCTACATCTATATCCGCTTACTCAATTGACTAACCACCAATACATTTTCCTATTTTGCAGTAAACAAATTCTAGACAAAACACATAAGTTTGTGACCATCAATACCAAGACCCTACAACCACTTCCAACCACCCAACCAATCATCTTCATCAACAACCCATATTCATGACCTACCCAAAAAAAGAATGCCCCTATACCCTGCAAACCCAAACCAAACCGGGTTATTATTACTCATTCATAGAATAATATCACCAAACCCATTAAACAACTTAATCTTGATGCTCAAATCCAACCCCTAATTGAGTCTAAAACTAACACAAGACTTGACAAACCCTGGATGGCGCGAAGCTATTACTGTTAAATATGATGCTCTTTGCTCTAATCACACATGGGATTTGGTTTAGAAAATTGAAGTTTAACATTTGGTGAGATGTAAATGGGTTTATCGCATTACATATAAATTGTTGGTACACTTGACAAGTACAAGGCTCTATTGGTGGCAAAAGGGTCTAATCAAAGACCGAGGTATGACTACACTAAGACTTTTAGTCTTGTAGTCAAACATGTCACAATGAGAACGATTCTAGCCATTGCTATAAGATCTAGATGGGGAATGCGTCAATTGGACGTCAACAACGCCTTTTTGCAGGGTACATTGCATGATCATGTTTATATGATTCAACCCCCTATATTTGTAAACAAGGATCAGCCCACTCATATTTGCAAACTACGTAAGGCCATTTATAGACTCAAACAGGCTCCTAGGGTGTGGTATACATAGGTCCACAACTTCTTGCTTAAGATTGGATTTGTTGATTCCATTGCTGATACATCTTGCTTAAGATTGGATTTCTCGGTTCTCTTTGAAAGACCTGGGAAAGTTGTCATATTTTCTTGTGGTTGAAGTTGAACCACATCCAAAAGGATTGTTCTTGATTCAACACAATTACATTGTTGATCTTATCTACCGAGCACAAATAACTAAGTCGAAAGTTGTCTCAACTCCCATCTGCTCCTACACTCTCTTATAAAAAAAATTCAGAAACTTGAATGATCCTATTGAGTACATGACACTTGTTCGTTTCAAAACTTGTCCTTGACGAGACCTCATGTTTCCTTTACAGTTAATCGTCTCTCTCAATTTATGCATACTCCAACAACCAACCATTGGAATGCAGTAAAGAGGCTGCTATGGTATCTTGTAAGGACACTTCATCTTGGTGTTATTCTCTATTCTACAATGCCTTTGAATCTTCATTGATTTTTTAGATGTCGTTTGGGCACAAGATATGGATAGTTATTTGTATAGCATCGACTGCTTTTTTTACTTGGGTAAAAACTAATTTCATGGAGCTTTCGCTAGAAAAAGGTTCGATCTATCTAGGTCCTCAACGGAGTCCGGATCCGTGCTCTTGTTGATTCGATGGCTCAAATGCTTTGGGGTTCTTTCATTTCGTCAAGATTTAGCAAGCAAGTTGCATCTCAACCAGCTCTATATTGCGACAATATGGGAGCCAATCACCTCTCTACCAACCCGGTAATCCACTTACGAATGAAGTACATTTCTTTGGCCTACAATTTTGTGTGTGAACATGTTTAGAAGGGGGTAATCCATTCTCCTATATTAATTCAACAAAAAAGAAGCTAGATGATGCACTAAAAAAACTTCTTCCAATACCATATTTTGCATACCTTATTTTCAAACTAGAACTTACCAAAAGGTCATTCAGCTTATAGGAGGTTAGTGTTGGTGATTTTAGTGTCATCGGCCATTTAGTATAGTCGGGATTCCCTCAAGACTTAAGGAGTTCGTTTGGCACATAACGAGGTTCGGGAGTGCGGAGTGCACACTCGTGTGCATGGATTCGGACTCGGAGTTACGAAACGTGTCGGGGTTCAAGAGGCGGACACCGAGAAGGTGTTTTCGGGGTGCTAAGAGGTGAGCACGGTTTGTGACAAACCGTGAACATGGGCACAGACTATGCCAGGGAAGAACAGAAGCCAGTTTTGGCTTCTGTAAAGCCGCACGGTTTGTGGCACGGTTTGTCACAAATCGTGCGGTGCCCCGGAGCGCCGAATCTGGCTTCTGTAAAGCCGCACGGTTTGTGGCACGGTTTGTCATAAACCATGCGGCTTGCCGATAAGGGAGTTTTGACGGTTTTTGGCGGGTTTTTAACTAACTTAACCGCTAAAAGTACTTTTTAACCTCCTAAACCGACTTATAACTGCCCAAATTCCTATGCTCTACATAAGAGCGGGTTTGGGGCAAGTCTTTGGGACGCGAGAACTTACGATCTCTCTATATCGAACAAAACCGAAAACTTCAAGTGTTCTCTTTTCATTTGCCTAAATCACTAGAGGTGCGATTGTCTTATCCCGGATCAGATTTCGTGTAACCCGAGGCAACAAGTATAGGGTCGAAATATTGATTTTGGAAAGTGTTCAAAACATGATTCAATTGATATCCAAGACAACCGAAGATTGATCAACAAGCAACCCTTATACAACATTCAAAATCAGTATTTTTGTGGTTGATCAATGGCGGCTGCTTCCGTTCGTGAAATGACATCCAAGTTTGGGAAATTGGAGAAGTTCGAGGGCGTGGACTTCCGGAGATGGCAAAAGAAGATGCACTTCCTCCTCACGACGCTCAAGGTGGTGTACGTTCTGAGTATGCCGATGCCACCGGTGCCGGAGAATCCAGAGAATGAGCCCTTGGAGGAGACAAGTGTAATACTCCTCATTTTAGTAATGAGTATTTTGGTAATTTTCCAAACTCTCGTACTGAAATCGAATTAATTTCAGAGAAGTTTAGACATTTTGTTAAATGCTTGATCTCTGTAATAATTTCCTGAGTGGAATAAAATACATTCGACGTATTTTTGGGGTTTAGAATATTTGTTCGGATACGAATATATTTAATCCGGGATTAAGACCCATACCCATAATTCTTCACGGACGAAAGAGGGTGAAAGAGGCAGGAAAACCTGAAAACCCATTGTCTTTGAGCTTCGTTGAGCTTCGTCTAAATCTAAGGCAAGTGGCGGTTCGCTCTTGCTTATCATTCCATATTTCTATTAATTATCAATTGTTTAATTGTTAATTAAATTGGGATGAATTACTGGTTTCGTTGGGAACAGTTTTCTTAAAATGATACGATTAAAATGAATATTATAATAGATTGTATATATTGCTAGAAACAACGCTATTATATCTGTTATTACCGTGATGGTATTGTTGTGGATTTTTATGCAAACTTGAAATATAGTTAGCAGTGGATTTTATATGCACTTGAGATATAGTTAGCACGTGTATTCGTAGGAACGCTGCTTACCTTGAGAGGTAGCCATTTCTTTATAAACCGGTGGATAGGATGTTCAAGCCCTAACACCGTTTCCCTAGTCATGACTATCCCCTATCCGAATATAGGGGAGGTGCGCTTAGCCGGCGTCAAACCTTTAGGGATTTATTCCTGACTATATATCTCTATATCATGAGGGATGAGATGATTATGATAAAAGCTTATAACGTGAATATATGTTTTGGAAGTAAATAAGATAAGTGCCGCTATGCACATAATTAATATACCCTCAGGCGAGTAGTGCAGCTAGGAAGTAGTGCAGCTAGGAAAACTCGTCTAGACTTTGGTTAGAGTAAAGTTCTCTTTCCAATCTGAATTCGCATTGTGCGGTAAGGTTGGTCGTGAACCGAAACACCAAGTCGTTTTAAAATGCTTGTGTGAATTATAATGTTCCCAAACATTGTCATACTTTCCGATAAGACTCAATTCGTTGGAGTCTTCTCTTCATATGTTCCTTAAGACTCAATCTTTCAGAGTCTTCTCTTGATCATACCTTTTCGTATATTTCAGTAGGAGTATGGTAGTTGACTATCGTCATCGACTTTTATTCGAGAAGAGATGAGTCTAACCTAATACGACTACTTAGAACCTTTCTGTTTTACCCTTGTATAGTCTTTCATTAGACTAACTAACCGGTTATATTCCCTTGCATGGTTGGCTGGTGTCATCCGTCTCATATGGTACATCAGATAAACTGTAGTACCATGAAGGCTAGAAACAACGAGGAAGGCAGATGGAATTTTAAAGAGTTTTATCAGGTTGAGATCTTAGGCGTGTGATCGCTAGATCAAGACTTTTGTGTCATTTATTTTAAAAAGACTTCCGCTGTAATATATTTTGGTTGTACTTGGCTTATGGATGTAATTCCGAAACTTTGATTTAATCCAATACTATGACATTTCGTATTATAAATGTTGTTTTATAATTTGTATAAACTGGTTAAGCATTGGGTGGCTTCGGATGTGGAATCTGAGGTCATTGGCAGTGATACCTTTCAAGGATATATATTTGGGGGTGTTACAGATTTGGTATCAGAGCCGAATTTTTTTTTTCGGGTAGGGATTTAAAAAACTTTTGTAATCCGTCTACTCGTTTTGGACTGAAAAATGTTTTCAAAGGATTGGAATTTCCAAATAAAAGTTTCTTGACTAAAACGTGTCTGTTGTTCTAGTCGTGCCTTCTTTAGTCTAATATAGTAAGTTCGCTTCTATTTTTAGAAAGACTAAACTCTCTTCTCGTCACCCGCAGAGTTATGGGTGCATGTTTTTCTCTTTAGAGGAACTCGAAAGAAGCTGAGGTGGCTCCGCCATCTCCAATAAGGCTAGAGTTCCCAGTTCCCCCTCGATGCTTTGAGATCGGGGAATCCAGTAGTCCACCCGAGGAGGTGAAGACCGTACTCCCTGAGTCGGTAGTATTAGTGTCCGATAATGTCGAGCTTCCTGAAGTAGAGCCCGAAGAGGAGCCAAGGGAGGACACTGAGGATGAGGGTTATCCGTCAGAGTACGCAAGAGGGTACTACGACGATGACTTTATGATCGAGTCGATTCTCGAGGAGGATCCAGAAGAGGATCCAGAGGATGACCCCGAAGAGGACCTCGAGGATCAGGGCCATGAGTCCGATGGCTTAGAGCGCTTATTGGTGGGTAGCGAGGACCCGGGGATGGAGTTTATCTATCCAAGTCCGGAGTTGCCGCCTGAGCGAGAGTACTCGCCATTGACTCCGGCCGATTGGTAGACACTCTATGCTGAGTTTGGCATCAGAAGAAGGAGTGATCCATAAAATGCATCTGAGGACTCACAGCCTATTCCTGCTCATAGGAGGCTGAGGTTGAGCCCTGTCTCACGAGAGGCACTTCGCCTAAGTCAGATGATTTCCCCTAAAGAGCTCCATCAGATGGATGAGGCGGTTGAGCATGCTCGAAGAAGGGCAAGGCCAAGGAATGAGCCATGTGCTCCAGGGCCGAGCAGGGTGAGAAGTCCATCACCAGATTCCGATGGTAAACCCCGTTCGAAGAAGCCATGTATGAGGAGCTGTGATTACAGGAAACGTTTCAGGGCGCCATGATTGGGCCAGTGCTGATTAGCAGTTTCTTTTATTATAATTCAGTGTTCGTTTTGTTAAGAACCTAAGTCTCCGAGCAATTTTGTCTTGACGCTCGGGAGATCCCTTTTGTAGAACTTATTAGCTAAGTTTGAGCTTATCAATGAAAATTACCAAGTTTGATCTATTCTAAGTGATTTTATTACATTGAGTACATTGGAATGATATTAATGTTATAAAATACTTGGAATTTGATCGGTAAACAGATGGTGAACACAAGGAACACCATTCGTGTTAGTGCTGGGCCAAGCAATGACCCCAGACCAAATGTGAGGAACACTGCAAACCCCGTGGATGAACACGAGACTGCTTCTAATAACAATCCAGGGGGCAATGACCAAGCTCCGGTCAACGCTCCAATGGTATTTGATGCAGTAGCAATAGAGGCTATTCGGGGAATTGTGATGCAAGCATTCACAGACATTATGCGACCAAACGCGCCTCAGGCACAAGGCGTGCCAGTTCCTCCAACAGTTCCTAGATTCGAGGAGCCAGATATCCATGTACCCCGAGAAGACGCGGTCAGGAATAGAGGTGACTATGGCCGAGCACTGAAGGCCATAAGCTCTATGAGGCCTGCTAGCTATGATGGGAAAGGAGAGCCAGTCAGGGTGGCACATTGGTTCTCGCACATGGAGCGATTGTTCCGCAATGTTGAGTGCACTAAGGCTGAGAAGGTGCACATTGCTTCCCTTCAGCTGAAGGAGGTAGCTAGCCAATGGTGGGAAGGTACAGGTCTAGCTGATCACCCTGGTTTGAACTGGGGAATGTTCAAGGCAAAGATGACTGATCGTTTCTTCTCCCGATCTATGAGGGAAGAAAAACACAAGGAGTTCCTCTATCCAAAGACGGATGGATTGAAAGTGACCGAGCTTGCGACGAAGTTCAATCATCTGTTGCAGTATGATGGGTCGGAGGTGTCCAACGAAGAGCAAAAGATCTGGCATTTCCATGAGTGGATGAATCTTGATATTAAGCCGTTGATGGTACGTCACAGATGCTCTACTTTGGAGTTGTACGTGGATGCTGCCTACAACCTGGAAGTGACTCTGGAGGAGTCAACGAAGAAGCGCAATCGCCAGAGGTCAATGCAGAACCAGTCTCAGGCGAGTGGATTCAAACGTCCCGCGCCACCGTCTAACTTTGCCAAGTCTGGCAAAGCAAAAACGGATATGACTCAAGGAGGGTCTACGCAACAGTCGGGTCAAGGCAAGAATCTGATCCAGTGCTACAATTGTGGTACACCCGGGCACAAGAGTAATGTGTGTCCGAAGGAAAAGAAGACGTCCTATGGCTGTGGTAAGGAGGGCCATGTACAGACGTTCTGCCCGTAGAGAAGGCAGAAAGGGGCTGAATCACAACAAGGGTCTGTTAGTCAGAACAATCGACCCAGGTTTAGACCAGTGGAGGCTCCTAGTCCTTCAACGCAGACGACTGCACAAAACAAGGGGAAAGCCCCAACTGCTTCTGGAGGTCAAGGTCAACGCCTTTACGAGATGCGTGAGGCGGATGGACCCAATGCTCCAATTGCTCAAGGTACTCTATACCTTCATTCTACTTCTGTATGTATGTTGTTTGATTCGGGTGCTACTCATTCCTTTATTTCGGAGAGTTGTGTCAGTAAGTTAGGCTTAGTATGCAACGAGGTTTGTGAACCTTTCGTTGTAAATCTTCCTAATGGTGAACATTTAGTGGGCACCAAGCGTCTGTCAGAATTTCCGATTACCATCCAGGGTAAGAAGTTTGAAGCAGATTTGATATGTATAGTCATGGCTCCATACGACATTATTCTCGGGATGGATTGGCTGACGCATCATGGGGCGGTAATCGATTTTAGCTCAAGGACTGTGACAGTGTCATATGGGGACCAGTATGTATGCAAGTTCAAGGGTCAAAATGATGCTGATAACGGCAGGCTTATCAATGCGATGGCTGCATTTAAGCTACTTCGACAAGGATGTGTCGGGTACCTGTGTTATCTGGACAAGTCCAAGAAAGATGAACCTTCAATTCCTGATATTCCGGTCATCCGTGAGTTTCCGAATGTCTTTCCGGAGGAGATTCCTGGTTTACCCCCGTATCGTGACGTAGAATTTACCATTGATCTCAAGCCTGGTACCGCGCCGATCTCTAAGGCACCGTACCGGATGGCTCCACCTGAGATGCAAGAGTTGAAGAAGCAACTCGAGGATCTTCTTGAGAAAGGATATATAAGAACGAGTGTATCACCTTGGGGCACTCCGGTCTTGTTCGTCAAGAAGAAGGATGGATCGTTTCGACTTTGTATTGACTATCGAGAGTTGAATAAAGTCACGATCAAGAATAAGTATCCGTTGCCGAGGATTGATGATCTGTTGGATCAACTGCAGGGAGCAAAGGTCTTTTCCAAAATCGATATGAGGTCTGGTTACCATCAGCTCAGGACTCTTGAGGAGGATATTCCGAGGACTGTGTTCCGAACGAGATATGGTCACTACGAGTTCGTAGTCATGCCATTTGGACTTACAAATGATCCAACAGTCTTCATGGATCTAATGCATCGATGTTTCCACCAATACTTGGATAAGTTCGTAGTGGTCTTCATCGACGATATTCTGATCTATTCCCCGAGTGAGGAGGTTCCTGAGGAACATCTTCGGATTACTTTGTCAGTCCTTAGACAGAATCAGGTGTACGCAAAGTTGTCTAAGTTTGACTTTTGGATAAAAGAAGTGGCTTTCTTAGGCCACGTGATTAATGAGAATAGGGTTATGGTTGATCCCCAGAAGATTGAAGCAGTAGCCAATTGGAAGCGGCCTCAGAATGTGAAGGAGGTGCGCAGTTTTCTAGGACTCGCTGGATATTATAGACGGTTCATGGAAGGATTTTCTAAGATCGCTTTACCTATGACCAGTCTGCTCCGCAAAGTCCATAAGAAGTTTGTCTGGGATGACAAGTGTAAGGCCAGTTTTCAAAAGCTGAAGCAATGTCTGACCTCCGCACCAGTATTAGCGCTACCGAAAGGGATTGATGGTTATGTGGTCTATAGTGATGCTTCGAAGAGTGGTTTGGGATGTGTGTTGATGCAAAGAGGCAAGGTTATTGCATACACATCTAGACAATTGAAAACCTATGAAGCAAACTATCCGACGCATGATCTGGAACTAGCAGCCATTGTTTTTGCACTGAAGATTTGGAGGCACTATCTCTATGGTGTGAGGTGCCAAGTCTTCACTGATCACAAGAGTCTCAAGTATGTGTTCACTCAGAAGGAGCTGAATATGAGACAACGTCGCTGGTTAGAGCTACTCAAAGACTACGACATCGAGTTGTTGTATCATCCGGGCAAAGCTAATGTAGTAGCCAATGCATTGAGCCGAAAGACGCCGCACGAGACTGTAGTGGCTCTACTTACTGCTCAGACCAAGTTGAACCAAGGGTTGTGCAAGATTGAAGTCTTGTACGATCAACATCGAGGATACCTGAGTATGCTTGAAATTCAGGCTACGCTACTTGATCAGATCAGGGAGAAGCAGGTTGATGATGTAGTTATGGTAAAGCTAAGCAGTGAAGTAATGGACGGGAAAGCTCCCAGTTTCGTGATTCAGGAGGATGGATCACTCTGGTTTCAGGACCGGATTTGTGTTCCTGACGTTGATGGTCTTCGCCAGTTAGTGATGAAGAAGGCCCATTCGTCAGCTTATTCTGTACATCCAGGCTCTAGCAAGATGTACAAGGACCTCATAATGAAATTCTGGTGGCCCAACATGAAGTGGG
The DNA here is from genome assembly GCA_027886185.1 of Rheum nobile. Taxonomy (NCBI): domain Eukaryota; kingdom Viridiplantae; phylum Streptophyta; class Magnoliopsida; order Caryophyllales; family Polygonaceae; genus Rheum; species Rheum nobile. Next base: position 639,382 of record WOAB01000169.1, on the reverse strand, counting down.
ATGGAGCAGAGTTTGTGGCGAAATGCTTGACTTATCAGAAGGTCAAGATAGATCACCGTAGACCAGGTGGTGAGTTGCTACCTCTCCCAGTGCCTGAATGGAAATGGGAGGATATTGCTATGGATTTCGTCACAGGGCTACCAAAGACTCAAAATCAAAAGGATGTTATATGGGTAATCATTGACAGTCTCACGAAGAGTGCTCACTTCGTGGCTATCAAGTCAACATGGGGAACCCAGAAGCTATCTGAAGTGTTTCTACACGAGGTTGTCCGTTTGCATGGTACTCAAAAGACCATTGTATCGGATCGAGATGGCCGATTCATGTCAAGAATCTGGAAAGAATTACACAAGGCCATGGGAACCGAGTTGAGATTCAGTACTGCATTTCATCCTTAGACGGATGGACAGTTTGAGAGGACCATCCAGACCTTGGAAGATATGCTAAGAGCTTGTGTACTCGATCGTCCGACTAGCTGGGAGAACAGCCTGAGTCTGATTGAGTTCATGTACAACAACAGTTGGCATGCTACCATAAAGATGGCTCCATTCGAGGCTTTGTACGGTCGAAGGTGCAGATCTCTGATTTGTTGGGATGAGAATGCCGACAAGGTTTTGCTCAGACCGGAATTAGTCGAAAGGACTGCCTCGGACATTGCTTTGATAAGAGAAAGGATGTTGACCGCTCAAAGTCGACAAAAGTCTTATGCAGATCTGAAGCGCAGGAATGTTGAGTTTGAGGTTGGTGACAAAGTGTTTGTCAGAATATCGTCATCAAAGGGTGTGTTTAGATTTGGTAAGCGTGGGAAGCTTAACCCTCGCTACGTGGGACCATTTGAGATCCTTGATAGAGTGGGGTCTCTAGCGTATCGTTTGGCATTACCGCCATCGGCGCATCCAGTGCATAATGTGTTCCACGTATCCTTGTTAAGGAAGTACGTTCCTGATGAGTCTCATGTGCTGAGTTATGAAGACATCGAGATTCAGACAAATGGTACCTACGAGGAGATACCGGTGCGTATTCTCGAACGCCGTGAGAAGCAGTTACGAAACAAGGTGGTACCATTGGTACGGATTTTGTGGTCCAAGTCAGGAACTGAGGAGGTTACTTGGGAAACCTGGGAGACTGAGGAGGATATGCTTAGACGCTTTCCCGAGCTATTTTTGGCCTAGTTTCACGGTCGAAACCTTTTTAAGAGGGTAGTGTTGTAACGCCTCGCTTCTTTTTAGGTTATTCGGCCAAGTTTTGGGTCGAAACTTCTTTTAAGGGGGAAGTGATGTAATACCCCTCATTTTAGGAATGAGTATTTTGGTAATTTTCCAAACTCTCGTACTGAAGTCGAATTCATTTGAGGGAAGATCAGACATTCTGTTAAATGCTTGATCTCTGTAATAATTCCCTGAGTGGAATAAAATACATTCGACGGATTTTTGGGATTTAGAATATTTGTTCGGATACGAATATATTTAATCCGGGGTTAAGACCCATACCCATAATTCTTCCCGGACGAAAGAGGGTGAAAGAGGCAGGAAATGGCCTTCACCGCACCCCACGGTGAGACCCACCGCACCCGCGCCATCATCATTACTTTTCTGCTTCGCCGAACTTTGACCGTCGTGCGCCTGAGCTGCTTCGCCCCTGTCGGAGCTGAGGCGGTGGGGGAGCTGGTTTCTTGAGCTCCTTGCTTGGCCTATATAAGGAGGGGACTTGGTGGAGGAAGCCATCCCAATCTCTCTCTTTCTCTGAAATCTCTCCCTTGTTCCATTGTCGCCGGATTTGCAAGCTTTCGCCGTAGTTGTCGCCGGAGCTCTCATAGGAGGAGGAGGTGCTCTCGAGGTGGTTCTTGGGTGGTCCAAGGAATCCAGAAGTCGGAGCCACCACGAGTCGAGCCCTCGTCGTCTTCCCCGGTGAGGTTTTCTTCCTCGTTGTGTCTTCGGAATTCTTCGTCCCCGACGACCGCACCCGCGGCCGCACACGCGGCAGAGCCACCGCACCCGCGGCAGAGCCACCGCACCCGCGGTGTGCCTGGGCACTTGTGGTTGTGTCTTGGGCTTTGTGATCTCGTTTGGGATTTCCGTTCTTTCGATTTCGTTCGTCTTTCCTTAGATTCGTATATTTTATTATCGAATCTAACTTAGGGTTTCGTTATGGGTCATTCCGTAGGGATCTGAAATCCGAGTTCTGTCCTCATTCCGGACCCGAAAACCCGTTGTCTTTGAGCTTCGTTGAGCTTCGTCTAAATCTAAGGCAAGTGGCGGTTCGCTCTTGCTTATCATTCCATATTTCTATTAATTATCAATTGTTTAATTGTTAATTAAATTGGGATGAATTACTGGTTTCGTTGGGAACAGTTTTCTTAAAATGATACGATTAAAATGAATATTATAATAGGTTGTATATATTGCTAGAAACAACGCTATTATATATGTTATTACCGTGATGGTGTTGCTGTGGATTTTTATGCAAACTTGAAATATAGTTAGCAGTGGATTTTATGTGCACTTGAGATATAGTTAGCACGAGTATTCGTAGGAACGCTGCTTACCTTGAGAGGTAGCCGTTTCTTTATAAACCGGTGGATAGGATGTTCAAGCCCTAACACCGTTTCCCTAGTCATGACTATCCCCTATCCGAATATAGGGGAGGTGCGCTTCGCCGGCGTCAAACCTTTAGGGATTTATTCCCGACTATATATCTCTATATCCTGAGGGATGAGATGATTATGATAAAAGCTTATAACGTAAATATACGTTTTGGAAGTAAATAAGATAAGTGCCGCTATGCACATAATTAATATATCCTCAGGCGAGTAGTGCAGCTAGGAAGTAGTGCAGCTAGGAAAACTCGTCTAGACTTTGGTCAGAGTAAAGTTCTCTTTCCAATCTGAATTCGCATTGTGCGGTGAGGTTGGTCGTGAACCGAAACACCAAGTCGTTTTAAAACGCTTGTGTGAATTATAATGTTCCCAAACATTGTCATACTTTTCGATAAGACTCAATTCGTTGGAGTCTTCTCTTCATATGTTCCTTAAGACTCAATCTTTCAGAGTCTTCTCTTGATCATACCTTTTCGTATATTTTAGTAAGAGTATGGTGGTTGACTATCGTCATCGACTTTTATTCGAGAAGCGATGAGTCTAACCTAATACGACTACTTAGAACCTTTCTGTTTTACCCTTGCATAGTCTTTCATTAGACTAACCAACCGGTTATATTCCCTTACATGGTTGGCTGGTGTCATCCGTCTCATACGGCACATCAGATAAACTGCAGTTCCATGAAGGCTAGAAACGACGAGGAAAGCAGATGGAATTTTAAAGAGTTTTATCAAGTTGAGATCCTAGGCGTGTGATCGCTAGATCAAGACTTTTGTGTCATTTATTTTAAAAAGACTTCCGATGTAATATATTTTGGTTGTATTTGGATTATGGATGTAATTCCGAAACTTTGATTTAATCCAATACTATGACATTTCGTATTATAAATGTTGTTTTATAATTTGTATAAACTGGTTAAGCCTTGGGTGGCTTCGGATGTGGAATCTGAGGTCATTGGCGGTGATACCTTTCAAGGATATATATTTGGGGGTGTTACAACAAGGAAGTGCAACAAATGGAAAATGGCAAGATCAATTAATTGATGGTCATGTGCGGTAGTGGTTGGCTATCAAATTTATTGTACAAGCCACACATTCTAATCACGATAAAGGCCAATGCTTATAAAGCATGATTGGTGGTGATTTGGGGCCGTGGAAATGGAGGTTTCATACCTCTACGTTATTTATGTATTGGATATATACATATTTATGTAAGACCGGTTTTTATATGGTTTTAGATGTGGTATTAAATGTGTAAAGTGGATTGATATTTCATTCATGTGCGGTTATGCGAAGGCCGTGAGATTTAAGCCATGTTGATGATCTTGAGATATATGCAAAAGATTGTGTAATCTCTGGACATGTATACGTATACATATATTTATATGTATGGGTAAGAATTAAATTCTTGTTGGTGTCATGTATTGTATGCTAACCGCATATAGTGGCAATTGAAATCTTGTATGAGGATGTTTATCTACGATATACATGAAACCTCATATGAGTGAAATATGTGTGTTTACGTATCATTAAATTGGTGGAAGCACATGTGTATGACCATAGGAAATTTTGGCCATGTATGATCATGGTTGGAAAATCAAAATACTCGATTCCATTCCATTTAATTGGATGATGAAGGTGTATGGTATGACCATGATATAAGTCACATTAGTTCAAATTCCCATTTTATGTGACTAGATGATCAAAATAATGATCATGATATTTTAACTTAAATAGTTAAATGGGTGAATGAGGAATGTATAAAATTTGTTTCCTCATGTGAATATATGTGTATGTATATAAGTATATATGACATTATCATAACTTAAGTCTCAAGAGACTAAGGACAAGAATCTCATGAAGTAGATGAGGTCTTGTGTGTTTTTATGAAGTCTACTATGCTTTGCATAGATTACTCATGTTTCTAGATTACTTGATTCAGGTCTATTGTATTTAATACAGATTACTTGATGAAAAATCTACTAGGTTGACTAGATTACTTTTTAGTCTACTAGTCATGTTATGCCCTACAGTATAGTTATACTGATTGGCTAAAACTTGACTCTACTATTTCCAAACAGATTAGTCATTAGACCCTAATGTACTCTGTATAGACTGGTCGGTTATTTATTTTTTAAATATGTTTTACGATTTATGGTGTGTGTTCTATTATCTCGTTATTGTTATGTGTATTTATTGCATTCTAAAGACGAGGCCCTAGATAAATTTATGGTTTATAAAACCGAGGTTGAATTACAACAAAATAACTTGATTAAGAAACTACGCACCGATAGAGGTGGAGAATATTATGATCCTGCGTATTTCCAGTCCGTAGGCATTATTCATGAGACTACGGCTCCCTACACACCACAACAAAATGGTGTGTCGGAGAGGAAGAATAGAGTCCTAAAAGAGATGGTTAATTCCATGTTATCCTACTCGGGATTAAGTGATGGATTTTGGGGTGAAGCCATGTTAACGGATTGCTATTTATTAAATAGGGTTCCTAACAAAAGGAACAAGGTCACCCCTTATGAACTTTGGTACAAAAAGAAACCAAGCTTGAATTATCTTCGAGTTTGGGGATGTAGGGCGGTCGTTAGACTACCCCAGCACAAGATTAAAACCTTGGGGGAAAGAGGTATTGATTGCATCTTTATTGGGTATGCTGAGCATTCCAAGGCGTATAGGTTCTATGTGATAGAGCCTAATGATTCTATTTCGGTTAACACCGTGATTGAGTCGAGAGATGCAATATTTGATGAGAATCGATTCTCATCCATACCTAGACCAAAGTATTTGGTACCTAGTGCAAGTGGAACTAAAGAAGGAGACGGTTCGGTCGTGCCTTCTTATGAGTCACATGTGCTCCGTAGGAGCAAGCGAGGGAGGATTGAAAAATCTTTTGGTCCAAATTTCCAAGTTTACTTGGTTGAAGGATCTAGAGATGAAGTAGGGTTCCAATATTCATATTGTTATCATGTTGATGAGGATCCTAGGACTTTTAATGAGGCAATGAGGTCTCAAGATGTTGCATTCTGGAAAGAAGCAATAAATGATGAGATGGATTCCATCATGGGAAATGACACATGGGTTTTAACGGATCTCCCACCGGGTTGCAAGCCTTTGGGCTACAAGTGGATCTTCAAAAGGAAGATGAAAGTCGATGGTACTATTGACAAGTTTAAGGCTCGATTAGTTATCCAAGGCTTTAGACAAAACGAAGGTATTGATTATTTCGGTACCTATGCTCCGGTTGCTCGGATCTCCACCATTAGGTTGTTGATTGCCTTGGCGACTATTAACGATCTTGTGATTCACCAAATGGATGTTAAAACGGCATTCTTAAATGGTGATTTGGAGGAGGAGGTGTACATGAATCAACCTGAAGGGTTTATTATGCCCGGTAATGAGCATAAGGTGTGTAAGTTGGTAAAGTCATTATATAGGCTAAAGCAAGCATCTGGCTTCTGTAAAGCCGCACGGTTTGTGGCACGGTTTGTCACAAACCGTGCGGTGCCCCGGAGCGACGAATCTGGCTTCTGTAAAGCAGCACGGTTTGTGGCACGGTTTGTCACAAACCGTGCGGCTTGCCGGTAAGGGAGTTTTGACGGTTTTTGGCGGGGTTTTAACTAACTTAACCGCTAAAACTACTTTTTAACCTCCTAAACCGACTTATAACTGCCTAAATTCCTATGCTCTTAATAAGAGCGGGTTTGGGGAAAGTCTTTGGGATGCGAGAACTTACGATCTCTCTATATCGAACAAAACCGAAAACTTCAAGTGTTCTTTTTTGATTTGCCTGAATCACTAGAGGTGCGATTGTCTTATCCCGGATCAGATTTCGTGTAACCCGAGGCAACAAGTATAGGGTCGAATTATTGATTTTGGAAAGTGTTCAAAACACGATTCAATTGATATCCAAGACAATCGAAGATTGATCAACAAGCAACTCTTATACAATAGTTAGTAGTCTACCATAGTAAATGTGTATGAGTATAATTGCATGCTAAATTGGATATTTCAATCAATCATTGTAATTGTCTATTATGGTGTGATTAGTTCCTTTCTAGATTAGCTCATTGTATCCCCTTATTTTTAGGAGGATTTATATAGTTTTGTGTATGCTTATATATGTAATTGTATACTGCTAAATTAATTATCAATTAATAAATACGTTCTCTACAGTTTTATCTTGTGAACAATCTATCATGAATAGGCATCCAAACAATATAGTTTCATAGTAAATGATTTTTTTAGTGAACGATAATTCATTCATTGGTAAGAAAGGTTAAGAGTACACGACACTTGGGCAAGCCTAGGTATTACAATGTTTATGTCATTCCTAGGGTGACAACCCATCTCATAGTTTCACGGTTAGATTTCCTCAAACTAGCTCATAGGCAATGTCTTATTTGGTTAATTACAAGTCTTGCATACTCTAGGATTCAATGATACTTTGTCGATAAATTCTCAAGATCCTACAATACAAAATGTAGTAATTCATAGCACAAAACCAAGTGTCCAAGTTTGAAATTGGTTGCCTTTCTTCCTCCTCCATGTACCCGCCTTCTGGATCAAACTTTGTATGTTATGTCCAATCGATTTAGTATGCAACCATTGCTTGACTTTCTCCATGACATATCTGCTGAATCTACATTCGAACAAGGGGGGATCAATGTTTCATTTTCTTGATTAGCAATGCACATGTAGTGGTTTCACAATATTCAAACGATGCAACTTTGCCAAGGTCAGGGAGCCCCCTTTTGCACCATCCAAGTGATGAAGGAGCACTTCCGTGTAGTCTATACTCCGTATATCCACTTATTCCAGTTAGTGGTGGCTCCTTTACTTCTTAGTATATCATACACTACGTGAGTTTTGTATTTTCCATTATTTCTAATCGTGATTGCATCCAATTGTTGTATGGTTTTCCCCTGTTTCATTGAATCTCTAATACCTAACAGACTTTTCCACCTCATGCTTTCAGATTTCCGCGGGGTTGCATCCCAAATAGATTTGTTTCTTAGTAGATATGTTTGTCCTTGTACTCTCCAAATGGACAGTCCTCCATTTGAACTATGATATAAAACAGTCCTCCATTTGAACTATGATATAAAAATGATTTGATTGAACTTGTCAAACATATGTGTAAAGAAAACTTGAAAACGTTTCTCAATTCTCTTGTGAACTATGATAAAAGAGGGCTATGAAGAGAGGTAGACCCTGAAACATTTCCCAATTCTCTTGTGAACATGTTTAATGCTTTAAACAAGTGCAATTAGAGTATGTTTTATCATAGTTCACAAGAGAATTGAGAAAAGTTATAGGGTCGACCTCGTCATCTTTAGCAGATGAGTTAATGGCCATGGCGCACAACTTAGAGTTCGCCCACCCTTTTGGTTCATCCTGGGATTCACCATCTAAGTCTTCAACGCACTCATCATCCCACACATCAACAAACTCCTTAGTCTCTTCATTCCCAAATTAATCACCATAAGGGAAGTCTTTGTGTAGTGTTCCTTCTCGCAACACCTATTGTAAGTAACATCCTTGATGTCACACTTCTCACCGGTGTTCCCTCTATCTCCCTTGAATTTAGCTTTCTAGTATATAGAACGCATGGCTTTGGTAAGGAGATTTGTCTCCTTATCCAAGTCATCCTCCTAGTCTTCATCCATGTCATTTTCGATGAAGCTCACAACTATGTCAACTTTGAGAGCAATGCTCTTGTTGGGCTTATCCTTGACAATGTTGTCAGGAACCTCATACTTGGTGATCTTTCCAAACACTTCATGAAGTGTCAAGGTGAGAGTAACAAGGTTTTCATACAAAAGCCCTTTTGTGAGCTTATGCCTAGGAGTCAAGCCTTCAATGATGGAAAAGATATTTTCCTTTCGAAGGACTTTCTTATCATCGCCCATAGGATGAGAGGCCAATAGTGATCTCCTCAAAGTGAGATTGATAGGATCCAAAGGTTTCTAATTTGATCATAGCAAAGTTTTAAAAATCCTTTTTAGCACTGAATTGTTCCCATTCTTGGAGATCTGCACTTCCCATGTACATCTTCTCTAGAGAGGCTCATTTGGCTTGTGCTGTTTTCCATACATCAACTATGTGACATCCTCATGTCCCAATGCATTGTTGATGAGCATAGAAGCCTGTAAATTCTTCTCCTCATCCTTATAGTCATCTAGGATGCAAGGTTTAGTTCCCTCGGTGATCGCCTCATCGGGTACAAAGTCTCCATTAGCAATGACCAATAACGCTTGGTAGTCATTACTTTTTAGCCAAGTTAGAAAGAGATCCTTCCAGTGATGAAATCATCCGAGGACGAGGAGTGATGGCTTGTTGATCCCGAGTCCAACTTCGTGACTTTGAGTGGAAGACATTGTTACTTGTTAATTGAAATTAACACACAATATAGAACAATCTGCTCTATAATCATGAATGTGTTAGATAGGGAACGGTTAAATGGTCCCTGTGCAGCGGAAAACAATATTTTAGTAAAGTAACAATCACACAAATCATTAGAGAGGAAGCTCAAACAACCAACTAGTTGATCAAGAAAAACCTCTACCTCTAGGTTTTAGCCTAGTAGGATTTCAACTGTCTACTTGTATTATTAATCAAGGTTACATAATCAAGCAAGTCAAGCCTCAATCTAGTCACACATAGTTCCTTGACAATCTAGACTCCTAAGCAAGTGTATTAAGTGATTTGGGAGGATTTCATATTAGGATGTGATCCGCTTTGATTGTAAAGTATAAGGCCAATGATTACACAATTGGGGGGGAAGTAAGCTTTTTGTTCAAATTGTATTGTATTGAATGGTCGTAGGATGTGTATGTTATAAGAGTCGGATACCCTCCTTATATTAAGGTCCATGGATAATCCTAGTAGAGATAGAATTATCATAAATATAAGATATAATATTTTCTTAGAGCTTCAATGGGATAATGTAGATAAGGTAATAATAATTCTTTAAATATGATATAGGATCATATATCCCTTAGAATGGAATATTTACTTAAGCAAGAGCTTGATGGACCCATACTGTTATCCGGAAAAAAAAGGAAGATTTTATTTAGGGAAACAAGATCTTCCCTGGACATGTCGCTCAACATCTCTTTTTTGCTATATTCCTTGACGGTCATCTATGTAGCGTCACATTCAACAACGATCCGAGGCAACACATCTCAATGCCTCAGAGCATTCCGCGTTGACGAGATCTTGTAGAGCTAACAATACCCATAAGGCATTTGGAAGATGGATCAGATGCATATGGGAAACACCTTTAACACACCTCATTAGAAATCAAAGTGGCACTCTTCTTTCTTGAATTTTGAAATCTCTTCAAGATATTCTGTAGAGCCATCACATCGCTCTATTTAAGGCTAGGTCCCCTTTCTCTTTATCCCACATCTTTGCGCTTTTGCATCTTTGCAGGTCAAACTCTCCATCTTCATCCTTTATCTTCATCTTCTCTGTGTTTCAAGAAAAAATAAACTTTTCAATCGTCGTTGGGAATTCCGGTGTTCATTACTCTCAAACTTCCTATGACGATTGATGCAACCAAGAATGACAGAGGCTGGTCCGAACGCTTCTTCTTCCTAAAGAAGTCATCTCTGGGTCCGAACTGCGAGTTCTTGAACCATGCGTGTAGTAATGAGGGTAACTTTTGTTTAAAGTTTTCTTCACATCTTCATCGTGTTTTAATTCTTTTCTCACTCATTCTTATTGGCAATGAACCATGAAGTTATTCACTCTAGGGAGGAGTTGGTGGAGATCATGAAACATATACTTGTTTTACATGCGTTAGGGAGGACTTTCGTCAATATCCCATTTATAGAACCCCCCGCTGAAGAAGTTGAAAAGACGCCTTCTCCAAAGATGTGTATGTTTCTTGAAATTCTTCTTTCTCGATGCGTTCATATTTCATAACACATCTAACTCGTGTCATTCTTCCTTCTCTTCTTAGCATCCAAGGAGGGGCGTGCTGAATCCACTACTGACAAGATCATTGCAAAGAAAGAGGAATCTGCTAGGAGAGGGCTCCTATTCAACCATAATGGTCGCGACCCCCAATAAGATTCCAAAGGCACCCAAGGCTACCCCTGCCATAGAAAAGAAAGAAGAGGCGATCATAGAGAAGGTGCTACCTTCTTCGAACATGTCAGAGCTTTCTAGAATGCTTCTATCCACGATGATCTCCCAAGAACGAGCCCTCCAAATGGTGTAGAGCGTCTTGTCATCCCTAGTGAAGGAGCACTATGTGGGGGCCAACATAGTGGAGATGTTTGGAGAGACCCTTGGCATGCAATGGCATGTAAGATGTATTCATGTCATTGTAATAACCCCTAAAAGTCATGATCTGTCATTCTATAAAAAGGACATAGTGGGCAATTTCTGTAACCTCTGTAATATATGTTATGATCTTTTGAACGTATTAATATACATTTAATGCATTCTTGGGTCTTAGAATATTTTTTAAGGGTGCTAAAAATAAATTCTAACAAAAGACCGCGAGCGAAATCTGCGACCAGAGACTAAGGGACGCGTTCGCGGCATTTCCGCGACCGCGGAAACGCTGTTCTTCATCCCATTCGTCTCCTTCGCGTTTCGCCGGTTCGGATGCCGCCGTTTCGTCGTTGGGGATGCCGATCGGTTGGTTTTCTCGACGTTATTCCACTAGTGGAAAAAATCCTTATAGAGGCGGGCCTTTGGACACTTATTGAGGCAAACACCGTTTGCTTCAACTAAGGGGGCTGCAACAAGTAGGGACACTTTTTAAGGCGGGCATTTTACGCCTCTAAAAGGACCTTATTGAGGCGGGCCTCCGAAGCCCACCTCAACAAGTCCCTCACTTTGGCGCCAAAATGAGGGACTTGTTGAGGCGGGCTTCGGAGGCCCGCCTCAATAAGTAAACACTTGTTGAGGCGGGCCTCTATAGGCCCGCCTCAACAAGTCGCGCTGACTCGGCCGAGTCAGCGTCTATGTACTTATAGAGGCGGACATACAAGTCCGCCTCTATAAGTCCCTTCTTTTGCGCTTCTTTTGGATGTTTTTTGGATTTATGATGCACCATACACACATTGCATAATAGGTTCCTGATTTTATTCACAGAATAAAAACAAGTTTACATGACAAGTAAAAACAAGTTCAATCCGAGTACAGTCAGGTTCTCAACAACAGTTTACATGACAAGTAAAAACAAGTTCAATCCGATAATAAATACTTCGATGTAAAATATTGTGCCCATTGCTCACGAACAACATCCATTTCTTCATAAGTATACGATGTCTTCCTCTTAGGATATAGCTTCATAAAAAACACAGAAATTATTGACAAAAAACACAAATACTATCAATATATAGTTAGTTAAGTTACATACCTTGATACTCTCAACGTCTTGAGGAGAATCAGCAGGATGTCTAAGGAGTCCATCTTTCTTGGGTTAATTAGTTTGAGAACTTAGCCTGCAATATCCAGGTCCAAGAAATGAGATTTTCAGCAAAACAAAGATTCAAATAAGATTGGGATGAGTGTACAAATTGTTACAAGAAGCTTCAATTCATTTTGAACTAATTAAGCCTCTAAGAAAGCATAAATGCACTAAATCAACAAAATCCGCCTTTCCCATTTTGATTGTCTGGACGGAAGTCTTCTGTCTACCTAGCGCAGGGGAGACCTACTTAGCTACCTTTTATATTCACAAGTTCTAAAATACTATAAGAAGTGCATCATTATAGACCATCAGAGGAACACAATTCAAATTTAGCAAACGCCACTTGTATTTTCTTATCATTGTTACACAACGATAGTTCATTAACTATAGTTCTAAAAAATTTACAAGTCAATGTCCATAGTTAGTTAAGCCCATATCTATCTTGACAAATGACATATCCAAATTAGTTAATTGACACAATGTATTATTCAAGTGTTTACCAAATATTCAAAGCAAGAATAAGTAATGAAGAAGGTAAGTAGTTAACACTTACAGTTAGAAGAGCAACCTTGCCCACTCGCATCCCAAATGCACCTTCATCCCACCCTGATCAAATGGGGAAATATTAGGAGAAAGCAGTAACCAGAAAGGACACATGAATAATTTTTGTTTTCTTTTAAAAAAGAAGCATATCTTTATGGTGAATTAACCAATTCATTTGCAATAGAGAGCAAAGATATTTTTCAAACTCCACCAGAAAAATAGAAGTTATAAGATAGCTACCGCTGCAAAAGTGTACCTCCTCCCATTCTGATATGTAGTCATAACAAAACCAAACGAAATCCACATTGAAGAGAGCAGTAGTAAATAGAACGACAAAGAAACATAAATCCATGACTATGACATCCATGAAAGCAAAGCACCATTTACAGTAATTTATAGAAACTCTACTCCAAATTAGCTTAGTCGTATACTTAAAAGGGAATATATGGGTTTAATATGTGAACGAGGTTTGAATAACCTTGCAATTTTAAACTCCGAACGAACACGGTCAGTCAGTCCTAAATTGATCTTTGTCTATTTGATTCTGCTAAATCCGCCATTTCCAAGGCCACGACCTCCACTGCCTTTTCCTCTCTCATAAGACCATGAAACCATGTAACATATAGATATAGAGCGACAATATTAACTATTAGATACAATACTTGAAAAATCAAAAGATAAACAGAGCAAAAACCTTATAGACAAAGCAATAAAGTAATCTAACTCTAGCCTTCACAGTCAAATATGTACCAGTGATAGTCAGTCAAAGAGTGTTTCTTGGAGAGAAAATCATATGAAAGTCGAGTAGTGAATCTGTGTTTGCAACTTCGGGATTGGAAGGAAGTTGCCCCTACCTTTCAACAGTTCCTCCATAGAGGCATCTTCCTCTGCCTATTATCAGTCACCACCACATTTCTAATCAACATAACTTATGTGGCGTTAAGTAAAACTTGATTACCAATGTTGATTTATAACCACTGTAGATGCTGCTTACAACCTGACATTTTCCTGTGGCCTGTGGAATTGCATATTGAACTGAGCATCTGATAATCACCAAATATAAATCTACACTTCATGAATTGTGGATAATCTCCGAGTTAAATGACGAGAGTACGCTTATGAAAAAGAATGTAGTGCAAACTTTATGGAGGCCAATTCATCGTCAAATCATGAAATAGTAGCATAAATGGGGCATGGTATAAGATATGCAGTATCTTGAAAACTGTTGTCCAAGTTGCTAATTTAAATTTTCACTATTTTGAACAATTATATCATGTAACTAAGAAACACCATCAGGTAGCCATTGGCTTTATCTCTCTTCTATGTCCTTTTAAACAAAGGTCTGTTCGGAGTCCAAAGATTCTACAGTCTACGCTAACAACATAAAAATTATAGCTCAAGCTTTTGCTATCAGTTCAGGGCTTATATATATATCTTGTTAGGAACATGCTAACAGGGTTAATAATCTTTCAAGAAGCACCTATTTCAGATTATCAAAGTCGAGAGCCAGGAAATAACACAAGTGCCAAGTTTCACTCCCATAACATTATTTTTACACATAAAAGTAACTAACTTTCGTACAATTGCAGAACAAACAAGTAAAATCAGCAGAATAAGAAAGATGTAGAATCAAAATTCAGCAATATGTAGAAAATCAAAACACAAAAGTGTTAGAAGAAAGTCAAAAGTCCACAACCAAACCCTAAATCAAGATAGATTTTAGACGAACAGAATCGAAGCACAAAAATGGAGGATGGGAAGAGAATAGAGGGATTGGCGGTGTAAAAGGAACGGTTCAGAAGAGGAAATCGATCAAAGACCGAGAAAGCTCACCTCGGTAGTCGGGAGAGAACCTGATGAACCAGGCATGGAGACGGACGCCATCGGAAGATCGAAGCCAGACGTCTTCGTAGATGAGGCAAAGTCGACGGTGAGGGATTGACGGTGGAGAGGGAATGGAATCGAAGCACAAAAATGGAGGATGGGAAGAGAATAGAGGGATTGGCGGGGTTAAGAGAACGAATCCATGGCTGCTAAAAGAAATGGATGGCACAAGTAGTAATTTCTTATAGAGGCGGGCCTAACACGCCCGCCTCTATAAGTATTACGACTCGGCCGAGTCGGCCGAGACTCGACCGAGTAATGGTCTAATAGAGGCGGGCCTTACATGCCCGCCTCTATTGGACATACTTTTTGAGGCGGGCTTTAATAGGCCCACCTCAACAAGCTTTAATTGAGGCGGGCTACTTGGCCCGCCTCAATTAGTTAGCATTAGATGCGGGCCTTACCCTGGCCCGCCTCTAATACTTTAGCGGGAAATGTTTTTTCGGATACTTGTTGAGGCGTATATTAATTTGCCCGCATCAAAAGATGTTTTTGAGGCGTATAAATTAATTATCCGCCTCAAAAACCAAAAAAAGTGATTGCCTAAGTCGTTGTTGAGGCGTTTTGAACTATGTACACCTCTAAAAGGGAGCAGCAAAAAGTGTTTTTTCCACTAGTGTGCTCTCCTTTTTCCTATAAAAGGAGGTCGGAGCAGCTTGGAATCTCATCCACAGCTCAATCCATCTCTCTTTCTCTTGTGTTTTGTGGAACCAAGGATCAAATCGCCGGCATTTTCACCAAGGCACTCAATAGGGAACCCTTTGAACAGTTTTGCATGGAACTTGGTGTGATTTCTCCTAACTAAATGTCTTTCTATTTTGTTCCCTCGATGATTGGCTAAAATACTTGGTAAATTGCTTTAGTGTAAGTGTCGTGTCTTGATTTGCAATTTCTCCTTTGATCATTATATGAATGACATGCTTAGCTTATTGCTTGTACTTCTCTTTTTTGCAAAATTCTTACATGATCATTTATGCTTTCATAGTAATACTTGGAACAACTTTCTTTCAGCCCAAAAGAGTCAACTTGATGCACTGATCCCTCATTATAAGCCCAAATGATTGTTGACTCTACAGCTTATCCTAGCCATCATGTTTGATGCTCCCTATGAGCCCCTCTAATCATCCATAATTGGGAGCCTCTCTTTCATGATTAAATATTATTAAAAGTTCTCGTATATTTTTCCGTGTGATGTTCTTTGTACCGTCTCTGGTAATGTTACCCCTGCATCACACTCTTCTACTTTTTCGGAAAGCCGAGAAGTCGAATCATCGTCTCTGTGTACTGTGGTTGGGAATTGTCAGGTTTGAGGTGCAATGATGGCCTACAACTGCATGGGAAAAGATGTGTGCATTTAGGGATGATTTGATGACTGCGTGATGTTTGGTTTGCTAGAGATTTTGTGGGCTTTGGTGAATGTAGACGCAATCTTCTACAAGATTTATTTTTGCAAGATATATTTTTGGCTGTGATCTTTGGAAATAGAAGAAAATAAGAGGATTGGGAACGTTATCCTTGGTATGAAAAGATTTGAAAAAGGATTCTCAAGGTTTCTCTCCTCCTATTTATATGGTGACATCAGCAAGGTTGCCCTACCATTCCCTAATGGAGTAAAAACACACAAGGTATACAAAGAGGGGACTGATGAATCTTTCTTTTTTCCGTGGGCTGGATGCTAGTAATTTGCACAAGATGCAGTTCGTCTTGCAAGAAGGAGACGGCTGGGTCAAGATTGATCCTGAGTTGGAAGCTGATGTGGATGAGAACGAGTCGGATGGTGCAGACTCTGAGGGGGGGCAAAAGAATGAACCCAGTATGGATTTTGACATGATAACGGCTGTGAAAAGGTTGTCCCGTGCAATTTCACTTTTGGCGGAACAACAAAGGCGTCTTATGGAGGAAGTGCGTGCTTTGATTGCTACTCATCCTCCAGCTCCCTCCGCAGGCACTAATGGTGCTTGATTCGTCTATCTCCGGCTAATCAATCCCGCGTTTGTTCCCAGCACATCTACTCCTTAGTTGCTTTGATTTTCTTTGTTTATGTTCCTTGTGTTTGCCTTGTTTGGCATGTTGATCATATTTGTTTCTTTTGCTTATTTTGTCATTGTCCGTGCAGTTGTGTTTGCATGTTTTTTTTATTAATGAAAAAGGGGTTGGTTGCTTATAAAGATGTGTTAACTTTCCTTTGCAATTCTCTTGAGTTTTTTATGATTCCAAAAGGGGGAATATGATAAGTAGTCTAGCTGAGGGGAACTTATCATATTTTCATCTTTACTGTCTCTTTGGGGGAACTATACTGTCTTAAAGGGTAAAACTTTATTCATGCTAATGTCGTTATCTAATATATGTGTTATTTTGTCAAGGATGTTTGTCACCATCAAAAAGGGGGAATTTGTTGAATTCCTTGGTTCTGATGGTAACAAACATTCAACTAATATGGTGACTAAGTGTTTAAGGAACAAACAAAGATGTCACAGGGAACGATTGGAAGCGCAGTAATGTAGAGGGAACAAAGAGTTTTCTAAACGCTTTTTACCTCCCAAGGAACATCAGTGTCGTAACAAACATCAAGATGCGAATATCATAAGGAAGTCAAGCATGAAGATAATCCTTGAATATCATGCGGTTGGAAAAGGAAAGTTGGTTTGATCATGCCAACTAGAAGATTTGGAGAGAGAAAGATTTTATTTTATCTCGATTATATTATCTTAGGAGATCTTTCTTTAGATAATATATTCGGTTGAGATTTTATCTTATTGAGTCAAAATAATATCTTCTTGTTACTGAAAATAGTGAGTGAGATTTTATTTGTTAGTGGGATTTTTGGATTGTATAAATTGAAGTGAGCGATTCATTTCTTGAGTACGAACTCCGAGCTTTTCATTGAGAGAAAAAGAAAAGTGAAGCGTTTGTAAGTCTTAGAAGAGTGAGCTCGTGTTCATCATTATAGAAGAGATTCAAAACTAGGTGGGAAGTCTAGGGTTTGAAGTCCATGCTACAAGTGTAACCGATCAAGAAATCAATAAGACAAGTACACTTTTTAAAATACTTTCAAGCAAGAAGCTTGAAGGTAGTGGTTTTTCCATGGTTAGTTATTTGACTGATTGGGGTTTCCACTATACATCGTGAGTTCTAAATACATTCTTTCTTGCTTTAATATTTCGTTGCACCTTATGTGGGGGACAAAGCATTTGTTCCCTCAGAAGTAACACTAACGATACAACAATTACTATCCCTCATCGATCCGAACTGGGTGAGGCCAAGTTGGGAGCGCATGAGAAGGAACCAACTTGTGGGAAGAGCTTTTATTAGCAGGTCTGCCCTCTCGTCTTGAGATGAGATAAATGCAACATGTAGGGACCCGTTTTTGACACGCTCACAGACAAAATGATAGTCAAGGCTGATGTGCTTGATCCGGTGATGCAGATTGGGGTTGACGGCGAGGTACGTGATGCCCAAATTGTCACAACATAGAATAGGAGGTCGAGACAGAGGAATCTGAAGCTCAGCAAACAGAGATTGGAGCTAGAGTGTCTCACAAGTGGCAATGGCCATGGCATGGTATTCGGCCTCGGTAAATGAATGGACAATCGTGGGTTACTTCTTTGAGGTCCAACAAATGAGATTTGGTCCCGAAGATACAATATGTGCCGGTGGAGTGTCGATCAAGTGGATCTCCGGCCCAATCGGCATCTGAGAAGGCAGATAAGGTTGTACTAGGGCTGGAGGAAAGGCAAAATTGCAAGTAAGCAGTTGCATTGAGGTAGTGAGGCACTCACTTTACACCTTGAAATGGTTTTCTTGTCGAGCATGCATGGATTGACAAAGGCGGGTGACAGCGAACAAAATGTCGGTCCAGGTAAAGGCTAGATATTGTAGTCCAACAACGATGCTTCTGTAGTTTAAGGTGTCTGAGTAGGGAGAAGAGTGGTCGGT
Source organism: Rheum nobile (assembly GCA_027886185.1). Taxonomy (NCBI): domain Eukaryota; kingdom Viridiplantae; phylum Streptophyta; class Magnoliopsida; order Caryophyllales; family Polygonaceae; genus Rheum; species Rheum nobile. Next base: position 620,976 of record WOAB01000169.1, on the reverse strand, counting down.
GGAGGTAACAAAGTTGGTAGCCATGGGGGTTTGTACAGCCTTCGGTTGACCCATGTTGGCACGATTTACCAGATCATGAATGTACTTGGTTTGGGACAAATATATGACAGTTGTATCCAGCTTTGCCTCGATGCCCAAAAAATAGTGTAAGGATCCTAAGTCCTTGGCTGGAACTGCAAGACAGTGCTTGAACAAACAAGTCAGCCAACAAAGTTGTAGTGGAAATGACAAGCAAATCATCAACATATACAAGTACAAAGACAGATAGGGAACCATTGCGATGGATAAAGAGTAAGGAGTCAGCTTTGGATGGAATAAAGCCCATTGTGACAAGGGAGTCACTAATGCGAGAGAACCAAGACCGAGGGGCTTGTTTGGGGCCATATAGTGATTCGTGGAGCTTGCAAATGTAAGAGGGGAATTGAGAATTGGTGAAATCTGGAGGTTGTGAGATGAAGACGTCTTCAGTCAAGGTCCTATGGAGAAAGGCGTTTTGAATGACGATTTGTCGAACTGGCCACCGGCGGATCGCCTCCAAAGAAAGAAGAAGACAGATGGTGGAGGGCTTGGCTACGAGGCTGAAAGTTTCTTCATAATCAAGTCCATGAACTTGGTGGAAACCTTTGCCTACAATGCGGGCTTTGCGGCGTTCAATGGTACTGTTTGCATTCGACTTGGTTTTGAACACCCATTAAACCCGAAGCACATTGGAAGAGGTGGTGAGAGGGACAAGGGTCCATGTTTTGGTGTTGAGGAGGGCTTAGAATTCATCAATAAAGCCAAATAAATTGTGAGCGCGTAGGTAGGGGGTCACTTGAACTTTCCATAGATGAAAGTTTTCTGGGGACAGTTTCACAGAAATAAAGTGTGAAAAAGAGGGAAGAGATGAGCTTGCAGAACTCTGGGTGGTAAGGGCCATGGCGGCTGAAAAGAAGAAGAGAACATTGAAAAGGGAAAGACGACGGTGGAACTTTTAAGGAAAGGTGTTTTTTTTAGGGATATTTGTTTTGGATATTTTTAGGGGGACATTTGTCCTATGGCTCTAATACCATAGTGGAACAATGATAGTGGGAAATCATTCTAATTGATTTTGGCAGAGCACCATTACACTTTATATAGCAGGGCAGTCTAAGGACAGTTGTCCATTCTATGAATGTTCCAAAATAGGAGAGGATAAGCATTACATTCATACATAACAGTTATATCATATTGTGGTATTACTAGACAGACGAAACGCTTTGGATCCGATTGTAGGAGGGAAATCGACAAAACAAACCCTAACAAACGAGTAGTACGACCCAATTCCAGTACCATAGCAGCTTGAGCACGAACTCCTTGCAATCGTAAAATTGGGTTAAGCGATTCGCCAGACCCGAAGACCAGCAGTAGAACACCAGTCATATTGACGATTGGAGGCCTCCAATGCCTCTACATGAGTCGCTCAGCAGATATGGATGAGGGAAGGAAGAAATTGAATCGTGCAACAGGATAAATTGTACGAACATATTAGGGTTTACATAAATCATTGTATCGGGCCAGCTAGAGCTTATAGGCGTACTTCGGACAAGCAAAACAGTTAAATAACCCGGATCTATATGTATCCGGGATGTATATTGTATGCACTTTGAAAAGAAACCATAAAATAATTCGGGCGTGGTTCAATTACACAGGTCCGGGTTATTTTCTTAAACTACAAGGGTTAATAACCCCGATATAACAAGCGAAAAAATGCTCGGGAACTTAAATAACTCGGGTGTGTTGGCATATATTCGGGTTATTTGTTATTATTATCGTAAATTTTAAAAAGAAAATTAACTTTTTTAGTGTTCTGACCCCTTATTATGCCGGATATAAGATGTATGGGTTATATATCACGGGTTAAAATATCAGTTTTGTAGTAGGGTAGTCTAGCACGAATAATGGAAAGTTTGATGTGGCTAAAGCCTACCCGCAAGTGTATGGGATCAGTTATGGTAGTGAAGTGTCGATCCCACAGAGACCAATGTAATATTAATCGAAACACTATTAATGAACTAGGTCGTAAAATAAGGAATTGGGAAAAAGTATAACTAAACTAATAACTAATAACAAATAAAAAGGGTAAAATCAATTTGGTAAATGTATCTAAGGTTAAGGATCACCGCAACGATACAACAATAAATAAAATCACACTTCACCTTAATTTAGTCCAAATTATTTGAAGGTAAGCTATCTAAGGTAATCTACTAACTCTTTTCAGACGATAGTAAATGTGTCTGGACTAAACTAACAATTGTTGTCGCGCATAACTAATCTCATTCAAACCCTTTAACGCACTTAGAGTCTAGGGGTAAACTGAAATAACATTCATTGTCGCGCTCCGCTAATCCAACTAAACCTAGAGAATCTATGATAGCCTATTAATCCTCAAGAGTAATTAAGTTATTGTCGCACAAATAACACTCAGGTTCAATTCCTAGGATTCCAGTAGAAGTTATCACCTCTCAGTCTCAAACCCTATCTGACTACCTATTAAAGTTATCACATTTCAGTCTCAAACCCTAATAGGATCCATTTTGCATAGGCTAATATGGGCATAAAACATCTAGGAACGAATCAAATATTATTTCAACTCAGGCAAAGAAATAATTGTATTACATACACATCGTCGGGATCACTCCAAACTTAGAACTAGCAATTTAGCCAAGCATAATTGAAGACATATTCAATAGATTTAAACTAGCCAACAACATATATGAATTATTCAATTAAAACGTGAAACAAGAAAAAATTCAAATTTCAATAACAAAATAATTCAAATTGACAAAGGCTAGAACGATATTACGAAAATCTTCAAAGTGCTAAAGGCATAAACATTCTTCATTAATTCCTCTCCATGTGCGGCTGATTCAAAACCAACTAAAAACCAAAAACTAAAACTAACCCTAAAAAACTAATCTAATCCTATCATAATAATCTGCTGCCCTCCCCTTTCGAAACAATCGCACACACATATATAGTTACGGTTGTTCAAAATTGGCTCGGACCGGACCGGAAAAGACCGGACCGGACCGGTGAAATTCTGGTCCGTCTCCGGTCCAAGGTTTTCCCTTAATCCGGTTCCGGTCCGGTCCAAACCCGGAAAAAAAATCGGTCCGGACCGGTGGACCGGATTTTTTTTTAAAAAAAAATTAATTTATATGTTGTATATGTTTTTTTAGAGATTTATATGTATTTTTTTATAGATATATTTTTTAATTTATTAAGTTAGGAGTATATATGTTTTATAGATATTTTTTATAGATTTTAAATAAGAATTTAATTATTATTTTTTTTAAATAAACCCCGATCCAATCCAGTCTTAGACCGGACCGGAATCGGACCGGACCGGACCAGACCTGTCTCTGGTCCACCATTTTCAAAAAATCAAGTCCGGTCCAGACCGGATGAACACCCGTATATATAGTGAGGCCATCGTGGGCCCCTATCAAAAATACAAATCCACGCCAGCGGCCTAACAAATTCACAATACACGTGATTTTTTAGCAGCAGTCCACCACGAGTAACTCAATCGTTTGGGTAGGTCCGAATTTATTCATTTTTGAAGTTGCCAACGAACAAATCAAGACATGGGCATGACGATCCCGCACTTGTACTGACATTTTCAGTAATCGTTTTGTGTCACCGTTAAATTAGATTTAAAATGTCTAAAATATATAAAGTACGTGTGTAGACCTAAATGTAAAATATAACAAAATTAGTTATAAAACATAAAATATGTATGAAAATGATCTAATCTAATATACAACTAGACTTTTAAAATATGTATAAATTAGGTGTTATCAAAGTTCAAGTGTAGATTGCCTTTCACCTTAATAAGGTTGTTTATTTGATCCATGATACATGACAAACTCTATTCGACATGATTGATGTTTGGTCCCGTTTTGGAGAGAAGATCCGGGTTTCCTTCGTCTTTCGTAACTCAACCAAAAACTCAAATTCAAGAAAGGAAGAACTAGATTAATGGAAGAACATAAGAATTCAATTGCAAAAAAGAATAAGAGAAATCACAAATTATTTGGGATGAGAAACACACAAGCACCTAGTCAGATGCTTATGTCTTTAAATCTCCCTCCTAAAAAAGTAAGGAGTATACTTAAGTAATAGTAGGGTTCTAACATAAAAGCCCTAAAGGCTAAAAACGTAAATTATCCTCTTAAAACAAAAACCAGAACACAAAAACTCGAAAAACACCGCCTGTGCACGGTCTACCACATGACCATGCAATTGCACATGCACGGAGTGCGCATTCTTATAGAAGGCTATGCATGGTTCGTGCAAAGGGGGTGTACGGTCTACCACTGGACTATGCAAATGCACTTGCACGGACTGGTTCTTTACGAAACCATGTGCACGGTGCGTGACTATGTGCACGGTCCGTGACTATGTGCACATGTGGTGCACAGTGCAGCACTAGTCCGTGCAGTGGGACTGGTCTATAGCCGGTGGCTCACACCACTCGTGCGTTTGATGCACGGTCCGTGTCGTCCTCTTGGGTGAGTAGTGTGACTAGCCTTGGCTCCTAGGGCTTCTCTATGGTGGCGGTCAAGGATCGGATGAGTCCGGTCGTCACCTCCTTGATTTTCTTAGCCCTAGCCCTTGTGATTGGACCTTGTACATGCACTCAAATCATATCCTCGACGTCCCTCGTAGTCATCGTCGGGTGTTTGTCATCAATCCCCTCAGAGAAGGTTTTGGGTTTGGGTTTGATTGAAATTGTCAAGTTTAAAAACAATAGTTTCCTTAAAAGCATAACTTTGTTGAGATAGGATTCTTTGATACAATCCAACATAGGTGATGAAGGAATTAATTCGATTTTAGCACACACGGAAATTGAGAATAATGTAGATGGGATCCACTGCTCTATTTTTTTTAAAAGGTCAGATGATGTGACATATCTTAGAAGCCGACATGTTTGCAAAATCAATATGGTGTGGTCACGAAGGAGAAATGAATGCGGTGTGGGCATGCAGGCATGAGACTTCTCCTATAGTATATATATATAGTAATAGGCTCTAGTGAAATAGTCTTTTACGGTAAAACGGGTGAATAAATTAAAGTCATTAGATGAGGGTGATATCAACGGATTAGATTTATCCAAGAGGGGTGCATAGGTTGTATGTTGGTTTGCATACACCATATTATTTTTCACACGCACCTTATTAGGGATTCTTATTACCCACTTTCCAAATTCACACCAGATCTTGAAATCAGATTTACGTAATCCTCCCTCTCTCCTCACCAACGCTTTCTTCAACCGCCATTGAATCTTCCTTGAAACGCCATTGAAGTCGTGCGTGAAGCTCAACCCCACCGTCTTCGCCGGATTCGATTTTGCCGCCCCTTCAACCTACAACTGCCCCATTTACAATTCCATCGTCTTCTCTCAATCCTTTCTTGTGAAGCTATGTTCAACCGCCATTGATGTGACCTTCAAGATTTGCATCCTCTTCATCTTTCAGTGCTTCTGGCAAGCCGTCGTCGATTCTACACCCTGTGTATATCCTTCTCATGACCACTTTAGACAAATAATGCGAATCATCATTGATGTCAGTTCCAAAGATGTACAAGCTCTCGTTTACAGGGTTTACAGACGTGGATCTCATGGATAGAAAACTCTCTCTTAGAAGCTTGGTAAATAATCTCAAGGATAGAAAAATCTCTCTTAGAAGCTTGTATGGATGGGATATGCATTTTTCATACAGTGATATGCAGAATATACTTATATGATATGCAATTTGTAATTATAAATTATTTCCTTGGTCGTGAATATGATATTCATTTGTGTGGATGGGATATGCATTTTCCATACATTGATATGCAGAATATATGTAGTGTATATATTGGTTTCCCCCTATTTCATCATTATCGTCTTCTTAATCGTTACATTCCCCATATTTCATACACTGTTGTTGGATTTGGAGGTTGCTTTTTAGTTTTACTCATCCTCATATAAAATGATTATGACAAATAGTTGTTGAACTATGTAACGTTGGATATTATGATTCTGCGTGACAATTATTTTCATCAATTTGAACATCTAGATGAGACATGTAATAGTAACAAGTACTTTGCGTCTGTAGGAAACAATGCTTTAAATTTGTAGGCTCTTTAGGATTGTCACCGTCCTCCATTACCGCAGAAAATTTGTTGAGGTGCTTTATCTAACATCAAGCACCTCAACATGAGCACGACTAACAAATATTCAGAAATACTTGAACGATATTCACGATATTTATTTTGATATGCACAAAGTTTCAAATAGTTTGAATACAAATATTTTAAATTGGAATATCAACTACCACATAGTGCATATATTCAGAGTTTATGAATATCAGTATGTATACGACTGAACATGATAACGAATAACGGATATTCAGAAATACTTAAACGATATTCAAATAATGTGTTTTGATATGCACAGATATGCACAATTTTTTTTCAATTCAGTGGATGCATTATATACATAGTGAATAAGTACTCACAATACTTGAATATCAGATATATGATAGTGAATATCTGCATGAATACGATGGAACATGAACAAAATTAACTGATATGCAAAGAATATTTAACGATATTCACAATTTTTGTGTCGATATGCATAATGTTAATTTTCAACTAATTAAATATATTGATATGCACGAACTTCCATTGAATATGTGTATTAACTAACAACAGGGTGGTATCCGAAAATCATAATCAATTGAATATGCGTATTTGCAGTATATTTCTCTCTCCAAATATACATTTAACTTCCTATTTTGGAGGTGGTTAATTAATAAAATTCAAAAAAGCTATTCTCTCTCCTAATTTAGATTTTTTTCCAAACATTTTTTTAGGTAACTGTATATTATGGGCCTTGTTTTATGATAACACACCCACCATAAAATCTCTACAACCTATCAATCCATCCATCCATCTCCTTTCATCCAACGCTTCTCATTTATTCACTCGTTTCAACATAAGAGTCGTTTTACCTGAGCGTCCATCTATATATATCAGCGCAAGATTCATATATGTATAAATTATTGTATTGTTCATATATGACAGTACATATTTGATTTATTTAATTTCGTTAATTGGGTAAACTTCAAAAAAAAATTGGGTTAACTAGTACAAACACTTGACAACATGTTAACATCCAAAAACACATAACAAAGACGACGAATCGGGATAGACATTGCAATCAAAATGCCTCACCAATCTTAAAAGTTTAGGATGGAGTCATCCAAGAGAGGCTAAGAAAAGATTTAAGCATATCAAAGAAAAATAAAACCTACTTTACCTTGAAAGAAAAATAAAGAAGACCTCACACGCTATAAGTGTGTGAAGAAAGCCTCTGCCTAGGATAAACCATCAAGGGCACCTTGCGTTGCAATGTGAGCCCAAAGGCCTCTTCCATATCAAGTCTCTCTGGTGTCTGTCCATCCGCTAGGTCCCAGTCGAATGCGTGGACTAGTGTGGCGGTCATAAACTGCACTATACGCAACCCGAGAGTCATACCAGCACAAATGCGACGTCCCGAACCAAACGGAATAACCTCAAAGTCGTTTCCCCTAACGTCAACATTGGGCCTCTCCCCGCTTGGTAGAAACCTATCAGGCCGAAATTCAAGAGGGTTGGCCCAAACATCTGGGTCACGGGCTATGGCCCAAACATTGACGAGGAGAGTGGTGTTTTTTGGAATGTGGTAGCCGTTGATTTCGCAGCTCTCGCCAGCCATTCTAGGGAGAGAGAGTGGGGTGGATGGGTGTAGCCGGAAGACCTCCTTGATTACGGCTTGGAAGTAGGTGAGGTTCACGAGGTCGGCTTCGGTTACGAGGCGGTCGCGTCCCACGATGGAGTCGAGTTCTTCTTGGACCTTGGCCATGATCTTAGGGTGTCTGATGAGCTCTGCTATGGCCCACTCTGTTGTACTTGAGGAAGTGTCTGTTCCTGCTACGAACATATCCTACGAAGCAAATAAAGCTCGTCAATATATGTGAAAGTGTGGGCCGATAGATAGGGGGTCGTGCACGCGCAAGTGCAACGAGCGGGCAACGGACTTGGCCCAATTGACACTTGGAGAAACCTGTGTGGGTGACCATCTCAAACTCTTAAAAGCTGGACCCATTAAACCAATGAAACGGACCTAGGACCGAACCTTGTCTAATACCATGTGGAAGTCTGTGAACCGATAAACAGGAGTTTGCACATGTACACGCGCACATGCGTAGATAAACTTAGTGAAGTTTCATCATAAATCAATTGGAAATAAGATGAGTAATCATCAACCTCATATACTAGATATTTATATCCATATACTTAAGACGTGGAGTGAACTCTACATTTTAACAATATCACTAGATGCAGCGGCGAAACCAGCCGGGGGGCTAGGGGTCTCCCGCCCCTGCTTCCGGTCCAAAGAAACAATATATAACACATATTTTCGTATACTTCAGAATATTGAGTTGACACAAGAATTGTGCTTTCCAAGTTCTCCCCTCCCTCACACCTTGTCTTTGAGTCTTCCCTGATCTATTCCACCCTTCTTTGTTTTTATTTCTTTTTGGTCTTGGGCCTAGCCCAATAATAGCCTTTGTTTTTCTGTAATTTGGTCATGGGCCTAGCCTAATAACATTCCTATTCGTAGATTAGATTAATTCCCCGTCCAATAGGATATTTCGGTTTTATTATTGACAAAAGAAAGCATGTAATAACTAAGTTATTGTGTAAGATTTTTTTAATTTCGAATAGTATAAGAGACCTAAAAAAAATAGAGGATTATAAATTTATATATTATTTCTTTTGTTAGGTTGTAAATTTGAGAATTACTACATAAAATATGCTAAACATATATATCTTTAAAATTTCATTTAACTTACTTTGTTTTTCAAGTGTACATAATAATAAACTATAATGATAATATTGACTATGATGTTTTTTCAATATAAGGTACATTTTATATTAATATGCAAGTGTTATATATCAGATTTTTTGTTATGAAATAAGTGTCCACTTGAAAGATCTAAAATATTTATTTTATGAGGAGACTTAGATATCATTCTCTATTGTACAAGACCTATTATAAACTACTATTAACATGTCTTGTACATTTCATTGGTTGAGTCGGGATTCTAGCTCGTCCACCCTCCGGTAAAAGGCTTGTCATTCCTAGCTTCTTCCCACTTGTAGCGCCACCTATGACTTCACACATTTACTACTAGTCCCTCTAAAAAAAAATGTGAAATCCAATCTCAAAATTTATTAAATATTCCTCCCCCTTTAGAATGCATGCATCTATGTTTTTAATTAAAAGGTAACTCTGATAAAATGAGCTTTTTTAATTGCTCTATCTATATCAAATATGTTATATGTCCCCGTATTTAAGTAGGTGAGTGTATATCTACACAAAAGTCAAAACCAACCCTAAATTTGGAAATTGTTTATAAAAACATTTATAAATGGGAATTACACAAAATCGTCTAACTTTTCCTGATCATGTTAAAAAAACAACCTAGCTTTGACTCTTTCAATATCTCGAAATTACCAAAATATTTTTGGAATTAGTTATTCCTAATAGTTAGGATGGACAAAAAATAATATTAATTGAACAACCTAATAGAGGGAATTGAAGAGGGAGTGAAAAAGGGTTCGTTTGAATTACACATGTAATATAATATCAAAAGTGACATTAAAATCAAAGATTTAATGTCATTTTTAGCATTATAATATTAGATGATGCGTAATCCAAATAGATCTTAAATAAGTATACATACCAAAAGCAGAGCCTTAATTTCGGTGTCGGTCAACTTGGCGCCTTTGCCATCACAATTATCCTTCAAGGAGATCAAAAGGCTGAGGAAATCAGAGTGCTGTTGGGTGTTGTTAGCCTGCAGCAGCTTAGCCTTATGTTCCCCCAAGATTTCGCCGACGAACGTGTCAAACCTCTTGTGAAGCTTCTTCATCTTCCGGACGATGCCTTGGAGGTCAAGCCAATCAAGAAATGGGACGAAATCGCCTATGTTGAACTCTCCTGACAGCACCAGCAGCTCCACCACCATGTCTTTGAACTCGTCGGCCTTCGGGTCAGCCTTACCCGACCCGTCCCCGAAGACCCTCTTCCCAAGCATCACCCGCCCTAGGGCGTTCGTGGTGCACAAGTTCAGCAGTTGTCCTAGCTGCACCGCGTTCCTCCCGGCCTTGGCTAACGCCCCCGTCAGTAATCCTACCTCCTCCTGCGACCATATGTTTGGAATTCATTTAAATCCTACAAATGTTAGCTTACCATCATAAAGTTTATGGCTGACGTACTCATCAATAATGATCAACTAGCTAGTTATTGACATATTATAGTATCAAAGTTATATTTAGAAAGACCGGAATATAAGAACTTCTTTGACACAGTGATGTTGACTTGGAAATTTCAGCAAACTAATGCACTTGATCTTCAAGTTAACATATATGTATGGTTAACTGAGGTGTGCAAACTACTATATATATAGACTATAGTAACAACAACAATTTTTAGCTACATTTTCCAAATTCTATTTATTTTGAAACATTAATGTCATAATGTATATATTCCCCATCCCTCTCTCCACTTTACTTATAGAACTGATTTATTCGAATAATTAAAACTAATAACCTATACATTACGCAACAGTTATTTCAGAGCAGATTATATTAAAGTAACATCACAAGGCACGCACCTCATATTCAACGAAAATAAAAACTAATGCATATTATTGTCACGTAGCAAATTTCATACAGACTATAGCAATCAATCAATGAAGATTTAATTAATTATCTTAAAATAAAACAATAAAAAATTCTACCTGGAATCGGAATAATAAAATAATACCTGACGAACATGCCGGAAATCATCCAAGGCCTTGCCGGAGAAGAGGTGAACCTGGCAAATCTTTCTAAGCATACGCCACCGTGGCCCGTACGGCGCAAACACCATATTCTGGTAGTTATACCCTATATGCTTAGCGCCGGAGTTGGGCGGGCGTGAGGAGAAGTTCGCGTCATGAGTCTTAAGAAACTCGGAGGCTACGGCAGCGGAGGAAGCCACAACCACGTGGACGGAACCCAACCAGAGGTGCATAAGCGGGCCGTGCTCCTTGGCCAAGGCTGCCAAGGAGTGATGTGGAACTGCTCCCACGTGGGGGAGGTTTCCAACCACTGGAAACGGCCGTGGGCCCGGCGGGAGATGGCTGGGCCCACGCCCGAAGAGGATGTTGTAGAGGAAGTAGAGGAACAGGAGGGATGTGAGGGAGTAGATGATGAGCTCAAGGGTGGACATAGGGTGGTCAAAGAGGGAGATTATTTCCATATTTGTGATTCAGGGGTGAAGTTCGGAAATTAGACAAGTGGAAAATGAGAGTGTGAAGTGGTTGGGATTTATAGCATACTATTGAATAGTGTATTAGGATGACAAGTCCATAATGTTTAGAAAGTGGAGAGTTGAGATTAGAGTGATATAATTATAAATATTATAATTTTTAGAATGATTTTTGTTAAATATTAATTTTAGTAAAGTATGTTTTTGAGATTTTGTTTTCAATTTTTTTAAATATATTATGCTATAAGTGCATATATAAGTATGAAAAGTGCATCTATAAGAAGCTTAAGTGCATATATAAGTACATTCTCATATAAGTGCATCTTTATTATGCTAAAATGTATGTGATAATATGTAAATGTACATATTTAACATGTGTATCAAAAGTACACATTTTAATTAGTATATATTTATTATGTTAAAGTGTATGTTTAGTATGATACAAATTACATATGTAATTATGTTAAAGTTGATGTTCAGTATTTACTCAAATCACACATGTTGGTTAGATTCAAATTTTATGTATTCAAAATTTGGTGAATATTTCGCTTCAAAATTAGTTTAAGATGCACATAAATGTATAGATAAATAAATTAGACATAAAAGTTTGAAAACTTGAAAATAATTATTAAAGCTTTGTTAATTAATAAGTTTTTGAACGTATATATGAATCGAAAAAATATATGTTAGTTACGAGGGACACTTGTGTGATAAACATGTATTTAAATTATTCTTTAACTATAATGTTTCTCTTATAATTGTAAAAAAATAGGTAGAAGGGATCATTATTTTTTTACTTACGGTGGAATTTAAATCAATTATCTCACGATTAGAAAAATAAAATACTTATAACACATTTGAAAAAAAAATCTTCATATACAAGGCCGTCCCAATCATTTAAGGGGCCTTGTGCAATGAAAATAATAGTAATAGATAAATAAATAATCTTTAACTATTAACAAAATTGAAATTTAATAATGAATATAGATTATGATAGCACATGTTTAGTAAAAAAAACAACAATTTATATACAAATTAATAATTTTAAAACACCATAGGTGAATATTTATCACTAGTATACTAACTTACTTAAATATAATATACTCCCTCCGTCCCATAATGTTCGTCATGTTTCTGTTTTGGGCGTCCCCTTTTGTTTGTCCTACTTTCCTTTTTTATCCATCTTTTTTTTTCAATATTATCCATATTCATTCCATCTTTTACACCATTTTATCCCTCATCCAAAAACATTCAATCATTCACATCCAATCATTATCACCTGCCATCTTCATCCATCTCAAACTCCATTAATATCCACCATTTTTATCCATAACCTAAAACTTAATAAACCATATTCCATTAACCTAATTAATCTAATTAATTAAAATTTTAATTAATTAATTAAACTAACAAAATTAACCAAACTACTCCTAAATCCATTAACTTAACCCAAATTATATTTTTAACCAAACTAACCCAAACCCATATTTTAACCTAACCCAATATCCCTAACCCATATTAACCTACCCCTAATCTACCCATTTAACCCGGCCTAATCTACCCAGCCCAATTAACCGAAACCCTAATCTACCCAGTCCAGCCCATTTCCCACCCTAACCCTAAATACCCTAATCTGAGCTCTCACCCCTCACTCTCTCGTCTCACTCTTCGCCGCTCTCTTCTCTTCTCCTCTCTCATTCTCTCTGAAACCCTAGATTTGAGCTCTCTCGTCTCCTCTCTCGTCTGAGCTCTCTTCACCTCTAGTTCTCCTTTGTGCTCTCATCTGACCTCTCACTCTCCTTGAAGGTGCCTCTCATTCTCTACTCTCTCGTCTGAGCTCTCTCTCTCGTCTGAGCTCTCTCTGAAACCCTAACTCATCAAAAATGATCTCGATCTATTGCAGATCTGCTCGCCGGCGATTAATCTGCTCTGACTGTCCCCAAAACACAGAAAAGGCTTGCTCCTCGTCTAGATCTACCCATATCTCCCAAAACCCGCCCAAAAAACCCTAAATCTCAGAAATCGTTGCTTTGAAAACCCCGGTCCCCTGGGTTCCCTTCTCTGTTTGCATAAAAAATGGGTGATTCGGACCTATTTAAGTCTGATGGGTCCTGGACTTCTGATGCACTTTTTGTTGCTTGCTCTCAAGCTCCACAGTGCGAGTGGGGTGGCGATTGTGTTGGGGATCACAGCTTCACTCATGTTGGCTCAGAGGAAACTGTGGAGAGGAAGCTGCGAGAAGAGCCCCCAGAGATCGTTGAGCTCCCTGCTAGCCCTGAGTTTGTTGAGCTCTTTCCTACCCCTGAAATCGTCGTCCTCCCTGATTCCCCTGAGATTATATTCATCCCTGATTCCTCTGACGATGAAGCTGCGAGATGATACGTCCCCGGTTATGGTGTTGTTGCCTCTAATTCTGATTTTTAGCTAAGTCTCACTCTTTTTTAGTTGTTTATGCATGGGTACTTTTGCTGAGATTATTGCTCTGAATTATGCATGTTGTTGAATGAGTTTGTTGTGCTGTTGACTGAGACATTGGTATTCTGTTTTGTTGTTGATGTTCTGATGACTAAGACATTGTTATTCTGTTTAAGTTGATTCTCTGTTTTGGTGTGTTGGTGTTCTGTTTTGGTGTTGTTGTTCTGATGTTGGATTATGTTGTGTTGCCTCTGTTTTGTGATCGGTGATGATGCATGATAACTGAGATGCAAAACCTTTATGTTCACTGGACTTCTGATGTGCCATGGCAACACTGTGTCACATGTAATTGATTGATGCTTATGTGTATGTTAAGGTATTGTGATTGGTATTGTATCTATGAGGGTTATGGGGACATCCGAGATTATTTATGCATTTCAATGATGAAGTCTTGAAACTGAGATGCAATACCTTTAATGTCACTGCCTTAATGTGCCATATGAACACTTTTACATGTGGTTGATTGTTGCTTATGTGTATGTTGAGTCTTGTGATTGGTCTTGTGTCTATGATGGCTATGGGGACATCTGAGATTATTTGTGCATTTCAATGATGAAGTCTTTTTGCTGAGATGCAAGACCTTAATATCACTGTCTTAATGTGCCATAGGAACACTTTCACATGTGATTGACTGATGCCTATGTGTATGTTAAGGTCTTGTGATTGGTCTTGTGTCTATGATGGCTATGGGGACATCTGAGATTATTTATGCATTTCCCTTGTCTGTCCCGAAATGTTTGTCCTAAAGTTCTAAAAGCTCTTGTGATTGGTGGTGTTATTCTCCTTGAGTCTATCTATGATGAAGTCTTGAAACTGAGATGCATTCCCTGCATGTTCACTGTCTTAGTGTGCCATTGGAACACAGTCAAATGACTGATTGATACTTATGTGTATGCTAAGGTATTGTGAATGGGTTTGTGTCTATGATGGTATTAGGGACATCTGAGAAATGCATTGTCATTGTTGTGCCATTACTTGTGCTTGTTTACAAAATTACAAAAGTTCTTGCTCTGTACACAAAATGTTCAATCTTTGTCATATATTGCTAAATAAACTGACTGTCTTCAAGTGCTTCTTCAGTGTCTTGATCTTCAACTTCTGTTGTCCCTTGTTGACTCTGTTGACCTGCTATTGATGTTCCTGCTTGATCTGCTTGTTGTGCACCCCCATGCACTATGTCCCATGCTTATATGATAGCCCACATAGGTGTCTTGATCTCTCTTGGTAGATTTCCTTGAGCCATTAATTTCTTCTTGTTTACATGTGGCAAATCATACTCATTGCCTCCCTTGCATTTAAGTATTTCATTCATAACAAATTGTAGTGTCATCCACACATCTCTTAGAGTTGTAGGGGCCAATTCAAAAAATGTTTCATGCACTGCTTCTATCATATGATCAATACTTTTTGGCATCTTCTTGCACATGAGTGACTGAATGCTTCTGAAAAATCCTAGATCTAAGATGTTTACATCTGGACTATTAGTTGGCTGTTGTATTAAGATGAAAGTGAATCCATCCTGAATGTATACCTGTTGCCATTCTGGATCTCTTTGAGTTATATGGGCCTTTGCATTGTCTTGTTGTATGAATATAACTCTTTGAGCTCCATCTTGTGGCCACTTTGCCTTGATTGCTGGAATGATTTGGTTTATCAACATGTTCCTTGTCACTTGCTTGTTGACTGATTCAACTAGCTTTGTAACTAGTGTCCCATTCTCTCTGTTTTTGGATGACCTTTTTGCTGCTTGTTGATATGTGAATGGAAAGATTCCTATCTTCCCATAAAAAATGCACTGTCCCTCTGCATCAAATCTAGGCCTTGCTACAACTGCAGTGAACATAACTTTGGGAATGAATTTAGATGAATTTGTAGCTCTGTACTTGCCCCTTTTATTATGTGCTAGATATACTCTCTGTGATTTCTTTGATAGAAAAAACCACTTCTCATCCAAGTGTACAAAATCAAACATTGGATAATACACTGATTTTTCTTCTACTGTATCCCCACAAAGTAACTTCAGTACCCAATCCAACCTAGCCTTCTTATGTCCCTCACTCAAACCAGGATGGATTGGATTTGTATGTGGCTTTATTGTACCTTGCTTGACCATCCTATGCACTTTGGTCTTTGAAAGACTATGCTTGCTAGCTAAGTCTCTAATGCATGACTTGTCTCCCATGCCCAGTGCTGTGATTGAATCCATCTCTACTTGAATTCCTTTTCTACCACAGTTGTGATATTTTGTGCTTAGATTGTACCTCTGCTGTGCATTATGTTGCTTCTTTGTTGTGTTCCAAAGTCTGCCCATGCACCTTATTGACATTTTAAACTCTTCTGCAGCTTTCTTTATTGCATCATGTGGTAATTGTCCCTCTCTAGATATTGCTAGCAGAGCATTCAATATGTGCATTTTTTGATCACTGCTGAGCCTGGTATTATGTGTTGGCTGATGATGTTGTGTTGCCTCTGTGTTGTGCTCTGCTTCTGATGACTGTCCCTCTTCATCTCCTGGTTCCTGGTTGAGATCAAAGGTATGTTCACTATCTTGTTCCATGTCCCCTGATGACTGTCCCTCTTCGAACTCTTCTCCATCATAAATGTACTGTTCATCTGGAAGTGGAGCTTCATTTAATTCCCATAAAGCTGAGGCCATGACACCACCAAGCTGTGATGCAGAGATTGTATTCTGTCCTTAATTTCTCTCTGTGATTTACTGAAGCTTTGAATGTAAATTCTATAAATTTAGATGAGAATGATGTAATCCCCTTTTAGGTACTGTTTAGGGGCAATTTTGTCAGGGCAATTATGCCCTAAGTCCCCTTTTGTTTAGGGCAATTCTGTCCCCAAAATTTGTAAGTGATCCGTGTGCCCCTAAAATTAGCTTTTCATTGGCTGAAATTTTATCTGTGGTAAATAACCACAGATTGCACTGTAGCAGGTCATGTCCCCTTCTGCCTTAATGTTAATTTTCACTGTAGCAGGTCATGTCCCCAATTATACTTTGTTAATTTTCTTAATCCAAGAGTTTTTTATACTTTAGGACAAACATTTCGGGACATAGGGAATATTAAGTAAATTACAATATAGTATAATAAATAAATAAAAATTTTGACATATAATACAAAGAATTATTAGAGATTTCTATGGACTATAAAAATAATTAACAAAAAGTTCATGTTATATTCTCTTAATTTATAAATTTTATATGGTGAATAAAATATTTACATATTCATTCCTCTCCACGATCTTATCCATGCATATTCCTTATACTATTAAATAGAATTAATTTAAATCTCAATGACTATCTTTTAGAAAAGTAATAGAAACCTTAAGACTATTTACAAGTTGATTTGTTATTTATTTAAAAAAAGGTTAAGTTTTGTTTCCTTTCTCTTTACAATAAAAAAGTTGTTGAAGCCCCGCAGCTCAGAAAACAAAAAAGAACCCTTCACAAAAACGCTCCTAATGAGAGAGCCGGCCCTAGCTTCTGCTAGGCTGCTGATGAGCCCCCGCAGCTCCGACCGAGCTCTTCCCCTGCTCCGACTGAGGTCTCCCCCCCCCCCCCCCCACCCCCATGCTCCGACCGAGCTCTTCCCCCCCGCCACACCAGTCACCGGCGCCGAAATTTCCATCGAACCAAACCCAGTTCCAACACCAGCCACCGCTCTGCACTGAGCCCGCTGACGCCGGGGAGGACAAGGTTGGCCCACCATCTCCCTATATCCAGATCCATCCCCCTCACGTCGTCGTCATCGTTCGCTTCTCCGTCTCTGTTCTCCTCCAATGTCTCTGCCAGGAAGATGAGTCGAAGAAGATCTGGCGAAGACGAGTGAAGATTTGCCTTTCCCTCGTCGCTCCGACCGAGCCCCAACCCCCGCCGCTCCGACCGAGCCCTAACCCCGCCGCTCCGACCGAGCCCCGCTCCGACCGAGCCCTTGGAACAGAGGTTGTCTTCCGCAGCTTCTTCATCCCCACCAAACACCTCGGCCTTTACTGCATCCTACGAGCAACCCTCGACCCTTGTTTTGAAAAATAGGTTCCTAGTTGCTTTGTGTTACTCTATTTGTTGTTGCAGGTTTTCTTTTAGGTTTGATTGGAGATTGTTGTTTCGGTTCGAGATAAGATAGTGATCGTGTGATCCCTGGTGGTCTCTACTAACGAAATGCCTCCAGATTGTGTCTTGTCTCTTCTTTTCGGCTGCTTCCTACGCCTTGTTGGTTTTTTCCAACCCATGTTTGAAGCCTTTCTCGTAGATTAAGCCTTGTTGGTTTGCTTGTTCGGTTGAGTTTGTTTTCTTGTTTCTTTGTTGTGTCTGTTGTCTTTTATTTTTGTTTTTGTTTTTCTGTTTGTCATTGTTCTGTTGGTTGTTTGCTCTTGTCGGGTGTTCCGACGCCGTTTGTTCGGTCTCTCGAGTTTCCAGGTTTGGTTGTTCTGGATTCTTGAATTCTTACTTTATCAACTACAACAAAAAGTTGTTGAGGAAACGATAAGTGAGGCGGAAGGTGCAGTCCATGACTCCAAGTTGTAGGAAGTGGAGGCGGGGCCCACAAAGTAAATATGAAGTGATAAAAATGGAAGTTCGTAGTTTCGAACCCCGATCTTCGGATTTGTGTTTTGATTACGCATTATCTGGCATTATATAGCCAAAAACTGACATTATGATGTCATTTTTGACATTATAATGTCAGTTTTTGACATTATAATGCCAGATATCGTGTAATCCAAACAGACCCTTAAAATGCCTGGCCAAACCAACTACGCTAGTTCGCATTTCATAATTTTATAGATCTGTTTTAATACATATGGGCCCCTAAAATTTTGGGGCCCTGTTCCGTAGGTTCTCATGAACGGGCTTATCTACGGGCCTTATTACTCTGTATTATGATAAATTATAATATAATTATATATATTGAAAAAAATGTATAAAATATTCAATTTATAATAGTCCACTATGCAGTTTAAATTAGGGCTTAACATATACTCCATATTAGATTATTGAGAGTATTTGATATAAATTTGGTTTTATAGATCACATAATATAACAAATTCGTGATAGAAAATGAAATAGTAGAAAAAGTTGAATGATAATTACGTAACAAATAAGACTTTTATTTGAAGATTGAAAATAAAATAAAATAAGTAAGATTAAAATAATCTGATGAGGTATTTACTTTTCTAGCTAAAGGTGTAAATTTTAATATAAATATATATATATAATAAAAAAGCTCATATTCCGTTTTAATAGTCCAAGCCATAGCTTTTGTAAGTTAATTTGTAACCGAGCATATTCATTTAAATATTATTTATAGAGATATAACTTAGTTCTGAGCAGATTTAATTAAATACTTAATTACATTAATAGAGATATGATTTAGTTCAGATTTATTCATATAATTTTTTTAAAAGACTTGATAATGGTTAGATGATGACGACATATAGGTGAATTGAATGTGGTGTCGACACGTAGAATTTATATTTTTTCTTTAATATAAATAATAATAATAATAATTATTATTATTATTATTATTATTATTATAATAATAACATATATAGATAGATATAGATTCTTTTCAATCGATAACTCTAAATAATTTAGGAGAAATTGGGCACGCCCATCGAAATATAAGATGAATAAAACATAAAACATAGTGGATACAATAACACTTCAAATTGAAAAACGGCACATTCAACTATATAGAAAATCTAAAAAAGTAATGTTTAATAAAAAAAGAAAAGATAAAAATAACATTTAGTTGGTCTAGTGATTTGGTGTTAGACTCTCTTAAACGTTCTATTCAAATGTTTTGAATTCGATTCGTGATGAATGAGCGGTTCTGACCGGTCAAACCAGACAATCAAAACTAAAATTATAAATATTAGTCTGGACTCAAACCCAATTGGTATAGATATGACTTTTCTGTTGGAGAGGATTGTCTCTACGTGATGAAACACAAGGGACGCCGTCTTCAACACCAAAGGAATGGTAGAATCAACACCACGAAAATGAGAACAACGATCAAATCAATGGCTTGGATATTGGATTGAATCGCGTTTAAACGCTTTCCGAATATCATATTTCGACCCTCATACCTCTCCTCCAAGGAGATCCAAAAGCCTAAAGGGTTGCACGAAATCGACATGGGGATAAGATAACCAACCCGATCTTGTTCTAGGCTCCTTGAATCAAGATCCTAGTATGTTTGTGTTTATGTATTTTCGACTTAGGTTACTTAGAATCGATTGATCAAGTTCGTAACCCTTTGCAACACCCATTGGACCCTATATATAGAGTATGGGATGTTCCATACATCTTGGAGAAAAGAAACAAAGCCTTAAAAATGGTTAAAACCGTTTCAAAGTGCACAACCGCTCAAGAGCACTTTATAACCCGGATTACTGTTGAACTGGGCTATATTCTGAAGCAGTTATTTACAACACAGGTTTTATAACCCGGTTGTAACACACCCGGGTTATCAACCTCAGCTTTCTTCAGCGCGCGAACTTAACACACACAAGATATGTCCGGGTTATATACCCTGCTTTACCATGTTATCTTATATTGATTAACATGTACATGACTTTTCTAACCCGATTAATTCTTCGGATCACATGCTCCAAACTCTACACTCCAAAATATAAATCCGGAATCAAAGTTCGTTTACATGGGTGTACATCCCGTTGGCAATGTGAGAGTCCCGATAATACTAAAACGAACGTCGATTTACTAAAATCATCAACATTCCTCCCCCATTTTAGTATAATATTTGACTAACACCTTTTAAAACAAGTCTTCATACCAGACTCATGCATAAATGAAAATGTCATAAGGATTGAATTTCCACCTTAGTGTATTACACATTGATCAGCTCTACTTTGTAGTGCTTATCTAGGAGTTGTTACCGATGTTTAGGGTGCCATTCGTAGGGATTTAGAGCACAACTGTGGAGTATGGAGTTGGAGAGAAGAAGTGTGGATATGGTGGTTTGGAGAAGCTAATTGAAGACATCCAGAAGAACAGAAGAAGAGCCACACAAATGAGCCAAGAAGAGGCTGCCGCGGGCAACCGCGACCAAGGGCAATGTCACGAAGCAACTGCGGCGAGAGGCGAAGCGCGGAGCAGCGAAGGTCATGACCGCGACCGCGGAATTTCCACCGCGCCCGCGGAATATTCGGAGCTGTGCAAAGTCGAGAGCAAACCTCTATTTTCTGCGACCGCGGAATTGGTGCCGCGACCGCGGAATGACACGGGAGCGAGCCCGCTGAGATTTCTGAAGTTTTTGTTATTTTTCCTTTTTCGATTATTTTCGTTTATTTTATTTTGAACTTTATACTATTATTTACTTTTAGATGAGGTTTGTGATCTTGGGCTTTAGGTTAAGTCTATTTAACCTAAATTCCATAGCCTCCATTCATTCATCATCGACATTCGCAATCACGTTTTATCATTATCGTTGTTTTTCCATTGAGTATTGTTTTTCCTTTGAACTATGAAGAACTAAGCACTTTTTCTTAGTCCGACGATTGAAGCCTTCATTTGATATACGGTTGTGAGATTCTAATTATATTTCATTCCCTTTGAATGTATTGATTCTCTTGTTCTTCATCCCATTGATTCTTATTGATTTCGCTTGTTGGACGCAACTAGTTGTTATTGGTAAATGTCTATTGCTAGGGTTTGGTAATTACTGTTTGAGTTACCTAATTCATGAGTAGCAACTGCAATATTCTAAGAACTGTTTGGGACTAGTTTATTGTAGGAAGAATTAATTGCATGCAATAGTATGACTGTTTTCTACTCTTGCATGTATCTATCGAAATTTCTGTGCTCATTGCTGCTATTGAATTGACGCGTGAGGTTTTCATAGTTGTTTAATAGTTAGTATTCTCAGGGTCAGTTTGTCATGTTTATAACTTATGAAAAGGAATAGGAACATTCATAGAAAGGAATTAGAGAGAATCTAGGATCAACCAATCTCATGAATGGTGGATATTTGTTTGGCTAAGTGTTTTTCCCCAATTGATTTCAACCTTTTGTTTTGTTTACTTTGCTTTGTTTTACTTTACTCTGTTATTTACTTTGCAAACAAATCAACAAAACCCCCTTTGTTACATTTGACATACACTTCTGCACTTAGAAAGACTACTTCCTCCCTGTGGGATTCGACCCTTGCTTGCCTTTGCTACTTGTTTAGGTTTGTTTAGGATTATTTTGTTTAGGCGTCTCGACAACGCCTATCACACATTCCAAATACTCTAGAATCAGGGTGTCTTATGGATTGAACCCTTCAACCCATTTGAATACTTGAAGATAACACACACACAAATCTTCACACAACTCCAAGTGTTATACTTGACACTATTACAGTCATGTGTCCTTATCCATTCATGAGTGCATACAAAGCCAAGCACAAGCTTATTGAAGCGGCATCACTTCACACTCACATAGGTAGATTCTTTCTAATCATGCACCTGCAAATGCATTTTTCTAAAAGATCTATTAAGAAGATAAACTCCATCCTAAACCTTCTTTGCAGGACCGAGCACAAACTTGGGATGATATATAAACATGTGCTCTAATCTCTAAGTGTGAACTTTCCACATTGAATTCAGCCTCTAACGTCGTATTCAATGACTACACACATGTGTTTAATATACATACACACACCGGTTTATACAACCCTTTGTGAACCATGATTATCAAACATCATTGTCACCATGTTACCAGTAACATGTACGAAGTCATGCCACTAATTGTCCAAGCGGTTCACATGTCAATACTTAAACATGCCATACATAAAAACACATGTATATGTTAATCATGATAAAAACAACTAGACCATACATATATATATACCATAATCAAACACATACATACAAATACGGTCAAAACATATATATAAATATTCACCATGATCGATCACACATATATCATATATATAGAGATTATGCGTACATCGCATCATGAGACAAAGGAATTCATCACCTTTGAATCTCCTTTAAAGTAAAGATCGGTACCGGTCGAGTAACCCATGATTAATCATCACGCTCATCTGCCGTGAGCAACTGCAATTCAATAGAATTAACCGTACAATACGGTTGAAGAGTCAAACATGTGCCTTTCCAATACAATGGAATTACCGCACAATACTTGTATCAAAAAATTTGATATATTTTCTTTGGCAAAAAAGATTATACCCGACCAAGACTAATTTTAATAAAGTCTTATGGCCATACACATGACTTATCATATCAAAAACTTGGCCCCCATGACTCTTTTAGTTCATAAAACAAGGATGTCTCCTATCGCCCCAATCCCACCAATGAAATGATCAATCATCAAAATACGATATTCGATTGTTGGAGAGGAGTGTCTCTACGTGATGAACCACAAGGGACGCCGTCTTCAACACCAAAGGAATGGTAGAATCAACACCACGAAGATGAGAACAACGATCAAATCAATGGCTTGGATATTGGATTGAATCGCGTTTAAACGCTTTCCTAATATAGTATTTCGACCCTCATACCTCTCCTCCAAGGAGATCCAAAAGCCTAAAGGGTTGCACGAAATCGACATGGGAATAAGACAACCAATCCGATGTTGTTCTAGGCTCCTTGAATCAAGATCGAACACTAGGAGATGTTTGTGTTTATGTATTTTCGACTTAGGTTACTTAGAATCGATTGATCAAGTTCGTAACCCTTTGCCAACACCCATTGGACCCTATATATAGAGTATGGGATGTTCCATACATCTTGGAGAAAAGAAACAAAGCCTTAAAAACGGTTAAAACCGTTCCAAAGTGCACAACCGCTCAAGAGCACTTTATAACCCGGATTACTGTTGAACTGGGCTATATTCTGAAGCAGTTATTTACAACACAGGTTTTATAACCCGGTTGGAACACATCCGGGTTATAAACCTCAGCTTTCTTCAGCGCGCGAATTTAACACACACAAGACATGTCCGGGTTATATACCCTGCTTTACCATGTTATCTTATATTGATTAACATGTACATGACTTTTCCAACCCGATTAATTCTTCGGATCACATGCTCCAAACTCTACACTCCAAAATATAAATCCGGAATCAAATTTCGTTTACATGGGTGTGCACTCCACACACTCCTAACCCACGTTCTAACGACTCGATATTCCGTTGGCAATGTAAGAGTCCCGATAATACTAAAACGAACGTCGATTTACTAAAATCATCAACATTCCTCCCCCATTTTAGTATAATCTTTGACTAACACCTTTTAAAGCAAGTCTTCATACCAGACTCATGCATAAATGAAAATGTCCTAAGGATTGAATTT
Organism: Rheum nobile; assembly: GCA_027886185.1. Lineage (NCBI taxonomy): Eukaryota > Viridiplantae > Streptophyta > Magnoliopsida > Caryophyllales > Polygonaceae > Rheum > Rheum nobile. Next base: position 596,806 of record WOAB01000169.1, on the reverse strand, counting down.
CCACCTTAGTGTATTACACATTGATCAGCTCTACTTTGTAGTGCTTATCTAGGAGTTGTTACCGGTGTTTAGGGTGCCATTCGTAGGGATTTAGAGCACAACTGTGGAGTATGGAGTTGGAGAGAAGAAGTGTGGATATGGTGGTTTGGAGAAGCTAATTGAAGACATCCAGAAGAACAGAAGAAGAGCCACACAAATGAGCCAAGAAGAGGCTGCCGCGGGCCACTGCGACCAAGGGCAATGTCACGAAGCAGCCGCGGCGAGAGGCGAATTGCGGAGCAGCGAAGGTCACGGCCGCGACCGCGGAATTTCCACCGCGCCCGCGGAATATTCGGAGCTGTGCAAAGTCGAGAGCAAACCTCTATTTTTCGCGACCGCAGAATTGGTGCCGCGACCGCGGAATGACACGGGAGCGAGCCCGCTAAGATTTCTGAAGTTTTTGTTATTTTTCCTTTTTCGATTATTTTCGTTTATTTTATTTTGAACTTTATACTATTATTTCCTTTTAGATGAGGTTTGTGATCTTGGGCTTTAGGTTAAGTCTATTTAACCTAAATTCCATAGCCTCCATTCATTCATCATCGACATTCGCAATCACGTTTTATCATTATCATTATTTTTCCATTGAGTATTGTTTTTCCTTTGAACTATGAAGAACTAAGCACTTTTGCTTAGTCCGACGATTGAAGCCTTCATTTGATATACGGTTGTGAGATTCTAATTCTCTTTCGTTCCCTTTGAATGTATTGATTCTCTTGTTCTTCATCACATTGATTCTTATTGATTTCGCTTGTTGGACGCAACTAGTTGTTATTGGTAATTGTCTATTGCTAGGGTTTGGTAATTACTGTTTGAGTTACCTAATTCATGAGTAGCAACTATAATATTCTAAGAACTGTTTGGGACTAGTTTATTGTAGGAAGAATTAATTACATGCAATAGTATGACTGTTTGCTACTCTTGCATGTATCTATCGAAATTCCTGTGCTCATTGCTGCTATTGAATTGACGCGTGAGGTTTTCATAGTTGTTTAATAGTTAGTATTCTCAGGGTCTGTTTGTCCTGTTTATAACTTATGAAAAGGAATAGGAACATTCATAAGAAGGAATTAGAGAGAATCTAGGATCAACCAATCTCATGAATGGTGGATATTTGTTTGGCTAAGTGTTTTTCCCCAATTGATTTCAACCTTTTGTTTTGTTTACTTTGCTTTGTTTTACTTTACTCTGTTATTTACTTTGCAAACAAATCAACAAAACCCCCTTTGTTACATTTGACATACACTTGTGCACTTAGAAAGATTACTTCCTCCCTGTGGGATTCGACCCTTGCTTGCCTTTGCTACTTGTTTAGGTTTGTTTAGGATTATTTTGTTTAGGCGCCTCGACAACGCCTATCACACATTCCAAATACTCAAGAATCAGGGTGTCCTATGGATTGAATACTTGAAGATAACACACACACAAATCTTCACATAACTCCAAGTGTTATACTTGACACTATTACAGTCATGTGTCCTTATCCATTCATGAGTGCATACAAAGCCAAGCACAAGCTTATTGAAGCGGCATCACTTCACACTCACATAGGTAGATTCTTTCTAATCATGCACCTGCAAATGCATTTTTCCAAAAGATCTATTAAGAAGATAAATTTCATCCTAAACCTTCTTTGCAGGACCGAGCACAAACTTGGGATGATATATAAACATGTGCTCTAATCTCTAAGTGTGAACTTTCCACATTGAATTCAGCCTCTAACGTCGTATTCAATGACTACACACATGTGTTTAATATACATATACACACCGGTTTATACAACCCTTTGTGAACCATGATTATCAAACATCATTGTCACCATGTTACCAGTAACATGTACGAAGTCATGCCACTAATTGTCCAAGCGGTTCACATGTCAATACTTAAACATGCCATACATAAAAACACATGTATATGTTAATCATGATCAAAACAACTAGACCATACATATATATATACCATAATCAAACACATACATACAAATACGGTCAAAACATATATATAAATATTCACCATGATCGATCACACATATATCATATATATATAGAGATTATGCGTACATCGCATCATGAGACCAATGAATTCATCACCTTTGAATCTCCTTTAAAGTAAAGATCTGTACCGGTCGAGTAACCCATGATTAGGGTTTGTTCGGTTGGCAACTGGTTGAAGTGGGTTGAAGTTGAAATTTGCTGAAATTTGCCTTGATTTGCCTTGATTTGCTTCAACTGGTTGAAGCTTTTGCTTAATGTCTCCCTCTAATATTAAGCTTTTGCTTACACTTTAACTGGTTGAAGTGGAAAATTTGGACTACCGAACCAACCATAATCATCACGCTCATCTGCCGTGAGCAACTGCAATTCAATAGAATTAACCGTACAATGCGGTTGAAGAGTCAAACATGTGCCTTTCCAATACAATGGAATTACCGCACAATACTGGTATCAAAAAAATTGATATATTTTCTTTGGCATAAAAGATTATACCCGACCAAGACTAATTTTAATAAAGTCTTATGGCCATACACATGACTTATCATATCAAAAACTTGGCCCCCATGACTCTTTTAGTTCATAAAACATGGATGTCTTCTATCGCCCCAATCCCACCAATGAAATGATCAATCATCAAAATACGATATTCGATTGTTGGAGAGGAGTGTCTCTACGTGATGAACCACAAGGGACGCCGTCTTCAACACCAAAAGAATGGTAGAATCAACACCACGAAGATGAGAACAACGATCAAATCAATGGCTTGGATATTGGATTGAATCGCGTTTAAACGCTTTCCGAATATCGTATTTCGACTCTCATACCTCTCCTCCAAGGAGATCCAAAAGCCTAAAGGGTTGCACGAAATCGACATGGGGATAAGACAACCAACCCGTCTTGTTCTAGGCTCCTTGAATCAACTAACCCATCCATTGTACACTCCTAACTCACGTTCTAACGACTCGATATCCCGTTGGCAATGTGAGAGTCCCGATAATACTAAAACGAACGTCGATTTACTAAAATCATCAACATTTTCCCTCTTCAATAAATGGAGTACATCACTACATGGATGAAAGTGGATTAAGGGAAGAAGGAAGATGGAAATGCATCTATATTACCCTTGGTAATAATCTAAATAACTCATGATGGATTTATATCCAATTTACAAGATTTGATGGGCATATATCGAAATTAACAAAATTTGAGGGATACATGATCAATTTTTCCAATCTATATATCTATTAATAAAGGAGACGCATAAATCCTACGTGTCGTCACTATTTTCCACATCATCAAAAAATTATAACAGTTGGTCCAATTTGATTATACATAAAACTTATTTAATTAAAAAAATTCATCCAACGTAAGTTCCACAAAATATTATAAAAATTATTATTTTTGATTGATTTATTAGTTAAGACTTGAGATCATGATATTAACAAAAATAAGATAAGAATCCATACAAGATAAGAATAATTATACATTCTTTTAAATTAAAAAGACGTTTATTTTTGGCAGGAAAAAATAATGAAAATAATTAAATTTAGCAAATTCGGCTGGTGAATTAAGCAAAAATGAACACGAGGTTAATTTATTTATAAGAATATACAAAAGCCCCAAGTTATACATTAATTTTCCAATTCAATCATCTTATACCATTTTCCAATCCAACGTATGTGCATGATTTATCATAAAATTTGGGCTATAAAAAATAGTTATTAATTTAAACTTTGAATTTATGTAATTATCAAATTCTAAGCCTAACAGATTTCAAATTCTATATAAATATAAGAAATGTAAATGTGTAACTTTAGTAGTTTTGTAATATATCATAGAAATTGGATATATTTATTTGTTGGTTGCTTTCAAGTGAATGAAATGCACATAAACATAATGTTGATAAAGGATAGTGAAATGAGTTTTTGGACTTAATTGTTGAGAAGAATTGTAAAAAATAGTCTATTACATCTTGAGTTGAGTATCAATATTATCTCCTTATCTTCTTATATTAGATAAAATAAACCAAGTTCCATTATATGTATATTCTACAATTAGTGAATAGTATATTAATGAATTTATATCATTATATGATCAAAATATAATTAAATAATTATTTATATTTTCATATACGTTTTAATTGATAATTTTAATTTTCTAGATAAAGATACAATTACATAAACACAAATTATGTATCATATTTTTTTTTAATATTACGAGGATCATATTTTTAATATCATAGTGCTTCATTATTAATCAAAAGTATAATATTTTTTTTAAATTTTGTTTTATTCCCATTAAATTATTTAATATTATAAATATATTTTATAAACCAAATAGTGTAAGCTAAAAAAACGTTAATATAGAGTCCTTTTGAAAATTTCAACATAATATGGATCAACTTTTCTATATATACTCAAGAAGAAACTATTTTAGCCCATATAACCTAATCTAACGAAATAATATACGAGGTCTCAAGCCAATTTGCAAATTTCATTTGCTTTTGTAACCAAAATATTCTTAACAAACCCCATGGTCGGTATAGTAGAGCATAACAAAGTCGGCAATTTGATAGATGCATATACTTTTACTTGTTTTCTTCGGGAGAAATATATATGAATACAAGTGTTTTTTGAGTCTAGATCGAAGTACGTTTTCTCTGCCTTTGACTTGGACAGCATGTCTTTACCGTACATATTTATGACAAAAAAATCATATTAAATTAAGAACTCTGTCCACAAAACCCAATTCAAGACTATTTCAAGTCTTTAGGAAAATTCAGCCAAAAAGAAAGTGTTTAGGATTGATTTTTTTTTTGTTACAAGATAAATATTAGGAAAAATAATTGTAAATTGCTCAAAGCCACCAAATATATAGATTGATGAATTAAAAGGTACAGGAGCGAAGTGCATAAATAATTAAAAAAAAACATGACATTGTTTTCTTTGGGGTCGGAAAACTTGACATTTATATGGGTGTTAAGTAACGGAAAGTTAAGTGAGGTCTTACCTTCATTAATTTGGGAGTAAGTGAGTGTGTGTTAGTTGCATCTAGTAAGAAACGTGAGTGGGGGTTAGATGCACCCGTACTTGCACGTAACCGACTTCCAGCTACAAGCAGATAACATGCGACCTGCTGTCCCCAATTCTCCACCTTCATTTTCCCCATTAGATCAACAACCGCCTTTATAATTTCAGGCCTCTGTAGCATCCACACCGAAAATCAAATACGAACTGAGTTATATTAATTTAAAGATGATGGGGGACACTGTAACGTGATTCTTAAATGATCTACATATATATAAATCCACATCTTTAAATATTGTTAGTGGTTTTAGTATAATTAGCCATTTAATATACTGAGAGTTCATTCAAAATTTATAGAGTTTGGTTAGTTCAATGCAGGTTTAAGGGTGCTATCAATTTCACTTTTTACGGAATAGCACGACGGTCTCGCTAAAATTCGCTAAGTTAGGGATATGCAAGGTCTAAGCAATAGTGCATGCGTTTTGCTGCACGGAACGTGCAATGCTCTCTGTAAATGTTGTACTCCATGCTCGATGCATTGCACAATTCATGCGGTTTTGACACATATCACCGTGCGTTTCGGTTTTGACGTGGTTTCATTTGATTTCGGCCGCCCTAATCGACATGTAACCGATATGGCCGGCCCACGCACTATATACGGCCATGTCAAGGACATGTTTTGGGGTCTTAAGAGACTTAACTCTTTTTGTAAAGTTTGAATCCATTAAAACCGAAATCTCTATGTATTGTCTCTTGTATTCTAGTGTTGAAATAAGAGGTTCATTTGTTTTATCCCACAACAAAAGTCGTGTAACTCCAAGGAATTGAAATAAGGGTCGATGTACTGTTTTTGGAAAGTGCCCGCACGATTCAAATCAATTATCCAAATCTTGCTCGAAGATGGATCATCACACACCCCGATTTCTAACAAATATATATGTCAATTATGAAAACTAGTTGATTTCCGGACGATTTTGGTTAAATAATTGGATGAAAAATCATTACTTGACTAAATAGCATTAGTATTTGTATGTAGAGGAGAGTTTTCATACATTTATCTCTTAAAGTAAGAAGTAAGAAACATTATGAGCCCTTGGATCAAGGGAAGGAAGGGGTGAGATTAAAAGTGATGCAATGACATTTTTCGTAAATACTGCGAACTTTTTTTCCCGGTATTTTTTTTTCCTGATCGGTTTATATTGTTATCTTTACGTTCACATATAAACACTAGAGTTCATTTAATTGTACAAGGTTCATATATTAATACTAGATGTTCATACCGTTTGTACGGATTATCATGTACATGACTTTTCCAACCCGATTAATTCTTCGGATCACATGCTCCAAACCCTACACTCCAAAATATAAATCTGGAATCAAAGTTCGTTTACATGGGTGTGCACTCCACACACTCCTAACCCACGTTCTAACGACTCGATAACCCGTTGGAAATGTGAGATTCCCGATAATACTAAAATGAACGTCGATTTACTAAAATCATCAACATTTTCCCTCTTCAATAAATGGAGTACATCACTACATGGATGAAAGTGGATTAAGGGAAGAAGGAACATGGAAATGCATCTATATTACCCTTGGTAATAATCTAAAAAACTCATGATGGATTTATATCCAATTTACAAGATTTGATGGGCATATATCGAAATTAACAAAATTTGAGGGATATATGATCAATTTTTCCAATCTATATATCTATCATATCTGTAATAAAAGAGACGCCTAAATCCTACATGTCGTCACTATTTGCCACATCATCAAAAAATTATAACAGTTGGTCCAATTTGATTATACATAAAACTTATTTAATTAAAAAAATTCATCCAACGTAAGTTCCACAAAATATTATAAAAATTATTATTTTTGATTGATATATTAGTTAAGACTTGAGATCATGATATTAACAAAAATAAGATAATAATCCATACAAGATAAAAATAATTATACATTCTTTTAAATTAAAAAGACGTTTATTTCGCAGGAAAAAATAATGAAAATAATTAAATTTAGCAAATTCGGCTGGTGAATTAAGCAAAAATGAACACGAGCTTAATTTATTTATAAGAATATACAAAAGCCCCAAGTTATACATTAATTTTCCAATTCAATCATCTTATACCATTTTCCAATCCAACGTATGTGCATGATTTATCATAAAATTTGGGCTATAAAAAATAGTTATTAATTTAAACTTTGAATTTATGTAATTATCAAATTCTAAGCCTAACATATTTCAAATTCTATATAAATATAAGAAATGTAAATGTGTAACTTTAGTAGTTTTGTAATATATCATAGAAATTGGATATATTTATTTGTTGGTTGCTTTCAAGTGAATGAAATGCACATAAATATAATGTTGATAAAGGATAGTGAAATGAGTTTTTGGACTTAATTGTTGAGAAGAATTGTAAAAAATAGTCTATTACATCTTGAGTTGAGTATCAATATTATCTCCTTATCTTCTTATATTAGATAAAATAAACCAAGTTCCATTATATGTATATTCTACAATTAGTGAATAGTATATTAATGAATTTATATCATTATATGATCAAAATATAATTAAATAATTATTTATATTTTCATATACGCTTTAATTGATAATTTTAATTTTCTAGATAAAGATACAATTACATAAACACAAATTATGTATCATAATTTTTTTAATATTACGAGGATCATATTTTTAATATCATAGTGCTTCATTATATTAATCAAAAGTATAATATTTTTTTTTAAAATTTTGTTTTATTCCCATTAAATTATTTAATATTATAAATATATTTTATAAACCAAATCCGTGCTTGACACTGGCACTATGATTAGTGTAAGCTAAAAAAAAAGTTAATTTAGAGTCCTTTTGAAAATTTCAACATAATATGGATCAACTTTTCTATATATCCTCAAGAAGAAACTATTTTAGCCCATATAACCTAATCTAACGAAATAATATACGAGGTCTCAAGCCAATTTGCAAATTTCATTTGCTTTTGTAACCAAAATATTCTTAACAAACCCCATGGTCGGTATAGTAGAGCATAACAAAGTCGGCAATTTGATAGATGCATATACTTTTACTTGTTTTCTTCGAGAAAAATATATATGAATACAAGTGTTCTTTGAGTTTAGATCGAAGTATGTCTTCTATGCCTTTGACTTGGACAGCATGCCTTTACGGTATATATTTATGACAAAAAAGTCATATTAAATTAAGAACTCTGTCCACAAAACCCAATTCAAGACTATTTCAAGTCTTTAGGAAAATTCAGCCAAAAAGAAAGTTTTTAGGATTGATTTTTTTTTTGTTACAAGATAAATATTAGGAAAAATAATTGTAAATTGCTCAAAGCCACCAAATATATAGATTGATGAATTAAAAGGTACAGAAGCGAAGTGCATAAATAATAAAAAAAAACATGACATTGTTTTCTTTGGGGTCGGAAAACTTGACATTTATATGGGTGTTAAGTAACGGAAAGTTAGTTGCATCTAGTAAGAAACGTGAGTGGGGGTTAGATGCACCCGTACTTGCACGTGACCGACTTCCAGCCACAAGCAGATAACATGCGACCTGCTGTCCCCAATTCTCCACCTTCATTTTCCCCATTGGATCTACAACCGCCTTTATAATTTCAGGCCTCTGTAGCATCCACACCGAAAATCAAATACGAACTGAGTTATATTAATTTAAAGATGATGGGGGACACTTTAACGTGATTCTTAAATGATCTACATATATATAAATCCACATCTTTAAATATTGTTAGTGGTTTTAGTATAATTAGCCATTTAATATACTGGGAGTTCATTCAAGATTTATAGGGTTTGGTTAGTTCAATGCAGGTTTAATCAATCTCACTTTTTACGGAATAGGACGGCAGTCTCGTTAAAATTCGCTAAGTTAGGGATATGCAAGGTCTAAGCAATAGTACGTGCGTTTTGCTGCAGGAAATGTGCAATGCTCTCTGTAAATGTTGTACTCCATGCTCGATGCATTGCACAATTCATGCGGTTTTGACACATATCACCGTGCGTTTCGGTTTTGACGTGGTTTCATTTGATTTCGGCCGCCCTAATCGACATGTAACCAATATGGCCGGCCCACACACTATATAAGGCCATGTCAAGGACATGTTTTGGGGTCTTAAGAGACTTAACTCTTTGTGTAAAGTTTGAATCCATTAAAACCGAAATCTCTATGTATTGTCTCTTGTATTCTAGTGTTGAAAAAAGAGGTTCATTTGTTTTATCCCACAACAAAAGTCGTGTAACTCCAAGGAATTGAAATAAGGGTCGATGTACTGTTTTTGGAAAGTGCCCCCACGATTCAAATCAATTATCCAAATCTTGCTCGAAGATGGATCATCACACACCCCGATTTCTAACAAATATATATGTCAATTATGAAAACTAGTTGATTTCCGGACGATTTTGGTTAAATAATTGGATGAAAAATCATTACTTGACTAAATAGCATTAGTATTTGTATGTAGAGGAGAGTTTTCATACATTTGCCTCTTAAAGTAAGTAAGAAACATTATGAGCCCTTGGATAAAGGGAAGGAAGGGGTGAGATTAAAAGTGACATAATGACATTTTCGTAAATACCGCGAACTTTTTTCCCGGTATTTTTTTTCCTGATCGGTTTATATTGTTATCTTTACGTTCACATATAAACACTAGAGTTCATTTAATTGTACAAGGTTTATATATTAATACTAGATGTTCATACCGTTTGTACTGATTAACATGTACATGACTTTTCCAACCCGATTAATTCTTCGGATCACATGCTCCAAACTCTACACTCCAAAATATAAATCCGGAATCAAAGTTCGTTTACATGGGTGTGCACTCCACACACTCCTAACCCATGTTCTAACGACTCGATATCCCGTTGGAAATGTAAGAGTCCCAATAATACTAAAACGAACGTCGATTTACTAAAATCATCAACATTTTCCCTCTTCAATAAATGGAGTACATCACTACATGGATGAAGGTGGATTAAGGGAAGAAGGAAGATGGAAATGCATCGATATTACCCTTGGTAATAATCTAAATAACTCATGATGGATTTATATCCAATTTACAAGATTTGATGGGCATATATCGAAATTAACAAAATTTGAGGGATATATGATCAATTTTTCCAATCTATATATCTATCATATCTGTAATAAAGGAGACGCATAAATCCTACGTCTCGTCACTATTTGCCACATCATCAAAAAATTATAACAGTTGGTCCAATTTGATTATACATAAAACTTATTTAATTAAAAAAATTCATCCAACGTAAGTTCCACAAAATATTATAAAAATTATTATTTTTGATTGATTTATTAGTTAAGACTTGAGATCATGATATTAACAAAAATAAGATAAGAATCCATACAAGATAAGAATAATTATACATTCTTTTAAATTAAAAAGACGTTTATTTCACAGGAAAAAATAATGAAAATAATTAAACTTAGCAAATTCGGCTGGTGAATTAAGCAAAAATGAACACGAGCTTAATTTATTTATAAGAATATACAAAAGCCCCAAGTTATACATTAATTTTCCAATTCAATCATCTTATACCATTTTCCAATCCAACGTATGTGCATGATTTATCATAAAATTTGGGCTATAAAAAATAGTTATTAATTTAAACTTTGAATTTATGTAATTATCAAATTCTAAGCCTAACATATTTCAAATTCTATATAAATATAAGAAATGTAAATGTGTAACTTTAGTAGTTTTGTAATATATCATAGAAATTGGATATATTTATTTGTTGGTTGCTTTCAAGTGAATGAAATGCACATAAACATAATGAACCAATATTATCTCCTTATCTTCTTATATCCTCAAGAAGAAACTATTTTAGCCCATATAACCTAATCTAACGAAATAATATACGAGGTCTCAAGCCAATTTGCAAATTTCATTTGCTTTTGTAACCAAAATATTCTTAACAAACCCCATGGTCGGTATAGTAGAGCATAACAAAGTCGGCAATTTGATAGATGCATATACTTTTACTTGTTTTCTCCGAGAGAAATATATATGAATACAAGTGTTCTTTGAGTTTAGATCGAAGTACGTCTTCTATGCCTTTGACTTGGACAGCATGCCTTTACGGTATATATTTATGACAAAAAAGTCATATTAAATTAAGAACTCTGTCCACAAAACCCAATTCAAGACTATTTCAAGTCTTTAGGAAAATTCAGCCAAAAAGAAAGTGTTTAGGATTGATTTTTTTTTTTGTTACAAGATAAATATTAGGAAAAATAATTGTAAATTGCTCAAAGCCACCAAATATATAGATTGATGAATTAAAAGGTACAGAAGCGAAGTGCATAAATAATAAAAAAAAAACATGACATTTATATGGGTGTTAAGTAACGGAAAGTTAGTTGCATCTAGTAAGAAACGTGAGTGGGGGTTAGATGCACCCGTACTTGCACGTGACCGACTTCCAGCCACAAGCAGATAACATGCGACCTGCTGTCCCCAATTCTCCACCTTCATTTTCCCCATTGGATCTACAACCGCCTTTATAATTTCAGGCCTCTGTAGCATCCACACCGAAAATCAAATACGAACTGAGTTATATTAATTTAAAGATGATGGGGGACACTTTAACGTGATTCTTAAATGATCTACATATATATAAATCCACATCTTTAAATATTGTTAGTGGTTTTAGTATAATTAGCCATTTAATATACTGGGAGTTCATTCAAGATTTATAGGGTTTGGTTAATTCAATGCAGGTTTAATCAATCTCACTTTTTACGGAATAGGACGGCGGTCTCGTTAAAATTCGCTAAGTTAGGGATATGCAAGGTCTAAGCAATAGTACGTGCGTTTTGCTGCACGAAACGTGCAATGCTCTCTGTAAATGTTGTACTCCATGCTCGATGTATTGCACAATTCATGCGGTTTTGACACATATCACCGTGCGTTTCGGTTTTGACGTGGTTTCATTTGATTTCGGCCGCCCTAATCGACATGTAACCAATATGGCCGGCCCACACACTATATAAGGCCATGTCAAGGACATGTTTTGGGGTCTTAAGAGACTTAACTCTTTGTGTAAAGTTTGAATCCATTAAAACCGAAATCTCTATGTATTGTCTCTTGTATTATAGTGTTGAAAAAAGAGGTTCATTTGTTTTATCCCACAACAAAAGTCGTGTAACTCCAAGGAATTGAAATAAGGGTCGATGTACTGTTTTTGGAAAGTGCCCCCACGATTCAAATCAATTATCCAAATCTTGCTCGAAGATGGATCATCACACACCCCGATTTCTAACAAATATATATGTCAATTATGAAAACTAGTTGATTTCCGGACGATTTTGGTTAAATAATTGGATGAAAAATCATTACTTGACTAAATAGCATTAGTATTTGTATGTAGAGGAGAGTTTTCATACATTTATCTCTTAAAGTAAGTAAGAAACATAAGAATCCATACAAGATAAGAATAATTATACATTCTTTTAAATTAAAAAGACGTTTATTTCGCAGGAAAAAATAATGAAAATAATTAAATTGAGCAAATTCGGCTGGTGAATTAAGCAAAAATGAACACGAGCTTAATTTATTTATAAGAATATACAAAAGCCCCAAGTTATACATTAATTTTCCAATTCAATCATCTTATACCATTTTCCAATCCAACGTATGTGCATGATTTATCATAAAATTTGGGCTATAAAAAATAGTTATTAATTTAAACTTTGAATTTATGTAATTATCAAATTCTAAGCCTAACATATTTCAAATTCTATATAAATATAAGAAATGTAAATGTGTAACTTTAGTAGTTTTGTAATATATCATAGAAATTGGATATATTTATTTGTTGGTTGCTTTCAAGTGAATGAAATGCACATAAACATAATGTTGATAAAGGATAGTGAAATGAGTTTTTGGACTTAATTGTTGAGAAGAATTGTAAAAAATAGTCTATTACATCTTGAGTTGAGTATCAATATTATCTCCTTATCTTCTTATATTAGATAAAATAAACCAAGTTCCATTATATGTATATTCTACAATTAGTGAATAGTATATTAATGAATTTATATCATTATATGATCAAAATATAATTAAATAATTATTTATATTTTCATATACGTTTTAATTGATAATTTTAATTTTCTAGATAAAGATACAATTACATAAACACAAATTATGTATCATATTTTTTTTTAATATTACGAGGATCATATTTTTAATATCATAGTGCTTCATTATATTAATCAAAAGTATAATATTTTTTTTAAATTTTGTTTTATTCTCATTAAATTATTTAATATTATAAATATATTTTATAAACCAAATCCGTGCTTGACACTGGCACTATGCTTAGTGTAAGCTAAAAAAAAGTTAATTTAGAGTCCTTTTGAAAATTTCAACATAATATGGATCAACTTTTCTATATATCCTCAAGAAGAAACTATTTTAGCCCATATAACCTAATCTAACGAAATAATATACGAGGTCTCAAGCCAATTTGCAAATTTCATTTGCTTTTGTAACCAAAATATTCTTAACAAACCCCATGGTCGGTATAGTAGAGCATAACAAAGTCGGCAATTTGATAGATGCATATACTTTTACTTGTTTCCTTCGGAAGAAATATATATGAATACAAGTGTTTTTTGAGTCTAGATCGAAGTACGTCTTCTCTGTCTTTGACTTGGACAACATACATTTACCGTACATGTTTATGGCAAAAAAATCATACTAAATTAAGAACTCTGTCCACAAAACCCAATTCAAGACTATTTCAAGTCTTTAGGAAAATTCAGCCAAAAAGAAAGTGTTTAGGATTGAATTTTTTTTGTTACAAGATAAATATTAGGAAAAATAATTGTAAATTGCTCAAAGCCACCAAATATATAGATTGATGAATTAAAAGGTACAGGAGCGAAGTGCATAAATAATAAAAAAAAACATGACATTGTTTTCTTTGGGGTCGGAAAACTTGACATTTATATGGGTGTTAAGTAACGGAAAGTTAAGTGAGGTCTTACCTTCATTAATTTGGGAGTAAGTGAGTGTGTGTTAGTTGCATCTAGTAAGAAACGTGAGTGGGGGTTAGATGCACCCGTACTTGCACGTGACCGACTTCCAGCCACAAGCAGATAACATGCGACCTGCTGTCCCCAATTCTCCACCTTCATTTTCCCCATTAGATCAACAACCGCCTTTATAATTTCAGGCCTCTGTAGCATCCACACCGAAAATCAAATACGAACTGAGTTATATTAATTTAAAGATGATGGGGGACACTGTAACGTGATTCTTAAATGATCTACATATATATAAATCCACATCTTTAAATATTGTTAGTGGTTTTAGTATACATAGCCATTTAATATACTGGGAGTTCATTCAAGATTTATAGGGTTTGGTTAGTTCAATGCAGGTTTAAGGGTGCTATCAATCTCACTTTTTACGAAATAGTACGGCGGTCTCGCTAAAATTCGCTAAGTTAGGGATATGCAAGGTATAAGCAATAGTGCGTGCGTTTGGCTGCACGGAACGTGCAATGCTCTCTGTAAATGTTGTACTCCATGCTCGATGCATTGCACAATTCATGCGGTTTTGACACATATCACCGTGCGTTTCGATTTTGACGTGGTTTCATTTAATTTCGGCCGCCCTAATCAACATGTAACCGATATGGCCGGCCCACACACTATATAAGGCCATGTCAAGGACATGTTTTGGGGTCTTAAGAGACTTAACTCTTTTTGTAAAGTTTGAATCCATTAAAACCGAAATCTCTATGTGTTGTCTCTTGTATTCTAGTGTTGAAACAAGAGGTTCATTTGTTTTATCCCACAACAAAAGTCGTGTAACTCCAAGGAATTGAAATAAGGGTCGATGTACTGTTTTTGGAAAGTGCCCGCACGATTCAAATCAATTATCCAAATCTTGATCGAAGATGGATCATCACACACCCCGATTTCTAACAAATATATATGTCAATTATGAAAACTAGTTGATTTCCGGACGATTTTGGTTAAATAATTGGATGAAAAATCATTACTTGACTAAATAGCATTACTATTTGTATGTAGAGGAGAGTTTTCATACATTTGCCTCTTAAAGTAAGAAGTAAAAAACATTATGAGCCCTTGGATCAAGGGAAGGAAGGGGTGAGATTAAAAGTGACACAATGACATTTTCGTAAATACCGCAAACTTTTTTTCCCGATATTTTTTTTCCTGATCGGTTTATATTGTTATCTTTACGTTCACATATAAACACTAGAGTTCATTTAATTGTACAAGGTTCATATATTAATACTAGATGTTCATACTGTTTGTACTGAAAGTTTACAAACTAAAGTGAACTAGAGATGTACAAATACACTTTATACTAGAGATTTATTGAGTATATCAAGTGTGAACTTCTATTGTATTAGATGTGAACCTTCAGCATAGTGTATAGTTATTAACCCATCACCATTTACGTTTTTTTTTTTTTACTTTGTCTCATGGGGTTCATATGTAACATGCACATGTTCATATATTAGTACTGTAAAGTTCATGTGTAACATACACATGTTCATGTTTGAAATTATTTTTACTTGGTCTTTAAGGTTCATATGTAACTTGCACACGTTTATATATTTGTTCTGTAAGGTTCATATTTTAACATGCACATGTTTGTCTATTTGAAATTCTTTTTACTTGGTCATTGTGTGTTGATGTTCATATATGATAACATCATGGTTCATATGTAACATGCTAATGTTCACATATTAATTCTCTGAGGTTCATAAACTAGTAGTGCATATGTTGTGTGTTGATGTTCATATATTGTCACTTAATGTTCATATATGATAATGTCTACTTATTCCCAAATTTAATTTAAAACAATTTGAAAATATTTTTGGTTCACGAAATTAAGAAAAAAGTGATTTTTTTTTTGCAAAATGAGTGTTGTTGGGGGAGTTGCACCGAAGACTTCATGGTCCCCCCCCCACTCCACTACCAGCTGGGTCATGATGCTTGTTGTGCTCTATTAAGGAAAACAAATTAAAATAACATATCGCTTCCTCCTCTGATGACACGCACCGACGCACGCGAGATCAACAGTTCAGATCTGTTCGCACTTTGCACGCCCGCCTTCGTACCTATTCCCCCTTCTTTGTATGTAATTGTATATTATTATATATTTTCCTTTTTAAATTTTGGTGACGTGTTATACATAAAGATTAAGATAGGAAAAATTAAGGCAAGAAAAATTCAAAATTCTTGCACAACCGAGTTTAAAGTTTTTAGACTATGCGAGTAAACTTCTCCAAGAGTTAAGATCTTTGTTCTTTCCCCAATTTGCTTGAGTGTTTGCTTTTATGGCAAAGATGATCTGATTTGCACATTTTGTGGTTGTGCCACTTTTGTTTTGGATGATAAGTGTAAAACTTTTCAAATAAAATGGATTGTAGTGGTGATGCAAGAGGATCGATATGAGCTTATAACAAAACTATAGGGAGAAATTTCAGAAAATAGTTTTCTAACATCTAACTTAGGATCTCATGCATAAACTTGATATGAATCACATATGAAAGAGTAACATACCTTTGATGCAAAACTTGTTTCCGGGATCACCCTGGAGAATAGAGTCTCAAGTGTGACTCCTCTACTTGGTCCACACGAGTACGGTACTTGATGAGGCTAAAGTCGTAATGCCTATCAAAGTAAACCTCAAAAACCTAACTAATGTAGTAGGGTAAATAAGGATCGATCCCACAGGGAGGTAAGCAATCTTCCTAAGTGCAAAGGTTGTATGCCAATAGTAACAAAAGGGGGGTTTTGGTTTGTAATCAAGTAACAAAGTAAATCAAAGCAAATGATTTAATCAATGGGCGAAAAGTAACTTAGCCAGACAAATATCCACACTTCAGTTTGATTGGTTGATCCTAGATTATCTCTAATTCCTACCAATGAATATTCCTGTCCCGATCTTATGTATATAGACAGATCAACTAGCCCTGAAAATACTTACCATTAAACAATCAAGAAACTATCAAGATTCAATCTAAATGCAGCAGTAAGCATAGGAATTATTAACCAGGATACATGCAATACTTAACAACCCGTCAGTACTCGACATGTAATCAATTCTCTTCACAATAAACATTCACAACCAGAAAGTGTAAATTGCGGTTGCTATACAAGATAAGGGATTTCAACCAAAAATATCCAAACCCTAGCAATAGACAATTACTAATATCAACTAGATGATCAGACTAGTCAAATCAGCAAGAATCATGGGATGAAGCTCAAAGAGAATCAATATAATCAAAGGAAAGGAAATAGAGTTATAATCTCACAACCAAATACAAACGAAGGCTTCAATCGTCGGACTAAGCAAAGGTTGTTTAGTTCTTCATAGTCTTCAAAGCATAAAAACTCTAAGGGAAAAACTGAACGATAATGTTGTCAACTTGAATTATGAAAAGGCTGCTACTCATGAAGGATATAACCCTAGCAAAACCTAATCTAAAAAGATAAGAAATTATAATAACCAAAAAGGAAATTAAACGAATTAAAAGAAAATAAAAGAAATGAAATAAAATAAACAAAACTTTGACGAAAATCTCTCGGCGCCCGCGTTTGTGAATAGTAACCGCGACCGCAGAAAGGATTCCGTGCCCGCGAAAAAGTCTCTGTGGTCTTCGCTGCTTCTGTGTTTCCGCGACCGCGACATCTCCTTTTGCGCCCGCAAAAATGCTCCTGTAGCGTCTTCTCTTCTCGCTTGTGGTCTTCTCTTCTGGCTTCGTCTTCAACTCCTTAAGTCTTCATTAAAGCACTCAAAACCACCAAATCAACACTTCTTCTCCAAAACTCCATTCTCCTATATTGTGCCCTAAACACACATAAATGGCACCCCAAATACTAGTAACAACTCCTAGTTACGCACTACAAAGTAGAGCGGATCAGTACTAGATCGCCTTGCCTTCGTTTGCTAGAACGAACGAACGAGAACAACAAAAACACCACCAAATAT
Source organism: Rheum nobile (assembly GCA_027886185.1). Taxonomy (NCBI): domain Eukaryota; kingdom Viridiplantae; phylum Streptophyta; class Magnoliopsida; order Caryophyllales; family Polygonaceae; genus Rheum; species Rheum nobile. Next base: position 578,689 of record WOAB01000169.1, on the reverse strand, counting down.
GATGTACGGCCGTGAGTCAATATAATGGCTCTGGTTGTTCACCTTCAAAAGCCACCAAATAGTGCTTTTTCAATTAACACACATGACCGAAATTCCCTAGTCCCACAATGGGCCTCGAGTTGCTTTGATCTAGCCCAATTACTCTATTATGGGTGACCTTATAGGACCCGAATAAAATAGCAATGGGCCAAATCTAATTTATTCCATAAGTCATAGTTGGCTTCTAGCAAAGCACTAAAACTATCTAAATATCCGAATTATTAATCTCCATTATAATCCTATTCTATTATTAGTAATTGCCATCTTGATTAAAGGACACATATTTCTTCAATCTTCTACTTGTCCTTAAACAAGTATGCAATATCAATTCCTTAATTTGTCACTTAGTGTCTAATTTGATGATATGATAACATCTTATGTAGAGCTGTCAAAATTTAACCCGACCCGCGTTTTTTGGGTTGAGACCCGACCCCAAAAGTATTGGGTCAAAAGTGACCCGACCCGTTCGACCCGAAAATTTCTGGGTTGGGTCATTGACTCGTTGGGTCAATACAAATGTGTTTATATTTTATATATAAAATATTATAATATATTTTATTACTAAAATATTATATAATAATAATTTTTTATTTATTATGTTTTGTTTTAATTAAAATATTATTTTAATATTCATTTTAGAAAATTTTGACAAGGTGCTCTCGACCCGCTTGGTCGACCCGAACCCGTGCCTGACCCGTAACGACTGACCCACAATCGACCCACAAATTTTGACATGCAATTGACCCGACCCATAAATGACCCGACCCGTTACGCTTAAACCCGAACCCGACCTGTTTGACCCGTTTGACACCTCTAATCTTATGTAATCCATATCAATATTCAAACGGTTTCTCGAATTCCGAGCTTTAACTGTCAAAACAAATGATTACTATTAGTCCATTTGATCACGGCCATGCATTTTCAGTTCTTACTCTTCAAGTAGCCAAGACACCATTCCTATCCACATATATACCGATATATAAATAGGAGGACTTCTCCAATCTTGTGTGACTATAGCTCCCACTCAATTTTCAGCAATCCCGATCATTGTCGTTATAGTAGCCTTTTACGCAACGGTGTTTGACAATGTCAAAGACTACCAATCACTAAGCAAGAGGTATATCGCACTCATGTATGAGGAATCTACTGATCATAGTTTAACTTAAAATTCTACAACTCATTTGAAGAATCTTATGGTAGGTCTGCCTAACACGTCCACTATACATGTCAATGTAATTGATTAGATATCTCCATGTCCTGTATTGAGTCATTTATGTCCAATTTAATGACTTAGACTATGAACAACTTATAATTCATAATATCAGTTCACTTAGTAGGGTTTCATCCACCATAACTTTTATGATGATCCTATTTGATGATTATAAATTATTAGGACATTTTATTTTAATTTTAAACCATAATTAAATAATAATGAAACGTTATTTCAAAAACAAACATGATGCAATGTTTTCACAATCATGAAATGAACATCCATAATCTCAAAACAATACAATCTCAAATCCATTCTCCAATGTGCTTGAGTCCCTTAGCCCTAGTGACTGTCACACTTGGGCTTAAGTATAGGTTTAGTTAACGGATCTGCAATGTTGTCATTCGTATGTATTTTGCAAAACTTCACATCTCCTTAACGACTAACTCATCATCTCCTCCCTACATCAAGAGATCATCTTTAGTGCTTCTTAAGTACATTAGGATGTTCTTAGCTGTATTCCAATGTGCTTCACATGGACTCGAATGGTATCTGCTGCACATGCTCAAAGCAAATGCAACATCCGAGCGAGTACAAACCATGACATACATGATGGATCCTACTGCTGATGCATATGAAATCCTACTCATTCTCTCTAGCTCAGTAGGTGTCATAGGGCACTGCTTCTTGCTGAGATGTAAGCCATGCTGCATAGGCAAGAATCCCTTCTTGGAATTCTTCATATTGAACCTATCAAGAACCTTATCCACATAAGTTCCTTGACTTAGTCCAATAAGTCTCTTAGACCTATCTCTATAGATCTTAAGCTTGCATACTTTCTTAGGATTATGTCAATCCTGAAAACCCTCAGGCTGTGTCATGTACACATCCTCTTCTAAATACCCGTTTAGAAAAGCGATACTGACATCCATTTACCAGATCTCATAATCATAATGAGCTGCAATTGCTAGGAGTATCCGAATGGATCTGATCATGACGACTGAAGAGAAGGTTTCATCATAGTCAATACCATGAATCTGTTTAAAGCCTTTTGCAACCAGTCTCGCTTTGAAAACTATTACATTTCCATCCTTGTCTGTTTTGAGTTTGTAAACCCATTTGCACCCTATGGGTACTACCCCATCTGGCAAATCTATCAAGTCCCATACTTGATTCTCAGACATGGAATCCATTTCAGACTTCATGGCAGTACGCTATTTCTCGGAGTCTGGACTCACCACAACTTGCTTGTATGTAGTAGGCTCATCGCTTTCTAAAAGCAGGATGTCCAAACTCGCAGTCAATATGAAATCAACATATCTCTTTGGTTGCGTTCTGGTCCTATATGGTCTACGTGTGGGCTGAACAACAGGAGGATCCGCCACAACATTTTGTGGGACCTCATTGGAATCAAATTCAGGAGAAACCATAGGAATGAGGTCTTGCGACTCCACTACCTCTGGTGTATGAGTTCCCTCTCCTTGCAGGATTAGGTCCCCAAATATCGTCGTATCTGACATAGAGTAATCCATGCCATCTTGTTGCTCAGTTTGTTGCTCTTCTCGAATGTATTCGAGATCAACATCTCTCCCACTTGACTTTTTGGAAACAAATTCATTTTCCATAAAGACACTATCCCTAACAACAAACACTTTGTGCTCACTGAGATTGTAGAAGTAGTATCCTTTAGTTTCATTAGGATACCCTACAAAGAAGAACTTATCTGATTTGGGTGCAAGCTTATCAGCTAGTAAACATTTTACATAAACTCAAATTGATTCTACGTTTTTTATGTACATATATATATATGTGAATCTCCCACTTGACTTTTTGAAAACAAATTCTTTTTAATTTCATAAAGACACTATCCCTAGCAACAAACGCTTTGTGCTCACTGGGATTGTAGAAGTAGTATCCTTTAGTTTCCTTAGGATATCCTACAAAGAAGCACTTATCTGATTTGGGTGTAAGCTTATCAGATAGTAAAAACGTTTTACATAAGCTTCACAACCCCAGATCTTTTAGAAAATACAAACTTGGAACTCTTCCAGTCCATAACTGTAACACCCCCAATTTACACCGGAGATATTACATGCCAGTGACCTCACACTTTACCGTCCAAAGTCATCCCATGCTTTTCCAGAACATACATGCTTAAATACATACACAATTACATATTAATTGAAAGATTAAACAACGGAAGACTTTAATTAGCCAACTTATAACATGGCTTAAATTATGAAGATACATCAAGGTAACACTTAACAAACTTAAAACACTTAACAACTTAAATACTGACTTTAAATCTTCGTCTACAAGCTTCTTATCCTTCAATAGGTTACTTAAACTCCGGGAATCAACTCCTGATGTGCCGAATCGAACGGATGACACCAGCCCACATGCAGAGAACAAAGTTCGTGCGTTAGTCTACTGAATAGACTAGCAAGGGTACAAAGCAGAGTGGTTTGAGTGATCGTGACCGTTTACTATCATTGTCCCTTGAATAAAAACCAAAGGAACGATATATAACCCAGCACTTTCACGGAATGATTTAACAAATAGATATGCACTGAAGAGAAGACTCCAACTGAAATGAGCCTTATAGGAAATTATGACAACTGCTAGGGAACATTAAAGTTACACACACAAATGATTTAAAAGTTGACAGAGATGCTTCAGTTCACAACCAACCTCATCGCATACAGCGAATCCAGATTGAAAAGAGAACGTACTATGATCAAAGTCGAGATGAGTTTTCCTAGCTGCACTATAACTTAGCTGCACTACTCGCCGAAGGTTTATTAATCATGTGCACTCGGGCACATATCTTAATTAATTACCAAACACACTTTACTGAAATACGTTAATGTTATTAAGAGCGGCACAAAGCTTAAATCTCAGGGTGACAATCATGTCGACCCAAATTAACACAACACACAAACACACACACGAGACTTAACATTATTCCGAGAACAACGGAGTTATTATTACACAGGTTGATCTTACGTTCACCCAGATTGCACTGCCACAATGCTTACACTTTAATTTACAGGGTGACAGTACGTCTACCCTAATTGCACTAGCTAAGTGCTTAATACACAGGACTGCAATTATGTTCATCCAATGGCGCTTGCAAGGCGCTTAAAACACTTCAGATCCTTAACGGTGGATAAGAAGCATAGGTCATGACCCTTAAATTATTATCCGGAAATTAACTCGAGGAGTATTACGATTTAAAGAAACGACAAATCCTTACTTGGATTAGCGTTCCTACGAACATTAAGTTATAAAGAAACGACTAATCCTTACTTGAATTAGCGTTCCTACGAACACTCGTGTTAACTAAACAGTCTAACACAACAATTATTCATATTAAAGTCATCCAGGCAATCAACTTATCATAACATTACTTTATATCTCTTTATATCTGGAGGCCTTGTTATGTGAATGTTAGGAATTATGGTTAGAAAATTTAGAGCTATAAATACAATTTATCCATTCAAATTTGAAGTGTGATCGATCTCATGCATGTTATATGATTTTAGAGGTCAATATGACATTTTCTTACAATTAGGCGTAGTTTCTATGACGTGCCACTGCTATTAAGTAGTACGTAGTTTAATTAGCTAGTACTAATAATTATGAAAGTTTAGAGCTATGAATACAATCTATCCATTAAAACGTAGGTTCTGATTTATTATGCTTAATTAATGGTCACCTAACTGGGTTCAAATCATCTGTCCCCAAAATTATCCCATACCACTGTCCCACTTTTTTTATTGGTACACATGGCACACATTTTTATATATCTATATTTAAATTTGGGAAATTAAGTAATACAACCTATCATAACATTACTTTATTCACGTTTATTTATGAAATTAGTTCCCAAACAAAACAATAGTTCACTCCAATTTAATTAACAATTAAATAATTGATAATTAATGAAACATGGAATGATTAAGCAAGAGCGAACCGCCACTTGCCTTAATCCACAGAGTTGGAACAAGCCTAACGACGACGGAATTCCGGGCTCGACACGGGTATAGCTCCGACAGCACAACAACCTCTGAGTCGACCCGCAAGAGAAACCCTAAGTTAGATCCGACATAAACACAGTACGAATCTAAAAACGACGAAAGAAATCGAAATAAACAACGCCTCGACGACGACCACCAAAGCCAAAAGCCAAAGAGGCATTCTGGGCTCTGGCGGCGGTCGCCGTTCTTGGCGGCGGTCGCCGCAGTTCATCACGGCGGGCGCCGTGAAGAACACGGTGGTCGCCGTGAAGAACTCCGACGACAGCAACGGCGAGAAAACTCTCCCAAAACACGAGCGACTCGGCCTCCTTCGACTTGATTTGGTTTCTAACCACCAAGGGCTACCAAAAGCTTCACAAAAGGCACACTGGAACACCACCAAACGACACCGGCGAAAGCTCTAGAATCCGGCGAGGCACAATTTCGGGAGAGTTTGGGCTATGGAATGAGCTCCAATCCGACCTCCAAGCCTCTCCTTAAATAGCCAAGCAAAGGAGACACCATGATGGCCCTAGGATGAGACGCCACATGCCTACTTCGGCGCTGCCAGAGCCTCGCCGATGACCTTCGGGCAAGGTCCTCCGGACAACGACGGCGGGCGCCGCGGAGAGCAAGGGTCGCCGCCTCACAAATTGCCTACGGCGGGCGAATTACGGCGGGCGCAGTACTTCACGGTGGTCGCCGCCACTAGGCCTGGCGCCCAGCTAGGAAGACGACCACGCCAGTCCTCGAGCCTGGCGACGGCGGTCGCCGCCTCTGTTGCTTCGTCCGATCTTGACTTTTGGGACGACTCGGCTTAACTCGGGATAAAAATAATCGTACACGAACGAGTACTAAAATCCAAAGTACACCGTCTGTATTTTATTTCACTGAGAAAAATATTACAGAGATAGAGCACATTACAGAATGTCTCAAACTATCTGAATTAAATCCGACGTACATAACGGGTACTTGGGAAAATTCTCAAAATTCCCAAAATAACCTTACAGAATTACGGGGTATCACATCACCTCCCCCTTAAAAGAAGTTTCGACCCCGAAACTTGCATTAAGCCAATGAGGATCCTGCCTCAACACGAACCTTACTACCTGGATTCAATATCCTTAATCACTCCATCCTTGAAATGGATCACATGAGATATTACTCTTAATTTCTTAGGACATCATACTGAAAATGATTCATCCGCCTCAATGCTTATGGCACAAACTCACGCATGAGAGATAGCTCCTAATCTCTCCGAACAAAACTCTACAAGTTCATCCTTTATCCTTAAGAAACCTCTGAAGAACTCCGTGTATGAGATAATGCTTACTACTTTACTCCTTAGATGTATATAGACAATCCTTCTTACTGAACCTATAATACATCGGGATCATCAACATATCCCATCCTTAGACTACAACCGTTTCTCTTAACACAATAACTCCACAACTTAATCTTCCTAAAAGAGTTGCACCCAACCTTATAGATGACATACTCTATGTATGAAGAAGAATCTTAGGAATGGATTTAGATTTAAACAGCAGAGTCGACCCTAGGGTTAACCATGTAGGGGACAAACCTTTAAGTTGCCTACAGTACTCCACCACCATAAGTCCTACAGTCGTTATCCTTACTTGGCATAAACTGATCTCGACACTTACGGGGTTTCGTATGAACAACAAATTCGTAACGATAACACATTCAGAAATTTTCAACACAAGGAGACACTTCATTACCATTAAACATTACATTAACTGTCAAAAGTTGCACAGACAGATCACAATGCTACGGAGATTACCGACACACGTCGTTACTCCTTAATCTTAAAGAAAGACTTAACACGATTACAACTTAATGGATCAGGGTTCTTCTTCGTTGGCTTGGCTGATTACAAAGAGTCGCTGCCCTTGGCCTGAAGACCCCATAGGCGCTTTGCCTTTATTACGAGCCATAGACTGCTCAGGAGCAGATGCCTCTGGCCTTGGGTTCTGTCCACCGCCAACATTTGACGCCTGATAAGACTGCATTGGTCCTTGACCCTTCAGTCTGCAGTATGCTTTTATGTGGCCTTCTCTCCCACAATTATGACATACTCTCTTGTCCTTTTGGCAATTAAAATTTTTATGCTCGACTTCACCACAATTGTGGCACTGAATTACTCCGCTGCTCCAACCTGAGCCTCTGGCAGAGTCAGACTGAGTTGTCTCGGTCTTAGCACGACCAGACTTCTCAAACTTGGTAGGCGATGCCGGTCGTTTGAATGAACCAACCTGGCGATCCTGTTGCCCACCCTTTCCCTTAACTTGCTTTTCCCGCTTAAGGGCAGACTCCTCCAATGTGACTTCTGTCTTGTAGGCTGCATCCACATATTGTTCCAACGTAGTACAACCATGACGCAACATTAGAGGCTTGATCTCTGGATTCATCCATCCATGGAAGTACCAGATGTTCTGCTCTTCAGTAGACACCTCAGGCCCAACGTATTGCAACAAGTGATTGAACTTAGCTACGAGCTCAGTCACCTTTAACCCTTCAGTCTGCGGGTATAGAAATTCCTTATGCTTCTCCTCCCTCATAGCACGAGAGAAGAAACGATCAGTCATCTTGGTTTTGAACATGCTCCAATTAAGCTCGGGATGGTCAGCCAGACCGGTGCTCTCCCACCATTCTCTAGCCACATCCTTGAGTTGAAGGGAGGCGATGTGCACTTTCTCAGCCTCAGTGCAATTAACGTTCCGGAGCAACCGTTCCATATGTGAGAACCAATAGGTCACCCTGACTGGTTCTCCAGCACCGTCATAGCTGTCGGGCCTCATTGAACTCACGACTTTTAATGCCTGACCGTAAGTCCCCCTGTTCCTGACAACATTGATCTGAGGTACTTGCTCCACTGACTCCTCAACTTCAGGAATAACCTGAGGAACTGGACCACCTTGAGCTTGTGGTGCGACTGGTCGCATAACATCTGCGATTGCTTGCATGACAATTCCCCGAATTGCCTCTACTGCTGCAGCATCAAACATCAACGGAGCGTTGGGCTGATCTTGGTCATTGCCCCTGGGATGATTACGGGCTATAGACTCCTGCTCGTCTCGAGCGGCATCTCTGGGGTCCTGATTAGTCCCCGCACCAGCTCGAGTAGCGTTCCTTGTGTTCACCATCTGCTGGTGAATCATAACGTTACCTTAGAACTTATTCCAAATTAATTATGACACTATAGTCAAATACGTTATGATACAGATTATAGAGGTCCAACTAATAACTTTATATTAGTCTGACTATCCTTCACTGATACTGCAAGAACAACCTTCTTCTGCTCACTAAAGACGGGAAACCGGGGAGAAATGTCAACCTTTAAATGACATCAATCCCAAGAAGAGACAATATTCCTAAGAAGGGATCTAAGGAATAAGTAACACTTGAAGCTTGCAGAAGTTTGAAACCACTTATTAACAACCTTAATTTCAAACTTCAGACCTTTAAACTTTAATTTACTTGCTTATAACACAACACTTTTATAACCCACTTATAAGTAGCATTTGAAATTCAAAAGCTAAATCATTTAAATTAAATCACCGAGTTACTTATAACTCTCAACATTGAAATTCTCAAAATTTCTTTAATATAAAAATAGGTTTGAAAACAGTTACAAAATTAGTTTTCGAAAATTCTCAAACCTAACAATAGGCCAAGAATTTTAAAACCATTGCTCTGATACCATGACTGTAACAGCCCCAATTTACACCGGAGATATTATATGCCAGTGACCTCAGACTTTACCGTCCAAAGTCACCCCAGGCTTTTCCAGAACATACATGCTTAAATACATACACAATTACATATTAATTGAAAGATTAAACATCGGAAGACTTTAATTAGCCAACTTATAACATGGCTTAAATTATGAAGATACATCAAGGTAACACTTAACAAACTTAAAACACTTAACAACTTAAATACTGACTTTAAATCTTCGTCTACAAGCTTCTTATCCTTCAATAGGTTACTTAAACTCCGGAAATCAACTCCTGATGTGCCGAATCAAACGGATGACACCAGCCCACATGCAGAGAACAAAGTTCGTGGGTTAGTCTACTGAATAGACTAGCAAGGGTACAAAGCAGAGTGGTTCGAGTGATCGTGACCATTTACTATCATTATCCCTTGAATAAAAATGAAAGGAACGATATATAACCCGACACTTTCACGGAATGATTTAACAAATAGATATGCACTGAAGAGAAGACTCCAACTGAAATGAGCCTTATAGGAAATTATGACAACTGCTAGGGAACATTAAAGTTACACACACAAATGATTTAAAAGTTGACTGAGATTCTTCAATTCACAACCAACCTCATCGCATACAGCGAATCCAGATTGAAAAGAGAACGGACTATGATCAAAGTCGAGACGAGTTTTCCTAGCTGCACTATAACTTAGCTGCACTACTCGCCGAAGGTTTATTAATCATGTGCACTCGGGCACATATCTTATTTAATTACCAAACACACTTTACTGAAACACGTTAATGTTATTAAGAGCGGCACAAAGCTTAAATCTCAGGGTGACAATCATGTCGACCCAAATTAACATAACACACAAACACACACACGAGACTTAACATTATTCCGAGAACAACAGAGTTATTATTACACAGGGTGATCTTACGTTCACCCAGATTGCATTGCCACAGTGCTTACACTTTAATTTACAGGGTGACAGTACGTCCACCCTAATTGCACTAGCTAAGTGCTTAATACACATGACTGCAATTATGCTCATCCAATGGCGCTTGCAAGGCGCTTAAAACACTTTAGATCCTTAACGGTGGATAAGAAGCATAGGTCATGACCCTTAAATTATTATCCGGAAATTAACCCGAGGAGTATTATAATTTAAAGAAACGACAAATCCTTACTTGGATTAGCGTTCCTACGAACATTAAGTTATAAAGAAACGACTAATCCTTACTTGGATTAGCGTTCCTACGAACACTCGTGTTAACTAAACAGTATAACACAACAATTATTCACATTAAAGCCATTCAGGCAATCAACTTAAACATAGAGATAATAGAAACAACTAATCCTTACTTGGATTAGTTTTCCTATTAACCCACATGCTATTCTAGCATTAAGATTAAATTCACAAAAATACTATCACGGTAATTATCACATATAATAGCGTTGTTCTAACAGATATACAACCTATCATAACATTACTTTATTCACGTTTATTTATAAAATTAGTTCCCAAACAAAACAACAGTTCACTCCAATTTAATTAACAATTAAATAATTGATAATTAATGAAACATGGAATGATTAAGCAAGAGCGAAACGCCACTTGCCTTAATCCGCAGAGTTGGAACAAGCCTAACGACGATGGAATTCCGGGCTCGACACGGGTATAGCTCCGACAGCAAAATAACCTCCGAGTCGACCCACAAGAGAAACCACAAGTTAGATCCGACATAAACACAGTACGAATCTAAAAACGACGAAAGAAATCGAAAGAAACAACGCCTCGACGACGACCACCAAAGCCAAAAGCCAAAGACGCATTCTGGGCTCTGGCGACGGTCGCCGTTCTTGGCGGCGGTCACCGCAGTTCATCACGGCGGGCGCCATGAAGAACACGGCGGTCGCCGTGAAGAACACGGCGGTCGCCGTGAAGAACTCCGACGATAGAAACGGCGAGAAAACTCACCCAAAACACGAGCGACTCGGCCTCCTTCGACTTGCTTTGGTTTCTAACCACCAAGGGCTACCAAAAGCTTCACAAAAGGCACACTGGAACACCACCAAACGACACCGGCAAAAGCTCCAGAATCTGGCGAGGCAAGAACTCCGGCGAGGCACAATTTCGAGAGAGTTTGGGCTATGGAATGAGCTCCAATCCGACCTCCAAGCCTCTCCTTAAATAGCCAAGCAAAGGAGACACCATGATGGCCCTAGGACGAGACGCCACAGGCCTACTTCGGCGCTGCCAGAGCCTCGCCGACGACCTTCGGGCAAGGACCTCCGGACAACGACGGCGGGCGCCGCGGAGAGCAAGGGTCGCCGCCTCACAAATTGCCTACGGCGGGCGAATTACGGCGGGCGCCGTACTTCATGGAGGTCACCACCACTAGGCCTGGAGCCCAGCTAGAAAGACGACCACGCCAGTCCTGGAGCCTGGAGACGGCGGTCGCCGCCTTAACTACGGCGGTCGCCGCCTTAACTGCGGCGGTTGCCGCCTCTGTTGCTTCATCCGATCTTGACTTTTGGGATGACTCGGCTTAACTCGGGATAAAAATAATCGTACACGAACGAGTATTAAAATCCAAAGTACGCCGTCTGTATTTTATTTCACTGAGAAAAATATTACAGAGATAGAGCACATTACAGAATGTCTCAAACTATCTGAATTAAATCCGACGTACATAACGGGTACTCGGGAAAATTCTCAAAATTCCCAAAATAACCTTATAGAATTACGGGGTATCACAATCACTCATATGGTGTCTTATCTATAGCTTTGGACGGACTCCTGTTTAGTGTGAACACTGCAGTTATGAGAGCATATCCCCAGAAAGATATTGGAAGATCAACAAAACTTATCATAGATCGAACCATGTTCAACAAGGTTCTATTCCTCCTTCAGACACACCATTCAATTGTGGTGTTCCAGGTGGAGTTAGTTGTGAGACAATCCCACAACTTCTTAGATGATGATCAAATGCTTGACTCAAATATTCACCACCACGATCAGATCGTAGTGCTTTAATTTTCTTTGCTAAATTGATTTACAACTTCATTCTGAAACTCTTTGAACTTTTCCAAAGATTTAGACTTATGCTTCATCTTTCACTCACTCCAGTAAAAGGTGACCTTGTCATCTTTCCCATTAGGCAAGATTCACATGTTTCAAATGATTCACAATCAAATGAGGTTAGAAGTCAATCCTTTTGGAGCTTCTTCATGCGATTTAAGCTAATGTGACCTAATCGACAATGCCATTAATAGGTGGTGTTAGAATCATTTGATTTTTGCTTTTTGTTGTTTATGTTATATATTCTGGATCCTTGTTCCAGCACATAGAGTCCATTACTCAGTAGTGCATCGACATAAATGACGTTATCCTTGTAAATAGAAAAACACTGATTTTTTAGTCTAAAATCATAGCCTTCATTATCCAAAACACAAGTTGCAATAAGGTTTCTAGTAATAGAAGGGACAAAATAACAATTATTAAGTTCCAATACTGAACCAGAAGGTAAAGGTAAACTATAATCTCCAATGGCAAGTGCAACAACCCTTGCTCCATTTCCAATGCGTAGGTCTACCTCTCCCTTAGCTAAGCTTCTACTTCTTCTTAGTCCCTGCACATTCAAAATAATGTGAGAACCACAACCTGAGTCTAATACCCAAGTTAAAGCTTTAGCTATTAGGACTTCTATAACATCCGTACCTGAATTGGAACTCACAATTCCATTCTTTTTATCTTCCAGATATTTTGGGCAATTCCTCTTCCAATGACCCTTGGCACGGCAGTAGAAACAATCATGGTCAGCAACTACTTTAGCTTTTTCAGAAGTCTACTTAGGTTGTGCAACTTGCTTGCCCTTCCCTTGCACGTTCTTCTTCTGTTGTCCAAGTTCCCCTTTCTTGAACCCTCATCCCTTGTTGACCATCAAGATCTATTTCTTGGTGTCAACAGAGAGATTTTGCTCAGTTGTTTTGAGCATTCCATGTAGCTCTTCAAGTGTTTTTCCAACTTCATTCATATTGAAGTTCAGCTTGAATTGAGCAAATCCATCATGCAGAGAGTGGAGTATGATGTCTGTAGCCAACTCTTGACTATAGGGGTGGCCAAGTCTTTCCATGTTCTCTAAATGTCCAATCATATTGAACACATGAGCACTAACTGGCTTGCCTCTCTCAAGTTTGCAATCAAGAATTGCCTTATGAGTCTCATATCTATCCATTCTCACTTGCTCCTGAAACATAATTTTCAGGTTGCGAATGATGGTGTAGGCATCCATCCTCTCAAACCTCTTTTGAAGGCTTGATTCCATGGAAACCAATATAACACAAGTGACAATCACTAACTTATCTCTGATCTGCTTTACCTATACTATCTCTTCTGGAGTAGACATAGCAGTCAGTGTTGGGATAGGGGTGTCAAGGACATTCTCTCTTCCTTCCGACCTGAGAACAATTCTCAGATTTCCTTCCTAATCGAGAAAGTTGTTTCCGTTCAGCTTATTCTTCTCAAGAATCGAACGTAAGTTGATGATTGTTGGGTTATCGTTTCTAGACATGATATCTATAACAGAATTAACATGCAAAATGTAAATCATGCTTGTCATGCAAGAGGATAAAAAATTCAAACATGCTTTAAACATAAATAAGCTAATGCCATTTTATCCATTAAAAATTTCCCTTTGAATAAAATGATTCCAAGATCTTATTTCAGATAAGACTTTTGGTGTACTTTGACACTTCCCTAAATCTTATATGATCAAGCTAAGTAACATTTACTAGTTATAACATTTATAATTCTTGGTTGATAGATTACATGTTATGTCAAATATATCCCATGCCTCAAAATTCAAAACTTTATCTTTTGATCTTTTGTGGAGTATATAACCAAATGAAGGTTGTAAACCCCTTATATAGATTTATCCGTACTATCCCAAGGTCAAAGAAGGACACCTTGCTTTGGAAAAACCTATCCATCAAATTCAAAGGCCTCATAGGTTATGATTTGGAAATGCAAAATCTCAATTTTCTTTTAAGTGAACTAGGTTTATCATGCAAGTCTATTTACTAGTGAACTAAATAGCATAAATAAACAAGCAAGCATAAACTTATTGATATTTTTAGCATAACAAATGCAATAAATAAATGTGATTCTAGTATGGCCCCCAAAACCCATAAGATCTAATTTTCATATATTCTTCTTGTCTCTTGGATCTCCATCCTTGATTCTCATATGGATCTCCATCCTGGAATATTCATATGATATTCTTCTCTTGTATTATATAATGTAAATCTAATCTAATTTCTTGAAAATTAAATTACAAAAATACATAATGATACGTAGATCGTGTACAAGAAAACAATAACGATATGTAGATCATATTTTCTATCCTATCTGGGCCATACCAGTCACCGCATGTAATAATAATATCAAATTTCTAAATCATACATGCATAATAAAATATCAAATATTAAGAGACAATAATAGACTATTAATCATATTAATAGACTTTTAAGATTAAATTAATTAAATTATCCAATAAAATAATTAATCAAATCTTCTTATTATTTTAATTCAATAAAATCATATATGGAATTAATACCAATATTAATCATTACCATGTATATTTGGATAAAATATACTCTAGAGATAAGATATCTTCTTACCATATCTAATTTAGGTAGTTAGTATCTTAGGCTCACAAACCCTAACCCTTACCGCCGCACCCTGCAGCCAGCCCACCACAGTCGGCCGCACCAACAACCCCGCCACCGTGCCGCACAACCCTGCCCCGCCGGACCACCATCGCATCACCGTGAGCCATATTGGCCACCCAGCCACGGTTTGACCCCTTCTCCCACTCAAATTTTTTAACAATTACAAATTTTGATGATTTTAAGGATAATATGGTGTAATTTTCAGAATATAAATATTTTTGAAAAATTAATGTATGAACCAATTTCATACAAAATTAATCGACTTAGGACATTCAAGGCATGAAATTCTAAATTTCTAGGCTTTGAATCAATTTTCACCAACATGAAAAATCAAGTATTTTTATGTGTGATTATGATTTGTACAAAAAATCATATCTCTTGCATAATTTAAACATACAAATCGATTTTAGGGTCAAAGTTAAGCAAAAAATCAAAAAACATTTACTGGCATAATTACGGTCATGTGGCTGAAATTTTTGAGTATATTATATACATACAAGTTACAACTTTATGCATCCAATCAATTAAAATTACAACTTTAATCATACAAGTTAATCTAGACATCAATTTTACCACTAAATTGAACCAAAATAATCAAGGACATGCATCAAAATTAATAATTTAATCATGATCATATCAATTTATGCAAGAGGATCTAATACCACTGTAGGGATTTAGATGCTTTAAGCGGAATTTCAAAAAACAGTTTTCTAACCTCTAACTTAGGATCTCATGCGTAAACTTGATACAAATCACATATGAAAGAGTAACATACCTTTGATGCAAAACTTGTTTCCGGGATCACCCTGGAGAGTAGAGCCTCAAGTGTGACTTCTCTACTTGGTCCACACGAGTACGGTACTAGATCGCCTTGCCTGCGTTTGCTAGAACGAACGAACGAGAACAACAAAAACACCACCAAATATGATGTACGACCGTGAGTCAATATAATGGCTTTGGTTGTTCACCTTCAAAAGCCACCAGATAGTGCTTTTCAATCTCTTACATTAAGAGATATATTTTGCATATTATGGAAGAAATAAATATTAATATATATATATATATGTGTTATCTTATCTTATATCATATATCTCATAAGATATATCTCCTTTTAACTAGAAAGAGATATTTATGGTTGATACAATATCTTATCTTTCCTAAAGATATTATTCCTTATATCATCAAGTAAATAGATAACTCTTTATTATTACTTGATGAATAATCCACTCTTCCAAATAACACACATGATCGAAATTCCCTAGTCTCACTATGGGCCTCCGATTGCTTTGATCTTGCCCAATTACTCTATTGTGTGTGACTTTATAGGACCCAGATAAAATAGCAATGGGCCAAATCTAATTTATCCTATAAGTCATAGCTGGCTTCTAGCAAAGCACTAAGACTATCTAAATATTTGGATTATTAATCTCCATTATAATCCTATTATATTATTAGTAATTTCCATCTTGATAAAGGACACATATTCCTTTAAAAAAGAGATAGAGTTGCTACCATTCAGAGACCACAAAAGACTTGAGTGCGTATTCTGGAAGTGAGATGTGATGCCAAGCCACTAGAGAACAATGGCAAGCACATAACTTGAGAAAGGACATAAGAGCCATATGTGTACCTTAGTTTTCGTAGCCGTAGTACAAAAATGACAGAAGTTATATGATCATTAACAAGACCCCATATGTCCAAGCAATGAAGAGTATGAAGCCTTCTTTGAAGGGCCACCCATGTGATGAAACTATGCCTTGGGATGTGAAGGCGACCCTATATCCCAACGAAGATGTCAGAAGAAGAAGCAGGGGCTGAGAGAATATTGTAGACAAATTGTGTAGAGAACTTTCTTAAGGTGGATGACATGAGCGAGAGGAGTTATATAGAGCTTTTGGTAGCAATGAGTTCATCTTTGAGAGAAATAATTGTTCTCCAACACCAATTGTTGTTTTCTATAGTCGTGGCATCCCAAATAGTCGTTGTATTTGTTTTGGACAAAAACAAAGATTACAACAATCCGATGAAAAAAGAGAGGGACAACTAGTCGAAGTAAGGCAATCCGATGCAAGATAAATAATAAAGATTATGGCAAAAGAACTTGAATCAATAGATCAAACTAAAACATAAACTTGTCTCCACTTCTCAGTATGAAAATTAAGATCATAGATGCAAAAGAATCCTTGAAAGCTTTAGTGCAAAGTATCGGTCGAATGAGAGTGCGAGAGATCGTGTCTCTTTACATGTGTTTTTTCCACTATTTATACAAATGTTTTTCTTGAACTTAACTAAACTCTGATTAATTACGACTTTCATCTATATGAACGTTGCTCCCTAAAGTGAGGCGCCACTGGCTCTCGAGAATCTTTCAACTGAAATGGACGTTGATCGTATATCCGTTATCTACCTTGGTGAATCCACCCTTTAACTGCATCACTCCACATAGACAAAAATATATTATGAACGATTTGGCCGAAATCCATACTTGTGTCGGGCCTATTTCAAAATCAAGGCTCAACCATTGCCCTAAAGAGAAGAGGTGGATTGGACACGATTTGGCTATTCTCTTTCTAGCGATGCAAGTTCATTATCTTAGCCGGATCCGCATAAAGCTTTTGACACGTGGCAATCATCGGATGACTGGGTGAGTCTTGTAAATCAACCGTCTCTATTTGTGATGTTTTATTAAGGCGATTTCCCCATAAATTGGATGTGACCCCCCTCATATCTTTTCACTCAGCATCTGTAACTCTTTCTTTCTCTCTCTCTCTTGGTAACTTCTCAACTTCCCCCAAGTTTTCAAATTTTCTCCGTTTTCCAAACCACTATCTTTCTGCTTGGAGAGGATGCTGAGGGTGAAAATTGCTAGTGTTGACACTAGTGGTTTAGAGGAATCAGGCGGCGATTTTGTCTCATTAAAGCTCTTAGGCCCCAACGAATCAAAGGCAGGCACCCTAACCCAGATTGACTTGGACATTGTTCTAGACATCGGGAAGGTTCCACATTTGATGGTGGCGTACCTCCCGCTTCCACATGAAAGGGCCGATTGAAGGGTTGGATTTGCTTCCATGAATATCCGTTTAGGATTGGGCATAACTCCCCCTTGTCCATGCTGGTTCACAACTTTCTCACTGCCTTCTAGTTGGCGCCTTGTGAGGTGATGCCCCAGGGCTTGCACTTGTTGAAGGTTATCGACCTTTTGACGACAAGACAAGAGATTGACTTTGATGTGGAGGATCTTTGGTATACGTATCACTTGGACACTCGTGGTTCTTCGCGTTTCCAACTACGTATGAGTCTAGATCGAGAGCCGTTGGTGGCTCAAGTCAACATTCATGGCCGGGGTTAGGGTTCACGCTTTTTCTTCGTTTAGCGCAAGTCGGTGGAGGAGGAAATCAATTCTTTTCGACGACTGGCGTACGACTGGTAATGTGTTCTTTCAAAGCACTTTTCTTTCTTGTCACTTCATTAACTTTATACTCACATATTCCATTGTGTAGTACCAACTTTGGACTATATTGCAAAACAATTGGATTCCAGTGAAGTGATTGCCCTGTTGGCAATCCCCGAGCGAGAGAGGATTTTTGTGAACATCAACGGCCTTGTCAAGA
This sequence comes from Rheum nobile, assembly GCA_027886185.1. Taxonomy (NCBI): domain Eukaryota; kingdom Viridiplantae; phylum Streptophyta; class Magnoliopsida; order Caryophyllales; family Polygonaceae; genus Rheum; species Rheum nobile. The sequence continues at coordinate 560,340 of WOAB01000169.1, read as the reverse complement.
CACATGTCGTCCCTATCCCCATGAAAACTCCATCTGTCGCCAAATCCCGAGGCACTTGATCCTTTTTTCAGGTTTGCTTCTAGTTTGTTGCATGTGTCAGTGTCTTCTTATTGTAGTGTACGGTCTTGACAGCCCCTGGTCGGGAAGATCTAGCGCTTACTTATCGGGAAAAGAGTTGATCGACAAGAAGTTGTTTGCGATTGGATCCAAGTCGTCAGCCCCATCAAGATAGGCTCTGTTGGCTCCCCTGTTTCTCAATCGTCTGGGATGATGAGGAAGGCTGCAACTCTTGATGTGCCTTTGGGGACGAACACTCATAGATTATTTCTCGATTTGGACTTTGCTTAGTATTCTTGCATGAAGAAGGTGTTGGAGAAGATGCATGTGGTTGATCTTGTCAATGAAAGAGGAGTTCTGACATGGAAGGTGACGTAGATCTTATACTGATCGTGTCTTCACTGTTTTCTTTTTTTGGTGATAATCTCTTTGTTCCAATGTAGGTGCTTCAATATGCTATATCAGCTTTATCAGCGATAGACCATATGCGAGTTGATCATTTGACTGAGATGAAGCGCTTGACTAGGCAGATTGTCAGCAGGACTGATCGACTGAAGCTAATGAAGGACAAGCTCTTCAAGGCAGAAAAGAAGGTTGCCAAATGGGATGTAGCTCAAGATCAAATCTCTCTGTGCAAAGTCAAGTCTTTGAAGGAAGTCAAGTCTTTGAAGGAAGCTCAATCTCTCTGTGCCCAGTGTGCTAGAGGTTTTGGCACTTATTTTTCAATGCAAGCCCGAATTGAAGCTATCAAAGAGTTCTGTCATGGCCAACATTCCTCGTGGGATCTAGAGAAAGAGAAAAAGAAGATGGCCCTGATGTTTCCCATGGAGGCTGGTGAACCTAGGGAGGAGTTACTACAGTTAGACGGTCTGTTCAAAGAGGTCCCCGAAGAGGATGAAGAGGGGGACATAGTTGTCGATGACGAAACCTTGCATGATGCGACTCCAACGACTGCCCCTACGTCGACTCCTCTAGACACGGCTAAAAAATTGGGAGAATCTTAGTCTACTTATTTGTTAGAAAAAGTACTTTTATGATGTTTTGGTGGATTTGTGCCATCGTGGTGACGGTTTAGACTAATGTGTTCGTGCCTGCTGGGATGACAAGTTTGGATGTTTTTTGTGCCCTGTCATGATGATGTGGGGATAAAGCTTTGGTGACCCATCCATCATCGCGGTCGCATGTTATGCGTTTATGATAGTATATGTTCATACATTGTGTTGTTTTCCTTTTCTTTGTTTTGCTGGTTGCCCCAGTTGATGGAGCAGACGTAGCATTTTGTACTAGGTTGTTTTATGTCGGTCGTGTGAACCAGTAGATGTGTTTATGTTGTCAGTTGTACAACTTGTAGTGTATCAAAGTAGAGTCATTTTTAAGGATATCGGGCCTTTAACTTATTAGGACGACCTTTGTAATAATGCATTGGTTGTCCGTCAACTCTCCTTGTTCCGATCGATCGTGTAATGTAGTGTTAGCGCATTTTTGTATACTCTGTTGATCAATTTGATGGCTCGAGTTCGTGGTGTATGTGACCTGTTTTATTTACTTAAAATTCAAAAGATTTGTGAGGAGTTGGCCATCCACTTCCCCAACATCCCTCCGATGCTTAATTCAGTAAATATTTTGTACAGATAAATCGAAATGATAAAGAAAAATATGCAAATTACGAATTGATAAAAGGTATGAGTTTAAAAATGGTACAACCTTAAATGTGTGGCATTCCATCTCCTTGGGATTGGTAGTCCATTGCGAGTCTCTAATTGGTTTGCTCATTGGCCGACTATCTCCTATATCAAGTAAGGTCCTTTCTATTGCAAAGCCAATTTACCATTGGTCGAGTCTTTGAGGTCTGGAAATACTTTCTGTAGCACCTAACCTCCTGTCTTGAATACTTTGATTCTTACGTTTATGTTGTAGCTTCGTGCGACCTGTTGTTGATATCTTACCATCTTCATCCTTGCTTTTTCTCGGAGCTCGTCGATGGTGTCGAGATTATGCGATAATTCATCATCGTTTTGATCTTCTATTTGTAAGCCGTATCGAGAGGTTTGTATTAAGATTTTGACTAGGATAACAACCTCACATTCATATCTTAGTGAAAAAGGGATTATCCCGTAGCTGTTTTGGGAGTGGTACCATCAGAAAAAGAACGAGAGGTAGCTCTTCGGCCTATTTCCCTTTGGCTCCTATGAGTCACCTTTTGAGGTTATTGATGATGATTTTATTACTCGACTCAACCTGTCAGTTGGATTGTGGGTAACGCGGGGTTCATATGGCCAAGTTGATATTCCACTGATTGTAGAATGATCTCGTTCGATAAATGATAAATTAAGAGCCGTTAATAAATGAATGAAACAACATTTTTATCTTTTACCTCCCGATTGCCTCAGCCTCGATCCATTTTTGAAAAATAATCTATCATTGCTAAGAGGAAAACACATTGTCCTGATGCGGGTGGTAACTTTCCGATGATATCCATGCCCCATCTTATAAATGGCCAAGGAGACAATGTCGGATGCAACAATACTAAAGGCTGGTGGGAGACTGGGGCATGTCGCTGACAAGCATCACACTTTTTAACTTATTCTAGGGCGTATTGATTCATGGTTGGCCAATAATAACATGTTCTTTGTGCTTTCCCAAGTAAGCTTTGGTCGCCTCTGTGATTGTCGCATTCGCCGTCATGTAAGGACTATATGATGCATTGGACCTTGTTTTTTTCTAGGCATCGTAGGAAGAGACATGTGACAAAATTTTTAAATAGTTCACCCTCTATCAAGTCGAAGGATAGGGCGTGTACCTTAAGTCATTTTGCTTATGCCTTATCACTTGATAGGATACCATCTTTGAGCCATTTGATATAAGGTATTGTCTACTCGTCCTCTATAGATATGAGGTCTTCTTCTGTATTGTCTCCTACTTTTGTCGACAAAACTTCTTCTAATGGTAGGTCTTCGGAGTTTGAGGTCGTATCGAGATTTGTGGGTGATTTTTGCGGTTTGGTGACCGCAGAGGTCGTGATGCAAACCAACGGGATTGTCGGAAAATTGTTCGGACTGATAGCTAACCTCAAGTATGACAAAGCGTCTGCTTGGGCATCGGAGTCGCGAGGGACTTACTTGATGTTGAAGTTTTTGAATTTTGCTGTCAAGTCTTTCACGATCTGGAGGTAGGCTATCATTCTATTGTCTTTAGCGGCGTAAAAGCCTTGTACTTGATTGACGATCATGAGCGAGTCGTAGATCACTTCAATGTTTTTCATCGACATTCTATCGTCTGTAGCGGCGTATAAGCCTTGTATATGTTTTGCCTCATATTATGATTCGTCATTTGTGGCTTCCCATTCGCAACAAACGGATTGGGTTATTTTGTTCCCTTCTGGTAACTTTAGTACGACTCCAAGCTCGACTGCTCTTGCATTCGATACTTCATGGGTTTGTAGTTCCCAAGTGCCTTCGTCTGGTGCACTGGATAATTACAATGTTTCTTTTGTTGCTTCTTGTTCCAGTGTCCACTGAAGTTGGCCACAAAGTCAACCAAATCTTGAGACATTATGGAATTTCTTGGCTTATATTAGATGTCAAATTTGCTCAGGTGTATCACCCATTTTGCCATCTAACCTGTAAAGTCTGATTTACTCATGATTGTTGTTTTGGGTAGATTTTGTATCACAACGCTATCCGCTTTGATTGTGGAGTATGGGGTAACAGATTATACGTTGGCTAGAAAGAACGAGTTAACTGAGAGAAAATAGGGATCATGTTTGGTGTAAGCTCGTGTGAAAGTATGAGCGCAATATCTTGAATGCATCATGTCTTACAATGTCTTGGCACCCTCCATATATAGGGGCCCAAAGATAATCCAACAACGAATAAGATTTTACCATAAAAATAAGATAATATCTTGGCTTGGAGCCTAAGATAAAATAAACAAACATGGTAGAAAAAAAACAAACAAGGAAATTATATCTATAACATGTTGATACTTATATCGTATGGATCTCGCCAAGCGAAAACATTTTTCAGACCATTATTGCAAAGGATGGATTTGAATGTTCAAATATCCCTTTAGAATCGGCCATAGGCTCCCTTTCTCACCCCTTTTGCGGTCTTTTCTAATGGCTTTGGAGATCAGAATCAGTCAAATCCTCCCTCAAACTTGGAGGATTCTGCTAACCCTGGACCGTATAATCGCTACCCATAGCATTCCTTTCACGATCCAGGATCTTTTCCACTCATATGCCTTTGCCCTCTGATGACAAGGTCATATCACCTTGAAGTCTAGATCTGGTAAACCAACCTTGGTGATCGACGCGACGAAGAACAATCATGACTGGTTTGATCCCTAGGACCACCCCTGCTGCTGAAAAGGAGATGGTCAAGGAAAAGGCATCAACTCCTTCAAACGTGTCATAACTTCCTAGGCTACTTGCATCCTCGACGATCCCTGTGAGATGAATCCTACAGATGATGCAGGCCATCTGGTCGCCGTTGGTCAAAAAACATTACACGGGTGTCAACACAATCAACATAGTTGGAGAATCTCTCGCCACGCAATGGCAGGGTGTTCAAACGATGTTGTGTGCTTGAGACCATGTTAGGGGGCTCTCGTCGAAGACGGACATCTTGGAGAACCCAGCTGCGATTGACAAGAACTCGATCGAGGCCCTCACCTCCGAAAACTTTGAGTTGTCTCAGAGCGTTAAGGTTCAACAAGGCAAGATCCGACAACTTTAGGAGGAGATTTTCCGACTTAGAGACGAGAAGAAGGCAACCATGGATGAAGGCGAACGGTTGGCGAAAGAGCTTGACGAAGCTGAGACCTACTACTCCTAGTTAGCTTGGGTAGAAGCCATGGAAGATGTCGCCACTGATAAACATAAGGGTTGGGACGCTATCACTGAAAGGAAGGCATTCCACGACGCATACCCATCCGCGCTGGTCTTCCCTAGCATGACACCGCAGAAGCTCAAAGATGTCGTTCAAGGAGAAGAGGAGCGGGACCCTACAAACAAGCTGGACCCTGTGATGGAGAAGGACAAGTCGGAGCCAACCACCATTCCATGCATATTTTAAGAATTTATGATCTTGTTGATGGTGACTGTCAACCGTAGCGGGACGGTGATTAAACATTCTGGCCCACCTTCTGGGGTGGTTTGACAATGTCTTTTTCCCATGTTCATGGGAACATGGTTAAGTAGCAGTAGCTTTCTTAATATCTTGCTTGCTATATATTTTGCATGCTTGAACCTTTTGATTGTGCAGGTACATCGATATTTAGAACAACTTGGCTGAAGAAGAATAAGGTGTGGTCACATTTTGGAGGCAATGATGATCAAGATCAAGCATCTAGCAATGTGTCAACGATGACAAGGTCGATTGTGACGGAGTTGTAGAAGATGTCGACGCCTTTCAAAGTGAAAAAGATGAAATAGACTTTCCATATTATGTAAAATATAAACTAAGTGGAATAGGAAATTGTATCTTCCAAGATTAAGCAATAAAACGAGCTCCTTTGATCATGATATTTGCCTTTAATACTCTGTCTTATGTATTCCTCTTGATATGAATCTTAGATTATACACGATGTCTATGTGTGTAGAGACTTACTATAGATATGTCGAAGAACGAAATTTCCTTGGTCGATTTCCTCATGTGATTGTGTTCAGAGATAGCAAGAATAATACACTATGTAATCCGAAATAATACGCAAGGCATGTTACCTGGGGTGAACACGATGGTGATCGAGCATGATATGGAAAGAACTTGTCGTTGAGACAAAAATAACCATAAGGTTAAGAGCCTTGCTTATTAGAATACAAATTGATCACGAGATTCGTGTCGCGATTACTCATGAGTGACCGTTGGGGGTCATGGAGATAAGGCTGATCACGGGATTCGTGTCACGATATTTATAGATGACCGTTATGGGTCATAGAGATAGCATCATAGTGAAACTCAAAGGGGAGTTTGACTGGTATAGCTAATGGTCTCACGACGTAACTCTACATGGAGTGTGACCAGTATAACCTATGGCGTCACAATGTAACCCAACGAGGGTGTGATCGATATAGCCTAAAGAATCACGGCATAACTCAGCGAGGAGTGTGACTGATATTGGTAATGGCGTCACGTCGTAAATCAATAGGGAGTATGACCGGTATAGCCTGGCGTCACAACTTATTTCAGCGGGGAGTGTTATTGATATAGCCTATGGCATCACGATGTAACCCAGTGGAGGGGTGTGATTGATATAGCCTGGCGTTACAACGTAACCCAATAAGGGGCATGATCGATATAGCTTAGAGCGTCAAAACGTAACTCATCAGGGAGTGTGACCGGTATTGCCTGGCGTCACACCATAACGGCAAGTGAATGTGATCTTCTCCTGGTCATCAGGGTGAATAGAGATCTGAAAAAATCCACTATAACCATCTAATTAACAGAAGTATGAATGCTTAGCTAATCTCTCTAACATCTGGTCAATGAAGGGAAGAGGAAAATGATCTTTCCGGGTTGCCTTATTTAATCTCCTATTGTCAATGCACATTCTCCAACCTGTGACTGTCCTAGTAGGAATCAATTCACTCTTCTCATTCTTCACAATAATCATACCCCCTTTCTTAGGCACAACATTAACTAGACTAACCCACTCACTATCAGAAATAGGATACATAATGCATGCATCTAACAATTTCAGCACTTCTTTTTTCACAACTTCTTTCATGTTTGGGTTAAGTCTTCTTTGATGCTCAATAGAGGGCTTATGATTATCTTCCATTAAAATCCTATGCATGCACATTGAGGGACTAATTCCTTTCAAGTGATCAATACAATGTCATGATGCTTTTCTATGCAATCAAAGCTCATGCAACAATTTCTCAACTTAAAATTTACTTAGACCATCATTGATAATCAGATGATTTGTAGAATTGGGTCCCATGAACTCATACCTCAAAGTGGGTAATAATGGCTTCAATTCCACCTTAGGTGCAACTTTTGACTCTTGCGTAGAGTCTGGGTCATCTTTTTTCAGGACCTCAGCAACGACCCCAGGGAACTCTCTGGTGGACTCCAAATCAAGAACCACATCATCAAGTAGGTCAAGATTATCAGCTTGGGTCACACTCTCAGTCAAGCAAAACTCTAAAGGATTCTTAGAAATAACAAACATCATTGATCCTTGAGCTTCGTGGTCAACTACATCTACCCTGCAACCATCATCCTCAAAAGCAGGCTATTTAATAGCTTTAGAAAAATTAATTTAAATTTTCTCATCCCCAATAGTAAAGGAAAGAACACCCTACTTAACATCAATGAGTGTACCTGCAATAGCTAGAAAGGGTCTTCCCAATATAATAGGAATAGAAAAACCAGCCTCAATATCAAGGACAATGAAATCCAAAGGAATGTAGCTTACTGGATGGGAATGTCCTCCAAAATACCTATCGGACGCGCATTAGATCTATCAGCCATGAAAATAGTCATCCTCACTGGTCTTGGCTCTCTCAAATCTAGCTTCTTGCATATGAAGAGCGGAATCAAACCCACACTAGGGATGAGAAAATTTAGGTGCTATTTATTATGAAATAGAGTGATGCACTCCTAGCTCAGGGAGACAGATTGGTAGTCATCCAGCTTCCTCTTGTTTGACAAGATCTCTTTCATGAACTTCACGTAAGTTGGCATCTACTTGAGAGCATCAATGAAGGGTATATTGATGTATAACTTTTTCAATACCTCCAAAAATTTCCCATACTGCAGATCAAGTTATGCTTGAGCTCTCCTCTACGGGAATGGAAGATCTAGCTTATAAGCACGTGGTGGAACATATCTAGGTTCCTTCTTTGGCTCCTTCTCTTGGATCACCACTACTTCGGGCTCTGCAGAAACTTTGCTCTTCCCCTTAGGATCCATAGCCTTTGGATCCTCAAGTTGTCTTCCATTCATCAAGGACTTTGTCCTTTAGGATTGGCCTCAGTTTGACCTAGAAGTTGACCTTGTGGTCTCGGAATGCTCAAAGCAAGATGTGTTATCTGGCTCTCATGATTATCCAACCTCTTAGCAAAGGTCTCAATCCCCTTCATAATAGTATCAAGCTTCTGATGTAAAGATTATTGAGCAGGGGTCTGGTTCTGCGATTAAGGAGCTCTAGGCTGAAACCGGGGGGTGGTCTTTGTGCAACCTGATCGTTCCTGTAGGAGAAGTTAGGATGATTCCTCCAACCAGGGTTATAAGTATTAGAGTACGGATCATTTATAGGACCCTTGTTGAAGTTATTTGTGTAGTTCAAATCCTCTTAAGACTCATTCTGGGAAGCAAAAAGATGACATAAAGATATAGTGTGATCACCTTCTCCACAAAACTGATAAGCTACACTAGAAACAACCTGTGTGGATTGTCCTGCACCCTATCCTTGAGACCTTTACACCAACAAACTCAATCTCTTTATTTCTTGAGCAATAACATCCATTTGAGTTTGATGGTGGGTCTAAGTATTGACTTCATACATCCCTGCAGACTTCTAGGAGCTTCAAGAAGAGCGAGAATCATTGTAATAATGAGAGTGTTGAGTAGTACTCTCAATCAAATCCCAAGCATCATCAACCTCCATGTCATAATTCTACCCCTAACTGAACCATCAATGATTAGTCGGGTAGAACGATCAACAACATTATAGAAGACATGCAACATACTCCATTTAGGGTGCCTATGATGGGGGCACAACATCAGCAACTCTTGAATATCTCTCACCCTTCACACAAAGACTCTCCATCCTTCATTTGGAAGGCAATAATCTGATTTCTCATCTCAGCAGTCTTCTTAGGTGGGAAATACTTGTTTAGGAAGGCCTTGGCTAACTCATCCCAAGTCGTTATGGAACCTTAAGGTAGGGCCTTGAACCAAGCCTAGGCCCTATCTCGCAGAGAAAATGAGAAAGCGCATAGCAGAAGTGCATCCTAGGACACCTCATGAATCTTGACTGTGTCCATCAACTAAGTAAAAGTATCCAAATGCTAGTGTGGATTCTTAGAAGGTAGACCTCCGAACTGATTCTGCTGAGCCATGTTGATCAGGGAAGGTTTCAGCTTGAAATTTCGGGCTTACACCAGAGGTCGGACCACACCAGAAACAATACCAAGGTGATTTGGCTAGACATAATCACCAAGAGTCATGCGTGGAACCTGAATTTGCTGATTAGCAATGTTCCCATATGAACCGTCAATCTCTGGCTTCGCGTTGTTGTCTTCTTCTAAAAAGAAAAGTACGCTATGGTTCATGATCATAGTCGTTGAGATTACCAGTGCTCAGGACTCTTCGCATCTAAAGAAAACAAGCGTGAAAGCAAAGAAACAAAAAACAAGATAGAAAATAAAACAAAGACTTAGTCAAACCAGTTGTAGGAAAACAATTGATACTAGCAATAGTCCCTGACAACGGCGCCAAAAACATGATAGAACAAAAACCTACCCACAAGCATATGGAATTAGTTGTAGCTTTTCAAGTGTCGTTCCCACGAGGACTATATAACTTAATTTGGCTAGCTAAGCCATAAGAAGGGAGATTTGTTGGATTAACAACTAAGAAATAAGAATTGCAAAAGATGGTTGCAACAATTAGGGAGAAGATTCTGGGACTAGGGATCCCCACAACAATGTCTTAGTAAACTGACAGGCCTAAAGTCGTCGTGCCTAATCAAAGAAATCCTAATGTACCTACTAAACAAAGTATAGCAAGCAAGTTAAGGTCGAACCCAAGGGAATCAGTTTATCAGTTCTTGTAATTCGCAAGTCACCAACTAGGAACTAGGGGGGGGGGGGGGTTGTAGTATTTCGAACCAAGTAAATAAAGCAAGAAAAGCAAAGCAAAGGATGTGAATATGATATGAGGAAGGTGCCACACCTGGCAAAGATCCACACAACAAGAGATATGGTTGATCACTGAATTCTATTATTCTCAAGTTCTTATCTTTCCTTTGGTTGTTCTTATCCCGATCATATGTAACTATTAGTTATACCAACCCTAATAGTACTTATTACTAAATCAAATCCGAAAACCTTCAAGACTCAACAAAGCAATAGCATTCAAACAAGGATTCAACAAGATACATGCAATAGAAACAACCCGTTACTATAAGCATGCAATTAACTCTCTCTCACGATGAACACTCGCAATCCGCTTATATAAATCGTGTTTGCTACTAGATATGCAACCCGAACCCGGAATTGACAAGTCCTAGCTATATGGATAATATCAATAAACCTAGATGATCAGTCTAGAGAAATCAATAAGATTCAATAAACATTCAAGCGCAAGAGAATTAATACAACACAGATAGGAAACGAACAAGAGTAGAAAACTCACAACCAATCAATTGCTGGCTTCAAAACGTCAAGTGCAACAATGGAAGTTTAGTTCTCCATAGGGTTTGAGAGAAAACGATGGAAGGGAAAAGAGTACGTGGTTAGATGATAAACATGCTTCTCTCTAACCTAAATATAAAGAAATAGTTCCGGAATAAAGAAAAGGAAAATAAAACATAAAATAAGATCTCGGACTAAAAGATAAGGAAAGAAAGATCTCGGATATAAAATCCGCGTAAAACTTCAACTCAGCACCGCGGGTGCGGTGACATCCCACCGCGGGTGCGGTGGGTCTTCAGTCGGCTCCAACAGTCTTCTGCTAGCTCACCGCGGGTGCGGTGGTATTGGGCGCGGGCGCGGTGGCTCCTCCAGCTTCTGCGACACTTCCGTAAAAACACCATAACCTTTATTCCCCCACTCGGATTGCGCTCATATTTTGAGGACTTTCAGTAGACTTCAAGATATAACTCCTCGAATTGGAATCACTCCATTTGAACATCTGAGTAAAGAGAACGAACCAATTGAATTCAGCACACTGTTCTTCTACTCTTCATTGCACTTCAAACCTCTATAAATTCCATGATTTCTTCACTTCTAGTCTTCTCTTCTGGATTACAGAATTACCATCAAATCATATCCAAACATCACCTAAATCATGCTAATAACCACTAGATGCACTATATAATATATCGCATATCAAACTCCCCCATACTTAGACCTTTACTCGTCCCGAGTAAGCTAAAAACTGAACTCACTCCATCAATCATGCTCCAAGGCCTCAGGAAGTACAAGAAAACATGACACTAGTAGTTACAACACATCAACAATAAGCTCCAAGACAACCAAAACAAACAATGCAAGACTAATCCAAACCGAACTCCATCTAATCACCTTATTCCTCCATAGTGGCCTACCCGAATCCTCTTTATAACTCCCCTTCTTATGTCTCCATGCCAGGAAAAATGAGGAATCCTAAAAATCACTCTTCTTCTTTTCACTCATTTTGCCAAGGCGCCCTTTCGGGTTTTCACCAAGCCACTCATTTCATTTTTCAATAGATGGGCTCACAATATGCTCACATCACTCTTGACCAATTATTACCCCAGCCTAATGCTGGTCCAAGCCACATGCTTATTACCTAAGCCACCCTTTCGGGTTTTTGACTTATCCCAGGATTTTTAAATTTGCCTTTTTTCAATTTTTGGCTTCTTCTTTATTTTTTCTTCTTCTCCTCAACGACATAGCAAGTATAAAACCCTCCCCCATACTTAAACATTGCATTGTCCTAAATGTAATGAAAGACAAAAAAGAATAGAGGCATAGAGAAAAGCAAAAAAATAACTCACAACCGTCGCCGAACTGGCTTGGACACTTCCTTTGTTGCTGGTGGTATACAATGTACGCATAGGTCTCTGGTGTAGTGCGGGTGTCTTCATCAACTCCATAATCTTCTCCTACCGTGCAACCAAAAGGAAACCACTTTGGTGAATAGTGGTATAGCAAGTATGTTGGGGTTGCACGACCTTCTACGAACACATGGTGGAGACCAGATGTTAGCGTGGTGGGGGCTCTAGTGTTCCTCCTCCTCAGCTGTCGAATGTAGGGCCATCATCGTTGCCAAAAATATGTGGGGCTAATGTTTCCTCCTTGACAACATGATGCACACCTTCTCCATGGGGAACTCGGACAGCTGGCCTTCGTAGAGTTTTTTTTTTCTTTTTTTTTCGATTCCCGTGTAAGGTTTTTTCGGGGATTTTATTTAGTGCAGGGACAAGGAGACTTACAATGGTGTGGGAAACACCTTCTTCAATTCGCATAGGGTCTCCTCCCTGCAGGTTAGTCGGAAACAATAAAAAACAAAAACAAAGCAAAAACACACTAAAAACAAATGCAAAAACAAAGAATGAAAGCAAGGAAAGAAAAACATACCTCGGGTTGCCTCCCGGACAGCACCTTAGTTATTGTCATGGCTTGACATACTACTCAATCTCCTCAACTCCTAGCATCAGGTTCCTTAGGAACCCTCTCATTCAGCACCTCTTTTCTGAACCAATCATGGAAAGGTTTAAACCTTAGACCATTCCTCTTCTGAACCGGCTCTTTCACCTTGACCTTCTTATTCGTCTTCCCCCCATACTTAGATCGATCAGGGGGGTGATAAACCTCCGACTGTTCTTTTTGAACAACAAAAGGGAACGGCTTCTTGCCCTGTGGAGTCAATAAGGTGGGGCAATTGCCCAAAAGAAAAGTAGGAGACTCACCCTTCTCATCCAATAAAGCCGTGACTGCCTATAGATTAGAAGATATAGTAATACCGATAGGCAAGTCAACTATGGAATCCTCTATTATAGGTTGCAATTCATCCAAAGGGTTATGACTCATTACATCAACAAAGTTTAAAGAGGTGTTAATGACATGTTTCATATCATATATGTTATATTCAACTCCATTCCCATCAAATTCCATAGTTAATTTCCCACTTCTGACATCAATTGTGGTATTCGCAGTTTTCATGAATGGTCTACCTAACAACATAGGTTCACCTGTACTACTACCCATATCAAGCACATAAAAATCAGTGGGAAAAATCAGCTTATCTACCATAACAAGGACATCTTCAACAACCCCTTTCGGGTAGACATTGGTTCCATCAGCTAATTGAATAACTAGCCTAGTGTCATGTAATGGTGGCAGACCAAGAGACTCATATAATGACAATGGTAAGACATTAATAGCTGCACCAAGATCTAGCATAGCTTTATCAATCTTTGTCTCACCGATGGTGCAAGGGATAGAGAACATACCTAGATCACTGCACTTCTTGGGCATATGCCTTTGAAACACAGCAGATACTTGCTCGCTCACCTGGACCTGCTTCTTTTGCTTCTGCTTCTGTGTCCTCTTGATTTTGCAAAGTTCCTTCAAGAAACAAGCATATTTGGGAATACTTTTAACAAGTTTGAGTAAATGGATGTTTACCTCGCACTTGCTAAAGGTCTCAAAGAGGTCCTTGTTGTCGATGATTCTCCTCTCCTTAAGTTCCTCTGGGAATGGGACGGGTGTCTTCTCTGAACCGAGATGGGGAAAGTACGGACGAACATAGGTGTCGATGTAGGGCTCTTTCACCTTTCCAGAAGATCCACCGCGGGTGCGGTCAGATTCCACCACGGGTGCGGTCGTCTCAGCAGAAAAATCTCAAACTTTCTCGATACCGTCACCGCGGGTGCGGTCATCCCACCGCGGGTGCGGTGATGTCAACTGAGAGCTCAGCTCTTCTGGAGTCCCACCGCGGGTGCGGTCATCCCACCGCGGGTGCGGTCATCCCACCGCGGGTGTGGTGAGATCGTCGTTGGGTGCGGCCAGGTGGGCGCTGGGTGCGGTTGGTCCTCTAGAGCTTCTGTAGATGCATCGCGGGGTGTGGCGTCCTGCCGCGGGTGCGGTGGTGTGTGCTCAGAGAGCTCTTTTTTAGCGTCATCCTCTTCAGCACTAGGAACGACGTTCAATTGCCTACCACTTCGAAGCATCACAGCACTAACATTTGCCCGTGGGTTAACTACCGTTTGAGATGGTAGATTTCCCGAAATCTTTGCATCGATCTTTGTGATAGCTTCAGCCATTTGTCCCATCTACCTCTCTAGACTCTTGATGCTTGACTTCGTAGTTTGAACATGAGTTGTAAAGTGCTTAGTCAAGGTTTGGAGCATATCTTCAGTTGAAGCAGAAGTACCGGGTTGTTGACCTTGTGACCTTTGCAAAAGTTGAGGTTGTTGTTGGTTCGGTTGATCCCTCCATCTGAAATTGGGGTGGTCTCTCCATCCCAGATTATAAGTGCTAGAGTAGGGATCGTTCTGAGGTCTTGGAGGTCCATAACCTCCTACATGGTTCACCTCAGCATTAGGATCATCTTGCAATTGAGGACATGCATCGGTGGGGTGGAATTGATCAGCACAAATCCCACATGCTTTGAGTATTTGAGGAGTTCCTTGCAGCGTTAGTCTCCTCACCATGTCCTTTAATTCAGCAATCTCGCTCACTAGCCCATAGCGATTGGAGTCCACAGCATTGACTCCTCTCTTGGTAGAAGTTCTACCGAAATTTCTTATCCCTTCGGCCATCTCCTGAATCTTTTCCATGGCTGCCACCAGTGTTGTGTTAAGAATGTTGCCACCACATGCAGCGTCAACAATTCTTCTTTCATTGTCCAGTAGACCATTGTAAAGATGAAGCACTAGATCTTGATTTGTGTACCCGTGGAATGGACAACTTGAGCAAAGTCTCTTGAACCTCTCATAATACTCGTATAGAGTCTCGTCAGTCTCTTGCTCAATGTTGCTTATAGTCTTCTTCAAGCTATTCGCCTTTTTGGCGGGAAAGTATTTTTCAAGGAAGGCCTTGTAAAGCTTGTTCCACGTGTCTATGCTTCCAGTGGGTAGATGGTAGTACCAATCATCGGCTGCGTCCTTGAGGGTGAACCCGAAAGCTCTCATCTTGATTTCCTCCTCAGTGACGTTGGCCGGTTTCATGCTCATACAAACAGTGTGGAATTTACCCATATGTTTGATTGGGTCTTCACCACTTAGTCCATGGAATGACAGGAGCAAATGAATCAGCCCTGGCTTCAACTCGAAGTTGACGCCTTCTCCTATGACAGGAATAGCCACAACTAATGGTTGTTGCATCAGATTAGACGCGGTCAATTGCCGAAGCGTTTGGTCACCCATTGCAACTTGTGGTGTGGTGTGGTGTGTTCTCTGCGGTTCCTGTGGAATGTCTTGTCGATCTCTGGATCTAAATCAACAAGTGGATTATCAATAGCACGGGTGTGGACCATAAGATAGATCCACACCAAAGTTGGTAACAAACAAACACACAAAAACAGAAATTTTGATTCCCCGGCAACGGCGCCAAATTTGACAGGCCTAAAGTCATCGTGCCTAATCAAAGAAATCTTAATGTACCTACTAAACAGAGTATAGCAAGCAAGTCAAGGTCGAACCCAAGGGAATCAGTTTATCAGTTCTTGTAATTCGCAAGTCACCAACTAGGAACTAGGGGGGGGGGGTTGTAGTATTTCGAACCAAGTAAATAAAGCAAGAAAAGCAAAGCAAATGATGTGAATATGATATGAGGAAGGTGCCACACCTGACAAAGATCCACACAATAAGAGATATGGTTGATCACTGAATTCTATTATTCTCAAGTTCTTATCTTTCCTTTGGTTGTTCTTATCCCGATCATATGTAACTATTAGTTCTACCAACCCTAATAGTACTTATTACTAAATCAAATCCGAAAACCTTCAAGACTCAACAAAGCAATAGCATTCAAACAAGGATTCAACAAGATACATGCAATAGAAACAACCCGTTACTATAAGCATGCAATTAACTCTCTCTCACGATGAACACTCGCAACCCGCTTATATAAATCGTGTTTGCTACTAGATATGCAACCCGAACCCGGAATTGACAAGTCCTAGCTATATGGATAATATCAATAAACCTAGATGATCAGTCTAGAGAAATCAATAAGATTCAATAAACATTCAAGCACAAGAGAATTAATACAACACAGATAGGAAACGAACAAGAGTAGAAAACTCACAACCAATCAATTGCTGGCTTCAAAACGTCAAGTGCAACAATGGAAGTTTAGTTCTCCATAGGGTTTGAGAGAAAACGATGGAAGGGAAAAGAGTACGTGGTTAGATGATAAACAAGCTTCTCTCTAACCTAAATATAAAGAAATAGTTCCAGAATAAAGAAAAGGAAAATAAAACATAAAATAAGATCTCGGATATAAAATCCGCGTAAAACTTCAGCTCAGCACTGCGGGTGCGGTGACATCCCACCGCAGGTGCGGTGGGTCTTTAGTCGGCTCCAACAGTCTTCTGCTAGCTCACCGCGGGTGCGGTGGTATTGGGCGCGGGCGCGGTGGCTCCTCCAGCTTCTGCGACACTTCCGTAAAAGTACCATAACCTTTGCTTCCCCACTCAGATTGCGCTCATATTTTGAGGACTTGCAGTAGACTTCAAGATATAACTCCTCGAATTGGAATCACTCCATTTGAACATCTGAGTAAAGATAACGAACCAATTGAATTCAACACACTGTTCTTCTACTCTTCAAGGCACTTCAAACCTTTGTAAATCCCATGATTTCTTCACTTCTAGTCTTCTCTTCTGGATTACAGAATTACCATCAAATCATATCCAAACATCACCTAAATCATGCTAATAACCACTAGATGCGCTATACAAATATCGCATATCATAAACTTACGGATATCTGTTTGAAAATAGTCTGAACCTGCCTGAAGGTAAGTTATGCAAAGTCTCTACTAACTCCTTTCACACGATAATAGATGTGCCTATACTCCAACTAACAATCGCTGTCGCGCAGAGCTAATCAAATCTAGACCCTTTGAGCAGTTAGAATCTAGGATCAAACTGGGTCAACATCCGCTGTCGCGCTCCACTAAATCTAGGCAAGCCTAGGGTTTCTATGATAGCTTAGGATTCCACAAGAGTAATTAGGTTGTTGTCGCAGAAATAATACTCAGGTTCAATTCCTAGTGATCTCCTTTCAGACTCATACCCTATCTGAGTTATCTATTAGGGATCTCTTTTCAGATTCAAACCTAACAGAAGTCTAATCAACATTCATCAATTGCATTAAGAGCTCTAGGATTGAATCAAACAAGCATTCAGATTTCAATTCAGACAAATATCATGCACAAGTCTACCAATTCATTATTGGGATCACCCCAGCCCTAGATTATGGGATTAGACAGACATGCTTGGAAAAACAATGAAAAACATCATATGAACAAAAAAATCATTCAACTAGATTAGAAGAAGAGAAATACTTGATCAAATCCAGGGAAACAATCTCCAATCTTTAGAAATCTTCAAAAGAACTCCAAAAACACCTAGGGCTAGAGAGAGTGGCAAAAAGAGTTAGAAGAGATTGCCAAAAAACCCTACAAAAAGTATTTATACCGTAAAAAAAAGGGCCGAAAAATAACAAATCCGGGTTGCGGGTATAATGGCACGGTTTGTGACAAACCGTGCCGATTTGTCACAAATCGTTCGTGTCACCAATAACTTTGTATCCGATGAGTTGTAACCGGCATGGTTTGCAACACGAGCCGCACGATTTGTAGCAAATATTGCCCAACTGCAGAAAGATGTTCTCCTTTGCTCATCTTTGTAGCCGACCGTGCATCCATTGTTATTGGTCGTGCACTTCTCATTGTCACCATAATCCTTCTCTTTGGCTAGTGTAGTCCACCCTCTTGGCTCAATAGCATCCTCCAAAGTCCACCAATCTACCTAAAACCACGCAGAAACTCATGTAGACATCTAAACTAAAGAAAATGATGGAACTAGCTTTAAATTCAAGATAATAAACGTGGAAATGCCTAAACTATAGCCTAAATGCATGTCCTAAACATGTATGAAATGGATTTTCTCATTTACACATGTCCGTTTATTAGTTCAATGGATGAAGTGGAGGATAATTAAAACAAGAATGTAGGATATATAAAGTACTTACCAGCCCATTCATTCCGCTCTCGTTGGTCGTATATGGAATATATGAAGATGACATTAGATAATCACAAAGGTAAAAGTATAACACATTATCATTATACTCTAGTTCCTAGTAACTGTTTTGGGGGGAAAAGATCGAACCGACCTGAATCGCCTTAAGAAGGGCAACTAGACAATAACAATATTGATTATATCTGAATGATCCAAATCAAACAAATATCTAGACGAGATAAGATAAGAAAGATGCAAAGACAAACTTATCTCTTCCGAATAAGAGACTGGTCGAATCAAAGGACCTAATTGTCGGTCGCTTCGATACTGAAATGAAGATTCGTGCTTGATAGCTCTGATGAATGTAAGCCAGAGAGTAGTAGATAGTAGCTCGTATTATGTCTAATGCATGTCCTTTACAATGATCTTAATCCCTCTTATATACACATTTAATTTCCAAAGATTTAGCTAAACTAGCCGTTTGGCCTCCATGATCTTCGCTCGTCGGCTTTGATTACCAGATAGCCATGATCTTACAATATTTATGATTGATTACGCGGGTTGTAACGGCTGCATGGACCGATATAATAACCCCCAAAATCCGGGGTTCAATAACTTCTCCGATCTCGTCGTGGCCGAGATCCTTGCTCGTCGTTTAATCAGACGATCACTCTAGATGGGAAGGCCACTCCATCCATTGGGCTGCTCTAGTGAGGGTCTGTTAAGGATGAGGCCCAACAATAGCCCCGAAAAATCGAATTGGGCCGAAAGTAGCTGCTGAGGGACGGTTGGATTTTTTCTAAAGCCTCCTCCGAACATGATCTCCCTCTTGCCGATTTCACTGTGATGGATCGATGACGTGGTGGTCGGCAGGTTTGATCCTGAGTAAGCTGTAACACCCCCAAATCTGAACCCAAATGGAAAGGTATTACCGCCAGTGACTCCGATATTCCTCACCAAAGTCACCCCAGGCTTTACCGTTTAAATACATTCATGAAACACATATGATACAAAAATCATTTTTTTATTCATATAAAACATGAGTCCCGGGATTACATCCCAATCCGGAATAGGACAAATACAGAGTTTTAAACAGAGTACAACGAAAGTCTTTTAAATATATAACATAGTAAATAAGTTACAGCGGAAGTCTTTCTGGAAATTTTACAAAAAGGGTTGTGATCGAAATGATCACCTGCCCAAGGATCTCAACCTGATTAAAAGATAATTATTAAAACATCCAAAAACAACCTTCGTCTTCATAGTCAATCTAGTCTCCTCATATCTTCGCTCTATCTGATGTGCCGAATCGAACGGATGACACCAGCCAACCATGCAGAGAACAATTGCGGTTGGTTAGTCTACTGAATAGACTATGCAAGGGTACAAAGCAGATGGTTCAAAGTAGTCGTATTAGGTTAGACTCCTCGTCTCTCGATTAAAAGTCGAGTACGTTAGTAAACCACCATACTATACTTGAATATGACAAAAGGCATGCACAAGAGAAGATTCTGGAAGACTGAATCTTCACAGAAATCGACCCGAAAGAAGACTCCAACGGAAGTGAGTCTTAAGGAAATATGACAAATCTGGAATGTTTAAAGAATCAGACATCATTGATTTAAAAGCTGACTTAGATGTTTCGGTTCACGACCAACCTTACCGCTTACAGCGAATCCAGATTGGAAAGAGAACGTACTCTGATCAAAAGTCGAGACGAGCTTTCCTAGCTGCACTATTTACTTAGCTGCACTACTTGCCAAAGGTATATTAATTAAGTGCACTCGGGCACTTTATCTTATTAAATTCCAAAACCCACATTACGTTATAAGCTTTTAAACACATGCCCTGTCACGCAGGACATACAACTAAGGAATGGACCTCACAGAATCCAAGCCTCTGGACTTATATCGAAGGAATGAACCTCACAGAGTCCAAGCTTCTACTATCGTAGGGTCTTAATCGCCCTCTTCCCCAAGTTATAAAGAAACGAATGGACCTCTCGGAGTCCAGGCGTTCCTACGAATACTCGTTCTAACTAACAGTTCGAGCACAACAATAGTTCAGGATAAATCCACATAAATGCCCTCAAGGCGATCATGAATAATAGCGTTGTTCTAATAGATATACAACCTATTATAATATCATTATTACAGTTTCCAAAACAGTTTATAAAACCAATTCCAGATAAACAAAGTAATCATCCCAAATTAATTACTCAGATAAACAACTGATAATTAATATAAATATGGAACGATGAGCAAGAGCGAACCGCCACTTGCCTTAATCCACAGAGTTTGAACGAAGCCTAACGACGGGATTCCGGGCTCGATATAGGGATAGCTTTGGTAACACGGATTCCTTCGGATCGACCCATACAGAAACCCTTAGTTAGATTCGACATAAACGGACAGAATAACGAAAGAAACCGAAAGGAACGACGTTCGAACGACGTCCGAACGATGACCACCAAAGCTGAGGCCTAACTAGGCCATCAACTTTCTGGCGGCGGTCGCCGGCGACCTTACGGCGGGCGCCGTGTTCATGGCGGCGGTCGCCGCCTTCATCGCGGCGGGCGCCACTATGAACATCGGAAAATAAAATCCGAGAACAGAAACTCACTGACGGTGAGCGATTGGTCTCCTCTTGCCTTGCTTTGGATTCTAGGCGTCTAAGGGCCTCCAAGGCTTCTTCTAGCAACTGGAAAAGACACCAAAAAGAGCTCTGACGATCGCTCCAAAACTCCGGCAAGAACTCGAACTCCGGCGAGACAATTTGAGGGATTTTGAGCTTGTTTCCGTTCTCCAATCCAGCTCCAATTCATCTCTATTTATAGCCCAACATCCATGGAAGACAATGATGGCCAAATGCGACGTGGAGGGCCATGATCGAAGCATCGCCGATCGCCGGCAGCTGGCGAGGCTAGCTTCTGCACGAATGCGGCGGTCGCCATCGGCAGCCCCTGGTCGCCGCCCTTGACCTTCCGAAGCGGCGGTCGCCGTTTTTGGGTGGCGGTCGCCGTTTTGCTAGGCCACTTGGCGAGGATGAAGCTTTGACGAAGGAGCCGAGTCTGACTTGCGGCGGGCGCCGCCATACCCACGGCGGGCGCCGCCAGGTCACTCCTTATCCGTTGGCTTATGGATAATCTTGGCTTAACCCGGGATAAAAATATTCATACATGAATGAGTATTAAATCCCAAAATACGTCGTCTGTATATTATTTCACTGAGAAAAATATTACCGAGACTGAGAACAATATAGAATGTCTTTTTGTCTCCGAAAGTAATCCGACGTACCAAACAGGCTTTTCGGAAAAAATCTCAAAATTCCCAAAATAAACTTACAGAAATACGGGGTATCACATCACCTCCCCCTTAAAAGAAGTTTCGACTCCAAAACTTAGGTCGCAAATAACTCGGGAAAATGCCTGAGCATACTGCTTCGGTTTCCCAAGTAACTTCCTCTGTCCCAGACTTGGACCACAGACTTCGTACCAACAGTACGATCTTGCTGCACAGTTGCTTCATACTCTGAGGCCGCTTCCAATACTACTACTGATTCAGTCTTCTGGGGATTAACCATAACCCCATTCTCATTGATCACATGGCCTAAGAAAACCACTCCTTGATCCAAAGGTCGCACTTAGACCACTTTGCGTACATCCGACTTGGTCTAAGGACTAACAAAGCAATCCTAAGATGTTCCTCGTGAGCTTACTTGCTCGGCCAAAGATCAAAATGCCATCGATGAAGACCACCGTGAACTTATCCAAGTACTGGTGAAAACATCGATGTACTAGATTCATGAAAACTGCTGGAGCATTCGTAAGTCCAGATGGCATGACTACAAACTCGTAGTGACCATCTCTCGTCTGAAATGCAATCCTCGAAATATTTTCCTCACGAATCCTGAGCTGATGATACTCAGATTTCAGGTCGATCTTGGAGAAAACTTTTGCTCCACGTAGTTGATCCAACAGATCTTCAATCCTTGGCAACAAATATCTGTTCTTGATCGTGACTTTATTCAACTCTCGAAAGTCAAAACAAAGTCGAAACGGTCCATCTTTCTTTTTGACAAATAAAACCGGGGCACCCTCCCTAAGGAGATGCACTCAGCCTTATATAACTTTTGTCAAGAAGATACTCGAGTTGCGTCTTCAACTCTTGCATTTCATCAGGAGCCATCCGGTACGGTGCTTCTGAGATCAGCGCGGTACTCGGCTCGAGATCAATTGCAAACTCCACGACAAGATTCGGGGTAACCAGGAATATCTTATGGAAAGACATCCGGAAATCTTCTAACCACGGGAATATCAAGAACTAAAGTCGCCTTATGACGCGTCTGTCAATCCATACCGAGAATAATTATCGTATGGAACCATGGTTATTTAGGTCAAATCGCTTTGAATTCCTTACCCTTGATGGTAATCGACAATTCCTACAGACAATTTGTTCTAACCAAATATTTATTATTAAGAATATTTACAACAAAAGGTTCACAACCCTAGCCGCATACAGAACTTAACTTACAACCATCCAAAATGAAAGACGGGGTAGCACCCACATCAACAATAAACCAACAAAAGTAGAACGCAGATACAAAGTACTCTAAGCATTTGGAGCATAGAGTCCATCCGCCTCACGTATCACATAAAGGCGTTGACTCTGATTTCCAGAAGCCATTGGGGCTTTCCCTTTATTCTGCGCAGTTGTCTGCATCGAAGGATTGGAAGTCTCTGCTGGTTTAAACCTAGGTCTGTTGTTTGGATTAACGGACCCCTGTTGTGACTCCGCTCCTTTCTGCATTCCCTGCCGATAGAACCTCTGCATATTCCCTTCCTTCCCACAACCAAAACATGTCTTCTTTTCATTCAGACACGCAAAACTTTTGTGCCCAGATGCACCACAATTGTGGCATTGAATTACTCCGCTATTCCAACCTGAGCCCCTGGCAAAGTCGGACTGAGTTGTATCGGTCTTAGCACGACCAGACTTCTCAAACTTGGTAGGCGATGTCGGTCGTTTGAATGAACCAACCTGGCGATCCTGTTGCCCACCCTTTCCCTTAACTTGCTTCTCCCGCTTATGGGCGGACTCCTCCAGTGTGACCTCCAACTTGTAGGCTGCATCCACGTACTGCTCCAGAGTAGAGAATGTGTGGTGCACCATCCATGGTTTAATATCTGGGTTCATCCATTCATGGAAGTACCAGATCTTCTGTGCCTCACTGGATATCTCTGGTTCAGCATACTGCAGAAGATGATTAAACTTAGTGGCAAGCTCGGTCACCTTCAATCCATCCGTCTTAGGATACAAGAACTCCTTGTGTGTCTCCTCCCTCATAGCTCGAGAGAAGAAACGATCTGTCATCTTGGTCTTAAACATTGACCAGTTCAGAACAGGGCTATCAGCTAAGCCGATACTCTCCCACCATTCGCTAGCATCTTCCTTCAAATGAAGAGAAGCGATGTGCACTTTCTCCGCTTCTGTGCACTCAACATTACGAAACAACCGTTCCATATGCGAGAACCAATGAGCCACTCTGACTGGCTCTCCTTTTCCATCATAACTGTCAGGTCTCATAGAGTTAATGGCCTTCAGTGCTCGGCCATAATCACCTCTATTCCTGACCGCTTCTTCTTGGTGTACATAGATATTAGGTTCCTCGAACCTATGAACTACTGGCGGAATTGGCACACCTTGTGCATGTGGTGCGGCAAGTTGCCTAGCATCGGCGATTGCTTGCATCACAATTCCCCGAATAGCTGCAACAATTGCTGCATCGAGCACTACTAGAGCGACGGCCTGAGCTTGGCCATTGCCTCCTGGATTATTATTGAAGACAAACTCACGCTCTCCTGATGGGTCTGCAACATTCCTCGGATTTGGTCTGGGGTCATTGCTCGGACCAACACCAGCACGGATAACGTTCCTCGTGTTCACCATCTGTTTACCGATCAAATTCCAAGGATTTTATCACATTAATATCATTCTGATATATTGAGTTTGGATCATATGCGGAGCACTCTTCCCGTGCGGACGTGCGGAGCATGCACTTTTGGGTCTTATTTGTGCACTTTAACGTCTTATTTGTGCACTTTTTCAAAAAAAAAAAAAAAAAAATTCTTTTTCAAATTTTTTTCCAAACATTTTTCAAATTTTTTGCAAAAGTGCACAAAGAAGGCCCAAAAGTGCACAAATAAGGCCCTATAGTGCATGTCCGCACGTCCGCACGGGAAGAGTGCTCCGCACCGGAACCGCACTCCTGATATATTTATCGTAATAAAATCAACTTAGAATAGATCAAACTTGGTAATTTCTATTGATGAACTTAAACCGAGTTACTAGGTTCTACAACCTCAAACCACAACGAGGGAATTGGGAATCAAGCCTAACTGAAGATGGCGAAACCACATCGGCTTTATCCGAGTCCTTCTGAAGAGAACAGAATGCACCCGTATCTAACGGGGCAACGGGGAAGGAATTAGTCTTTCTAGATATAGAAGCAAACTTACTATATCAGACTGTATATAGAAGACATGACTATGGACGGTATTTTCAAATTCTTTTCATTTTGAAAATTTAGAGTCCTTTGAAAACACTTTTCGATTAAAACGAGTAAATGGTTTTTAAATACCCAACCCGTTTTAAAACTTTTAGCTCTGATACCACAACTATAACACCCCCAAATCTGAACCCAAATGGAAAGGTATTACCGCCAGTGACTCCGATATTCCTCACCAAAGTCACCCCAGGCTTTACCGTTTAAATACAAGGGAAATTCCTGTTGGTGCCCCTGTGTTTAGGGTTATTCCTGTTGGTGTCCCACGATTAAGTTTTTTCCTGTTGGTGCCCCTAAGGTTTGGGTTTGTTTGTTTTGTAACCAAATTTTTTCATGTTTGTACCATTCTAGTTCAAATTGATTAAATCCAAGTCTACCATTGTGTTCCTCGCCCTCAAATTAGTAAGATTTGACTCCTAAAATACCCAAATAAATGTCCGAACCATGTCGATTTGAATTCCGAAGCAACAACCCGTTTCGACCTTAAGAATTCAAATCAGAATAGTTCGAGTATGGATTTGAGTGTTTTAAGAGTCGAATCCTACTAAGTTGAGGTCAATAAACATAGTGATGAGCTTCTATTTGATCAATTTGAACCAAAATGATACAGATATGAAAAATTTCGGTTATAAAGCGAACAAACCAAAACCTTAGGGGTACCAACATGA
This sequence comes from Rheum nobile, assembly GCA_027886185.1. Lineage (NCBI taxonomy): Eukaryota > Viridiplantae > Streptophyta > Magnoliopsida > Caryophyllales > Polygonaceae > Rheum > Rheum nobile. Next base: position 535,145 of record WOAB01000169.1, on the reverse strand, counting down.
AAAAACTTAATCGTGGGATACCAACAGGAATAACCCTAAACTCAGGGGCACCAACAGGAATTTCCCTAAATACAATCATGAAACACATATGATACAAAAATCATATTTTTATTCATATAAAACATGAGTTCCGGGATTACATCCCAATCCCGAATAGGACAAATACAGAGTTTTAAACAGAGTACTACAGAAGTCTTTTAAATATATAACAGAGTAAATAAGTTACAGCGGAAGTCTTTCTGGAAATTTTACAAAAAGGGTTGTGATCGAAATGATCACCTGCCCAAGGATCTCAACCTGATTAAAAGATAATTATTAAAACATCCAAAAACAACCGTCATCTTCATAGTCAATCTAGTCTCGTCATATCTTCGCTCTATCTGATGTGCCGAATCGAACGGATGACACCAGCCAACCATGCAGAGAACAATTGTGGTTGGTTAGTCTACTGAATAGACTATACAAGGGTACAAAGCAGAATGTTCAAAGTAGTCGTATTAGGTTAGACTCCTCGTCTCTCGAATAAAAGTCGAGTACGTTAGTCAACCACCATACTATACTTGAATATGACAAAAGGCATGCACAAGAGAAGATTCTGGAAGACTGAATCTTCTCAGAAATCGACCCGAAAGAAGACTCCAACGGAAGTGAGTCTTAAGGAAATATGACAAATCTGGAACGTTTAAAGAATCATACATCAGTGATTTAAAAGCTGACTTAGATGTTTCGGTTCACGACCAACCTTACCGCTTACAGCGAATCCAGAATGGAAAGAGAACGTACTCTTAGCCAAATGGTATGAATTTTATTGAAGGTTGGGAAAAAGGCCCAACGTCCTATTTACATCCACTAATACGAGACAAAGAAAACAATAAAGAAACAAAAAACGAACCAACCTAATACAAGGAACTAGAAAAAGAAACAACACAAGCAACAAACACCAACACAAAACCAGCAAAAAGGACACCAAAAACAGAACAAACAATCATCCTAAACACAAAACCAACACCAGCCAAGAAGCAAGCATCACAAACCAGTAAAGAAAACCAAGCAAAGGCCAACACCAGATAATCATACTATCAGATTCTAAGCCTTCTTCTCATTGCATTCCCTCTTCTCCCACTCATGGAAGTAAGGTGTAAGATTCTGAACTTGCAAGCTTATATGATCTTCTTCACTTCTTCATCCTCATTAACAGCAGCCCCCTTGAAGATCACTGCATTTCTGAGTTGCCAAATAAAGTACACAGTTGCCATGACAGCTAGTAATTTTGAGAGGTAGTTGTTGTTATTCTTCTTCTCGCAGGCAGCAAACCATTCCCACCAAGCAATTAGACTATTCTTCCTTGTATGAATACCTTGCCACTCCAGGACTTTGTTAGTAATATTGCTCACTACAGAGCAATCAAAAGTCGACTCTGATCAAAAGTCGAGACGAGCTTTCCTAGCTGCACTACTCGCCAAAGGTATATTAATTATGTGCACTCGGGCACTTTATCTTATTAAATTCCAAAACCCACATTACGTTATATGCTTTTAAACATATGCCCTGTCACGCAGGACATACAACTAAGGAATGGACCTCACAGAATCCAAGCCTCTGGACTTATATCGAAGGAATGAACCTCAAAGAGTCCAAGCTTCTACTATCGTAGGGTCTTGATCGCCCTCTTCCCCAAGTTATAAAGAAACGAATGGACCTCTCAGAGTCCAGGCGTTCCTATGAATACTCGTGCTAACTAACAGTTCGAGCACAACAATAGTTCAGGATAAATCCACATAAATGCCCTCAAGGCGATCATGAATAATAGCGTTGTTCTAACAGATATACAACCTATTATAATATCATTATTACAGTTTCCAAAACAGTTTATAAAACCAATTCAAGATAAACAAAGTAATCATTCCAAATTAATTACTCAGATAAACAACTGATAATTAATGTAAATATGGAACGATGAGCAAGAGTGACCCACCACTTGCCTTAATCTGCAGAGTTTGAACGAAGCCTAACGACGGGATTCCGGGCTCGATATAGGGATAGCTTTGGTAACACAGATTCCTTCGGATTGACCCATACAGAAACCCTTAGTTAGATTCGACATGAACGGACAGAATAACGAAAGAAACCGAAAGGAACGACGTCCGAACGACGACCACCAAAGCCGAGGCCTAACAAGGCCATCAGCCTTCTGGCGGCGGTCGCCGGCGACCTTACGGCGGGCGCCGTGTTCATGGCGGCGGGCGCCGCTATGAACATCGGAAAATAAAATCCGAGAACAGAAACTCACCGACGGCGAGCGATTGGTCTCCTCTTGCCTTGATTTGGATTCTAGGCGTCTAAGGGCCTCCAAGGCTTCTTCTAGCAACTGGAAACGACACCAAAAAGAGCTCCGACGATCGCTCCAAAACTCCGGCAAGAACTCGAACTCCGGCGAGACAATTTGAGGGATTTTGAGCTTGTTTCTATTCTCCGATCCAGCTCTAATTCATCTCTATTTATAGCCCAACATCCATGGAAGACAATGATGGCCAAATGCGACGTCGAGGGCCACGATCGAAGCATCGCCGACAGCTGGCAAGGCTAGCTTCTGCACGAATATGGCGGTCGCCGTCGGCAACCCCTGGTCGCCGCCCTTGACCTTCGGAAGCGGCGGTCGCCGTTTTTGGGCGGCGGTCGCCGTTTTGATAGGCCACTTGGCGAGGAGGAAGCTTCGATGAAGGAGCCGAGAGCTGACTTGCGGCGGGTGCCGCCATACCCATGGCGGGCACCGCCAGGTCACTCCTTATCCGTTGGCTTACGGATAATCTTGGCCTAACCCGGGATAAAAATATTCGTACACGAACGAGTATTAAATCCCAAAATACGTCGTCTGTATATTATTTCACTGAGAAAAATATTACAGAGACTGAGAACAATACAAAATGTCTTTCTGTCTCCGAAATTAATCCGACGTACCAAACAGGCTTTCGGGAAAAAATCTCAAAATTCCCAAAATATCCTTACAGAAATACGGGGTATCACATCATCTCCCCCTTAAAAGAAGTTTCTACCCCGAAACTTAGGTCGCAAATAACTCGGGAAAACGCCTGAGCATACTGCTTCGATTTCCCAAGTAACTTCCTCTGTCCCAGACTTGGACCACAGACTTCGTACCAACAGTACGATCTTACTGCACAGTTGCTTCATACTCTGAGGCCGCTTCCAATACTACTACTGATTCAGTCTTCTGCGGATTAACCATAACCCCATTCTCATTGATCACATGGCCTAAGAAAACCACTCCTTGATCCAAAGGTCGCACTTAGACCACTTTGCGTACAGCCGACTTGGTCTAAGGACTGACAAAGCAATCCTAAGATGTTCCCCGTGAGCTTCCTTGCTCGGCCAAAGATCAAAATGCCATCGATGAAGACCACTGTGAACTTATCCAAGTACTGGTGAAAACATCGATGTACTAGATTCATGAAAACTGCTGGAGCATTCATAAGTCCCGATGGCATGACTACAAACTCGTAGTGACCATCTCTTGTCTGAAATGCAATCCTCGGAATATTTTCCTCATGAATCCTGAGCTGATGATACTCAGATTTTAGGTCGATCTTGGAGAAAACTTTTGCTCCACGTAGTTGATCCAACAAATCTTCAATCCTTGGCAACAAATATCTGTTCTTGATCGTGACTTTATTCAACTCTCGAAAGTCAAAACAAAGTCAAAACGGTCCATCTTTTTTTTTGACAAATAAAACCGGGGCACCCTCCCCAAGGAGATGCACTCAGCCTTATATAACTTTTGTCAAGAAGATACTCGAGTTGCGTCTTCAACTCTTGCATTTCATCAGGAGCCATCCGGTACGGTGCTTCTGAGATCGGCGCGGTACTCGGCTCGAGATCAATTGCAAACTCCACGACAAGATTCGGGATTACCAGGAATATCTTATGGAAAGCCATCCAGAAATCTTCTAACCACGGGAATATCAAGAACTGAAGTCGCCTTATGACGCGTCTGTCAATCCATACCGAGAATAATTATCGTATGGAACCATGGTTATTTAGGTCAAATCGCTTTGAATTCCTTACCCTTGATGGTAATCGACAATTCCTACAGACGATTTGTTCTAACCAAATATTTATTATTCAGAATATTTACAACAAAAGGTTCACAACCCTAGCCGCATACAGAACTTAACTTACAACCATCCAAAATGAAAGACGGGGTAGAACCCACATCAACAACAAACCAACAAAAGTAGAATGCAGATACACAGTACTCTAAGCATTTGGAGCATAGAGTCCATCCGCCTCACGCATCACATAAAGGCGTTGACTCTAATTTCCAGAAGCCATTGGGGCTTTCCCTTTATTCTGCGCAGTTGTCTGCATCGAAGGATTGGAAGTCTCTGCTGGTTTAAACCTAGGTCTGTTGTTTGGATTAACAGACCCCTGTTGTGACTCCGCTCCTTTCTGCATTCCCTGCCGATAGAACCTCTGCATAAGCCCTTCCTTCCCACAACCAAAACATGTCTTCTTTTCATTCAGACACGCAAAACTTTTGTGCCCAGATGCACCACAATTGTGGCATTGAATTACTCAGCTGTTCCAACCTGAGCCCCTGGCAGAGTCGGACTGAGTTGTATCGGTTTAGCATGACCAGACTTCTCAAACTTGGTAGGTGATGCCGGTCATTTGAATGAACCAACCTGGGGATCCTGTTGCCCACCCTTTCCCTTAACTTGCTTCTCCCGCTTATGGGCGGACTCCTCCAGTGTGACCTCCAACTTGTAGGCTGCATCCACGTACTGCTCCAGAGTAGAGCATGTGTGGTGCACCATCCATGGTTTAATATTTGGGTTCATCCATTCATTGAAGTACCAGATCTTCTGTGCCTCACTGGATGTCTCTGGTTCAGCATACTGCAGAAGATGATTAAACTTAGTGGCAAGCTCGGTCACCTTCAATCCATCCGTCTTAGGATACAAGAACTCCTTGTGTTTCTCCTCCCTCATAGCTCGAGAGAAGAAACGATCTGTCATCTTGGTCTAAAACATTGACCAGTTCAGAACAGGGCTATCAGCTAAGCCGGTACTCTCCCATCATTCGCCAGTATCTTCCTTCAAATGAAGAGAAGCGATGTGCACTTTCTCCCCTTCTGTGCACTCAACATTACGAAACAACCGTTCCATATGCGAGAACCAATGAGCCACTCTGACTGGCTCTCCTTTTCCATCATAACTGTCAGGTCTCATAGAGTTAATGGCCTTCAGTGCTCGGCCATAATCACCTCTATTCCTGACCGCTTCTTCTTGGTGTACATAGATATTAGGTTCCTCGAACCTATGAACTACTGGTGGAATTGGCACACCTTCTGCCTGTGGTGCGGCAGGTTGCCTAGCATCGGCGATTGCTTGCATCACAATCCCCCGAATAGCTGCAACAGTTGCTGCATCGATCACTACTGGAGCGACGACCTGAGCTTGGCCATTGCCTCCTGGATTATTATTGAAGACAGACTCACGCTCTCCTGATGGGTCTGCAACATTCCTCGGATTTGGTCTGGAGTCATTGCTCGGCCCAGCACCATCACGGATAACGTTCCTCGTGTTCACCATCTGTTTACCGATCAAAATCCAAGGATTTTATCACATTAATATCATTCTGATATATTTATCGTAATAAAATCAACTTAGAATAGATCAAACTTGGTAATTTCTATTGATGAACTTAAACCGAGTTACTAGGTTCTACAACCTCAAACCACAACGAGGGAACTGGGAATCAAGCCTAACTGAAGATGGCAAAACCACATCGGCTTTATCCGAGTCCCTCTGAAGAGAACAGAATGCACCCATATCTAACGGGGCAATAGGGAAGGAATTAGTCTTTCTAGATATAGAAGCAAGCTCACTATATCAGACTGTATATAGAAGACATGACTATGGACGGTATTTTCAAATTCTTTTCATTTTGAAAATTTAGAGTCCTTTGAAAACACTTTTCGATTAAAACGAGTAAATGGTTTTTAAATACCCAACCCGTTTTAAAACTTTTAGCTCTGATACCACAACTGTAACACCCCCAAATCTGAACCCAAATGGAAAAGTATTACCGCCAGTGACTCCGATATTCCTCACCAAAGTCACCCCAGGCTTTACCGTTTAAATACAATCATGAAACACATATGATACAAAAATCATATTTTTATTCATATAAAACATGAGTCCCGGGATTACATCCCAATCCCGAATAGGACAAATATAGAGTTTTAAACAGAGTACTGTGTCTTTTAAATATATAACAGAGTAAATAAGTTACATCGGAAGTCTTTCTGGAAATTTTACAAAAAGGGTTGTGATCGAAATAATCACCTGCCCAAGGATCTCAACCTGATTAAAAGATAATTATTAAAACATCCAAAAACAACCGTCGTCTTCATAGTCAATCTAGTCTCCTCATATCTTCGCTCTATCTGATGTGCCGAATCGAACGGATGACACCAGCCAACCATGTAGAGAACAATTGCGGTTGGTTAGTCTACTGAATAGACTATGCAATGGTACAAAGCAGAATGTTCAAAGTAGTCGTATTAGGTTAGACTCCTCGTCTCTCGAATAAAAGTCGAGTACGTTAGTCAACTACCATACTATACTTGAATATGACAAAAGGCATGCACAAGAGAAGATTCTGGAAGACTGAATCTTCTCAGAAATCGACCCGAAAGAAGACTCCAACGGAAGTGAGTCTTAAGGAAATATGACAAATCTGGAACGTTTAAAGAATCAGACATCAGTGATTTAAAAGCTGACTTAGATGTTTCGGTTCATGACCAACCTTACCGCTTACAACGAATCCAGATTGGAAAGAGAACGTACTCTTAGCCAAATGGTAAGAATTTTATTGAAGGTTGGGAAAAAGGCCCAACGTCCTATTTACATCCACTAATACGAGACAAAGAAAACAATAAAGAAACAAAAAACGAACCAACCTAATACAAGGAACTAGAAAAAGAAACAACACAAGCAACAAACACCAAAACAAAACCAGCAAAAAGGACACCAAAAACAGAACAAACAATCATCCTAAAGACAGAACCAACACCAGCCAAGAAGCAAGCATCACAAACCAGTACCGAAAGCCAAGCAAAGGCCAACACCAGACAATCATACTATCAGATTCTAAGCCTTCTTCTCATTGCATTCCCTCTTCTCCCACTCATGGAAGTAAGGTGTAAGATTCTAAACTTGCAAGTTTGTATGATCTTCTTCACTTCTTCATCCTCATTAACAGCAGCCCCCTTGAAGATCACTGCATTTCTGAGTTGCCAAATAAAGTACACAGTTGCCATGACAGCTAGTAATTTTGAGAGGTAGATGTTGTTATTCTTCTTCTCGCAGGCAGCAAACCATTCCCACCAAGCAATTAGACTATTCTTCCTTGTATGAATACCTTGCCACTCCAGGACTTTGTTAGTAATATTGTTCACTACAGAGCAATCAAAAGTCGACTCTGATCAAAAGTCGAGACGAGCTTTCCTAGATGTACTATTTACTTAGCTGCACTACTCGCCAAAGGTATATTAATTATGTGCACTCGGGCACTTTATCTTATTAAATTCCAAAACCCACATTACGTTATATGCTTTTAAACATATGCCCTATCACGCAGGACATACAACTAAGGAATGGACCTCACAGAATCCAAGCCTCTGGACTTATATCGAAGGAATAAACCTCACAGAGTCCAAGCTTCTACTATCGTAGGGTCTTGATTGCCCTCTTCCCCAAGTTATAAAGAAACGAATGGACCTCTCGGAGTCCAGGCATTCCTATTAATACTCGTGCTAACTAACAGTTCGAGCACAACAATAGTTCAGGATAAATCCACATAAATGCCCTCAAGGCGATCATGAATAATAGCGTTGTTCTAACAAATATACAACCTATTATAATATCATTATTACAGTTTCCAAAACAATTTATAAAACCAATTCAAGATAAACACAGTAATCATTCCAAATTAATTACTCAGATAAACAACTGATAATTAATGTAAATATGGAACGATGAGCAAGAATGAACCGCCACTTGCCTTAATCCGCAGAGTTTGAACGAAGCCTAACGACGGGATTCCGGGCTCGATATAGGGATAGCTATGGTAACACAGATTCCTTCGGATTGACCCATACAGAAACCCTTAGTTAGATTCGACATAAACGGACAAAATAACGAAAGAAACGACGTTCGAACGACGACCACCAAAGCCGAGGCCTAACTAGGCCATCATCCTTCTGGTGGCGGTCGCCGGCGACCTTACAGCGGGCGTCGTGTTCATGGCGGCGGTCGCCGCCTTCATCGCGGCGGGCGCCGCTATGAACATCGGAAAATAAAATCCGAGAACAGAAACTCACCGACGGAGAGCGATTGGTCTCCTCTTGCCTTGCTTTGGATTCTAGGCGTCTAAGGGCCTCCAAGGCTTCTTCTAGCAACTGGAAATGACACCAAAAAGAGCTCCGACGATCGCTCCAAAACTCTGGCAAGAACTCGAACTCCAACGAGACAATTTGAGGGATTTTGAGCTTGTTTCTGTGCTCCAATCCAGCTCCAATTCATCTCTTTTTATAGCCCAACATCCACGGAAGACAATGATGGCCAAATGTGACGTGGAGGGCCACGATCGAAGCATCGCCGATCGTCGGCAGCTGGCGAGGCTAGCTTCTGCACGAATGCGGCGGTCGCCGTCGCCAACCCCTGGTCGCCGCCCTTGACCTTCCGAAGCGGCGGTCGCCGTTTTTGGGCGGCGGTCGCCGTTTTGCTAGGCCTCTTGGCGAGGATGAATCTTCGACGAAGGATCCGAGAGCTGACTTGCGGCGGGCGCCGCCATACCCACGGCGGGCGCCGCCAGGTCACTCCTTATCCGTTGGCTTATGGATAATCTTGGCTTAACCCGGGATAAAAATATTCATACACGAACGAGTATTAAATCCCAAAATACGTCGTCTGTATTTTATTTCACTGAGAAAAATATTACAGAGACTGAGAACAATACATAATGTCTTTCTGTCTCCGAAATTAATCCGACGTACCAAACAGGCTTTCGGGAAAAAATCTCAAAATTCCCAAAATATCCTTACAGAAATGGCAGTCACTTCCCTCTCTTTTCACCATCCTCTTTCTACTCACGAAGGGTTTCTGGTCTTCAAAGGTAAGAGCTATTTCGAATTTCTTACCATTTCTTTTCGAACAATGTCGCTTCCGAGGTCAAAGAAGTCCAAAGCTTCGTTCTCTGTCGTCAGCAAGAAAGATAGAGATTTCTCCCCCTCGAACATCTTTAGCCCAGAGGATTCTTTAGCCGAAACTTTGACTCAGTCTGAGTTGGACACGATTCTAGAAGTAGGCCAGTTCCCTTCCGAAATGGTGGCTCGCCTCCCTTTGCCTCAAGAACGGGTCGACTGGTGTCGCGACCGATGGATTTTCTTTTTTGCATATCCCTTCAGAATAGGTCATTCTTTCCTTTTTTTGAGTATGGTGAGGAACTTCTTGTATGTTCTTAATCTTGCCCCATGTCAGGTGATGCCACATGCGTGGCGTCTCCTTAGGGTAGTTGATCTTTTAGTGTCCAGTGTCGAGATTGATTTCAATTTTGATGCTCTCTGGTATTCGTATTACCTGAGTAGTCGAGGTTCTTCTCGCTTTCAATTACGCTTTCGGTCAGACAGAGAACCAATCGCCCTAAATCTCAATGTTAACGATCGTGGATGGAGGTCGCGATTTTTCTTTGTTGAAAAGAGGTCGCTTGAGGGGGGGGGGGGGGATTCGACTACTCTTTGTTGTGTGACGTCTGGAGGACATCAGGTATCATATTAGCCTTTAGGACTTTTGTGTTTTGATATCTTGTTAACTTCTGCTCACGTGTGTTTATTTTCAGTGCCGAGTCCAGAAGAGAAGACGGATTCCAATTTTGATGCGGTTACTGATGTTTTACTCACTTTTTCGGAGGTCAACAAGTCATTCAAGAACTAACCCCTAGCCCTCTGAACATGGAAACTCCGTCCACTTCCGTTACCAAAGGCAAATGTTCGTTCCTTCAGGTATGCATGTGGGTGGTCTTTGGAGTGACCATATGTTTATATGTTTGTGCTTGCCTGACAGTATCTCGGGCACGAGATCGAGTGCTCGCTTGTCCAGAAAGAGTCTCTTGGATCAAAATATGTTGGCGGAAAAAGCTTCTTCGTCGGCAAAAGGTGAAGCTAAAGCCCATTCGAGGGTCATCGCTTTAGATTCGCCATCGTCTAAAATTTCTGGGGCGAAAAGGAAAGCGACTGGTGCTCTGGGGCTTCTGATGGGCATGATGAGGGGAAGAGATTTGGAAGAATTGCTCCATACTTTGGACCCGGAAGCTAAGAAGGAGATTGGCGAATTGCACCCTGTTGATTGTATCGATGAGGCCGGAGCGGCCGCTTGGCGAGTAAGTGAAAAAAGATCTTGTATGAAGTTTTCGGCTAATACACGCATTTTCGTTTCTTTTTGCTTATGTCTTATTACATTGTTTGTTTGCAGGCTCTTCAGTACTCAATCGTCGCGTTCTCCAATGTGCAAGATTTGAGCGACCAAGCTGATGTGCGGGTAGCCGAGGTTGAAGGTCAACTAAAGGTTGCTAATGAGCGCGTCAAGATCGCTGAGGGCAAGCAAGCACTGGCTGAGAAGAAGCTGGCGGAGGTGCAAGCCCGACTCGTGGAGCTTATGGGTAGTGTTGAGAATGTTCGTGTGAAGGTAGCCTATGTCGCCACCGATGTCGGGACGTATTTCTATCTCAAGTCTCATTGAAATGATGGAGGAGTATGCCGTGGGGGCTCATTCGACTTGGAAGATTGAGGATGCGAAGGCAAATATGGACCTCTTGTATCCTCGTGGTAATCCGGGTGATGAGCTGTTCAAATTATTTGGCCTTGGTGAAGGAGAACAGAGGGAGGAGGTCGATACTGAGGTGTTGCAGAAGACATCGTGGATGTATCCAAGGGACATCCTGAGGCGAGTGAGGGTCACGATGCTGTCCCTGTGGAAGTCAATGAGAAGTCAGGCGAGTCCTAACTTGGTTTGATAAATGACAATGGTTCTTTTGGTGTGTTGTGGAGGCTTTACTTTAAACATTTTAGACAATGTGTTGTGCCCCATCGTGGTGATGGGACGGATAATGTTTTGGCGACCCGTCTTCCATCGCGGGTCGCGTATTTTGTAAACATTTTAGTGTTCGTCGTGTACCTTGTGTTTTTCTTGTGTGCTTTTTTGCAGGTGGATTTTGTCAGTCGCGCCTTGGCCATTAACGCGAAATGTTTGGTCGTGATGACCTGTAATTGTGAATGTTAATGTGGCATGCTTTGTTTATCCGGAGAGGAGTCGTATGTAATGTAAGGGTAGAGACGAGTACCTTTTGATAGGACAAGTCTCGTAAATAATTTGTAGTATGTTCTTCCTCTACTCCCCGTGTGTCGATCGATTCGTGTGTTTGTAAGAGTTGTTTTGTATATTGTAAGGATATCCTTTTGAATTTGAATGTCATGTTTCGTCTTTGAGGCCTCTTGTTCCTGTTCATTTTGCGCTTAAGAGTAAAAAAAAAGAAGAAAGGTGTTGGGGTGACCGTTGGGGGGTAACCCAACGACCCTCCGATGCTTATGTCAGTGACGTAATTCAAACGAAATGTAATCGAATAGATATGTAAAAAATGTAAGAAAAAGAAGGTTTTAGAAATGATACAACTTTAAGTGGGTCGCGTTCCAGCTTCTAGGGATCGGTTGTCCGTCCTTTGTTTCTAGTCAGTATGCCCCTTGTCTAACGATTTCCTTGATGAGGTAAGGCCCTTCCCATCAGGGTGCTAGTTTCCCGTCGATTGGATCTCTAGTGTTCTGGAACGTCTTCCTTAGGACCCAGTCTCCTAACTTGAAGATTTTAGCTTGGACTTTTTTGTTATAGGCTCGGGCGACTTGTTGCTGGTATTGGACCATTCGGATTCTAGCTTTCTCTCTGGTCTCGTTTATGGTGTCGAGATTGTGAGCTAATTCGACGTCGTTTTGTTCAGGGGTTTGGAGTCCGTATCTGGCAGTTGGGACGAGTAACTCAGCGGGGATGACCGCTTCGCTTCCATAGACTAGCGAGAACGGGCTCTGTCCTGTTGCATTTTTAGGCATCGTCCTGTCAGACCATAGTATCAAGGGGAGCTGGTCGGCCCACTTGTCTTTTGCCCTTGTGAGGCATTTTTTTAGATTGTTGATGATGATTTTATTACTGGATTCTGCTTGACCATTGGATTGCGGGTATCTTGGTGTGGACGTGACTAGCGTGATGTTCCATTGTTTATAGAAGGATCGCGTCTTTCTACCGATGAATTGGGAGCCATTGTCGCATACGATTTCTGAAGGGACGCCAAATCTGCATAGAATATTACGTTTTATGAATGAGATGACGTGTTTCTCTTTTACCTCTCGATATGCTTCGACCTCTATCCATTTAGAGAAATAGTCATCATGGCTAGGAAGAAGATGCGTTGTCCTGACGCTGGTGGCAGTTTCCCGACGATGTCCATCCCCCATTGCATGAAGGGCCAGGGGGCTAGAGTCGGATGGAGTATCTCCGATGGTTGGTGCATGATGGGTGCGTGTCGTTGGCAGGCGTCGCACTTTCTGACGTAGTTGGTCGCGTCTTTGTTCATTGTGGGCCAGTAATAACCTATCCTGAGAGCTTTGCCGGGTAGGCTGCGTCCTCCAGTATGGTTTCCGCATTCTCCGTCGTGTAAGGATTGTAAGACGCGTCGTACCTCGGTTGTTTTGAGGCATCATAGGTATAGGCCTGTAACAGATCGTTTGAACAAAACATTATATTTTAAATCAAAGGTTATGGCTTGTACCTTGAGTCTTTTAGCTTCTGCTTTGTCTGCTGGGAGTGTTCCATCCCCGAGCCACTTGATGTAGGGGGTGGTCTAATCGTCTTGGTCGCCCACCAAATCTTCTTCTATGTGGTCGCCTACCTCTGCTGAGACGACTTCTTCTAAGGGTAATTCGTTCATTGTTTGAATATCGTCTGGATTAGCTATTCTGAAGACTTTGGGGATGGCCTGTGTGGTGATATGTGCCAACGGAATGTTGTGGAAGTCGTTAGGATGTAAGGCGGATCCCTAGGGCATCGGCTTGTGTGTTGAGGTCGCATGGGACTTGTCGGATGGCGAAGTTCTAGAATTTGCATGCCAATTTTTTGACGATATCTAGATATGCCATCATCATATCGTCTTTGGCAGCGTACAAACCTTGCACTTGGTTGACGATTAGGAGAGAGTAGCATGTCACCTTTATGCTTAAAATTGCGAGATCGTGCGCGAGTGTTAATCCAAATACGAGGGCTTCATATTCTGATTCATTGTTGGTCGTGTCCCACTCGCATCTCACAGTTTGGGCTATATGGTCCCCTTGTGGTGATTTTAGCACGACACCTAGGCTGACTCCTCTTACGTTCGATTCTCCATCTGTATGGAGTTGCCATGTGCCCCTGTCTTCTTCAATTTTCAGCTGTTCGACCTCCTTCGTGGCTTCTTGTTCTAGTGTCGGGCTGAAATCGGCCACAAAGTCGGCTAAAGCTTGAGATTTGATCGCCGTTCTTGGCTCGTACTCGATGTCGAATCCGCTGAGGTATATGGCCCACTTAGCCATTCATCATGTAAATTCCGGTTTGCTCATGACTGCTTTCATGGGATGGTTAGTTCTCACAATAATAGCATGTGATTCGAAATAGGGTCGTAACTTGTTTGAGGCCATAACTAATGCCAAGACTAATTTTTGAAGTGAAGTATACATTGTCTCGGCGGGGAGTAGAGAACGACTTACATAATAGACCGATGATTGTTTATCGTCTTCCTCTCTTGTTAGGACTGCACTAACGGCTGATTCTGATACCGCTAGATATAGTGGTAATGGCTCGTCGTCTTTTGGTTTAGCTAGTAGGAGTGGACTTGCCAAATACGTCTTTAAGTCTTGGAAGGCTTGTTCATGTGCCGCCGTCCAGTCGAATGACTTGTTCTTTTTCAGGGCTTCGTAGAAGAGCTTGCATTTATCCGAGGATTTGGATATGAATCTGTTTAATGCCACAATCCGTCCTGTCAACTTTTGGACGTCATTGACACATTGAGGGGACTTAAGGTTGACGATAGCCTTGATCTGGTCTGGACTGGCTTCGATCCCTCTTTGAGTCACCATGTACCCCAAAATGTTTCCTGAAGACACTCCGAAAGAGCATTTAGTCGGGTTTAGTTTCATGTTATATCTTTTCAATACCTCGAATGCTTCTTTCAAGTGTTCGATGTGGTCCTTTGTTGCTTTGGACGTGACGAGCATGTCGTCGATGTAAACTTCCATGGTGTCTCCAATTTGGTCTTTGAACATTTTGTTCACCAACCTTTGATATGTGGCCCCTGCATTTTTTAGTCCAAAAGGCATTACTTTGTAGCAGTACGTACCTTGGCTTGTTATAAAGGCTGTCTTTTCTTGCTCGTCAGGGTCTATGAGAATTTGATTGTATCCACTGAACACATCCATGAACGTTAGCATTTCGTGTCCGGCGGTCGCGTCAACAATGGCATCGATATGTGGTAATGAGAAGGAGTCTTTTGGACATGCCTTGTTTAGATCTGTGAAGTCGATGCATACCATCCATCTCCCATTCTTCTTTTGGACCACGACGACGTTTGCTAACCAGTCGGGGTACTTGACTTCTCTTATCTTACCTGTCTCGAGTAGATTTTTTACATCGTCGTCCATAATTTTGTTACGCTCTGGTGCGAACTTTCTCCTTTTTTGCTTGACCAGGGGATATGTAGGATCTATATTCAATTTGTGAGTAATAATATATGGGGAGATCCCTACCATGTCTTCGTGTGACCAAGCAAAACAATTAGAGTTGGATCGTAAAAGAGAAATTAAATCTGCCCGGGTCGAATCATTTAAATCTGATCCGACCTTTACTGTTTGTGTTGGCTTTGAAGGATCCAGTGCGATCTCGTCGAGTTGTTCCATTTTTGGTTCGATGTATCGCGTGGTTCCTTCGCCACACTGTGATTGCTATGCGGAAGGTGTGTCGACTGCCCCTTTCATTGAGGTGACGTAGCACTCCTTAGCAGCCCGCTGGTCACCTCTTATTTCCTGTACCCCCCACTTAGTAGAGAACTTTATTGTCTAGTGGTAAGTGGAAGGTACATCTTTCATGGTGTGGATCCAGGGTCTTCCAAGGATTGCATTGTATGGAGACGGGCAATCGAGTATATCAAAACTTTACCTGTTGATTGACTCCACCAGCATACATTGTTAACACGATCTCGCCTTGGGTATATTTAACTTCCTCGCTGAATCCGACTAGCGGGGTAGAGTTTCTGGTTAGGTCGTCCTCGCTTAAACCCATACCCTTTAAGGCATCTAGTGTCAACAAGTTGGTGGAGCTACTTGTGTCGATTAGAACACGACGGATAAGGCGGTTGCTAATTGAAAGACAAATTACCAAACCGTCGTGGTGGTCGCCTAACTCTAGAGCTTCCGAGTCGTCGAAGGTAATGGCGGGAGTGTCGGACATGTCTTTTGGCGGCTGAATTTGTGTTTCCGCACACGTCTAACCCTCCCGAAATGGTGTTAACAATTTTAGTAGGAACCGGAGAGGACAGTTTATCGGATGTTAACTGGTCCCTTCGATCGAGGGTCATTTTGGCTCTGTCGGAGATGACATCGCGTAACAGCCCCTGTGCGAGGAGCCTTGCGACTTCCTTGCGAAGGGCTGTGCATTCGTCCGTCGAGTGTACGTGGTCCCCATGGAACTCACACCATCGGTTCATGTCCTTCTTCGCGTCTGGCTTGTCGTTTTTCCGAGGCCACCTTATTTCCTTTCCATATTTGTCGAAACTCCTTACGAGCTCCGATACAGAGATGTTGAAATTGTAAGAGTGAAGCTTCGGAGGGAGAGCGGGGTTGTTTTTCCAATCTTGGTTCCTGTCATAAGAGTTGTTTACCTGACTAGGGTCGCTTCGCCCCTTGGGGTAAGGTTGGTGTCGCCGATCACGTCGATGATCTGAGGATGTTCTTCAGTCGACTCGATCGGGATTCTTGTTTGCTTTGGAGGGTTCCTCGTCTTCTTCGAGCCTCACTTGCGCCATGGTTTTGGCTTGCACATCTTCAAAGCTTCGGCATGGAATTTGGTAAATTCGCGGTAGAGTTCACTAACTCTGATCAGGCCTCGGCAAAATGCTTCGATCGATGTTGGAACGTCACAATGCGGGATTGCGACCTTCTCTTTATTGTACCTGTTAAGATAATCTCTTAGAGGTTCTCCATACCTTTGCACGATCCTGTATAGGTCGCTTGACTGCTTTTCTAATCGTCGACCGCTAGCAAATTGAACTTTGAAGGAATTGATCAAGTCGGCGAAGGAAGCGATGGAACCCTTTGGCAAATGCATAAGCCAAGTTAGTGCAGGTCCCGCGAGGGTCGTGCCAAAGCTTTTGCACATGACTGCCTTGCGGTTCCCTCTTGGGATCGAAATAGTCATTAATTTTTGCTTATAAATTGAGACGTGATCGTCGGGGTCCCCGGTCCCAGGGGTAGTTGGGCATGTTGGGGACATGGAACTTTTTTGGAATTTCAACTCCTGCGATTGTTTCTATGAAAGACGAGTCTTCATATCCATCGATTGCCTCCCTCTCGATTGGTTGGGGAACTCCCGGGATCCATGCGATGCGGTCGTCTAGAGTCTTCATATGTTCCTTGATGGCTTGCTGTATGAGGCGAGTCTTCATATCCTGGAGGTCGGCCGGAGCTGTCACCTATAGATGGGTTGCTCGAGCCCTGGGAGGCTCGGCTATAGAGTTTGGCATGTTAGTCGTAACGAAAGTGACCGGAGGGGTCTGAAACATACCGGTATGCTGGGAAGCATTGGTCTTTGTTGCGGGTGTCGTATCCACTCCATCTAGGTCGAGTCGCATGGGTAGTCCTTCCGTATTGACCACGCGTCTTGAGCCTCTGGGAACCGATATGGCCGAGTGTAACACCCCCAAATCGTAACCCATTTGGAAAGGTATTACCGCCAGTGACCTCGGTGTTCCTTACCAAAGCCACCCAAGGCTTTACCGAAAATACACAAATCATGAAATACAAATGATATAAAATCATTGTAATATTTATCTAAATCATGAATCCCGGGATTACATCCCAATCCCGAATAGGACAAATATACAGAGTTAAATCAAACACAGCGGAAGTCTTTCTTAAAATATTACAAAAAGGGTTGTGATCTCTATGATCACCTGCCCAAGGATCTCAACCTGATTAAAATCATTAAAACATCAAAACAACCGTCATCTTCATAGTCAATCTAGTCTCCTCATATCTGCATTCTATCTGATGTGCCAAATCGAACGGATGACACCAGCCCACATGCGGAGAACAATGTTCGTGGGTTAGTCTAATGAAAGACTATGCAAGGGTACAAAGCAGAAGGTTCGAGTAGTCGTATTAGGTTAGTTTCATATGTATATACATAACGTTAAAAACTGACTGAGATGCTTCGGTTCACGACCAACCTCACCGTATAATGCGAATCACCGCATGATACGACTCCAGATTGGAAAGAGAGCGTACTACATTCAAGTCTAAACGAGTTTTCCTAGCCGCACTATTACTTAGCTGCGCTACTCGTCGAGGTATATTAATCATGTGCGAACCTACAACACTTATCTTATTTAATTCCAAAACACACAATTACGTTATAAACTTTTAGGATCAGCTCATCCCGAGACGAGAGATCTTTTGGGAACACTCCCAAGATTTGTGACACTGTTTAAGTGCACCACCTCTTCACCCGAGTAAAGAGGTAGGTCATGACCATCCAATTGGTATTAGGTGGGGACGAGCCACCTCTCTACCTGATTATAAAGAAACGACTGGACTCCAGGGCCTCAGTGACGTTCCTACGAATACTCGTTCTAACTAAACAGTTCAGAACAGTCAAATAATCATATTAAAGCCATCACGGCTAACATCATAGATATATTTCAATCTAGGTATATATATATATATATATAATAGCGTTGTTCTAGCAGATATACAACCTATTATAATATCCATTTTAATTTCCAAAGATAGTTTCATAAAACTATTCCCAGACATGAACAATGATCAATCCAAATTAATTAACAATTAAGCAATTGATAATTAATGGAAATATGTAATGATAAGCAAGAGCGAACCGCCACTTGCCTTAGATCCGACGAAAGCTTTGCACGTTTAGAATTAAAGGGTTTCCGAGTCTGGAATGGGAACAGATCCTGGATAATAAATCCATATGGAACGACCCATAACAAGACCCTAAATTAGATTTAATATCTATATATACGAATATAATGGAATACGAAATGAATCAAGGAACCAAGCTTTGATCCATGCCTAAACACCCAAAACACACACTCGGCACCATGAACCACGCTTGCCGCGGGGTGCGGCGGTCATGGGGCCGTGGGGTGCGGTGCACAGGCAAGGGCGAAAGACAGCGGTGGCAACGAGGATAACTCACCCAAATCGACCCCTTTAGGCTTCGATTCTTCTTGGTTCGAGTCTACCACCCTCTTAAGCTACCAACAAGCTCTAAGAACCTCCTGAAAATGGATCGAAACAAGGTCGATATGACCACACAAATCGGGTTCAAAGTTCAGCAAAAATCATGAATTTCAGAGGTTGAAAACAGTGAGCTTCAAGGGTTTTCTTACCAACTTTCGATCGACTTATACTTCGAATCGAGCTTGGCTAATCTTCTCACCCTTTTAAGCTACAAACCACCTTCAAGATTCAACTTCTATCTGCTCGAACGAATGACATAATCGTTCACAAACCGAGCTCGAAGTTCAGCTTAGAGTGCTGATTTCTGGGTTTTTGACAGCAGAAGATGGTGAGGAGCCGACTTCTGGCTTCTCTCACGACTTTGCCTCTCCTTTTATAGGCAAACCACGAAGAGCCTTCTGAAGACAAGTACCCCATGAGGTGTACCAGCTAGGCCAATAGCCCCGATGAGTCACCTAAGCTAGTTTGCCAGCCGTGCCAAAATGCTTGCCAGATGCTGAATTTCTGGGCTTTTGACAGAAGAAGATGGTGAGGAGCCGACTTCTGGCTTCTCCCACGACTTCGTCTCTTCATTTATTGGCAAACCACGAAGACTAATCTGAAGACAAGTATACCAAGAGGTGTCCAAGCTAGGCCAAGTAGCCCCGATGAGTCATCCAAGCTAGTTTCCAGCTGCCTCAAGTTGGCTTACAAGTTGCTAAAATGTTTGCTGATTTTTGGCTAAGGCATGGGCCGAATTCCCACTTTGCCCTTATTTACCTTAAGTGGTAAATTTTACTTAACCCCGGGTTAAATATATTTGTACACGAACGATCATTTAACCCAAAAATACGTTAACTGTATTTTATATTGCTCAAAAAAATATTACAGAAGCCAAACATTACACAGAATGTTTGTATCTCTTCAAAATTAATCTGACTAGCAATATGGCTTAAGAAAAATTTGAAATTTATTCGTACAAATATATGGGATATTACATCACTCCCCCCTTAAAAGAAGTTTCGACCCCGAAACTTGGGTCGTGAACATCTCGGGAAAGCGTCTACACATATCCTCTCAGTTTTCCAGAGCAAATACTATTGCTGTAGATTCTAGATCATGCGTCAGATAGTTTGCTTTATAGGTTTTCAACTGTCGCGATGCATACGCAATAACTTTGCCTCTTTGCATCAATACACAATCTAAACCATTCCTCGAAGCATCACTATCGACTATATAATCATCATCCTCTTTTGGCAGCGCTACAACCGGTGTCGAGGTCAGACACTGTTTCAACTTCTTGAAAACTGGCCTCGCACTTGTCACTCCAGACAAACTTCTTGTGGACCTTGTGGAGCAAATCGGTCATGGGTAGAGTGATTTTAGAAAATCCTTCCATGAACCGTCTGTAATGTTCAACAAGTCCAAGGAAACTGCACACCTCATTCACATCCTGAGGCCGCTTCAATCTTCTGGGGATCAACCATAACCCCATTTCTCATTAATCACGTGGCCTCTAGATGACATCGTCATAGTCTTCGAACTAAAATTGATGACCGCCACATGACGCGTCAGCTAATCCATACTGAGAAAATGTCGCATGGAACCATGGTCATTCAGATCGATTCCTCTTCGAATTTCTTATCCAAAAAGGTAACCAAAATTCTAACAGACGATTGGTTTGAACCATACGTTTATATTAGAAAGAATATTTACAACAAAAGGTTTACGAACCTTGTTGCATACTTAAACTTACTAATATAACTATCAGAAACAAAAGACTGGATAACACCTAAGTCCACAACATATCACAGAGGTAGTACAAAATACTAAACTTTGCTAGCCTTGCCGAGTACTTTAAGCAATTGGAGCATCAGGTCCATCCGCCTCACGCATCACGTAAAGACGTTGACCCTGACTTCTAGAAGCAACTGGGGTCTTCCCCTTGTTTTGCGCAGTTGTTTGCATTGAAGGACTAGGAGCTTCCACTAGTCTAAACCTGGGTCGATTGTTCTGGTTAACAGACCCTTGGTGTAACTCAGTTTCTTTCTGTTCCCCTTGTCGACAGAACTTCTGCATATGACCTTCCTTTCCACAGCCAAAGCATACTCTCCTTTCCTGCTGACACACACTGCTCTTATGCCAGTTGTGCCACAATTATAGCACTGGATCAGACTCTTGCCCTGACCCGACTGCTGTGTTGACCCTCCTTGAGTCATATCCGTCTTTGCTTTGCTAGACTTGACAAAGTTAGATGGTGGCGCGTGACGTTTAAATCCACTTGCCTGATATGGATTTTGCATCAACTTTTGATGATTATGCTTCTTCGTTGACTCTTCTAGAGTCACCTCCACTTTATAAGCTGCATCCACGTATTGCTCCAAAGTAGAGCATCCGTGACGCACCATCCATGGCTTAATATCTGGGCTTATCCACTCGTGGAAATGCCAGATTTTCTGTTCTTCGCTAGACACATCTGATCCAGCGTATTGCAACAGGTGATTAAACTTGGTCACAAGTTCAGTCACTGTTAATCCTTCCGTCTTCGGATAGAGGAATTCCTTGTGTTTCTCATCCCTCATAGCACGAGAGAAGAAACGGTCGGTCATCTTGGCTTTGAACATTCCCCAGTTCCATCCTGGATGATCAGCTAGTCCGGTGCTTTCCCACCACTCACTAGCTTCCTCTTTCAGATGGAGAGAAGCAATATGCACCTTCTCAGCTTCAGTGCATTCGATGTTACGGAACAACCGTTCCAGGTGTGAGAACCAATATGCTACACTGACTGGTTCTCCCTTTCCATCGTAGCTGTCAGGCCTCATAGAGTTTATGGCCTTTAGTGCATGGACATAATTACCTCCGTTCCTGACCACCTCTTGTTGATGTACTTGGACATTTTGTTCCACAACTCTAGGAATTACTGGAGGAATTGGTACGTCTTGTGCCTGAGGCGCAACTGGTCACAGGATATCGGTGACTGCCTGTACCACCATTCCCCGAATTGCCTCAATTGTTGCTGCATCAAATGCCATTGGAGCATTGACCTGAGCCTGGTCACTGCCTCCTGAATTGTTGTGAGCAACATACTCTTGTTCTTCCACAGGGTTTATAGTATTCACCATCTGTTTACCGATCAAGTTCCAAGTATTTTATACATTAATATCTTTCCAATATATTTAATGTAATAAAATTGACTTGGAATAGATCAAACTTGGTAAATTTTCATGGATGAATTCAAACCGAGTTGATAGCTCTGACAACAAAGCCCTAGGAAAGGGAACTGCTAAACTTAGCACATATTCCTTTTCCTCAATGTAGTTCATCGGTTCTGTCTCAGGAACCTTGGTCTATCGGACACTACTCCTACCGACTCAGAGAGTACGGTCTTCACCTTCTCGGTGGACTACTAGGTTCTACAACCTCAAAGCATAATGAGAGAACCGAGAACTCAAGCCTATCTAGAGATTCGCCATCTCGGCTTCTTCCGAGTTCCTCTGAAGAAAACAGAACGCACCCATATCTCACGGGCAATGAGAAAAGACCTAGTCTTTCTAGATATGGAAGCAACTTCCTATATCAGACTAGAGAGAAGGCATGACTATGAACGGTTTGAAATTTGTACCGTTTTGAAAATTCAGAGCCCTTGAAAACACTTTTCAATTTAAAATGAGTAAATGGTTTTCAAATACCCAACCCGTTTTAAAAACTTTTGGCTCTGATACCAACTCTGTAACAGAGCCTTTGAAAACGTTTTGGCTCTGATACCAAATCTGTAACACCCCCAAATCGTAACCCATTTGGAAAGGTATTACCGCCAGTGACCTCGGTGTTCCTTACCGAAGCCACCCAAGGCTTTACCGAAAATACACAAATCATGAATTACAAATGATATAAAATCATTGTAATATTTAATTAAATCATGAATCCCGGGATTACATCCCAATCCCGAATAGGACAAATATACAGAGTTAAATCAAACACAGCAGAAGTCTTTCTTAAAATATTACAAAAAGGGTTGTGATCTCTATGATCACCTGCCCAAGGATCTCAACCTGATTAAAATCATTAAAACATCAAAACAACTGTCATCTTCATAGTCAATCTAGTCTCCTCATATCTGCGTTCTATCTGATATGCCGAATCGAACGGATGACACCATCCCACATGCGGAGAACAATGTTCGTGGGTTAGTCTAATGAAAGACTATGCAAGGGTACAAAGCAGAAGGTTCGAGTAGTCGTATTAGGTTAGACTCATCGTTTCTCGAATAATAACCGATAACGATAGTCAACCACCATACTTCTACTGGAATATATCAAAAGACATGATCAAGAGAAGACTCCAACGGAATTGAGTCTTATAGGAAAATATCCAAGAGAAGACTCCAAAAGATTGAGTCTTTCGGAAACATGACAATTGTCTGGAACATTATAGTTTCATATGTATATACATAACGTTAAAAACTGACTGAGATGCTTCGGTTCACGACCAACCTCACCGTATAATGCGAATCACCGCATGATACGACTCCAGATTGGAAAGAGAACGTACTACATTCAAGTCTAAACGAGTTTTCCTAGCCGCACTATTACTTAGCTGCGCTACTCGTCGAGGTATATTAATCATGTGCGAACCTACGACACTTATCTTATTTAATTCCAAAACACACAATTACGTTATAAACTTTTAGGATCAGCTCGTCCCGAGACGAGAGATCTTTTGGGAACACTCCCAAGATTTGTGACACTTTTTAAGTGCACCACCTCTTCACCCGAGTAAAGAGGTAGGTCATGACCATCCAATTGGTATTAGGTGGGGACGAGCCACCTCTCTACCTGATTATAAAGAAACGACTGGACTCCAGGGCCTCAGTGACGTTCCTACGAATACTCGTTCTAACTAAACAGTTCAGAACAGTCAAATAATCATATTAAAGCCATCACGGCTAACATCATAGATATATTTCAATCTAGGTATATATATATATAATAGCGTTGTTCTAGCAGATATACAACCTATTATAATATCCATTTTAATTTCCAAAGATAGTTTCATAAAACTATTCCCAGGCATGAACAATGATCAATCCAAATTAATTAACAATTAAGCAATTGATAATTAATGGAAATATGGAATGATAAGCAAGAGCGAACCGCCACTTGCCTTAGATCCGACGAAAGCTTCGCACATTTAGAATTAAAGGGTTTCCGAGTCTGGAATGGGAACAGATCCTGGATAATAAATCCATATGGAATGACCCATAACAAGACCCTAAATTAGATTTAATATCTATATATACGAATCTAATGGAATACGAAACGAATCAAGGAACCAAGCTTTGATCCATGCCTAAACACCCAAAACACACACTCGGTACCATGAACCACGCTTGTCGCGGGGTGCGGCGGTCATGGGGCCGCGGGGTGCGGTGCACAGGCAGGGGCGAAAGACAGCGGTGGCAACGAGGAGAACTCACCCAAATCGACCCCTTTAGGCTTCGATTCTTCTTGGTTCGAGTCTACCACCCTCTTAAGCTACCAACAAGCTCTAAGAACCTCCTGAAAATGGATCGAAACAAGGTCGAGATGACCACACAAATCGGGTTCAAAGTTCAGCAAAAATCATGAATTTCAGA
Organism: Rheum nobile; assembly: GCA_027886185.1. Lineage (NCBI taxonomy): Eukaryota > Viridiplantae > Streptophyta > Magnoliopsida > Caryophyllales > Polygonaceae > Rheum > Rheum nobile. Next base: position 510,903 of record WOAB01000169.1, on the reverse strand, counting down.
GGTTGAAAACAGTGAGCTTCAAGGGTTTTCTTACCAACTTTCGATCGACTTATACTTCGAATCGAGCTTGGCTAATCTTCTCACCCTTTTAAGCTACAAACCACCTTCAAGATTCAACTTCTATATGCTCGAACGAATGACATAATCGTTCACAAACCGAGCTCGAAGTTCAGCTCAGAGTGCTGATTTCTGGGTTTTTGACAGCAGAAGATGGTGAGGAGCCGACTTCTGGCTTCTCTCATGACTTCGCCTCTCCTTTTATAGGCAAACCACGAAGAGCCTTCTGAAGACAAGTACCCCATGAGGTGTACCAGCTAGGCCAATAGCCCCGGTGAGTCACCTTAGCTAGTTTGCCAGCCGTGCCAAAATGCTTGCCAGATGCTGAATTTCTGGGCTTTTGACAGAAGAAGATGGTGAGGAGCCGACTTCTGGCTTCTCCCACGACTTCGTCTCTTCATTTATTGGCAAACCACGAAGACTAATCTGAAGACAAGTATACCAAGAGGTGTCCAAGCTAGGCCAAGTAGCCCCGATGAGTCATCCAAGCTAGTTTCCAGCTGCCTCAAGTTGGCTTGCAAGTTGCTGAAATGTTTGCTGATTTTTGGCTAAGGCATGGGCCGAATTCCCACTTTGCCCTTATTTACCTTAAGTGGTAAATTTTACTTAACCCCGGGTTAAATATATTTGTACACGAACGATCATTTAACCCAAAAATACGTTAACTGTATTTTATATTGCTCAGAAAAATATTACAGAAGCCAAACATTACACAGAATGTTTGTATCTCTTCAAAATTAATCTGACTAGCAATATGGCTTAAGAAAAATTCAAAATTTATTCGTACAAATATACGGGATATTACACCGAGTGTACCTGCGACCTTAGAAACTCATTTTCACGGGTTAGTCGAGCGATTTCAGATTAAGATTGAGCACTTAGCATTTTGGTTCTGGTACGCTGTTGAGCTAGTTCTTCTTGAAGGACGTTCATGGATTTTACAAGTTCTTGTATTTGTGAATCCGCGACTGGCTGGGCATTGACGTCCTTTGCCTGACTTTCAATTTGGACGTTGCCTTGGGCTGGATCTTCGACAAGGACCACGGGGTTTCTAGTGCCGGTCATGATGGGATGAGCGTTGGTTTTATGATTGGATCACTGATTGGCTAGATGCCCCACGGTGGGTACCAAATTGTTTTGGGGCGAAAAGATCAAACCGACCTGAATCGCCTTAAAAAGGGCAACTAGACAATAACAAAATTGATTATATCGGAATGATCCAAATCAAACAAAGATCTAGAGGAGATAAGATAAGAAAGATGCAAAGACAAACTTATCTCTTCCGAATAAGAGACTGGTTGAATCAAAGGACCTAATTGTCGGTTGCTTCGATACTGAAATGAAGATTCGAGCTTGAGAGCGATGATGAATGTAAGCCAGAGAGTAGTAAATAGTAGCTCGTATTATGTCTAATTCGTGTCCTTTACAATGATCTTAAGCCCTCTTATATACACATTTAATTTCCAAAGATTTAGCTAAACTAGTCGTTTGGCCTCCGTGATCTTCGCTCGTCGGCTTTGATTACCAGATAGTCATGATCTTACAATATTTATGATTGATTACGCGGGTTGTAATGGCTGCATGGACCGATATATTAACCCCCAAAATCCGGGGTTCAATAACTTCTCCGATCTCGTCGTGGCCGAGATCCTTGCTCGTCGTTTAATCAGACGATCACTCCAGATGGGAAGGCCACTCCGTCCATTGGGCTGCTCTGGTGAGGGTCTGTTAAGGATGAGGCCCAACAGTAACCATGTTCTGATTATCATCACTGAAAATGTACTTTGTCAAAAGAAATTATGAATGCTTTATTTTTACTGTTATATTCAGCTTTCTGACTTTTGTTCGACATTTGAGCAGCGAGAAAAAAATACTTGAGTCATCATGTGTTGACGATTTATGGGCTTCTAGCATCTCCTTTAATGTCTTGGTGGCCATTGTAACTATTGGGCCTCATTTTTCGGCCAATTGGATCGGCCCAATAGCTTGAACCAAAGTTGTCCTCTAGAAGGTCCGGTCAGTTCAGCCTTCAGAAATCTTGGGACGACACCCTTGGAACAACACTCGTAGGGACGACATGTCAAAATGACATTCATGGAGACAAGACGGGACGACTTCCTTCAAATTAATCTCCTATCAAGTGGACTCGAGAGGTGACCGTCGGTTCAAGAGGCAACGTCTGACAAAAACATCATTGATTGCATATCATTCCAATGAATGTATAAATGATATGAATCATTATTTCCATAAAGAGAATCAAAGAAATCAATGGAGGAAATCAAGGAAGCATTAACTCTCTGGAGAAACTCAAGGGATTTGTCATCAACAACTATATCCACAACTTGGGCATCAAGGAAGATAATATTTGGAATATTCCTAGGATACTTTCTAGCTATATAGGTCTTGCCTTCTACTTGTAAAGGGATCGAATCATTCTTACTCAATTCAAGCAGCCCTCTATCATTATTCTACCATTGTGTTACTCGAAACAAGTGATCATTCTTGTGCTTAGTCCGTTACTCCAACATTGAAGCGACCGACGGCTAAATTTCTGTGTTTGATTAGTCTCTCATTCTAGGGAGATAAGTTTATATTACAGACGTTTAATCTATTTCTATTGATTGTTAAGTTGATTTGGATTATTTAGATATTACTCATCTTATTGTTGTCTAGTTGTCCCCTCTTTAAGCGATTCAGGTCGGTTCGATCATTTTCGCCCAAAACAATTTGGCGCCTACCTTGGGGCATCTAGCCAATCAACGATACGATCAACAATCCAATCCGCTCATCTTGGAAACCCGAATCCAAGAATTAGCAAAGAGCATGAGCATCCTCCAAGGAGAACTGGATCAACAACGCCTAAGAACCGAAACCCTAAGCATCCAATCTGGTGTTGAAATTGCAAGACTAATCCGTGAAAATGAACTTTTGAAATTGCAGGTGAATTTGGCCGCATCGGTCCCAGGGGGATCAAGACGCGTAGTCAACACTGAAGGCCCCCAAACATGTCTCAGCATGAATGAGGCAATTTCGACGCCCATGGCTCTGATCACTCAGAGCGTCGTTCAACCCATTGTCCCTCCACAGGTCACCACGCCGATGGATCTCCAACCTCTCATACAACAAGCTATTAGCGAGCATATGAAAGTCTTAGACGATCGTATCGCTCGTATTCCAGGAGTCCCACAGCCGATCGAAAAGGAAGCAATCGACGAATATGAAGACTCGCCGTTCGTAGAAGCAATCGCGTGCATCGAGATCCCGAAGAAGTTCCACATCCCAAACATGCCCAACTATGATGGGACCGGGGACCCTGACGATCACGTTTCCATTTACAAACAGAAACTAATGACTATATCTATTCCAAGAGGGAATCGTGAAGCGGTCATATGCAAAATCTTTGGCACGACCCTCGTAGGACCCGCACTAAATTGGTTCATGCATCTGTCGTAGGGTTCGGTCACTTCGTTTGCCGATCCGGTCAATTCATTCAAAATCCAGTTCGCCAGCAGTCAAAGACTGGAAAAACAATCAAGCAACCTATACATGATCGTGCAAATTAAGGTATGGTGAGCCCTTAAGGGATTATCTTACAGGTATAACAAAGAGAAGGTCGCGATCCCGCATTACGACGTCCCAACGTATGTTGAATCCTTCTGTCGGTGATTGGTCAGAGGCAATGAACTTTCTCGCGAGCTAACCAAATATCCATGTCGAAGCTTCGAATATGTACAAGCCAAAGCCATGGCCCATGTCAGACTAGAAGAAGACAAAAAGTCCACAAAAGATGACCAACCAAACTGGAACACGACCCATTGGGAGTCGTATTACTTTTGAAAACTTATACTTTGTACTTCATTTAGATTCAGTCGATTATACTTATCCAACTGTTTACTAACATAAGCATTGGAGGGCCGTTGGCCTCACACCCAACGATCACCCTTTGATCTTTTCTATACTTTTCAAGTGTCTTCAACAGGAACACGACAAGAGGCCTCAAGACAAAATCAAGTTGATCAACTTACACAGAACACAATCACACATAGCGCTTACACATTACACGATCGATCGGTACACAGGGAATAGAGGAATAAAAACACGACACATTTTTACAAGACTTGTCCCACTTGAGGTACACGTCTTATACAAATACTACAATGCTCTTCCCTGGAACTACACGACATGTCACACACAATTACAGGTCTACTCGACCAACGTCAAACGACTTGACCAGGAAGCGACTGACGAGTCCACCTGCAAAACAAAGCACATGACAAACAAGGAGCGGTCTCTTGACCCTTCGTCATCACAAGAGACGCCCTCAGCCATCTTCACACGATTATTGGCTGTATTAAGCTGACTCTGAGATTGAGCAATACACATGTCGGCCCCGTTGCCAGAACGCCTATAGCAAAATCAGGATCATGCTAGAAGAGAGAGAAGTTATAAAATCAAACCGTCCCATCACTTGACGCTCTGGCCCAGTATAATTTTGGGACAATTGTTGGGCCTCATTTTTTCGGCCAATTGGATCGGCCCAATAGCTTGAACCAAAGATGCCCTCTAGAAGGTCCAGTCAGTTCAGCCTCCAAAATTCTCGGGACGACACCCTTGGAACAACACTCGTAGGGACGACATGTCAAAATGACATTCGTAGAGATGAGACAAGACGACTTCTTTCAAATTAATCTCCTATCAAGTGGACTCGAGAGGTGACCATCGGTTCAAGAGGAAACGTCTGACAAAAACGTTATTGATTGCATATCATTCCAATGAATTTATAAATGATAGGAATCATTATTGTCATAAAGAGAATCAAAGAAATCAATGGCGGAAGTCAAGGAAGCATTAACTCCCTGGAGAAACTCAAGGGATTTGTCTTCAACAACTATATCCACAACTTGGGCATCAAGGAAGAGAATATTTGGAATATTCCTAGGATACTTTCTAGCTATATATAGGTCTTACCTTCTACTTGTAAAGGGATCGAATCATTCTTACTCAATTCAAGCAGCCCTCTATCATTATTCTACCATTGTTTTACTCAAAACAAGTGATCATTCTTGTGCTTAGTCCATTACTCCAACATTGAAGCGACCGACGGCTAAATTTCTGTGTTTGATTAGTATCTCATTCCAGGGAGATAAGTTTATATTACATCCGTTTAATCTGTTTCTCTTGATTGTTAAGTTGATTTGGATTATTTAGATATTACTCATCTTATTGTTGTCTAGTTGTCCCCTCTTTAAGCGATTCAGGTCGGTTCGATCTTTTTCGGCTAAAACAATTTGGCGCCCACCGTGGGGCATCTATCCAATCAACGATCCGATCAACGATCCAATCCGCTCATCTTGGACACCTGAATCCAATAATTAGCAAAGAGCATGAGCATCCTCCAAGGAGAACTGACGCAGCAATGCCTAAGAACCGAAACCCTAAGCATCCAATCTGGAGTTGAAATTGCAAGACTAATACGTGAAAATAAACTTTTGAAATCGCAGGTGAATTCGGCCGCATTGGTCCTAGGGGGATCAAGACGCATAGTCAACACTGAAGGCCCCCAAACATGTCTCAACATGAGTGGGCAATTTCGACGCCCATGGCTCTAATCACTCAGAGCGTCGTTCAACCCATTGTCCCTCCACAGGTCACCACGCCGATGGATCTCCAAGCTCTCATACAACAAGCTATTAGCGAGCATATGAAAGTCTTAGATGACCGCATCGCTCGGATTCTAGGAGTCCCACAGCCGATCGAAAAGGAAGCCATCGACGGATATGAATACTCGCCGTTCGTAGAAGCAATCGCGAGCGTCGAGATCCCGAAGAAGTTCCACATCCCAAACATGCCCAACTATGATGGGACCGAGGACCCTGACGATCACGTTTCCATTTACAAACAGAAACTAATGACTATCTATATTCCAAGAGGGAATCGTGAAGCGGTCATGTGCAAAATCTTTGGCATGACCCTCGTAGGACCAACACTAACTTGGTTCATGCATTTGTCGCAGGGTTCGGTCGCTTCGTTTGCCGATCTGGTCAATTCATTCAAATTCCAGTTCGCCAGCAGTCGGAGACTGGAAAAACAATCAAGCGACCTATACAGGATCTTGCAAAGGTACGGTGAGCCCTTAAGGGATTATCTTAACAAGTACAACAAAGAGAAGGTCGTGATCCCGCATTGCGACGTCCCAACACCTGTTGAAACCTTTCGTCGGGGATTGGTCAGGGTAAATGAACTTTATCACCAGCTGACCAAATATCCATGTCGAAGCTTCAAAGATGTACAAGCCAAAGCCATGGCCCATGTCAGACTAGAAGAAGACAAAAAGTCCACAAAAGACGACCAACAAAACTGGAACACGACCCATTGGGAGTCGTATTACTTTTGAAAACTTATACTTTGTACTTCATTTAGATTCAGTCGATTATACTTATCCAACTGTTTACTAACTTAAGCATCGGAGGGTCGTTGGCCTCACACCCAACGATCACCCTTTGATCTTTTCTATACTTTTCAAGTGTCTTCAACAGGAACACGACAAGAGGCCTCAAGACAAAATCAAGTTGATCAACTTACACAAAACACAATCACACATAGCGCTTACACATTACACGATCGATCGGTATACAGAGAATAGAGGAACAAAAACACGACACATTTTTACAAGACTTGTCCCACTTGAGGTACACGTCTTATACAATTACTACAATGCTCTTCCATGCAAATACACGACATGTCACACACAATTACAGGTCTACTCGACCAATGTCACATGACTTGACCAGGAAGCGACTGACGAGTCCATCTGCAAAACAAAGAAAATGACAAATAAGGAGCGGTCTCCTGACCCTTCGTCATCAAAAGAGACGCCCTCAGCCATCTTCACACGATTATTGGCTGTATTAAGCTGACTCTCAGCTTGAGCGATACACATGTCGGCCCCGTTTCCAGAACGCCTATAGCAAAATCAGGATCATGCCAGAAGAGAGAGAAGTTATAAAATCAAACCGTCCCATCACTTGACGCTCTGGCCCAGTTTAATTTTAGGACAATTGTTGGGCCTCATTTTTTCGGCCAATTGGATCGGCCCAATAGCTTGAACCAAAGCTGCCCTCTAGAAGATCCGGTCAGTTCAGCCTCCAGAATTCTCAGGACGACACCCTTGGAACAACACTCGTAGGGACGACAAGTCAAAATGACATTCGTAGAGACGAGACAAGACGACTTCTTTCAAATTAATCTCCTATCAAGTGGACTCGAGAGGTGACCATCGGTTCAAGAGGCAACGTCTGACAAAAACGTTATTGATTGCATATCATTCCAATGAATGTATAAATGATAGGAATCATTATTGCCCTAAATAGAATCAAAGAAATCAATGGCGGAAGTCAAGGAAGCATTAACTCCCTGGAGAAACTCAAGGGATTTGTCTTCAACAACTATATCCACAACTTGGGCATCAAGGAAGAGAATATTTGGAATATTCCTAGGATACTTTCTAGCTATATATAGGTCTTGCCTTCCACTTGTCAAGGGATCGAATCATTCTTACTCAATTCAAGCAGCCCTCTATCATTATTCTACCATTGTTTTAATCGAAACAAGTGATCATTCTTGTGCTTAGTCCGTTACTCTAACATTGAAGCGACCGACGGCTAAATTTCTGTGTTTGATTAGTATCTCATTCCAGGGAGATAAGTTTATATTACATCCGTTTAATCTGTTTCTCTTGATTGTTAAGTTGATTTGGATTATTTAGATATTACTCATCTTATTGTTGTCTAGTTGTCCCCTCTTTAAGTGATTCAGGTCGGTTCGATCTTTTTTGCCTAAAACAATTTGGCGCCCACCGTGGGGCATCTATCCAATCAACGATCCGATCAACGATCCAATCCGCTCATCTTGGACACCCGAATCCAATAATTAGCAAAGAGCATGAGCATCCTCCAAGGAGAACTGGCGCAGCAATGCCTAAGAACTGAAACCCTAAGCATCCAATCTGGAGTTGAAATTGCAAGACTAATACGTGAAAATAAACTTTTGAAATCGCAGGTGAATTCGGCCGCATTGGTCCTAGGGGGATCAAGACGCGTAGTCAACACTGAAGGCCCCCAAACATGTCTCAACATGAGTGGGCAATTTCGACGCCCATGGCTCTAATCACTCAGAGCGTCGTTCAACCCATTGTCCCTCCACAGGTCACCACGCCGATGGATCTCCAAGCTCTCATACAACAAGCTATTAGCGAGCATATGAAAGTCTTAGATGACCGCATCGCTCGGATTCTAGGAGTCCCACAGCCGATCGAAAAGGAAGCCATCGACGGATATGAAGACTCACCGTTCGTAGAAGCAATCGCGAGCGTCGAGATCCTGAAGAAGTTCCATATCCCAAACATGCCCAACTATGACGGGAACGAGGACCCTGACGATCACGTTTCCATTTACAAACAGAAACTAATGACTATCTCTATTCCAAGAGGGAATCGTGAAGCGGTCATGTGCAAAATCTTTGGCATGACCCTCGTAGGACCAGCACTAACTTGGTTCATGCATTTGTCGCAGGGTTCGGTCGCTTCGTTTGCCGATCTGGTCAATTCATTCAAATTCCAGTTCGCCAGCAGTCGGAGACTGGAAAAACAATCAAATGACCTATACAGGATCGTGCAAAGGTATGGTGAGCCCTTAAGGGATTATCTTAACAGGTACAACAAAGAGAAGGTCGTGATCCCGCATTGCGACGTCCCAACGCCTGTTGAAACCTTTCGTCGGGGATTGGTCAGGGGCAATGAACTTTATCGCCAGCTGACCAAATATCCATGTCGAAGCTTCGAAGATGTACAAGCCAAAGCCATGGCCCATGTCAGACTAGAAGAAGACAAAAAGTCCACAAAAGACGACCAACAAAACTGGAACACGACCCATTGGGAGTCGTATTACTTTTGAATACTTATACTTTGTACTTCATTTAGATTCAGTCGATTATACTTATCCAACTGTTTACTAACTTAAGCATCGGAGGGCCGTTGGCCTCACACCCAACGATCACCCTTTGATCTTTTCTATACTTTTCAAGTGTCTTCAACTGGAACACGACAAGAGGCCTCAAGACAAAATCAAGTTGATCAACTTACACAAAACACAACCACACATAGTGCTTACACATTACACGATGATCGGTACACAGGGAATAGAGGAACAAAAACACGACACATGTTTACAAGACTTGTCCCACTTGAGGTACACGTCTTATACAAATACTACAATGCTCTTCCCTGCAACTACACGACATGTCACACACAATTACAGGTCTACTCGACCAATGTCACACGACTTGACCAGGAAGCGACTGACGAGTCCACCTACAAAACAAAGAAAATGACAAATAAGGAGCAGTCTCCTGACCCTTCGTCATCACAAGAGACGCCCTCAGCCGTCTTCACACGATTATTGGCTGTATTAAGCTGACTCTCAGCTTGAGAAATACACATGTCTGCCCCGTAGCCAGAACGCCTGTAGCAAAATCAGAATCATGCCAGAAGAGAGAGAAGTTATAAAATCAAACCGTCCCATCACTTGACGCTCTGGCCTAGTTTAATTTTAGGACAATTGTTGGGCCTCATTTTTTCGGCCAATTGGATCGGCCCAATAGCTTGAACCAAAGCTGCCCTCTAGAAGATCCGGTCAGTTCAGCCTCCAGAATTCTCAGGACGACACCCTTGGAACAACACTCGTAAGGACGACAAGTCAAAATGACATTCGTGAAGACAAGACACGACGACTTCCTTCAAATTAATCTCCTATCAAGTAGACTCGAGAGGTGACCGTCAGTTCAAGAGGCAACGTTTGACAAAAACGTTATTGATTGCATATCATTCCAATGAATGTATAAATGATAGGAATCATTATTGCCATAAAGAGAATCAAAGAAATAAATGGCAAAAATCAAGGAAGCATTAACTCCTTGGAGAAACTCAAGGGATTTGTCTTCAATAACTATATCCACAACTTGGGCATCATGGAAGGGAATATTTGGAATATTCCTAGGATACTGTTTTGGGACAAAAAGATCGGTCGACCTAAATCGCCTTGGACGGGGTAACGAGTCAATCGGATAATAAAAAATCAATCCAAACCAAATAGACAATTAACCAAGCAAAGAATAGATGCGAAATGGCAATGTAATTTATATATCAAATGATGACTGAATTAGATCGAAATACAACTTATCCTTAGAGAATAAATGATCGAGCCCTGTCCGACAGACGTTTTGGTGTTTCGACCGACAGCGATCAGGTAGAATCTCCGGGGGGTTTGAGTGAGAGTGAATATGCAAGTAGGCCTCTCGAAGGGTAAGTCAGTGGATGCTATGTATAGACTTGTCTCCTGTCGTTTGCTTCTTCGTGGTCTATTTATGGTAGTTTTCTCCTTGTGTCCGTTATTTGTCTTCATATTTATCCTCTATTAATTATGTGCGAGATCTTTGGGATTTGCTCTTCATTGCCATCATAATCTCTGTGTTTAATGTTGTTACCGTTGTCACCGATCAAGCAATTAATGTCCAGGGCAAAACTTTCGGGATTCGGTCGGATCCTCAGTGTCTGAAGGGCATCCGTCGCCTCTAACTCCTTCTGGCCTTCGGCTTCGTCCGGACTTTGTCCCAATTCGTTTGATCTGATCCCTTGGAGTAAGTTTGGGCCCAACAATAGCCCCAAGTTGTTTTGGGCTTCATGGCAGCTGTGAGATGGAGTCCAAGCAACTTTTATCCCACACGATCTCCACCCTCCGATCTAGGCGTGACAGGCGGGGGCTACGTGGAGATAATCCCGCTGCATGATGGGACGTCTCTGCGACTGCCGATTCCCTCCATAAATCTGAATCAAGTTTCTGACGGTTTGGCTTCGTCTTCTTCTTTTGTTTCCTCATCTGGTAGGTTTTGCTATGTTTTTTCGAAAAAAATTGCTCTTCGATTCCCTTCTCTCTCTGTTCTGGAAATGGTTTCCAGTGAATCTTCCGAGTCAACTGCTACTTGCTCGAACTCGAGCAAGAATGAGGTCCCCCCCTTTTCCTTCTGAAGGAGGCAGACGCTCTGACGGGGACTTTGTCGGAGGCGGAGTTGGAGCAGATCCTTTAAGTCGGAGGCTTTTCTCCAGAGACGGCCGCAAGGTTGCCGTATCCAGACGAGAGAGCCGACGCTCGCTACGAGGGATGGGTTTGTTTCTATGCTTACCCGTTTAGGATTGGCCATACGTTTCCATTCTCCCCTCTTGTTAGGGATTTTTTAGCGACCCTGGTGCTTGCGCCGTGTCAGCTCATGCCGCAGGCGTGGCGGATCCTTAGGGTTTTAGATTTGTTGAATGTTTAGTCTGGGGCTGGTTTTAACTTCGACGCCCTGTGGTACAACTATTCTCTAGGGTCAAAGAGTTCTTCTCGTGTCTAGTTGCGTATTCGTCCGGGTCGAAAGCCCTTGGTTTTCAACTTAGATGTAAACGACCGTGGATGGGGGGTCGAATTTTTTCTTCATTGAGCGTTCATCTCTAGAGAAGGGGGGAGACTATTCGTTTCTGCTGTCGGAGTGACAAGTTGAGAGTACATATTCGACTTCTGTTTGCCAGTTTTATGTGTTTTTAATCCTTTGTTTAACTCTTCTTTTTTGTAGTCCCTGAGGCTGAAGAGTTGGAAGCGGACACTCAGTCAGAAGGTCTGACAAAGATTATTCTTAGTATCCCCGCGTCGGAGGGGAAGTTCATAAACGTCAACCTGTTGTCGGTCTCCCCCACTACTCAAGACGTTATGTCGACTGTTTCATCGTCTCGGGTCAAGTGTGAGTTTTTGTTTGACACATGTATTTTTAATCGTCTACTTGTGATTTATGTTTTGTATGTTGTGTCAGCGTCTCCGGCTGGTCGATCGAGTGCCCGTTTGAAGGGAGTGTCTGGGAAAGGTCTGATAGAGCAAAGGTTGGCGGCGGCCAAAGCCTCGTCGAGTAAATCGACGTCGGTGGAGTCGTCGCTCCCAGCCAAAGTTGGCTCGAAAAGGAAGGCAGGTGCTTCTTCTGGCAATATGAAGGTGGTGGACACTCCAAAGAAAAAGGCGACGGCTGCTCGTGGAGTCGAGAAGATCGACGCCGTCGGTCGATCGATTGCTGATCTCTTTCATGCTCAGGACCCGACACTGAAGTCTGAAGTTGATGGCGTCTCTCCCTTGGACTGTATTGGAGAAGCGGGGTGCTCTGCGTGGAAGGTAAGTCATCTTGGCGGATCTCGAGTTTGTTCGTTTTCTTTCTCATAGTCGGGTGAAACCTTGATTGTTTCGATCTTGTCCTTTTTTCAGACTTTCCAGTTTCTCTTGGGGGCGTATTCTAGTGTCAAAGAGATGGTCGCTAAGGCCGAGGACAGGGCTACTAGGTCAGATTCCGATCTGGCGTCTTTGAAGACCAAGGTGGAAGGAGCTGAGAGCCGTTTTAGGGACGCCGAGCGTCGCTTCGTTAGGGAGCTGAAGAATTGCCAAGATGACTTGGATGCTTGTCGGAGGGAGCTTAGTGAGAGCCAGTCAAGTGTTGAAGAGAAGGTGAAGCAGGCTAGGATTGAGGCTGGTCGGGCCACAGGCGACATAGGCGCTTTCTATGCGTTGAAGTCGCGTGTCGAGATGATCGAGGAGTTTGAAGAGGGCAAGCAGGAGACATGGGATTTGAAGGCGGAGAAAGAGACCATGGATACCTTGTTTCCGAAGGGGAATCCTGGTTCAGAGCTTTTCCAGTTGGCCGGCGTCGGAGAGGAATCTCTAGACGAAAGTGTCGGTGAAGATGAGGTCCATTCTGGCGATACCGTGCCGCTCGAGCCCCAACCTTCCACCGATCCGGCCCCTGCTGAAGGTAATGCCATGATTCCCGACCTTTGACTATTTTTCGTAATTGACTTGTGACCCCACTTGTGTGTGGGTAGGGTGTTTTCTGTTTTGGCGACCCGTCTACCATCGCGGGTCGCATAATGTGTCTGTGGATGATTTGAAGTCCTATGTGTGTGTAGGTAGCCAATATGTTTTGGCAACCTGTCTATCATCGCGGGTCGCATGTATTTAAAAAATGCTTAGACTTCTATTGACGTAATCCGTTTTACAAAGGGTCGAACTTTTTTATGTGTTCGTATGTTTCGTCGGACTCTTCTAGAGAAGTTTGTCATTGACGCCTTTGATTTGTATGTCGGGTTCGCCCGTGTGCTCCGTCGAGTAGGGCTTGCCGTATGTATGTAAAGAAGGAGGCCTGTAAATGTATGTGTTTATGTTTAGTCATTACTTAGTGTTATGCGGAGGAGGAAAGCAATATGTCTCTATTGCGTAAATGTAATAAGGTGTCTTAACCTTATGTATTGTGTAAGGCAGGCGGTGTGCCGATGTGCATGTGGTGTTCATCTCCCCGTGTTCCGATCGATCGTGTAAATGTAGTGTAAGCGCTTTTATTTATGACTGGATCCAGTGTGTATGTCGATGTCGTCCTGTACTTAGGTTTGCAAGGAAAAATATCCTTACTAGATGTGAATGCTCAGTTTCAAGGAATAGAATTGTGTTGGTAACAACAAATAGTATATGGTAGGTGAAAGAATGTTAGTGCCTTACCTTGCTGGTCTAGAAGTGGTATATCTTTAGGTGTGTTGCATTCCAACTTCTCGGGATTGGTCGTCTGTCTTTGTCTTCCAATTGGTATGCTCCTTGTCCGACTACTTTTTTGATTAGGTAGGGTCCTTCCCACTGAGGTGCGAGCTTTCCGTCGGTCGGATTCTTGGTGTTCTGGAATATCTTTCTAAGGACCCAATCACCAACTTTGAAGACTTTGGCTCGAACATTTTTGTTGTAACTTCTTGCGACCTGTTGCCGGAACCTGACCATTCTAATTCTGGCTTTTTCTCTAGTCTCATTCATTGTGTCCAAGTTGTGTTCTAGCTCGATGTCGTTTTGTTCATTTGTCTGAAGACTGTAACGGGCCGTCGGAACCAATAGCTCGGCGGGAATGACCGCTTCACTTCCGTAGACGAGTGAGAATGGTGACTGTCCGGTTGCATTCTTTGGAGTGGTCCTGTCGGACCAGAGGATGAACAAGAGCTCATCTGCCCATTTTCCTTTAGCCCATGTGAGGCGTTTCTTGACGATGATTTTGTTGCTAGACTCGGCTTGTCCATTAGATTGCGGATATCGAGGAGTGGATGTGACCAGTTTGATGTTCCACTGGTCGCATAAGGCTCGAGTCTTATGACTGATGAACTGGGAGCCATTGTCGCACACGATTTATGATGGGATGCCAAATCTGCACAAGATATTGCGTTTTATAAACGAAATGACGTGTTGATCTTTTACCTCTCGGTAGGCTTCAGCTTCGATCCATTTGGAAAAATAGTCTGTCATGGCAAGGAAAAAGACTCGTTGACCCGATGCAGGTGGGAGTTTTTCGACGATGTCAATTCCCCATCTCATGAAGGGCCATGGTGCTAGAGTCGAATGGAGGAGTTCCGAGGGTCAGTGAGGAACGGGTGCGTGTCGTTGGCAGGCATCACACTTCTTGGTGTATTCCATTGCGTCTCTATTCATTGTGGGCTAGTAGTATCCGGTTCGCAAAGCTTTCCCTGAGAGGCTTTGCCCACCGGTGTGGTTTCCACATTCTCCTTCATTTAATGATTGTAAGACGCGTCCGACTTCTGGAATCTCGAGGCATCGTAAGAGTATCCCTGTGACAGATCTTTTGAACAAGACGTCACTTATAATATCGAAGGAAATAGCTTGTACCTTTAGCCTTTTTGCTTCTGTTTTGTCGTTGGGTAGGATGCCGTCTTTTAACCATTTGACGTAAGGTAACGTCCAGTCGTCCTGATTGTTGACGATGTCTTCCTCTGGTCAGTCGCCTATCTCCATCGTGACAAGTTCTTCCAAAGGTGTGACCGATCCCTTGGATGTTTTTGGAATAGCTGGTGTTGTGATGTGTGCCAGTGGGATATTTGGGAATTCCTTTGGATCCAAGACGGACCCTAAATTGGCTAGTGCGTCAGCCTGAGAGTTGAGATCTCTAGGCACCTGCCTGATGTCGAATGTTTGGAATGGGTCGATTAGCTTCTTGGCCACGTCCAGATAAGCTATCATCCTGTCGTCTTTGGCATTATACGACCCTTGTATTTGATTTACGACTAAGAGGGAGTCACAAATGACTTCAATCTCTCGGACTCCTAGGTCGCGTGCCAGGATGAGCCCAAATATGAGTGCTTCGTATTCAGCTTTGTTGTTGGTTGCGTCCCATTCGCACCTTACGGCCTGGGCTATCTTGTCCCCTTATGGTGACTTTAGCACGACCCCTAGTCCTAAACCTCTAGCATTCGACGCACCATCAGTGTGGAGCTCCCATTTTCCTGTCTCATCTGTCGCAAATAACTGTGTTGCCTCTTTGGCGGCATCTTGCTCTAGGGTCGGGCTGAAGTCTGCCACAAAGTCAGCCAGAGCCTGTGACTTGATCGCTGTTCTGGGCTCGTATTCAATATCGTAGCCGCTGAGGTGTATGGCCCACTTGGCCATTCGTCCTGTGAACTCGGGCTTCCTCATGATTGCTCTCATGTGATGGTTAGTGCGGACAATTATAGTATGGAATTCGAAATATGGTTTGAGTTTATTTGATGCCATTACCAGTGATAGTACAAGTTTTTCTAACGATGAGTACCTTGTCTCTGATGGAAGTAATGTCCGACTGACATAGTATATCGGCGACTGCTTGCCGTCTTCTTCTCAGACCAGAACTGCGCTTATGACTGACTCTGATACTGCCAGGTACAGTAGTAATGGCTCGTCATCCTTGGGTTTGGTTAATAACAGGGGACCGGCCAGGTATTTCTTCAAGTCCTGAAATGCGACTTCATGTTCTTCCGTCCATTGAAAGTATTTGTTCTTCTTGAGAGCGTCGTGAAAGGGTTTGCACTTGTCGGATGACTTTGAGATGAATCTGTTCAGGGCTGCTATCCGACCTGTCAGTTTTTGCACGTCTTTGACGCACCGAGGGGATCGGAGGCCGATGATGGCCTTGACTTGTTCTGGGCTGGCTTCTATTCCTCTTTGTGTTACCATGTACCCTAGGAACTTTCCTGACGACATTCCGAAAGAGCATTTCATAGGATTCAATTTCATGTTATATCTTTTTAGTACCTCGAAGCTGTCGCGGAGGTGGTCGATGTGGTCTTCTTTCTTTTTCGACTTGACCAGCATGTCGTCTATGTAGACTTCCATTGTGTCCCCAATCTGATATCTGAACATCTTGTTGACCAGTCGTTGATAAGTGGCCATGTATTTTTTTGTCCAAAGGGCATTACTTTGTAATAATAGATAGGTTGGCTTATGACGAACGTCATTTTCTCTTGGTCTTCTGGTTCCATGAGAATCTGATTGTAGCCACTGAACGCGTCCATGAAGGATAACATTTCATGCCCCGCTATTGCATCGACCATTGACAAGGCCGGAAACCAGTGTCGTTTTCCTGTCAAAGAAATCCTAATTCACCTACTAAAGAGTATAGCAAGCAAGTCAGGGTGGATCCCACAGGGAGTCGGTTATCTATATGCAATAACGTGTGACTAACAAGTAACAGGGGGGGTTTTGGAATAATCGCAGGATAACCGAAGATGCAAGTAATAACAGAAGAAGAGATATAATGAGGGAAAGTATTCCACCAGACAAATATCCACACCACAAATGCAATAGGTTGATCACTGAAAACTATCTTTCCAAATTCTTTTACTATCTTATAATTGTTCCCATCCTGATCATGAATACTATCGATTCTCACAGTTGTCGATAGACTTATTACTATGCCAATGATAAAATACCTCCGATTCTCACAGTTGTCGGTGTACTTTAGCACTAACACAGCAATAGCAATGCACACAAGGATATAGGATACATGCAAGTAGAAAGACGTACAAGTACTCACTCCCCTACTCACATGCAACTGATTCTCACTCACAATTGTACGCTCGGAACCCCTATACGCACAATTGTGTTTACCACTAGATATGCACTCAGAACCCCTATATGCAATCCTAGCAATATGATAGATGTCGAAAAACCTAGTTAGCTACGCTAGAAGAATCAACATAAATCAATAGACAATTTAACCAAGAGAATCAATCCGACTTAATAAGATATAGAACATGGAGTAGAAATCTCACAACCAATTCATTGTCGTAATTCAATTGTCTAGAGAAACAAAAGTGTTTAGCTATCCATTGTTCAAAAACCTAGAAGTTGAATAGACAAAAGAGAGAGGACCGAACACTTTTCTAAATTAACAAAAGAGATCTTATATAGGTTCTTAGAAAATTAACCTAGCAAACAAAATAAGGAAATAAAATATAATAAGACATAAAATCCACATATACTAAAATAGAAACAAATGACACGCTGGCCGCGCAATCTTCTCTTCCACCGCGAGGCGGTAATATCTCACCGTGAGGCGGTGGCATCTGGCGCGTTGCACTTCTCTGAGGATCACCGCCGGGCCGCGGTGACTTCTGGCACGGGGCGGTATTGGCCAGTTTCTTCATCCTTCATCTTCTATGCTCTTCACTAAGCTGTAAAACCTTCATATATGTACTGCTTCAACTCTTCCCCTGGATTACAGACTTAGCCTAATTCTACACCAAAACTTCATCTAAATTGTGTCAATAATCACTAGTTAAGGTGAATGAAATGACACCTATCAAATATCCCCACACTTAGACCTTTACTCGTCCCGAGTAAATCAAATCAATCATACTCCACTCATTAAATATCAAGTCCTCAGGAAGTGTGACAACAGATGATACCAATGACTACAACAGCTTAACAATCAGCCCCAGACAACCAAAACACATGATGCGAGATGAATCTATTCCTAACTCCTGTCTAGCTTCTTATTGCTCCAAAGTGACCTACCCGAACTCCTTATACCGCCTCTTCTTATGACGCCTCGCCAATAGGTGGAGAGAAATCCTAGAATCGCTCTTCTTCTTTTTCCCTCATCTTGCCAAGGTGCCCTTTCGGGTTTTCACCAAGCCACTCATTTCATTTTACTAGACGTCTCACATGTGCTCACATCACTCCAGTACACTTTTTCCCTGGTCTATACCAGCCGGACTACCTGCTTTTTACCTGAGCCGCCCTTGCGGGTTTTCGGCTCATCCCAGGATTTTGATTGCCTTTTCAAATATATTTTTTTCCAGCTCATACGAAATGCAAGAATAAAATCTGTACACTAGCTATGATAAACAGTGAGTCGAAATCCCTCCCCACACTTGAAACGCACATTGTCCTCAATGTAAAGACAAAAACAAAACAAAATAGGGAGAAAAGAACAAACACTCACTGGAAAGGTGGATACGGTGGAAAGCTCGGTGGAGGTGGATGCCGCCTAAAGTACTGCTCCTGCATGAAGGCCTCAGCTGCACTCAGCTGGTCTGTGATATCGCGTGCAATGTCAGCCTGTATAATCCGCATCCGAGCCAGCGTCGCCTTGTTCGCATCCTCCTGACGCAGTGTGAAGGCATCAAAACGGATGAACATCTCGTCCCAATAAAACTCAGAAGGCGATGCAGATGTGGAGGCAACGTTAGAAGCAGGGGGATCGACATCCATAATCATGGGAATAGCAGCCGACGGATCAGGCTCATCGTCAGAAGGAATAATCTCAGTGTCAGACGGGATGTACCAGCTTGTGAAATCTCGCGGGTAGGCCAAAGGACGAGGGAGGCGCAACAGGTGACCTCCATAGGAGCACCACAGATACTGCCCCTGAGATATGGTCAGCATACCACACCATCGCAGATATGGAATGTCGTAGCGAATAGGCATGAGCGGCTGAGGAATGGTGTCCATCGAAATCCTGGCCGCAGCAACCAAGGTGATCAGTCCACCCTGAACAATATCTCGCGCGGCGCCCTCGCGAATCTGCTTCAGCTCATGCAGCCATATGACAACCCATCCAGGGGTCACCTCATCCAAATGATCAATCATTGGGGAGAAAAGACCAAGGCGCTTCAGAGAAACCTTTCTCTCCTCCATACACCCACAAAATGTCCGAAGCAACACAGTGTAGACCAAGCGGAAGCAGGGGTGGACAATCTTGTTACTATTCTCCTTCCTCTTTTGATATTCAGCCATTCCCGTTGCGGTGGTCCAGAATTCCTTAATGTCCGCCTTGTCGGGACCCTGCCTCCACTTCTCAGTAGCTGGTTTTGACACACCCAGCAGCTCCCGAATTTCCTCTATAGGAATACCATAACTCCGACCCTCATATTTGAAGGTGATTCCCGTTAGGAGTTTCTGCTCCCTACCATCAATGATTCGTCGCGTGTGGTTTCGAGACAAAGTGGTTATAAACTGGTAGCAGAGTTCAGGGAACGCGGGGGCGTATTTGTCTAGGAAGCCCCCCAATCCCATCCTGTCCAGACATTGTTGAGTCATTTCTAACAAACCCAACTCAGCTAGCGCTCCCCTATCAAAGAAATGAGTCGGCTGTACGTGTGTCGCTGACACCACATCCTACACCTTACACCCCTCCTCGGTCATTCCAACCTTCCTAGCTCTCGACATTGTATAAGGAAATAGGCGCTCGAATCAAAAGAACTAGGCAAAGAAGACTGAAAACCCGCTGAAGAATGAACAAGAGTGTCACCGCGGGGCGGTGATGATTACTGAGCATAGTAGCCGGGCCGCGGCGAAGTGGACGCGGGACGGCGACTGTTCACCTTCTTCTCCAAATTCAAAATCCGATTTGCGCGAGGCAGCGAGACTGCAACGCGAGGCGGTGAGACTGTTCGATTCCGCCTCTAACACCACCGAACAACCGGAAGAACACCCAGATTGCACCGATCACACCACCAGAACAGAATGTCACCCCCTTCAACTACTAACCACCACGGGGAAGTTCGAAAATAGTTACAAAGGGAGGTTTGGGTAGAGGAGATCAAAGATGGGTTAAAGGTTGCCACTACCAAGGCTAGGAACAAGGGAGATTGGGGTGGGTAAAGCTTTGGGTTAAGGTTTGGAGATCTTGGAATGGGGGTGCGGCAGAGAGAGAGACGGGGGAGAGAACGAAAAAGGGGATTAGGGTTTGGCGGGAGAGTTTATGGGGTGATAAGTGTAAAAGTAGGTACCGGACCGCGGGGCGATCCAACTGACACCGTCAAATCCTTCGTATCCAACTCAAGAAATAAAAATATTACTCACCCGTTTAAGGTTTTTTCGGGGCCCTTTACTTCTCGTTTTTGTTTTTTTTCTTCTTAGTTGAGAAATCATACCAGACCTCCACCGCGGGGTGGTGAGATCCACCGCGGGGCGGTGGGACAAGCTAGGTACCACATCTCTTCTCGGATTTACTTTCTTACCTGAAATGTGAGTAACAGATGGACGAAACAAAGCAAAAATAAACTACGAAAATAATCTAATGAAAAGAAAATATCAAATAGCTAACCCGGGTTGCCTCCCGGATAACGCTTTGGTTAACGTCGTTGGCTCGACGTAGGTTGTGGCTCACCCTGTTTCAGCTTCAGGGCTTTCGAAACTTATTGCATCAACATGGGTTGGATCGAAGCCTTCATAATAGGGTTTCAGCCTGTGGCCATTCACTTTGAAGATGTTGCCTGTCTTGGGGTTTGTCATGCTGATGGCACCGTGGGGGTGAACTTCAGCAACTTCATAAGGACCCGTCCATTTGGACCTCAGTTTCCTAACAAAGAGCTTGAGCCGGGATTGAAATAGGAGGACCTTATCTCCTGGCTTAAAATCCTTTCGCAGAATATGCTTGTCATGCCACTGCTTGGTCTTCGCCTTGTAGTTAACATAGTTCTCATAGGCTTCAAGGCGCAATTCCTCCAGTTCTTGCAGTTGCAGCTTACGGAAATCCCCCACTTCATCCAGTTGCATGTTGCATTTCTTTATTGCCCACCACGCTTTATGCTCAAGCTCTACGGGGAGGTGGCAAGCTTTTCCAAAAACCAGCCGAAAAGGGGACATTCCTATCAGAGTCTTGAAAGCTGTACGGTATGCCCACATCGCATCATTGAGCTTGGTGCTCCAATCTCTCCGATTAGCTGCTACTGTTTTCTCCAGTATAGATTTAATCACGCTGTTGGAGTTCTCGGCCTGCCCATTAGTTTGAGGATGGTAGGCCGTAGAGATTCTCTGGGTGACGTGATACTTCTTCAGTAGGGCAGTCACTGTCTTGTTGCAGAAATGGGTTCCCCTGTCACTAATTAAAGCTTTGGGTATTCCAAATCTTGAGAAAATATTTTCCTTGAGAAAACCTGCCAAAACTTTAGAATCATCAGTCCTGGTGGCCTTCGCTTCCACCCACTTGGAAACATAGTCCACCGCAAGCAATATATATAGATTCCCATGAGAGCTAGGAAAGGGTCCCATAAAATCCATGCCCCAAACATCAAAGACCTCACAAAAGATTAATGATGATTGCGGCATTTCATTCCTTCTAGTGATGTTTCCAACCCGTTGGCATCGATCGCAGGATTTGCACAAGGCGTAAGCATCCCTAAAGATGTGTGGCCAATAAAATCCTGCCTCCAATACTTTCCTAGCAGTCCTATTTGCTCCAAAATGACCCCCACATGCTTCAGAGTGACAAAAGTTAAGGACAGATTGTACCTCATTGTCTGGGAGGCATTGGCGCACTACCTGATCGACACAATGCTTCCACAGGTAAGGATCATCCCACACATAGTGGCGAGCTTCTCTCCGTATCTTCGCCTTTTGAGCTCTGGTGTAATCTGGGGGTATTTCCTCTCGAACTAGATAGTTGACGATATCTGCGTACCAAGGTCTGAATGAACGGATTCCGAAGACGTCCATGGCTATGTGAGAGGGAGGGTCAGAGGTGTCTCCAGAGCAAAGTGTGACTCCAGAGATGTGACCGCAGGGCGATGCTATCACTGCGGGTCACAGTGAGCCATCCTGGTTCTCAAGTAAATCTACCGCCGGGTCGCGGTGGTCACCACCGCGGGGCGGTGTCATCTCCAACTTCATACAGGCTATGACTCGTCGGGTTGCGGCGGTGGGGACCGCGGGGCGGTGTTTGTTTTCTGAACTTCCCTCGATTATAAAAAGTGTGTCATCTGGGAAGTTGCCATGAATAGGGCTATGTTTTCCGGGCTTATCTTCCTCATGGACGAGCCTACTCAGGTGATCTGCTACTAGGTTCTCTGCTCTCTTCTTATCACGGATCTTCACATCAAATTCAGTGAGAAGGAGAACCCATCGGATTAGTCTTGGCTTTGCTTCTTTCTTCGTCATCAGGTAACGAAGAGCAGCATGATCTGTGTAGATAATCACCTTGACTCCCAAAAGATATTGCCTAAACTTTTCCAAGGCAAAGACAACCGCCAGCATTTCCTTCTCAGTGGTGGAGTAGTTCCTCTGGGCTCCATTTAGAGTCATGGAGGCATAGTGAATCACATGGGATGCCCGTCCCACTTTCTGTCCTAGAACCGCTCCAACTGCATAATCGCTGGCGTCACACATGATCTCAAATGGGCGAGACTAGTCAGGTGCCTGAATGATAGGTGCACTTGTCAGACGTTCTCTCAGGCAATCAAACGCTTTCTTGCACTCATCAGTGAATGCGTAGGTCACTTCCTTCTTCAGTAGCTCGCATAGGGGTGAAGAGATTTTTGAGAAGTCCTTGATAAATCTTCGATAGAAACCTGCATGACCTAAAAAGGAACGCACTTCACGCACATTAGTAGGATAAGACAAATATTGAATTACATCAATCTTTGCCTTATCGACCTCAATACCCCTAGCAGAGACAATATGACCCAGTACTATCCCCTGTTCTACCATAAAATGACACTTTTCATAATTTAAAACCAAATTGGTATCAACACATCGTTTTAGTACGAGGGCCAAATGGGTTAAACATGAATCAAAGCTAGTCCCATGCCCTGTAAAGTCATCCATAAATACCTCAATGAATTTCTCAACATATTCAGAGAAGATACTAACCATACATCATTGAAATGTACCGGGTGCGTTACACAATCCGAATGGCAATATGCGGTATGCAAAGGTGCCGAAGGGACATGTAAAAGTGGTTTTCTCTTGGTCTTCTGGAGCAATGGCCACCTGGAAGTATCCTGAATATCCGTCGAGAAAACAGTAGTAGGGGCACCCAGCAAGGCGTTCTAGCATTTGATCAATAAAGGGCAGGGCAAAATGGTCTTTCCGAGTTACCGCGTTCAGCTTACGGTTATCGATGCACACTCTCCATCTTGTGGTGGTCCTGGTGGGAACTAACTCTCCTTTTTGATTCTCCACTATAGTAATACCTCCTTTCTTAGGGACCACCTGGGTTGGACTTACCCATTGGCTATCCGAAATAGGGAAGATCATATCAGCCTTGAGGAGTTTTAGCACTTCTTTCTTCACCACTTCCATCATCGAAGGATTGAGCCTTCTCTGTGGCTGCCTGGATGGTCTAGCTCCGTCTTCAAGTAGAATCCGATGCATACAAGTCGAGGGACTTATCCCTTTTATGTCTACAATGGTCCATCGAATCGCGGTTTTATGCTCCCTGAGCACGCCTAATAGCTTCATTTCCTGGTCCGTAGATAGCTTGCTAGACACAATGACCGGCAGGGTGTCGTTGGCTCCAAGAAAAGCATACTTGAGATGGTCTGGCAGCGGCTTCAATTCGATCTCGGGAGCCTGTTCGACAGAAGGAATGAGCCTTTCGCTCGAGCTTAGTAAAATGGGGCCAATGCCCAAAGGATCTGCAGAGTACTTACCATGGGCATCCAGCTGAGCGATGACTTCCTGCAAGTTAGAGGGTAAAGAGTATTCCTTATAGGACAAGTCCAAATTATTTTCAACAATGGTCATCAACTCATCAGGACCAGAAATATCAAAGACATCCTGTGCAATAGAATCGATCACATCAATAGAGCAGCGGGGTGTTTCATGGCTTCATAAATGTTATATTCCACCTTCTCCCCGTCAAATTCCATCGAAAGTGTCCCACTTTGCAAATCAAGTTTAGTCTTAGCAGTTTTTAAAAATGGCCTACCTAACAGTATAGGAGTTGCCTTCGTATCTGTTTCCATATCTAAGACATAAAAATCTGCAGGGAATATCAATTTATCAACCATAACAAGGACATCCTCTACTACTCCCCTAGGGTAGACACTAGACCTATCAGCCAATTGAATTACAATTCCTGTTTCCTACAGAGGTCCAAGTCCAAGAGATTCGTAGAGAGAATAGGGTAACACATTAATGGAGGCACCAAGATCAAGCATAGCTTTCCCATGAGAGCTAGGAAAGGGTCCCATAAAATCCATGCCCCAAACATCAAAGACCTCACAAAAGATTAATGATGATTGCGGCATTTCATTCCTTCTAGTGATGTTTCCAACCCGTTGGCATCGATCGCAGGATTTGCACAAGGCGTAAGCATCCCTAAAGATGTGTGGCCAATAAAATCCTGCCTCCAATACTTTCCTAGCAGTCCTATTTGCTCCAAAATGACCCCCACATGCTTCAGAGTGACAAAAGTTAAGGACAGATTGTACCTCATTGTCTGGGAGGCATTGGCGCACTACCTGATCGACACAATGCTTCCACAGGTAAGGATCATCCCACACATAGTGGCGAGCTTCTCTCCGTATCTTCGCCTTTTGAGCTCTGGTGTAATCTGGGGGTATTTCCTCTCGAACTAGATAGTTGACGATATCTGCGTACCAAGGTCTGAATGAACGGATTCCGAAGACGTCCATGGCTATGTGAGAGGGAGGGTCAGAGGTGTCTCCAGAGCAAAGTGTGACTCCAGAGATGTGACCGCAGGGCGATGCTATCACTGCGGGTCACAGTGAGCCATCCTGGTTCTCAAGTAAATCTACCGCCGGGTCGCGGTGGTCACCACCGCGGGGCGGTGTCATCTCCAACTTCATACAGGCTATGACTCGTCGGGTTGCGGCGGTGGGGACCGCGGGGCGGTGTTTGTTTTCTGAACTTCCCTCGATTATAAAAAGTGTGTCATCTGGGAAGTTGCCATGAATAGGGCTATGTTTTCCGGGCTTATCTTCCTCATGGACGAGCCTACTCAGGTGATCTGCTACTAGGTTCTCTGCTCTCTTCTTATCACGGATCTTCACATCAAATTCAGTGAGAAGGAGAACCCATCGGATTAGTCTTGGCTTTGCTTCTTTCTTCGTCATCAGGTAACGAAGAGCAGCATGATCTGTGTAGATAATCACCTTGACTCCCAAAAGATATTGCCTAAACTTTTCCAAGGCAAAGACAACCGCCAGCATTTCCTTCTCAGTGGTGGAGTAGTTCCTCTGGGCTCCATTTAGAGTCATGGAGGCATAGTGAATCACATGGGATGCCCGTCCCACTTTCTGTCCTAGAACCGCTCCAACTGCATAATCGCTGGCGTCACACATGATCTCAAATGGGCGAGACTAGTCAGGTGCCTGAATGATAGGTGCACTTGTCAGACGTTCTCTCAGGCAATCAAACGCTTTCTTGCACTCATCAGTGAATGCGTAGGTCACTTCCTTCTTCAGTAGCTCGCATAGGGGTGAAGAGATTTTTGAGAAGTCCTTGATAAATCTTCGATAGAAACCTGCATGACCTAAAAAGGAACGCACTTCACGCACATTAGTAGGATAAGACAAATATTGAATTACATCAATCTTTGCCTTATCGACCTCAATACCCCTAGCAGAGACAATATGACCCAGTACTATCCCCTGTTCTACCATAAAATGACACTTTTCATAATTTAAAACCAAATTGGTATCAACACATCGTTTTAGTACGAGGGCCAAATGGGTTAAACATGAATCAAAGCTAGTCCCATGCCCTGTAAAGTCATCCATAAATACCTCAATGAATTTCTCAACATATTCAGAGAAGATACTAACCATACATCATTGAAATGTACCGGGTGCGTTAC
The DNA here is from genome assembly GCA_027886185.1 of Rheum nobile. Taxonomy (NCBI): domain Eukaryota; kingdom Viridiplantae; phylum Streptophyta; class Magnoliopsida; order Caryophyllales; family Polygonaceae; genus Rheum; species Rheum nobile. The sequence goes on along the minus strand of WOAB01000169.1, from coordinate 484,872 downwards.
ACAATCCGAATGGCAATATGCGGTATGCAAAGGTGCCGAAGGGACATGTAAAAGTGGTTTTCTCTTGGTCTTCTGGAGCAATGGCCACCTGGAAGTATCCTGAATATCCGTCGAGAAAACAGTAGTAGGGGCACCCAGCAAGGCGTTCTAGCATTTGATCAATAAAGGGCAGGGCAAAATGGTCTTTCCGAGTTACCGCGTTCAGCTTACGGTTATCGATGCACACTCTCCATCTTGTGGTGGTCCTGGTGGGAACTAACTCTCCTTTTTGATTCTCCACTATAGTAATACCTCCTTTCTTAGGGACCACCTGGGTTGGACTTACCCATTGGCTATCCGAAATAGGGAAGATCATATCAGCCTTGAGGAGTTTTAGCACTTCTTTCTTCACCACTTCCATCATCGAAGGATTGAGCCTTCTCTGTGGCTGCCTGGATGGTCTAGCTCCGTCTTCAAGTAGAATCCGATGCATACAAGTCGAGGGACTTATCCCTTTTATGTCTACAATGGTCCATCGAATCGCGGTTTTATGCTCCCTGAGCACGCCTAATAGCTTCATTTCCTGGTCCGTAGATAGCTTGCTAGACACAATGACCGGCAGGGTGTCGTTGGCTCCAAGAAAAGCATACTTGAGATGGTCTGGCAGCGGCTTCAATTCGATCTCGGGAGCCTGTTCGACAGAAGGAATGAGCCTTTCGCTCGAGCTTAGTAAAATGGGGCCAATGCCCAAAGGATCTGCAGAGTACTTACCATGGGCATCCAGCTGAGCGATGACTTCCTGCAAGTTAGAGGGTAAAGAGTATTCCTTATAGGACAAGTCCAAATTATTTTCAACAATGGTCATCAACTCATCAGGACCAGAAATATCAAAGACATCCTGTGCAATAGAATCGATCACATCAATAGAGCAGCGGGGTGTTTCATGGCTTCATAAATGTTATATTCCACCTTCTCCCCGTCAAATTCCATCGAAAGTGTCCCACTTTGCAAATCAAGTTTAGTCTTAGCAGTTTTTAAAAATGGCCTACCTAACAGTATAGGAGTTGCCTTCGTATCTGTTTCCATATCTAAGACATAAAAATCTGCAGGGAATATCAATTTATCAACCATAACAAGGACATCCTCTACTACTCCCCTAGGGTAGACACTAGACCTATCAGCCAATTGAATTACAATTCCTGTTTCCTACAGAGGTCCAAGTCCAAGAGATTCGTAGAGAGAATAGGGTAACACATTAATGGAGGCACCAAGATCAAGCATAGCTTTCCCATGAGAGCTAGGAAAGGGTCCCATAAAATCCATGCCCCAAACATCAAAGACCTCACAAAAGATTAATGATGATTGCGGCATTTCATTCCTTCTAGTGATGTTTCCAACCCGTTGGCATCGATCGCAGGATTTGCACAAGGCGTAAGCATCCCTAAAGATGTGTGGCCAATAAAATCCTGCCTCCAATACTTTCCTAGCAGTCCTATTTGCTCCAAAATGACCCCCACATGCTTCAGAGTGACAAAAGTTAAGGACAGATTGTACCTCATTGTCTGGGAGGCATTGGCGCACTACCTGATCGACACAATGCTTCCACAGGTAAGGATCATCCCACACATAGTGGCGAGCTTCTCTCCGTATCTTCGCCTTTTGAGCTCTGGTGTAATCTGGGGGTATTTCCTCTCGAACTAGATAGTTGACGATATCTGCGTACCAAGGTCTGAATGAACGGATTCCGAAGACGTCCATGGCTATGTGAGAGGGAGGGTCAGAGGTGTCTCCAGAGCAAAGTGTGACTCCAGAGATGTGACCGCAGGGCGATGCTATCACTGCGGGTCACAGTGAGCCATCCTGGTTCTCAAGTAAATCTACCGCCGGGTCGCGGTGGTCACCACCGCGGGGCGGTGTCATCTCCAACTTCATACAGGCTATGACTCGTCGGGTTGCGGCGGTGGGGACCGCGGGGCGGTGTTTGTTTTCTGAACTTCCCTCGATTATAAAAAGTGTGTCATCTGGGAAGTTGCCATGAATAGGGCTATGTTTTCCGGGCTTATCTTCCTCATGGACGAGCCTACTCAGGTGATCTGCTACTAGGTTCTCTGCTCTCTTCTTATCACGGATCTTCACATCAAATTCAGTGAGAAGGAGAACCCATCGGATTAGTCTTGGCTTTGCTTCTTTCTTCGTCATCAAGTAACGAAGAGCAGCATGATCTGTGTAGATAATCACCTTGACTCCCAAAAGATATTGCCTAAACTTTTCCAAGGCAAAGACAACCGCCAGCATTTCCTTCTCAGTGGTGGAGTAGTTCCTCTGGGCTCCATTCAGAGTCATGGAGGCATAGTGAATCACATGGGATGCCCGTCCCACTTTCTGTCCTAGAACCGCTCCAACTGCATAATCGCTGGCGTCACACATGATCTCAAATGGGCGAGACTAGTCAGGTGCCTGAATGATAGGTGCACTTGTCAGACGTTCTCTCAGGCAATCAAACGCTTTCTTGCACTCATCAGTGAATGCGTAGGTCACTTCCTTCTTCAGTAGCTCGCATAGGGGTGAAGAGATTTTTGAGAAGTCCTTGATAAATCTTCGATAGAAACCTGCATGACCTAAAAAGGAACGCACTTCACGCACATTAGTAGGATAAGACAAATATTGAATTACATCAATCTTTGCCTTATCGACCTCAATACCCCTAGCAGAGACAATATGACCCAGTACTATCCCCTGTTCTACCATAAAATGACACTTTTCATAATTTAAAACCAAATTGGTATCAACACATCGTTTTAGTACGAGGGCCAAATGGGTTAAACATGAATCAAAGCTAGTCCCATGCCCTGTAAAGTCATCCATAAATACCTCAATGAATTTCTCAACATATTCAGAGAAGATACTAACCATACATCATTGAAATGTACCGGGTGCGTTACACAATCCGAATGGCAATATGCGGTATGCAAAGGTGCCGAAGGGACATGTAAAAGTGGTTTTCTCTTGGTCTTCTGGAGCAATGGCCACCTGGAAGTATCCTGAATATCCGTCGAGAAAACAGTAGTAGGGGCACCCAGCAAGGCGTTCTAGCATTTGATCAATAAAGGGCAGGGCAAAATGGTCTTTCCGAGTTACCGCGTTCAGCTTACGGTTATCGATGCACACTCTCCATCTTGTGGTGGTCCTGGTGGGAACTAACTCTCCTTTTTGATTCTCCACTATAGTAATACCTCCTTTCTTAGGGACCACCTGGGTTGGACTTACCCATTGGCTATCCGAAATAGGGAAGATCATATCAGCCTTGAGGAGTTTTAGCACTTCTTTCTTTACCACTTCCATCATCGAAGGATTGAGCCTTCTCTGTGGCTGCCTGGATGGTCTAGCTCCGTCTTCAAGTAGAATCCGATGCATACAAGTCGAGGGACTTATCCCTTTTATGTCTACAATGGTCCATCGAATCGCGGTTTTATACTCCCTGAGCACGCCTAATAGCTTCATTTCCTGGTCCGTAGATAGCTTGCTAGACACAATGACCGGCAGGGTGTCATTGGCTCCAAGAAAAGCATACTTGAGATGGTCTGGCAGCGGCTTCAATTCGATCTCGGGAGCCTGTTCGACAGAAGGAATGAGCCTTTCGCTCGAGCTTAGTAAAATGGGGCCAATGCCCAAAGGATCTGCAGAGTACTTACCATGGGCATCCAGCTGAGCGATGACTTCCTGCAAGTTAGAGGGTAAAGAGTATTCCTTATAGGACAAGTCCAAATTATTTTCAACAATGGTCATCAACTCATCAGGACCAGAAATATCAAAGACATCCTGTGCAATAGAATCGATCACATCAATAGAGTATAGAGAATGGTCTTCAGCGGGGTGTTTCATGGCTTCATAAATGTTATATTCCACCTTCTCCCCGTCAAATTCCATCGAAAGTGTCCCACTTTGCAAATCAAGTTTAGTCTTAGCAGTTTTTAAAAATGGCCTACCTAACAGTATAGGAGTTGCCTTCGTATCTGTTTCCATATCTAAGACATAAAAATCTGCAGGGAATATCAATTTATCAACCATAACAAGGACATCCTCTACTACTCCCCTAGGGTAGACACTAGACCTATCAGCCAATTGAATTACAATTCCTGTTTCCTGCAGAGGTCCAAGTCCAAGAGATTCGTAGAGAGAATAGGGTAACACATTAATGGAGGCACCAAGATCAAGCATAGCTTTTTCAAACTTAGTGTCTCCAATAATACAAGGAATGCTCCACATACCTGGGTCTCCGCACTTCTTTGGCATACGCCTCTGGAATACAACAGATACGCGTTCGCTAACCTTGACTTTTTCCTTTCCCTTCAGCTTCTGGTTTCTTTTTATAGTGCACAGCTCCTTTAGAAACTTAACGTACCTCGGTGCACTCTTGACGAGCTTGAGGAGTGGGATGTTCACCTCACACTTACTGAAAGTGTCGAAGAGATCCTTGTCATCAATGACTCTCCTTTCCTTTAGTTCCTTCGGGAAGGGGACAGGTGGCTTCTCAGATCCAAGGGGAGGGAAGTTGGGACGTACATAGGGATCCTCTTCTTCCTCAGGTAAATCTACGAGATCTGGGCTTTCACCGCGAGGCGGTGGACTCACTGCGGGGCGGTATGGATCACCGCGGGGCGGTGGCAATGGCGTAGGATTATTGGGGGCTATCGCCGGGGCGCAGTGGGAGTCGCCGCGGGGTGGTGACGTTGGCTCATTGTCAATTTCGATTTCAGCATTGTCGTCGTTTTCAGCCGTAGGGGCGACTTGTAATTCCTTTCCACTTCGTAGGGTTACTGCATTTGAAGCCTCTTTTATGCCCTCTTTTCTCCACCCAGCAACCTCATCGGATAATTGGAACACGGCCTCCTTTATGCTCTTAATGTTGGCCTCAGTAGTTTGCACATGCGTTGTAAAATGCATTGTTAGGGCCTTGAGCATTTCTTCGGTTGAAGAGGGACTGCTAGTAGTTGGTGGATCATCAAAGCGAGGTTGTTGCGGTGGCTGTTGATCATATTGAGGTTTAACAGGCCCGTAACCTTCAGCAGCGTACACTTCAGCAATAGTGGTATCCTGTAGTTGGGGGCAGCGTTGGTGTTGTGAAATGGACCGGCGCAAATTCCACAGCCAACGTGCTGTTGAGGCTCTTCTTGCTTGCCCATCCCCACAATGACCTCCTTCAAAGAGGCAATTTCTTGCGATACATGTGAATCGTTGGAGATGACAGCACCAACCAATTTGGTCCTTGGGGGTTCGTCAAAATCCCTTGTACCCTCAGCCATATCACAAAGTTTGGTCATGGCTGCGTCGGGGGTCATATTCAGGATACTACCACCACATGTAGCATCAATAATTCTTCTTTCATCATCCATCAGCCCATTGTAAACATAGAGCAAAGAGATTTCTTATCAAAACCATGGAACGGGCAACTAGCGCAGAGTCGCTCGAACTGTTCACAATAGTCATAGAGGGTCTCCTCCTCACCTTGTTCAATGCTGGTAATTTCCCTTTTTATGGCGTTTGCCATCTTGGTTGGAAAATAGCGTGCGAGGAAACCCTTATGCAGCTTAGCCCATGAATCTATGCTTCCGCCAGGCAGATGATAATACCAGTCTTCAGCATCGTCTTTAAGAGTGAACCCGAAGGCTCTCATTTTAATCTGATCCTCAGTGACGTTGGCTGGTTTGATGTTCATAATGACGTTGTGGAATTTATTCAAATGAAGAATGGGGTCCTCTCCACTTCATCCATAATATCTCGGGAGTAATCATATTACTCCTGTTCTGAGCTCAAATGTTACACCATCAGCAAGGGGTGGAATGATTACAGCCAAAGGCTGTTGTATCAGATCTGGTGCAGTCAATTGTCGGAGTGTCTGAGCCATTCGTACCTGTCTCTGTATGAACTTCAACAAGTAGTGAATCAGTAGCAAAGGTGCGGATCGTAAGATAGATCCACACCGCAGTCAATCACAAATAATCACAAACAAAGTATTTGACTCCTCGACAACGGCGCCAAATTTGACAAGGCCGGAAACCGGTGTCATTTTCCTGTCAAAGAAATCCTAATTCACCTACTAAAGAGTATAGCAAGCAAGTCAGGGTCGATCCCACAGGGAGTCGGTTATCTATATGCAATAACGTGTGACTAACAAGTAACAAGGGGGTTTTGGAATAATCGCAGGATAACCGAAGATGCAAGTAATAACAGAAGAAGAGATATAATGAGGGAAAGTATTCCACCAGACAAATATTCACACCATAAATGCAATAGGTTGATCACTGAAAACTATCTTTCCAAATTCTTTTACTATCTTATAATTGTTCCCATCCTGATCATGAATACTATCGATTCTCACAGTTGTCGATAGACTTATTACTATGTCAATGATAAAATACCTTCGATTCTCACAGTTGTCGGTGTACTTTAGCACTAGCACAGCAATAGCAATGCACACAAGGATATAGGATACATGCAAGTAGAAAGACGTACAAGTACTCACTCCCCTACTCACATGCAACTGATTCTCACTCACAATTGTACGCTCAGAACCCCTATACGCACAATTGTGTTTACCACTAGATATGCACTCAGAACCCCTATATGCAATCCTAGCAATATGATAGATGTCGAAAAACCTAGTTAGCTACGCTAGAAGAATCAACATAAATCAATAGACAATTTAACCAAGAGAATCAATCCAACTTAATAAGATATAGAACACGGAGTAGAAATCTCACAACCAATTCATTGTCGTGCTTCAATTGTCTAGCGAAACAAAAGTGTTTAGCTATCCATTGTGCAAAAACCTAGAAGTTGAATAGACAAAAGAGAGAGGACCGAACTCTTTTCTAAATTAACAAAAGAGATCTTATATAGGTTCTTAGAAAATTAACCTAGCAAACAAAATAAGGAAATAAAATATAATAAGACATAAAATCCACATATACTAAAATAGAAACAAATGACACGCTGGCCGCGCAATCTTCTCTTCCACCGCGAGGCGGTAATATCTCACCGTGAGGCGGTGGCATCTGGCGCGTTGCACTTCTCTGAGGATCACCGCCGGGCCGCGGTGACTTCTGGCGCGGGGCGGTATTGGCCAGCTTCTTCATCCTTCATCTTCTATCCTATTCACTAAGCTGTAAAACCTTCATATATGTACTGCTTCAACTCTTCCCCTGGATTATAGACTTAGCCTAATTCTACACCAAAACTTCATCTAAATTGTGTCAATAATCACTAGTTAAGGTGCATGAAATGACACCTATCAACCATCGCGTCAATATGAGGGAGCGGAAAGGAGTCTTTGGGACAAGCCTTGTTAAGGTCAGTGAAGTCGATGCAGACTCTTCATTTGCCGTTTTTCTTTTGGACTACAACCACATTTGCCACCCACTCGGGGTAGTTGACTTCCCTTATCTTTCCTGTTTCCAGCAGGCTCATGACCTCGTCGTCGACAATCTTGTTTCGCTCTGGGGCAAATTTCCTGCGCTTTTGCTTCACAGGGGGGTGAGATGGATCTACGTTCAATTTATGAGTAATAATGTTTGGAGATATACCGACTATATCTTCATGTGACCATGCAAAACAATCAGCATTAGATCTAAGGAAATTCAGAATTTGTTGTCTGGTTGAGTCATCTAGGTCTGACTCGACCCTTACCATTTGGTTTGGCTTTGAAGGATCTAGTGCGATCTCGTCAAGCTTTTCCATTTCTAGTTCGACGTATCGACTAGATCCTTCGCCGAGCTGTGATTGCTATGCGGTTTTGGGCTCGACTGTGCTCTTCATGGAGGTGAAATAGCACTCCTTGGCCATCCTCTAATCTCCCTTGATTTCGTTGACTCCCCACTTGGTAGGGAACTTGATGATTTGATGGTACATCGAGGGTACCGCCTTCATAGCATGTATCCATGGCCTGCCAAGAATGCAATTATAGGGAGATGGGCAATCTAGGACTAGAAATTTCACCTGTTGGTTTACCCCTCCGGCGTATGTCGTAAGAACGATTTCGCCGATAGTATGTTTAACTTCGCCGCTGAATCCGACTAATGGAGTCGATTTCTTGATAAGGTCATCTTCGCCCACACCCATGCCTTTGAGGGCGTCGAAGGTCAAGAGATTGGTTGTACTTCCTGTATCGATTAGTACTCTACGTATCAAACAGTTCCCAGTAGACAAGGAGATTACCAGACCATCGTGATGGTTTTCTGACCCGTCGGCATCGGATTCGTCGAACGTGACCGTCAGGAGGTCAGAGACCCTGGTTTGTCTGAACTCCGGCGTCTCGGGTTTACTGCCTTTGCTTTCTTTTGCATGTCTTTTGGCTGTAGAGTACGTGTTCCCACATACGTCCGAGCCCCCTGAAATGGTATTGATATTTTTTGTATGGACAAGAGATGGGGGTTTATCTTGTTTTACCTGATCTCGTCATTCCATGGTGGCTTTGGCCCATTCCGAGATTACGTCGCGCAATAGTCCTTGCGCGAGTAACCTGGCGACCTCTTTGCGTAAGGCGATGCATTCGTCCGTTGAGTGACCGTGGTCATCGTGGATTTCACACCACCTGCTCATGTCCTTTTTGACGTCCGGTCGGTCGTTCTGTCGGGGCCATCTTACCTCTTTCCCATACTTGTCGAAACTCTTGACGAGCTCCGATACAGAGATATTGAAATTGAAAGACTGAACCCTAGGAGGCAACGTTGGACCATCTCTCCAGTCTTGGGACCTGTCCTGGAAGGAGTTTACTTGATTCTGCTAATTTCGGTTGCGAGGGTAGGGGTGATGCCGTCTGTCTCGACGGTTGTCGGAAGAGGATTTGCGATCGGAATGATCGGGTCCATGGGTCGCTTTTCGCGATTCGCGATCTTCTTCCAGACGTACCTCGACCATGGTTTTGGCTTCGACATCTTTGAAACTTCTGCACGGGTACTTGGTGATCTCGTTGTAGAGGTTGCTGTCCTTGATCAGACCTTGTCGGAAAGCTTCGATGGAGGTGGTGACGTCGTAATGGGGGATCGTGACTTTTTCCTTATTGTACCTGTTAAGATAGCTCTGGAGAGGTTCGCTATACCTTTGGGTGATTCGATAGAGATCACTTGACTGCCTTTCTAGCCTCCGACTGCTGGCGAATTGGATTTTTGATGTGACCCTGCCTCCCATGACGGCCCAAGACGAGGAAGAAGCCATGAGCCATCGCTCAGAGGGCCCAATAACAAGGTCTAGGTCCAAATGCATCGCCTCCGCCGTCGCGTCACTTGTCGCACGCGTCGTCGCTGGCCAAGGAAGCCTAGAGGAAAACCCAAGACTCGTCGTCCTCTCCACCATCGGCAATGAAACAACGCGTTCTTCAGAGACAACATCGCGTGCACCCACTCGCGAGGCCATCGACCCTTAGTCGCTGTTCCTCGCGGTGTTTGTACTCATTCAACGCATCGTTTTCACAGTTTCGAGACATTTTCTATATTTAGTATTTATAGCGTTTTAGATAGTTTCTATTTATAGCGTTTCTATCTTTTCTATTTTTGGGTTTGTGACTTTTGCATGCTTGCATGGGCTAGCCCATAAGTTCGTCTCGGTCCAAGCCCATTAGGTCTTGGCCGAGCTCTTTAGGTATTTAAAGCCCCCGTTGTTGTTGGGCCTGGATTCTCCAGAGAAGATAGATCGAGAGGACCGAGCCCAAGCCCACTGCAAATCGGGAGAATGGCAGACGAGTTCAGAGGAGTCGAAAAGGCTTCTCTGGTCGAGCGACACCCGACAAAACCTCCCCAGTCAAGAGTCATCCGACAAGATCGCGGAGATCTCGCCACGCATTTAATACTCAGATCATGCAACGTCTACAACACTTAAACCACCACAATTACCAACAATTTAATGGCGAAATCTTCGCCATTACGTCCGGCATAGAAGACAAAGATATCGAAGAAGCACAACGGTCACAAAGAGTAAATGGACTTACCATATTGGGACGACAATGAAGATAAAAATTGAACTATCACAACTACGCTAGGGACACGCTTTCTTACTCAGATAACTCACTAGAATAGCACTCTCGCTGCCCATCTAGCTCTAAAAACGGTTATCTACGTCTGACCCCTACCGGTCGCCACTCACAAGTCACCGGTCGAGTCCCACTAGATCTCTGGTTTTATTACGATAAGTTGTACCATGATTTAATCCGATTCACACGACATCTAATAAAATTGCCTTGCTATTACATATTTGCTTCTTGTTTATCTATTATTTACTTGGTTTGGATTGTTTCCTATCGTTCGGTCGACTAGTTAACCCGTCTAAGGCGATTTAGGTCGTCCGATCTTTTCGTCCCAAAACAATTTGGTGCCCACCGTGGGGCAACTTGTCGATCACCTTTCCGGAATCTTCCAACCATGGCTATTGATCCTCCTACTGACAACCAAGAACTACGTCTCGAAGACGAAACCCAAACCACAGAAAACCCAACCGAAAATCCTACTCTAACCCAGTTCCAAGAACTCTCTCAAAAAATGGCCGCCCTTCAGAAGGAACTAGCCCAACAACGTCAAAAAACTGAAGCCCTAGCCGTTTTGTCAACCCAATCCGAAGCCGAGATCACGCAACTAACTCGTGAAAATGAGTCTCTTAAGTCGCAGGTACAATCAGGGGCTTCGGGATCTAGGAACGCGCCCGTCCATGGCGGCGTCCGAACACGCCTCGACATGGACAACATCGAGCCAACGCCTCCGAGCGTACGATGTCCTGGACACACTGAGGGTACGTCTCGAACTCCTTTCGCTAGTCCATTTTTGACTAACCATGTCACCTTTTCCACACCGATCGGGTCTGTTGGGCCCCGAATCGACGAACCACAGGTTGCCAATCCGCCAGATATCATGGCTCTTTTCCAGCAGACGCTCGACCGACATATGAAGACGATGGACGATCGCTTCAACAGGCTCCCAGGAGTCCCGCAACCGATCGAGAGAGAAGCGTCCGGCGGATTCAAAGAATCCCCGTTCGTCGAAGAAATCGCAAGGGTCGAGATCCCCAAGAAGTTCCATCTCCCCAACATGGCGACGTTCGACGGCACCACCGATCCAGATGACCATATCTCTCTCTATAAACAAAAACTAATGGCTGCATCTGTTTCAAGGGAGAGCCGCGAGGCTGTCATATGCAAAAGGTTTGGCACGACCCTCGCGGGCCCCGCACTAACTTGGTTCATGCGTTTGCCTCAGGGAGCGATCGCATCATTTGCGGATCTGGTCAACTCTTTTAAGAGCCAGTTCGCCAGCAATCGGAAGCATGAGAAACAATCGAGTGACCTCTACCGAGTCACACAAAGGTACAATGAACCTCTCCGAAATTATCTTAACAGGTACAATAAGGAGAAAGTGGGAATCCCCCACTGTGACGTCACAACGTCTATCGAAGCATTCCGACAAGGCCTGGTCAAAGACAACAATCTCTACGACAAGATTACCAAGTATCCCTGCAAAAGTTTCGAAGATGTTTAGGCCAAAACTATGGCCGAGGTAAGGCTGGAAGAGGACCGTGAGTCACATAAAGCCTTGCACGGACCCGATCCATCCGATCGCAAACATTCCTCCGACAATCGTCGGGACAGACGTCCACATCCCTATTCTCGTAATCGAAATGAAGCAAATCAGGTAAATTCTTTCCAAGACAGGTCACAAGAATGGAGAGACGGTTCTGTGTTGCCTCCTAGGGTCAAGTCTTATAACTTTTACGTTTTCGTGTCGGAGCTCGTCAAGAGTTTCGACAAGTATGGAAAAGACGTAAGATGGCCCCGAAAGAGTGACCGACCGGACGTCAAGAAGGACATGAGTCGATGGTGTGAATTCCACGGCGACCATGGTCATTCGACCGACGAGTGCATCGCCCTACGAAAGGAGGTCGCTAGGCTGCTATCACAGGGGCTGTTACGCGACGTCATCTCGGAACGGGCAAAAGCCACCATGGAACGCCGAGATCAGGTAAAACAGAACAAACCCCCATCTCTTATCCATACGAAAGTTGTCAATACCATTTCAGGTGGATCCGAAATATGCGGGAACACGTACTCCGCGGCTAAGCGACACGCCAAGGAAAGCAAAGGCGACAAGCCCGAAGCATCGGAATTCAAACCAAGGAGGGCCTCTAACCTTCCGACGGTCACATTCAACGAATCTGACTCCGACGGGTCGGATAGTCACCATGACGGTCTGGTAATCTCTTTGTCCATTGGTAATTGCTTAATCCGGAGAGTACTAATCGATACAGGAAGTTCGACAAACCTCTTGACCCTCGACGCTCTCAAAGAAATGGGTCTGACTGAGAACGACCTAATCAAGAAATTGACCCCACTGGTCGGGTTCAGCGGTGAGGTTAAGCACACGACTGGCAAAATCATTCTGACCACATACGCTGGAGGAATCAACCGACAGGTTAAATTCTTAGTCCTAGACTGTCCGTCTCCCTACAATTGTATTCTTGGCAGGCCATGGATACACGCTATGAAGGCAGTACCTTCAACATATCATCAAGTCATCAAATTCCCCACCGAGTGGGGAGTCCAAGAAATCAAAGGAGATCAAAGGACCGCAAAGGAATGCTATGTCGCTTCCATGAAGAACGCGGTCGAACACAAGATCGCATAGCAACCACAGATTGGCGAAGGACCTAGTCGATACGTTGAACCCGAAATGGAGAAACTCGACGGGATCGCACTAGACCCTTCAAAGCCAAACCAAACGGTAAGGGTCGGGTCAGACCTGGACGATTCGACCAGACAACAGCTTCTCGACTTTCTCAGGACCAATGCCGACTGTTTCGCATGGTCACATGAGGATATGGTCGGGATATCTCCCAACGTTATTACTCATAAATTAAATGTGGATCCATCTCATCCCCCTGTCAAGCAAAAACGCAGGAAATTCGCCCCCGAGCGGAACAAAATAATCGACAATGAAGTCAAAAGCTTATTGGAAACCGGAAAAAACAGGGAAGTCCACTACCCTGAATGGCTGACCAACGTGGTCGTGGTCCAGAAGAAGAACGGCAAATGGAGAGTCTGCATCGACTTCACAAACCTCAACAAGGCTTGTCCTAAAGATTCATTTCCTCTACCTCACATCGACGCTATGGTCGACGCCACAGCAGGGCACGAAATGCTCACCTTCATGGACGCCTTCAGTGGCTACAATCAAATCCTTATGGATCCCGACGATCAAGAAAAAACAGCGTTCATCACCAGTCAAGGTATCTATTGCTACAAAGTAATGCCCTTTGGTCTGAAAAATGCTGGGGCTACATACCAACAATTGGTCAACAAAATGTTCAATGACCAAATCGGAGACACAATGGAAGTCTATATCGACGACATGTTGGTCAAGTCCAAAAAGAAAGAAGATCACATCTACCACCTACGCGACAGCTTCGAGGTACTCAAAAGGTACAATATGAAACTAAACCCTACTAAGTGCTCCTTCGGAGTGTCGTCAGGGAAGTTCTTAGGATATATGGTGACACAAAGAGGAATAGAGGCCAGCCCGAAACAGATCAAGGCTCTCATCAACCTCCGATCCCCCCGATGCATCAAAGACGTACAGAAGCTCACAGGTCGGATAACAGCTCTGAACAGGTTCATCTCCAAATCATCCGACAACTGCAAACCATTCCACGATGCGCTCAAGAAAAATAAGTCCTTTCAATGGACGGAGGAACATGAAGCAGTATTTCAGAACCTCAAGGACTATCTAGCCAGTCCTATGTTACTAACCAAACCTAAAGGCGACGAGCCCTTATTTCTTTATCTTGCAGTGTTGGAATCGGCCGTAAGCGTTGTACTGGTCAGAGAAGAAGATGGCAAATAGTCGCAAATATACTATGTCAGTCGGACGCTATTATCAGCCGAAACGAGGTATTCGTCACTTGAAAAACTCGTATTATCATTAGTAATGGCTTCGAACAAGCTCAAACCATACTTTGAATCCCATACTATCACTGTGCGCACTAATCATCCCATGAGGGCTATCATGAGGAAACCCGAGTTCACAGGAAGAATGACCAAATGGGCCATACACCTCAGTGGTTACGACATCGAATACGAGCCTAGGACGGCGATCAAGTCGCAAGCCTTAGCCGACTTTGTGGCCGATTTCAGTCCGACCCTAGAGCAAGAAGCCGCTAAAGAAGCGACACAACTACTCACGACAGACGAGACAGGTACATGGGAGCTCCACTCAGATGGGGCGTCGAACGCCAGAGGATCGGGGCTTGGGGTCGTGCTGAAATCACCACAAGGAGACAAGATAGCTCAAGCCGTCAGATGTGAGTGGGATGCAACTAACAACGAAGTTGAATACGAAGCACTCATATTCGGACTCATCCTGGCTCGCGATCTAGGGGTCCGAGAGATCGAAGTCGTCTGCGACTCCCTGCTGGTCGTAAACCAGATACAAGGGTCGTACACCGCCAAGGATACCAGAATGGTAGCCTACCTGGAGATAGCCAGGAAACTAATCGGACAATTCCAGACATTCAACATCCGACAGGTACCCAGGGACCTTAACTCCCAAGCTGACGCACTCGCCAATCTAGGATCCGTCCTAGACCCGAAAGAATTTCCACATATACCATTGGCCCACATCATGACGCCAGCTGTCCCAAGGACATCCGTCGAGTTAACCACATCACTTGAAGAACTCGTCGCCATAGAAATAGGCGACCGACCCGAAGAGGACATCATCGACGCCGATGACGATTGGATGCTACCTTACATCAGGTGGTTAAAAGACGACATTCTACCCGACAATAAGACAGAAGAAAAAAGGCTCAAGGTACAAGCACTCTCTTACGATATCATTGATGACATCTTGTACAAAAAATATGTTACAGGGCTACTCCTACGATGCCTTAAGACTCCAGAAGTCAGACGTATCTTGCAATCGTTACACGAAGGAGAGTGTGGCAACCACACTGGAGGGCGAAGCCTCTCAGGAAAGGCCCTACGAAATGGGTACTATTGGCCAACAATGAACAAAGATGCCATGGAATACACCAAGAAGTGCGACGCCTGTCAGCGATACGCACCCGTCCATCGTCAGCCTTCAAAGCTCTTCCATCCGACTCTGGCTCCATGGCCCTTTATGAGATGGGGAATGGACATTGTCGAAAAGCTTCCTCCTACGTCGGGTCAAAGAGTCTTTTTCCTTGCCATGACGGACTACTTCTCCAAATGGATCGAAGCCGAGGCTTACAGAGAGGTAAAGGATCAACACGTCATTTCATTCATAAAACGCAATATCTTGTGCAGATTTGGCGTCCCATCAGAAATCGTGTGCGACAACGGTTCCCAGTTCATCAGTCATAAGACTAGAGCCTTCTGCGACCAATGGAACATCAAGTTGGTCA
Source organism: Rheum nobile (assembly GCA_027886185.1). Classification (NCBI taxonomy): domain Eukaryota; kingdom Viridiplantae; phylum Streptophyta; class Magnoliopsida; order Caryophyllales; family Polygonaceae; genus Rheum; species Rheum nobile. The sequence continues at coordinate 469,476 of WOAB01000169.1, read as the reverse complement.
CATCCACACCTCGGTATCCATAATCAAATGGACAAGCCGAATCCAGCAACAAGATCATTATCAACAACCTCAAGAAACGCCTCACCGGGGCTAAAGGCAAATGGGCAGACGAACTCCCACTTATTCTCTGGTCCGACAAGACTACTCCAAAGAACGTGACCGGGCAATCGCCTTTCTTTCTCGTCTACGGGAGTGAGGCGGTCATCCCGACTGAGTTACTGGTTCTGACTGCTCGCTGCAACCTTCAGACAATTGAACAAAACGACGTCGAACTAGCACACAATATGGACACAGCGGACGAGATCAGAGAGAAAGCCCGAATCAGGATGGTCAGGTTCTAACAACAAGTCGCAAGGAGCTACAACAAGAACGTTCGAATTAAGGCATTCAAGGTCGGAGACTGGGTCTTAAGGAAAACATTCCAGAACACCAAGAACCCATCCGACGGAAAGCTAGCACCACAATTGGAAGGACCTTACTTGATCACCGAAGTGGTCGGACAAGGAGCGTATCAGTTAGAAGACAAAAACGGACAACCAATCCCGAGGAGTTGGAACGCAGCACATCTCAAACTATACCATTTCTGAACCGATAAGGTAAAAACATCACGCAAAACTCTATACATCGCATATACATTGCTACATACCACATGCTATCATATATACATTGCCATATGTCGCATACATATCGCATGCCATCGCATATACATCGCTACTTTCTTTTACATGTCATCATCTGACACTAAGCGAGGATTTCCTCCTTACAAAAACACAAATGCAGAACAACATTTACATTGGACCCCGTCGTCCGCAAATGGACCTAGTCGTTCGCAAATGGATCCTGCCATCCGCATATAGCGCTTACATTACACGATCGATCGGATTACGGGGAGATGACAACACAGGCACGTCGGCACACCGTCTGCCTTATACAAAACATAAGGTACAACACCTTATTACATTCATGCAATTAAACATAAGGAACAAACACCTTATTATATATTGCTTACCTCCCCGACATAATGTCATGACTAACACATACACAAACACATCGCAGGCCTGCTCTACATACATACACACGGTGAAACCCCACTCGACGGAGCACACGGGTGAAACTGACATACACGACATACTAAACGTCGTCGACAACTTCCTCGAAAGTTCGACGAACATGTACGAAACAAACTAGCATGCAATTCTACGTGTAAAAACACATTTTTGCATCGAAATAAGAAGCGTTTTCTACAAATACGCGACCCGCGATGGTGGACGGGTCGCCAAACCATAATTGTCTGCCTACACATCCGTAGGACTTCATCAAACAGAAACATCTTGCGACCCGCGATGGTGGACGGGTCGCCAAAACATACAGACACCAAATGTTTAAAAACCCAACACAAAGGGGACAAATAAGTCAAGCATCAGACACACCAACATTATCTTCGACGGGGGCTGGCTCCAATGGGGCTGTCTTGTCGGCCGGCTTGGCATCGTCAGAATGAGCTTCGTCCTCATCGACACCTTCATCCACCGCCTCCTCTCCGACGCCGGCTAAGCAGAACAACTCTTGACTAGGGTCGCCTTTTGGGAACATGGAGTCCAAAGTCTCCCTCTCCGCCTTCAGGTCCCAGAGCTCATGCTTGCCCTCATTGAACTCTTCAATCATCTCAATGCGCGACTTCACAGCATAGAAGGCCCCCACATCGCCAGCAATTTGACCGTCGGTAATCCTAGCTCGCTTCACTTCCTCCTCAATGCTTGCCCTGCACTCCTCAAACTCCCTATAACATGTAGACATCTCCCCTTGGCAGCTCTTTAGCTCCCTGGTGAGACGACGCTCTGTCTCTCGACAACGACTCTCAGCTCCCTCCAACTTGGTCCTTAAAGAGGCGAGGTCGGACTCTGACCTAGCAGCCATGTCCTCAGCCTTAGCAAGCATTGCTTAGACACCGGAATAAGCTCCCAAGAAATACTAAAAAGCCTGACAAAAAGGCATACGACAACGCAAATACACAACTCAGACAGCGAAGTCGAAACAAAAGAAATACAAAAACGCACAAGACAAGGGCCAACATACCCTCCACGCGGAACTGCCTGCTTCGCCAATGCAATCCAGGGGAGAAACATCCTTAACCTCCAATTTCAAAGTCGGATCTTGAGCACGGAAGAGATCAACGATCGATGGCCCAGCGACACCAATCTTGTCAACCCCCTCGACAGTCACGCCTTTCTTCTTAGGGATGTCCTCCACCTTAGCATCATCGGAACGAGCGCTCATTTTTCTCTTAGAGCCAGCTTTCGTCGCAGTAGATAGGTCAGTCAGGACCGGCTTACTCGACGCCACCTTAGCTGCAGCTTTCCTTTGCTCGATCAAACCTTTTCCAGATGCCACTCTCAGTCGAGCACTCGACCGACCACCAGGGGAACCTGACACGACAGAGCATCAAAAAGGGAGAAATCCTAAAATACACGACAAAGCAAAAAACAACAAAAAGATTCCTAAAGCCGAAAGTCTACCTTCAAGCACAATCTTTGACAAAGCCTCCGATCGGCTGCTAGCTTCCAATTCTTCCGGTTCAGGGACTACAAAAAGGGAAAGTTAAAAATAGAGTGTTAAAAACGCATAAACGCGTGAAAGAGAAAACAAAGTACATACTATCGATCCGCCACTCCGACAATAGAAAAGAACATTCTCCTTCCTTCTCCAGAGAAGATCATTTGACAAAAAAGTATTTCGACCCCCATCCACGGTCGTTCACATCGGGAGTTTGCACCAAAGGCTTCCGACCTCGTCGGGCACGCAGTTGCACACGGGAAGAACTCTTCGACCCGATGAAGTAATTATACCACAAGGCGTCGAAATCAAAACCAGCACCAGTTTGCTCATTCACTAAGTCCAAAACCCTAAGGACTCTCCAAGCTTGAGGCATCACTTGACACGGCGCTAACGCCAAGGTAGCTAGAAAATCTCTAACAAGAGGAGAGAATGGGAACTTATGCCCTATCCTAAACGGGTACACATAGAAGCAAATCCACCCTTCGTAGTGCGCGTCAGCCCTCTCGTCCGGCTCAGGCAGCGTAGCAATCGTCTCCGGAGGAAAGCCCCCGACTTCGAGGACTTGGACCAGCTCTGCCTCCGACAAATTGCTAGCCAGCGTGTCCGACTCCGTTAGGAGGAAATGAGGAGAAGTATCGCCCTCTCCGGCATCGGAAAGAGTCTTCGACGACTCAGAAGCCTCGAGAGAGACCATGTCGAGAATAGAGAGGGGAGGAAATCGGAGAGCTATGGCTAAGAAAATCAGAAAGCAAATGGCAAGAGAGACCGAAAGGCTTACCAGAAACTTACAAAGGAAGGAGATGAAGACTAATCGCTCCCCCTGCTCAGAATTTATGGAAGGAAATCATGATCTGCAGAAGACGTCCCTAATCGCACGCCACGTGGACCTGTGCAACCGCGCCAAAAAGGACGGTGAGGATCGTGTCCAAGGAAGTTGCCATGGATCCCGGTCTACTTGCCTAAACCGTAAGCCCATAGCAACTTGGGGCTATTGTTGGGCTTGGATTCTCCATAGAAGACAGATCGAGAGGACCGAGCCCAAGCCCACTGCAAATCAGGAGAATGGCAGACGAGTTCAGAGGAGTCGACAAGGCTTCTCTGGTCGAGCGACACCCGACAAAACCTCCCCAGTCAAGAGTCATCCGACAAGATCGCGGAGATCTCGCCACGCATTTAATACTCAGATCATGCAACGTCTACAACACTTAAACCACCACAATTACCAGCAATTTAATGGCGAAATCTTCGCCATTACGTCCGGCATAGAAGACAAAGATATCGAAGAAGCACAACGGTCACAAAGAGTAAATGGACTTACCATATTGGGACGACAAGGAAGATAAAAATTGAACTATCACAACTACGCTAGGGACACGCTTTCTTACTCAGATAACTCACCAGAATAGCACTCTCGCTGCCCATCTAGCTCTAAAAACGGTTATCTACGTCTGACCCCTGCTGGTCGCCACTCACAAGTCACCGGTCGAGTCCCACTAGATCTCTGGTTTTATTACGATAAGTTGTATCATGATTTAATCTGATTCACACGACATCTAATAAAATTGCCTTGCTATTACATATTTATTTCTTGTTTATCTATTATTTACTTGGTTTGGATTGTTTCCTATCGTCCGGTCGACTAGTTACCCCGTCTAAGGCGATTTAGGTCGTCCGATCTTTTCGTCCCAAAACAGTTGTTATTCTTATTTCTAACGTTCAATTTTTATCAAGGTTTCAAGTAGAGTGTTTATCCTCCTTCCCTTGATCGGACGTCACCCTCTATCTTCGCATCCCCATTCCCTCCGCCGCCGACGCTACGACAACCGCTTGATTCTTCAAGCCAAGTCTTCCTTCGCATCTCCCTTCCTCCGCAGTCGACGCTACGACACCCAAAGACTTGTCTTTTCAAGTCATCTATCCCTCATCACATCGCTTCCGCCACCGCTATCTAGTCATCCCATTCATCACTTCCACCGTTTCCATCACAACAACCATCGCGATCTCCCGCTCGCGAACCATCACCAACACCGCGTTCCACGACAGCTTTGCCAGTGCCGACTGACTTCCCAACCAAGACTAGATCCAAAGGTGTCACCTTGACAATTCGACTTGTCATCGGAGGCAAGAACACATCATCTGGTATCAGAGCCCAACAGTCTTGTAAGTCACGAACTCAAGTTTGCATTTTGTTCACAAAATATTTCTTGACCCCCATCGTTGCTTTCATAAAACATCGCAAAAAACCATAACTTTCCATAATTGCTACACCTATTCGGTTTCTACAAGGTAAAATCTTGGCCGATTTTTTTTTCCTTGTTCCCTAAGTTTTGGTGTGTTAGGTAATTTGTTATCTTGCATGCTAGAATATTTTGTTTCCTTATTTCATGCGTGGATAGAGTTTCCTTGTTTGCGGGATTCTACTTTTTAGGTTGTTAGCCGAATTTCCTTATATAAGATATCATATAAAATCTTATCTTCTCTCTCATATCTCTAAGATCACACTTGTGATATTCTTGTTACTTAGACCGATTTTATTTTTGTTTCCTTTTGCAAATCCGAAAAGATCAAAAGATAATATCTCGGATATATACAAAAAATAGAGATTTTGAAAAGTTATTCAAAAAAAAAGAAAAAAAGTTTCCAAAATTAGGGAAAGCCAAAATAAGGCAACCCTAATCCCTCACCCCGGTCTAATCTCATCTTCTCTACCTCACCGTCGTCTAGGTCAAGCTTCCTAGAAGGTATTCTCTTGCTAATTTGGTTGATTTGTTTACGTTTGTTTTAGGGTTTCAATTTGTTCTTGTGTGTTTGATTGCAACTTGATTGATACACCATCTCTTGTGCAAGCCAAGCCGCCCTCATGGCAAGCCAAATAAGCCCTTCCTATGTGAACTTTGTGACTTGACTAGTGATTTGCTTGGTTGTTGTTCTTTGTTGTCTTTTGGTTCATTTTTACTCCCATGTCTGGCCGTCTTGTTATAGGTACCATGGCGGTTGGACACAGTGAAGACAAACGCGACGTCAACAACACCAATCCCCAATAACCGCCGTTGGTACAACAAGACCAACCACCTCTCAATCCCCAACAACACGAACCACTCCTTGAGTTGTCTGAGGAGAAACAATTGATTCAAGCTCTTCGACAAAAGAATGCAGCCTTAAGAGCACAACAAGGCCTGACACCCATCGTGCCAACTCCAACTCCTCTAAGTGCCATGGACGCGCCGGCTCAACCTGGAGCCACCGACCCGGGTCCATCGAAGACAAGAGTGGACAAAGGCAAAGGAGTTATGCCTTCTACTTCTCAACATCAACCACAACTCAACCGAATACAGAGTGTCATTGAGAGACGCCAAGGCTTCATTTCCCAAACGGACCGCTACGTGCCCAAAGCCATAACCGCCGGCTTCCACAACGGCTCCGACTACGACCGCGACGTCGAGGACACTCAAGGTGAGTATTCTGAACCATACAACTTTGATGATCGCTATGCCTCTGGGAGAACCCATAGATGCATACTGGACTCAGCACCACGCGAAGGCCGCCCTCACCGAGCTGAGCCAGCCGACCCGATGCCAAGGAGACCCAGTCGCCGACCAAGTGGGCATACGCGATGCGATGAGACCAACTTGAGGACCCCACCTACCTAGCCATGGAGCAATGATGTACGCGATCACCTTCGACACCAGAGTGTTCGGACACCGCGTTACGGATCTGATGGCTACGCATCGATCACACCCAATGTCCACGACGACTTCGACAAGTATGACGATGAAGAGATCGAGGAATCAGGTATGGCCAACCCTAATTTTTTCACCCCCCTCTTGGAGATCCACTAGAATTGCAGGATCGCCCTTCAGATTGGATACCTCCACCACGTCTCCAACCACAAGGAGAACGAGTTCGTGACATTGGCGGCGAGCGCCGCGATGTTATGCCCAGAGACATTCGACGCGACAACTACGATGCCCAGCCGCGAAGACGTCAACGCGATGACGGACTACTTCTCCAAATGGATCGAAGCCGAGGCTTACAGAGAGGTAAAGGATCAACACGTCATTTCATTCATAAAACGCAATATCTTGTGCAGATTTGGCGTCCCATCAGAAATCGTGTGCGACAACGGTTCCCAGTTCATCAGTCATAAGACTAGAGCCTTCTGCGACCAATGGAACATCAAGTTGGTCACATCCACACCTCGGTATCCATAATCAAATGGACAAGCCGAATCCAGCAACAAGATCATTATCAATAACCTCAAGAAATGCCTCACCGGGGCTAAAGGCAAATGGGCAGACGAACTCCCACTTATTCTCTGGTCCGACAGGACTACTCCAAAGAACGTGACCGGGCAATCACCTTTCTTTCTCGTCTACGGGAGTGAGGCGGTCATCCCGGCTGAGTTACTGGTTCTGACTGCTCGCTGCAACCTTCAGACAATTGAACAAAACGACGTCGAACTAGCACACAATATGGACACAGCGGACGAGATCAGAGAGAAAGCCCGAATCAGGATGGTCAGGTTCTAACAACAAGTCGCAAGGAGCTACAACAAGAACGTTCGAATTAAGGCATTCAAGGTCGGAGACTGGGTCTTAAGGAAAACATTCCAGAACACCAAGAACCCATCCGACGGAAAGCTAGCACCACAATTGGAAGGACCTTACTTGATCACCGAAGTGGTCGGACAAGGAGCGTATCAGTTAGAAGACAAAAACGGACAACCAATCCCGAGGAGTTGGAACGCAGCACATCTCAAACTATACCATTTCTGAACCGATAAGGTAAAAACATCACGCAAAACTCTATACATCGCATATACATTGCTACATACCACATGCTATCATATATACATTGCCATATGTCGCATACATATCGCATGCCATCGCATATACATCGCTACTTTCTTTTACATGTCATCATCTGACACTAAGCGAGGATTTCCTCCTTACAAAAACACAAATGCAGAACAACATTTACATTGGACCCCGTCGTCCGCAAATGGACCTAGTCGTTCGCAAATGGATCCTGTCATCCGCATATAGCGCTTACATTACACGATCGATCGGATTACGGGAAGATGACAACACAGGCACGTCGGCACACCGTCTGCCTTATACAAAACATAAGGTACAACACCTTATTACATTCATGCAATTAAACATAAGGAACAAACACCTTATTATATATTGCTTACCTCCCCGACATAATGTCATGACTAACACATACACAAACACATCGCAGGCCTGCTCTACATACATACACACGGTGAAACCCCACTCGACGGAGCACACGGGTGAAACCGACATACACGACATACTAAACGTCGTCGACAACTTCCTTGAAAGTTCGACGAACATGTACGAAACAAACTAGCATGCAATTCTACGTGTAAAAACACATTTTTGCATCGAAATAAGAAGCGTTTTCTACAAATACGCGACCCGCGATGGTGGACGAGTCGCCAAACCATAATTGTCTGCCTACACATCCGTAGGACTTCATCAAACAGAAACATCTTGCGACCCGCGATGGTGGACGGGTCGCCAAAACATACAGACACCAAATGTTTAAAAACCCAACACAAAGGGGACAAATAAGTCAAGCATCAGACACACCAACATTATCTTCGACGGGGGCTGGCTCCAATGGGGCTGTCTTGTCGGCCGGCTTGGCATCGTCAGAATGAGCTTTGTCCTCATCGACACCTTCATCCACCGCCTCCTCTCCGACGCCGGCTAAGCAGAACAACTCTTGACTAGGGTCGCCTTTTGGGAACATGGAGTCCAAAGTCTCCCTCTCCGCCTTCAGGTCCCAGAGCTCATGCTTGCCCTCATTGAACTCTTCAATCATCTCAATGCGCGACTTCACAGCATAGAAGGCCCCCATATCGCCAGCAATTTGACCGTCGGTAATCCTAGCTCGCTTCACTTCCTCCTCAATGCTTGCCCTGCACTCCTCAAACTCCCTATAACATGCAGACATCTCCCCTTGGCAGCTCTTTAGCTCCCTGGTGAGACGACGCTCTGTCTCTCGACAACGACTCTCAGCTCCCTCCAACTTGGTCCTTAAAGAGGCGAGGTCGGACTCTGACCTAGCAGCCATGTCCTCAGCCTTAGCAAGCATTGCTTAGACACCGGAATAAGCTCCCAAGAAATACTAAAAAGCCTGACAAAAAGGCATACGACAACGCAAATACACAACTCAGACAGCGAAGTCGAAACAAAAGAAATACAAAAACGCACAAGACAAGGGCCAACATACCCTCCACGCGGAACTGCCTGCTTCGCCAATGCAATCCAGGGGAGAAACATCCTTAACCTCCAATTTCAAAGTCGGATCTTGAGCACGGAAGAGATCAACGATCGATGGCCCAGCGACACCAATCTTGTCAACCCCCTCGACAGTCACGCCTTTCTTCTTAGGGATGTCCTCCACCTTAGCATCATCGGAACGAGCGCTCATTTTTCTCTTAGAGCCAGCTTTCGTCGCAGTAGATAGGTCAGTCAGGACCGGCTTACTCGACGCCACCTTAGCTGCAGCTTTCCTTTGCTCGATCAAACCTTTTCCAGATGCCACTCTCAGTCGAGCACTCGACCGACCACCAGGGGAACCTGACACGACAGAGCATCAAAAAGGGAGAAATCCTAAAATACACGACAAAGCAAAAAACAACAAAAAGATTCCTAAAGCCGAAAGTCTACCTTCAAGCACAATCTTTGACAAAGCCTCCGATCGGCTGCTAGCTTCCAATTCTTCCGGTTCAGGGACTACAAAAAGGGAAAGTTAAAAATAGAGTGTTAAAAACGCATAAACGCGTGAAAGAGAAAACAAAGTACATACTGTCGATCCGCCACTCCGACAATAGAAAAGAACATTCTCATTCCTTCTCCAGAGAAGATCATTTGACAAAAAAGTATTTCGACCCCCATCCACGGTCGTTCACATCGGGAGTTTGCACCAAAGGCTTCCGACCTCGTCGGGCACGCAGTTGCACACGGGAAGAACTCTTCGACCCGATGAAGTAATTATACCACAAGGCGTCGAAATCAAAACCAGCACCAGTTTGCTCATTCACTAAGTCCAAAACCCTAAGGACTCTCCAAGCTTGAGGCATCACTTGACACGGCGCTAACGCCAAGGTAGCTAGAAAATCTCTAACAAGAGGAGAGAATGGGAACTTATGCCCTATCCTAAACGGGTACACATAGAAGCAAATCCACCCTTTGTAGTGCGCGTCAGCCCTCTCGTCCGGCTCAGGCAGCGTAGCAATCGTCTCCGGAGGAAAGCCCCCGACTTCGAGGACTTGGACCAGCTCTGCCTCCGACAAATTGCTAGCCAGCGTGTCCGACTCCGTTAGGAGGAAATGAGGAGAAGTATCGCCCTCTCCGGCATCGGAAAGAGTCTTCGACGACTCAGAAGCCTCGAGAGAGACCATGTCGAGAATAGAGAGGGGAGGAAATCGGAGAGCTATGGCTAAGAAAATCAGAAAGCAAATGGCAAGAGAGACCGAAAGGCTTACCAGAAACTTGCAAAGGAAGGAGATGAAGACTAATCGCTCCTCCTGCTCAGAATTTATGGAAGGAAATCATGATCTGCAGAAGACGTCCCTAATCGCGCGCCACGTGGACCTGTGCAACCGCGCCAAAAAGGACGGTGAGGATCGTGTCCAAGGAAGTTGCCATGGATCCCGGTCTACTTGCCTAAACCGTAAGCCCATAGCAACTTGGGGCTATTGTTGGGCTTGGATTCTCCATAGAAGACAGATCGAGAGGACCGAGCCCAAGCCCACTGCAAATCGGGAGAATGGCAGACGAGTTCAGAGGAGTCGACAAGGCTTCTCTGGTCGAGCGACACCCGACAAAACCTCCCCAGTCAAGAGTCATCCGACAAGATCGCGGAGATCTCGCCACGCATTTAATACTCAGATCATGCAACGTCTACAACACTTAAACCACCACAATTACCAGCAATTTAATGGCGAAATCTTCGCCATTACGTCCGGCATAGAAGACAAAGATATCGAAGAAGCACAACGGTCACAAAGAGTAAATGGACTTACCATATTGGGACGACAAGGAAGATAAAAATTGAACTATCACAACTACGCTAGGGACACGCTTTCTTACTCAGATAACTCACCAGAATAGCACTCTCGCTGCCCATCTAGCTCTAAAAACGGTTATCTACGTCTGACCCCTGCTGGTCGCCACTCACAAGTCACCGGTCGAGTCCCACTAGATCTCTGGTTTTATTACGATAAGTTGTATCATGATTTAATCTGATTCACACGACATCTAATAAAATTGCCTTGCTATTACATATTTATTTCTTGTTTATCTATTATTTACTTGGTTTGGATTGTTTCCTATCGTCCGGTCGACTAGTTACCCCGTCTAAGGCGATTTAGGTCGTCCGATCTTTTCGTCCCAAAACAGTTGTTATTCTTATTTCTAACGTTCAATTTTTATCAAGGTTTCAAGTAGAGTGTTTATCCTCCTTCCCTTGATCGGACGTCACCCTCTATCTTCGCATCCCCATTCCCTCCGCCGCCGACGCTACGACAACCGCTTGATTCTTCAAGCCAAGTCTTCCTTCGCATCTCCCTTCCTCCGCAGTCGACGCTACGACACCCAAAGACTTGTCTTTTCAAGTCATCTATCCCTCATCACATCGCTTCCGCCACCGCTATCTAGTCATCCCATTCATCACTTCCACCGTTTCCATCACAACAACCATCGCGATCTCCCGCTCGCGAACCATCACCAACACCGCGTTCCACGACAGCTTTGCCAGTGCCGACTGACTTCCCAACCAAGACTAGATCCAAAGGTGTCACCTTGACAATTCGACTTGTCATCGGAGGCAAGAACACATCATCTGGTATCAGAGCCCAACAGTCTTGTAAGTCACGAACTCAAGTTTGCATTTTGTTCACAAAATATTTCTTGACCCCCATCGTTGCTTTCATAAAACATCGCAAAAAACCATAACTTTCCATAATTGCTACACCTATTCGGTTTCTACAAGGTAAAATCTTGGCCGATTTTTTTTTCCTTGTTCCCTAAGTTTTGGTGTGTTAGGTAATTTGTTATCTTGCATGCTAGAATATTTTGTTTCCTTATTTCATGCGTGGATAGAGTTTCCTTGTTTGCGGGATTCTACTTTTTAGGTTGTTAGCCGAATTTCCTTATATAAGATATCATATAAAATCTTATCTTCTCTCTCATATCTCTAAGATCACACTTGTGATATTCTTGTTACTTAGACCGATTTTATTTTTGTTTCCTTTTGCAAATCCGAAAAGATCAAAAGATAATATCTCGGATATATACAAAAAATAGAGATTTTGAAAAGTTATTCAAAAAAAAAGAAAAAAAGTTTCCAAAATTAGGGAAAGCCAAAATAAGGCAACCCTAATCCCTCACCCCGGTCTAATCTCATCTTCTCTACCTCACCGTCGTCTAGGTCAAGCTTCCTAGAAGGTATTCTCTTGCTAATTTGGTTGATTTGTTTACGTTTGTTTTAGGGTTTCAATTTGTTCTTGTGTGTTTGATTGCAACTTGATTGATACACCATCTCTTGTGCAAGCCAAGCCGCCCTCATGGCAAGCCAAATAAGCCCTTCCTATGTGAACTTTGTGACTTGACTAGTGATTTGCTTGGTTGTTGTTCTTTGTTGTCTTTTGGTTCATTTTTACTCCCATGTCTGGCCGTCTTGTTATAGGTACCATGGCGGTTGGACACAGTGAAGACAAACGCGACGTCAACAACACCAATCCCCAATAACCGCCGTTGGTACAACAAGACCAACCACCTCTCAATCCCCAACAACACGAACCACTCCTTGAGTTGTCTGAGGAGAAACAATTGATTCAAGCTCTTCGACAAAAGAATGCAGCCTTAAGAGCACAACAAGGCCTGACACCCATCGTGCCAACTCCAACTCCTCTGAGTGCCATGGACGCGCCGGCTCAACCTGGAGCCACCGACCCGGGTCCATCGAAGACAAGAGTGGACAAAGGCAAAGGAGTTATGCCTTCTACTTCTCAACATCAACCACAACTCAACCGAATACAGAGTGTCATTGAGAGACGCCAAGGCTTCATTTCCCAAACGGACCGCTACGTGCCCAAAGCCACAACCGCCGGCTTCCACAACGGCTCCGACTACGACCGCGACGTCGAGGACACTCAAGGTGAGTATTCTGAACCATACAACTTTGATGATCGCTATGCCTCTGGGAGAACCCATAGATGCATACTGGACTCAGCACCACGCGAAGGCCGCCCTCACCGAGCTGAGCCAGCCGACCCGATGCCAAGGAGACCCAGTCGCCGACCAAGTGGGCATACGCGATGCGATGAGACCAACTTGAGGACCCCACCTACCCAACCATGGAGCAATGATGTACGCGATCACCTTCGACACCAGAGTGTTCGGACACCGCGTTACGGATCTGATGGCTACGCATCGATCACACCCAATGTCCACGACGACTTCGACAAGTATGACGACGAAGAGATCGAGGACTCAGGTATGGCCAACCCTAATTTTTTCACCCCCCTCTTGGAGATCCACTAGAATTGCAGGATCGCCCTTCAGATTGGATACCTCCACCACGTCTCCAACCACAAGGAGAACGAGTTCGTGACATTGGCGGCGAGCGCCGCAATGTTATTCCCAGAGACATTCGATGCGACAACTACGATGCCCAGCCGCGAAGACGTCAACGCGATGATGCCTACGTGCCCAGGGATGAGTATGTCCACGAAGATCGCCAAGAATGCGATAGACGCCAAGTTGGACGCGATAGACCACATGGAGTGCGTGCCTTTGAGAACCCTCTCTACGACGTCGCGCCAAACAACGCGTTCAACCAAGCACCTGCCCAGCCTCGATTCCAACGCCACCAAGTCAAGGTAAAAATCGAGCATTTTTATGGTGAATACAACCCCTCTATTTTTCTTGAATGGGTGCAGGCTACGGAGTACACACTTCGATATTGTCGAGTGCCCCCTGAGGAGCATGTCCACGCCGCGACACTTAATTTACGAGGAGCCGCAAGATTGTGGTGGCATCGCTTCGAGGATGACTGCGTCCGACGCCATAGGACAAGGGTCACCGAGTGGCATCAATTGGTGTATGTGATGACCAAGAAATATGTGCCTCCATGACTCCACTCGAGTTCTTTTCGAAGCTTGAAGACATGTATTACAAGGCCAACATCTCCGTTGCCCATCGACTTTGAGGACGAAATTCTTGAGTGGCTTGAACACCAACATCCGTGATCAACTCGAGATTTTGCCAATCAAAGACTTGAACACCCTCACTCACACGACGATGCAAATTCATGAACAACTCACTCGCCGAAAGTCCTACACTTGGCAAAGTGGCCAAACTAGGTAAGCTTCTAACCCTAGTGGTTTATCTTCTACTAACCCTCGACCTAGTGCCTCTACCACAGCCGCGTCTAGCCAAGCAACCATAGCGAAGCCTTCGACACCGAGCACCGCGCCATGCCAGACCGCGCCCAGACAACCCCCAGTGGGCACAGATCGCGCGCGCGACCTCGAATGCTACAAGTGTGGTGGACGAGGCCACTACAAGAAAGATTGCCCCAATGCTCGCAAGGTGTTGTTCTCCACCGCCGCCGCCGGCTACGAGTCCTGTGATGACGAGGAGGCCACACTTGACGCAATCTATGAAGGCAACGCAGAAGAGGACGAAGACGCTTATGACTGCGAACCCGCTTCTCTACATGCGGGCACACCATTGAGCTTGGTGACACGTCGTCTCCTCACAGTCAAGGAAGCAAGCCTACGCGACCAAAGGGAGAATTTGTTCCACATAAGAGCTCTCGTCCAGACGGCTTCCTTGAGTGTCATTGTTGATGGAGGATCATGTGCTAACATTGTCAATGAGAAGGTCGTGACACACTTCAAGTTACCTACGACTCCTCATCCCCAACCTTATGCCCTCCAATGGATTTCTTCAAGTCCAGGTAATACAGTATCTCGCCAATGTTTAATTTCTTTTTCCATAGGGCAATACTATGATTCTATACTTTATGATGTCATTGCAATGGATGCCACCCATATTTTGCTTGGGCGCCCATGACAATTCGACAGGCGCGTGCTCTATGATGGCTATTTGAACACTTATGTGTTCAATTACCACGGGAAGCACATCACTTTGCATCCAATGTCTCCCCATGAGATCTTGCAGGACCAGGTTGAACGCGATCGCCAGAAAGCCATAGAGACCGCGTCTACTAGGTCAAGAGAGTGTCCAGAAGCACTCCAGAGGCCAAACTCCTCCAAAGCTGGCAAAATGTCGTTTCCACCAGGCACTGATAAGAAGACGCACAACGCCATAGCGGGGACACCAAGTTCCCCACAGAATTCGAGTCGCGCCTCGCCATCGACAAAGTTTGCCGCGTTGTTGCCAAAGACGTCTCCTTTGCAAGGAAAGTGTGAGCAACATGTGCTTTTAGCCAGGCCCAGTGACCTCACTGTGTGTTTGACTGGTAAAGCTCCATGTTTTCTGCTTGTGCCAACTCCATGCATCCCTGAGTCGTCGAACACCACGTCCGTGCCCCCAGTCATCGCGACCTTGCTCATCGCGTTCGATGATGTTTTTCCTGCTGAGTTGCCACAAGGTTTACCTCCACTAAGAGGCATTGAGCATCAGATTGACCTTGTATCAGGTGCTTCCTTGCCCAATCGTGCTGTATATCGAGCTGGCCCAGAAGAGACCAAAGAGCTACAGCGCCAAGTGCAGGAGTTGTTGGATCGCGGCTACGTAAGGGAATCTCTCTCCCCTTGTGTTGTGACTGTGATCATTGTGCCCAAGAAAGATGGCACATGGAGAATGTGTGTTGATTTTCGCGCGATAAACCAGATCACCATCAAGTATAGGCATCCTATTCTACGCCTCGATGATATGCTTGATGAAGTTCATGGCGCCACACTTTTCTCCAAGATAGATTTGAAGAGTGGTTATCACCAGATCAGGATGAAAAAAGGTGATGAGTGGAAGACCGCATTCAAGACAAAGTACGGGCTCTACGAGTGGCTTGTCATGCCAACGCACCCAGCACCTTCATGCGCGTGATGAACCATGTCTTGAGAACATTCCTTGGCAAGTTTGTCATCGTTTATTTTGATGACATCCTTGTGTATTCATGGAGTCTGGAAGAGCATGTCGATCACCTTCGACTTGTGCTCGAATGCCTTCGACGCGAGAGCCTATTTGCCAATCTGGCCAAGTGCAGTTTTTGCTCCACGTCCATAAATTTTCTCGGCTACGTCGTGAGTAGTGATGGTCTATGCGTCGACGAGGCAAAGATCGCGGCCATCAAAGAGTGGCCAACTCCGACAACGCCGACACAGGTGCGAAGCTTTCTCGGCCTCGCTAGATTTTACAGGATCTTTGTTAGAGATTTCTCCTCCATTGCCGCGCCATTACATGAGTTGACTAAGAAGGGAAGCACAGTTGTCTGGCTTGAGTGCCACGAAGAGGCCTTCTCGGCCTTAAAGCGGGCCTTGTGCAACGCGCCATTGCTCCAGCTCCCCAACTTTGCGAAAACATTCGAGGTGGAGTGTGATGCCTCAGACATAGGCATTGGTAGTGTGCTACACCAAGAGAAGAGGCCCATTGCATATTTCAGTGAGAAGCTCACTGGGGCCACACTCAATTACCCCACCTACGACAAAGAGTTATATGCCTTAGTATGCGTGCTGAAGACATGGCAACATTACCTTTGGCCGCGTGAATTTGTCATCCACAGCGACCATGCAACCTTGAGCTATTTGAAGAGCCAAGCCCACCTCAATCGACGCCATGCTCGTTGGGTGGAATTTTTGGAGACATTTCCTTATGTCGTGGCACAAGAAAGGGAAGGAGAACATTGTCGCAGACGCGTTGTCTAGAAGGTATGTTCTCTTGACTCATGTGCAAATTAAAGTTTTGGGTTTTGCTTTGATTAAGGAATTATATGCTAGTGATCCTTTATTTGCACCTCTTTTAGAGCATTGCCTGAGGTCGCGTGAGTTTGAGTCCTATTTCCTTTCTGAGGGTTATTTATACAAGGCTAGTCGCCTTTGCATTCCTAGGTCTTCCATTCGGATCCTTTTGATTCAGGAAGCCCACGAAAGTCGCGGATATTTTGGGATTAGTAAGACATTGGCCGCGCTTAGAGAACACTTCTTTTGGCCTAAGATGACCCACCAAGTGACTAGGTTTTGTAGAAGTTGTGTGACTTGCCAGAGATCCAAAGCTAGGTCTAGTCCTCACGGCCTCTACACTCCTTTGCCCATACCGAGTGCCCCCTGGGAAGATTTGTCTATGGATTTCATCACGGGTTTGCCCCTCTCTAGACGAGGTAAAGACTCTATTTTTGTGGTCGTAGATAGGTTTTCTAAGATGGCATATTTTATTGCTTGTAAGACAACCCATAGTGCTAGTGAGATTGTCGATCTATTCTTTGAGCATGTGGTGCATCTGCATGGAGTCCCGCGTACTATAGTGAGTGATCAGGATTCTAAGTTCGTTAGTCATTTTTGGAGAACTCTTTGGGGTAAGCTAGGCACCAAACTCTTATTCTCTACTAGCTACCACCCCCAGACCGATGGCCAAACGGAGGTCACGAATAGAACAATAGGATCCCTCCTTCACGCGATGGGAGGACTTACTATCACTTGTCGAGTTTTGTTACAATAGATGCAGGCACACAGCGACCAAGTTGACACCGTTCGAAATGGTGTATGGCATGAACCCCTTGACACCACTTGATTTGTCGCCCCGACCACTGTGAGACCCAGTGCATGTCTCTGCCGCCAACCGCGCCGAGCAAGTGCAGGAGCTTCATCGACGCACCAGGGAGCAACTGGATAGGAGGGTTGCGCAGTATGCCTCGCAGAAGAATTATGGCCTCCGCCGCGTCATCTTCGCACCAGGGGACCTTGTTTGGGTGCATATGCGAAAAGAAAGGTTCACCTCGCGGTGCAAGCACAAATTGGCGCCACGTGGAGATGGACCCTTCCGCGTGATCAAGGCCTTAGGGGAAAATGCCTATCAACTCGAGCTCCCACCAGATTTTGGAGTCTACGCGTCCTGCAATGTCGCGGACATGACACCATATGTTGAGCCTGAGTTTGATGATGGTGAAGCGGGGATGCTTCACAGTCAAGTGGGGGAGGGTGATGTGACCCTGCCTCCCATGATGGCCCAAGACGAGGAAGAAGCCATGAACCATCGCTCAGAGGGCCTAGTAATAAGGTCTAGGTCCAAAGCCATCGCCTCCGCCGTCGCGTCACTTGTCGCACACGTCGTCGCTGGCCAAGGAAGCCCAGACGAAAACCCAAGACTCGTCGTCTTCTCCACCATCGGCAATGAAACAATGCGTTCTTCAGAGACACCATCGTGTGCACCCACTCGCGAGGCCATCGACCCTTAGTCGATGTTCCTCGCGGTGTTTGTACTCATTCAACGCATCGTTTTCATAGTTTTGAGATATTTTCTATATTTAGTATTTATAGCATTTTAGATAGTTTCTATTTATAGCGTTTCTATCTTTTCTATTTTTGGGTTTGTGCCTTTTGCATGCTTGCATGGGCTAGCCCATAGGTTCATCTCGGTCCAAGCCCATTAGGTCTTGGCCGAGCTCTTTGGCTATTTAAAGACCCCATTGTTATTCTTATTTCTTACGTTCAATTTTAATCAAGGTTTCAAGTAGAGTGTTTATCCTCCTTCCCTTGATCGGACGTCACCCTCTATCTTCGCATCCCCATTCCATCCGCCGCCGACGCTACGGCAACCGCTTGATTCTTACAACCAAGTCTTCCTTCGCATCTCCCTTCCTCCGCAATCGACGCTACGACACCCAAAGACTTGTCTTTTCAAGTCATCTATCCCTTATCACATCGCTTCTGCCACTGCTATCTATTCATCCCATTCATCACTTTCACCGTTTCCATCACAACAACCATCGTGATCTCCCGCTCGCGAACCATCACCAACACCGCGTTCCACGGCAGCTTTGCCAGTGCCGAGTGACTTCCCACCAAGGCTAGATCCAAAGGTGTGACCTTGACAATTTGACTTGTCATCGGAGGCAAGAACACATCAATTTTGAAGGAGTTGACCAGATCTGCGAACGAGGCGATTATTCCCTGAGGCAAACGCATAAACCAGGTCAGGGCGGGACCCGCGAGAGTCGTGCCAAAGCTTTTGCACATGACAGCCTCGGAGCTCTCCCTTGGAATAGATGTAGTCATTAGTTTTTGTTTATAGAGAGAAATGTGATCATCTGGGTCGTTGGTGCCGTCGAATGTCGCCATGCTAGGAAGGTGGAACTTCTTTGGGGTTTCAACTTTGGCGATCTCTTCGATGAATGGAGATTCCTCGTATCCATCCGACGCTTCCTTCTCGATCGATTGTGGAACTCCGGGAATTCTAGCGATGCGATCGTCAAGTGTCTTCATGTGCTGGCTGAGTGTCTGCTGGACGAGAGCCAGGATGTCGGGAGGATTGGTAACCTGTGGCTCATCGATTTGGGTTCCTGCTGACCCGATCGGTGTGGAGAAAGTAACATTGTTAGTTGAAAATGGATTGATCAGAGGAGTTCGAGATGTACCCTCAGTATTCCCGGGGCATCGTATGCTCGGGGGGTTCAGTTCGACACCATCCATGTCGAGACACGTCCGGACGTTGCTATGGATGGGCATCCGCCTGGATCCAGAAGCCACCGATTGTACCTGCGACTTAAGAGACTCATTTTTACGGGTTAGTTGTGCAATCTCGGCCTCAGATTGGGTGGATAAGGTAGCCAAGGCTTCAGTCTTTTGGCGTTGCTGGGCAAGTTCCTCTTGCAGGGCAGTCATTTTTTGGGCAAGCTCTTGGAGTTGGTTTGGAGTAGGATTTTCGGTTGTGTTTCCTTGAGCTTGGGTGTCGTCTTCGAGGCGTTGCTCCTCGGTACCGGTAGGTGGGTTGATAGTCATGGTTGGAGGATTTGCGAGATGGTGATCGGCAAGTTGCCCCACGGTGGGCGCCAAATTGTTTTGGGACGAAAAGATGGGTCGACCTAAATCGCCTTGGACGGGGTAACGAGTCAATCGGATAATAAAAAATCAATCCAAACCAAATAGACAATCAACCAAGAAAAGAATAGATGCGAAATGGCAATGTAATTTATATATCAAATGATGACTGAATCAGATCGAAATACAACTTATCCTTAGAGAATAAAGGATCGAGCCCTGTCCGACAGGAGTTTTGGTGTTTCGACCGGAAGCGATCGGGTAGAATCTCCGGGGGGTTTGAGTGAGAGTGAATATGCAAGTAGGCCTCTCGAAGGGTAAGTCAGTGGATGTTGTGTATAGACGTGTCTCCTGTCGTTTTCTTCTTCGTGGTCTATTTATGGTAGTTTTCTCTTTGTGTCCGTTATTTGTCTTCATATTTATCCTTTATTAATTCTGTGCGAGATCTTTGGGATTTGCTCTTGATTGCCATCATAATCTATGTGTTTAATTTTTTTACCGTTGTCACCGATCAAACAATTAATGTCCATGGTGAAACTTCTGGGATTCGGTCGGATCCTCAGCGTCTGAAGGGCATCCGTCGCCTCTAACTCCTTCTGGCCTTCGGCTTCGTCTGGACTTTGGCCAAATTCGTTTGATCCCATACCTTGGAGTAAGTTTGGGCCCAACAGATACTTTCTAGCTATATATAGGTCTTGCCATCTACTTGTAAAGGGATCAAATCATTCTTACCCAATTCAAGCAGCCCACTATCATTATTTTACCATTGTTTTACTCGAAACAAGTGATCATTCTTGTGCTTAGTCCGTTATTCCAACATTGAAGCGACCCACAGCTAAATTTTTGTGTTTGATTAGTCTCTCATTCCAAGGAGATAAGTTTATATTACATCCGTTTAATCTCTTTCTCTTGATTTTTAAGTTGATTTGGATTATTTAGATATTACTCATCTTATTATTGTCTAGTTGTCCCCTCTTTAAGCGATTCAGGTCGGTTCGATTTTTTTTTCCCAAAACAATTTGGCGCCCACCGTGGGGCATCTAGCCAATCAACGATCCAATCCACTCATATTGGACACCCGAATCCAAGAATTAGCAAAGAGCATGAGCATCCTCCAAGGAGAACTGGCTCAGCAACGCCTAAGAACCGAAACCGTAAGCATCCAATCTAGAGTTGAAATTGCAAGACTAATCCGTGAAAATGAACTTTTGAAATCACTGGTGAATTCGGCCGCATCGGTCCCAGGGGGATCAAGATGTGTAGTCAACACTGAAGGCCCCCAAACATGTCTCAACATGAGTAAGCAATTTCGACGCCCATGGCTCTGATCACTCAGAGCGTCGTTCAACCCATTGTCCCTCCACAAGTCACCATGCCGATGGATCTTCAAGCTCTCATACAACAAGCTATTAGCGAGCATATGAAAGTCTTAGACGTCCGCATCGCTCGGATTCCAGGAGTCCCGCAGCCGATCGAAAAGGAAGCAATCGACGGATATGAAGACTCGCCGTTCGTAGAAGCAATCGCGCGCGTTGAGATCCCGAAGAAGTTCCACATCCCAAACATGCCCAACTATGATGGGACCGGGGACCCTAACGATCACGTTTCCATTTATAAACAGAAACTAATGACTATCTCTATTCCAAGAGGGAATCGTGAAGCGGTCATGTGCAAAATCTTTGGCACGACCCTCGTAGGACGCGCACTAACGTGGTTCATGCATCTGTCGCAGGGTTCGGTCGCTTCACTTGCCGATCTGGTCAATTCCTTCAAAATCCATTTTGCCAGCAATCGGAGACTGGAAAAGCAATCAAGCGACCTATACAGGATCGTGCAAAGGTACGGTGAGCCCTTAAGGGATTATCTTAATAGGTACAACAAAGAGAAGGTCGCGATCCCGTATTGCAACGTCCCAACGTCTGTTGAAACCTTCCATCGGGGATTGGTCAGGGGCAATGAACTTTATCGCGAGCTGACCAAATATCCATGTCGAAGCTTCAAAGATGTACAAGCTAAAGCCATGGCCCATGTCAGACTAGAAGAAGACGAAGAGTCCACAAAAGACGACCAACCAAACTGGAACACAACCATTGGGAGTCATATTACTTTTGAAAACTTATACTTTTTACTTCATTTAGATTCAGTCGATTATACTTATCCAACTGTTTACTAACTTAAGCATCGGAGGGCCGTTGGCCTCACACCCAACGGTCACCCTTTGATATTTTCTATACTTTTCAAGTGTATTCAACAGGAACACGACAAGAGGCCTCAAGACAAAATCAAGTTGATCAACTTACACAAAACACAATCACACATAGCGCTTACACATTACACAATCGATCGGTACACAGGGAATGGAGGAACAAAAACACGACACATTTTTACAAGACTTGTCCCACTTGAGGTACACGTGTTATACAAATACTACAATTCTCTTCCCTGGAACTACACGACATGTCACACAGAATTATAGGTCTACTCGACCAACGTCACACGACTTGACCAGGAAGCGACTGACGAGTCCACCTGCAAAACAAAGAAAATGACAAACAAGGAGCGGTCTCCTGACCCTTCGTCATCACAAGAGACGCCCTCAGCCGTTTTCACATGATTATTGGTTGTATTAAGCTGACTCTCAGCTTGAGCAATACATATGTCGGCCCCATCGCCAGAACACCTGTAGAAAAATCAGGATCATGCCAGAAGAGAGAGAAGTTATAAAATCAAACCGTCCCATCACTTGACACTCTGGCCCAGTTTAATTTGGGGACAATTGTTGGGCCTCGTTTTTTCAGCCAATTGGTTCGGCCCAATAGCTTGAACCAAAGCTGCCCTCTAGAAGGTCCGGTCAGTTCAGCCTCCAGAATTCTCGGGACGACACCCTTGGAACAACACCCTTGGAACAACACTTGTAGGGACGACATGTCAAAATGACATTCGTGGAGACAAGACACGACGACGTCCTTCAAATTAATCTCTTATCAAGTGGACTCGAGAGGTGACCGTCGGTTCAAGAGGCAACATTTGAAAAAAATGTTATTGATTGTATATCATTCCAATGAATGTATAAATGATAGGAATCATTATTGCCATAAAGGGAATCAAAGAAATCAATGGCAGAAATCAAGGAAGCATTAACTCCCTGGAGAAACTCAAGGGATTTGTCTTCAACAACTATATCCACAACTTGGCCATCAAGGGAGGGAATATTTGGAATATTCCTAGGATACTTTCTAGCTATATATAGGTCTTGTCTTCTACTTATAAAGGGATCAAATCATTCTCACTCAATTCAAGCAGCCCTCTATCATTATTCTACAATTGTTTTACTCGAAACAAGTGATCATTCTTGTGCTTAGTCCGTTACTCCAACATTGAAGCGACCGACGGCTAAATTTCTTTGTTTGATTAGTCTCTCATTCCAGAGAGATAAGTTCATATTACATCTGTTTAATCTGTTTCTCTTGATTGTTAAGTTGATTTGGATTATTTAGATATTACTCATCTTATTGTTGTCTAGTTGTCCCCTCTTTAAGCGATTTAAGTCGGTTCGATCTTTTTCTCCTAAAACAATTTGGCGCCCACCGTGGGGGCATCTAGCCAATCAATGATCCGATCAACGATCCAATCCGCTCATATTGGACACCCGAATCCAAGAATTAGCAAAGAGCATGAGCATCCTCCAAGGAGAACTGGCTCAGCAACGCCTAAGAACCGAAACCCTAAGCATCCAATTTGGAGTTGAAATTGCAAGACTAATCCGTGAAAATGAACTTTTCAAATTGCAGGTGAATTCGGCCGCATCGGTCCCAGGGGGATCAAGACGCGTAGTCAACACTGAAGGCCCCCAAACATGTCTCAACATGAGTGGGCAATTTCGACGCCCATGGCTCTGATCACTCAGAGTGTCGTTCAACCCATTGTCCCTCCATAGGTCACCATGCCGATGGATCTCCAAGCTCTCATACAACAAGCTATTAGCGAGCATATGAAAGTCTTAGACGACCGCATCGCTCGGATTCCAGGAGTCCCACAGCCGATCGAAAAAGAAGCAATCGATAGATATGAAGACTCGCCATTTGTAGAAGCAATCTGATACAGCCCAAGTAAGGATCGTGATCTGGTTCAAGACCGCAACACCTCCAAGAAATCGTTGAACAACACCAAACTCCTTTTCGGGGAAAAAGTGTAAGAAACTTGTCTGAGATGGGAAATGGATGATGGGTTGAGAGGGAATTCTGGATGGGGAATATCTGAAGATAATGCTCTATTGATCTTGGATACAACACACCAAGGAAGAATGGAAACAAGTAGTACTAGCCTTAGATACAACTCACTAAGGATCAAACTACCAAATGTTTGGAAAGTCACACCAAACAACGACGTTCAAGCTATGAGCTCTTGAGAGTTTTTCTCTGGAAAACTTGGCAACATAATAAGCAAAAACGTGCCCTAAAATGCTAAAGAAAAATAGTTAAATAGTCTTGCTAACAAAACACACAAAAGAAAGCTAAGCATTCTTCCCACCTGTGTAGGTTAGGGAGTGTCACCAGGCCCTTGAAGTCTTGGCGCGGCGCTCCTTGGGCATACAAGCCCCATTGAAGATCTTGAAGAGCTTTCTCTTGGCTTAGGAGCGAGTGATCACACCCGGCGCCTGCCTTTCCTTGTCGTCCTCTTTGTCCGGCATCGGCGGCGAGGCTCCTTGATGCGGATCAGCATTCGCATCATCCTCCCCTCCTTGGAGAAGATTTGACCTCGAATCTGCGTCGTCCTCCTCTGTGTCACTGTCCACTACAAAAGGAATCAAGTCAGCTACATTAAAGACATCATGGACACCATACTCACCGAGTAGCTCAATTTGATACGTATTGTTGTTGATGCGCTTGAGCACTTGAAATGGCCCATCTCCACGAGGCTTGAGCTTGGAGTCTTGTTGCTTTGGAAACCTTTCCTTCCTTAGATGAATCCAAACAAGGTCTCCTGGCTCAAAGATAAGCTCACGCCGGCCTTTGTTCGCCTTCCTAGCATATTGTATTGTGCGCTCTTCTAGTCTTTGGAGTGTTGTGGCGTGCAACCTCTTGACAAACTCAGCATGGTCCTTACCTTTCTTATCCTCTGGATCCTTGAGAGCATATGGAACCATGTCCAAAGGTGTCATAGGATTCCTCCCATAGACCACTTCAAAAGGTGACTTTTTGGTGGCCGAATGGATGGTTCGGTTATAAGCAAACTCTATGAAAGCTAAGCATTCTTCCCACCTGCGTAGGTTAGTACTCAAAATAGCACATAATAGAGTTCCTAAAGTCATATTAACAACCTCGGTTTGGCCGTCGGTTTGTGGATGACTTGAGGTGGAGAAAAGTAGTTTGGTGCCCAACTTAGACCACAATGTCTTCCAAAAATAGCTAAGAAACTTAGCATCTCTATCTGACACTATAGTCTTAGGCACACCATGAAGTCTAACAATCTCTCCAAAGAACAAGTCAGCCACATGTGATGCATCATCGGTTTTGTGACACGCAATGAAGTGTGCCATTTTAGAAAACCGATCGACCACCACAAAAATAGAATCCCTACCACTTTTGGACCTTGGCAGGCCTAATACAAAATCCATGGAAATGTCTTCCCATGGTGCGTGAGGGATAGGTAGAGGGGTGTACAATCCATGAGGGTTTAGCTTAGACTTAGCCTTAACACACGTCACACAAGAAGCACAAAACTTCTCCACATCTCTTATCATACGTGGCCAGAAGAAGTGTTCTGTTAGAGTGCCTAGGGTCTTAGATATGCCAAAATGCCCCATGAGACCTCCTCCATGTGCCTCTTGGATAAACAACTTTCGAAGTGATCCACTAGACAGACAAAGTTTGTCACCCTTAAAAAGAAATCCATCATGCAAATAGTAGAGTGCATGACTCCCCTTGCTTGCACAAGCATGATAGACCTCGGCAAAATCTGCATCACTAGCATATAAGGACTTCATGCAAGCAAACCCTATAACTCTAGCATCAAGAAAAGTAAGTAGGGTGTACCTCGTAGACAAAGCATCAGCCACTATGCTGTCTTTCCCTTTCTTGTGTTTGATCACATAAGGAAAAGCTTCTATGAACTCTACCCACTTGGCATGATGGTGGTTGAGCTTCCTTTGCCCCTTGAGATACTTCAAAGCCTCATGATCCGAATGTATGACAAACTCCTTGGGCATAAGATAATGTTGCCATGTCTTTAGGACTCTCACCAAGGCAAACAATTTTTTGTCATATGTAGGATACTTCAATTCAGCTCCTCCTAACTTCTCACTAAAGTAAGCAATGGGCTTACCTTCTTGCATCAACACACCTCCAAGACCTATACCTGAGGCATCACACTCAATTTCAAAAGTTTTAGTAAAATCAGGTAATGCAAGTAATGGAGCATGAGTTAGCTTATCCTTAAGGCTTTGAAATGCATCCTCTTGTGACTCTCCCCAATGGAATGCCACATTCTTCTTAGTAAGCTCGGTGAGTAGGGTGGCAATAGTGCTAAAGTCTCGGACAAACCTTCGGTAGAAACCGGCCAAACCCAAAAAGCTTCTCACCTGAGTCATGGTGGTGGGAGTAGGCCATTCTCTTATGGCTTTCACCTTCTCTTCATCCACCTTCAAACCCGTTTTGCTAACAACAAATCCAAGAAAGATAACATGGTCCGAACAAAAATGACACTTCTTGAAATTTGCATAAAGCCTTTCTTTCCTAAGGACCTCAAGTACTTGTCTAATATGATGAACATGATCATGCAAATTTGAGCTATAGATAAGTATGTCATCAAAATAAACAACTACAAATTTTCCTAGGAATGGCGTAAGCACATGATTCATTAACCTCATGAAAGTACTAGGAGCATTAGTTAGGCCAAAGGACATTACCATCCACTCATAGAGTCCATACTTGGTTTTGAATGCAGTCTTTCACTCATCTCCCTCTTTCATTCTGATTTGGTGGTATCCACTTTTGAGGTCAATCTTGGAGAAGACTTGGGATCCATGCAACTCATCTAACATGTCATCTAGTCGTGGGATGGGGTGCCTATACTTTATGGTGATGTTGTTGATGGCCCTACAATCAACACACATCCTCCAGTTACCATCTTTCTTGGGCACAATTATCACCGGCACAACACATGGTGATAAGCTCTCCCTCACATACCCCTTATCAATCAACTCTTGGATTTGCTTTTGTAGCTCCTTAGTCTCTTCCGGATTGGTCCTATAGGCTGCTCGGTTGGGTAATGTGGCTCCTGGCACAAAGTATAATTGATGCTCTATCCCTCTAAGGGGTGGAAGACCACTAGGAATGTCGTCTTGGAACAACTCCTCGAACTCATGCAAAATAGAGGCAATAGAAGTAGGGAGTTCATCTAGTTCATTGAAGACAAACAAATTATAACAAGGAACCATCAAAAAGCAAACTTGACTTCCCTGAATGGCATGATGAACGTCCTTAGCCCTGGCTAAGAGCATATGAGAGCTTGCTCCAGAATTGGTTCCAATGGCAGGCTTCTTGCTAGCCTCCTTACCTTGGCTCCTTTGTTGACGCCTTTGCTCACTAGCCACATAGTCGGCCATGATCTCATGGGGTTCCATTGGAAGCAAAGTGATTTTCTTATCGGCCATGTGAAAGGAGTATTCATTGGTGACTCCTTGATGGATCACTCCTCGGTCATATTGCCACGGCCTCCCAAGCAACAAGTGACACGCGGTCATGGGAAGAACATCACACAACACTTCATCGTTGTAGGCTCCAATAGCAAACTGAATTGTGGCTTGCTCTTGCACTTTGAGTGGAGTGGAGGAATTGAGCCAATTGAGAGTATAAGGTTAATGGTGGGGTGTTGTCTTGAGGTTGAATCGCCTCACTACTTCCTTGTCTATAATATTGCAGCATGAGCCTCCATCTATGATAACACTACACACTTTACCTTGGATGTGGCACCTTGTATGGAAGATGGTTTCCCTTTGAGAAGGCATGATAAAAAACAACAAGATTTCTTAGTCCAAAAACTGAATGTACAAAGTAAAAAGGTTACCTTGCAACACAGTCTTCTTCAAAGAGTTGTGGAGGCCCAAAGTCACCTAACTTGAACACAATCACAAGGCAAAGCACCCTTCCAAGTGTAGTTATAAATTTCACAACTAAAACCACAAGAAAAGTTTCAACAACACCAAGTATAGGGTTCGGTTAGGAGACGTGTTTGATCAAGAGGCTTGGCTTAGTTTCTCACGTGTGTCAACACTTAGTTTAGATAGTCAAGTCTAACTCAAGTGCACAAAAGCTACTAAGTACAATTCTTTCACAAATTCAGCCCCTTTACAAAATAGAACAACAAGACTTCTAACTCCCTTTTGGACTTAAACTTCCAACAACTTAGCTTCTTCCTCGACTGTTTCTGGTTGGCCTCTTTTGTTTTTGGCACAACCCTTTTTTCTCGAGTTTACAACTTCTCTTCACAATAGCTTAGAAACACTACAACTTGCCTTCGAAATTATATCCAAGATATCACAAAAGTACATGTAAATAATCACTTAATTGATAGGGTCTGAATTAGCTACGGAACAATACATTTCCCGTAATGATTCCTTGAATTAGACCTTCAAATGATATTTCATGCAACACACGTGATAATTAAACCAATGAAATATAAATTATGGATGAATTGGTCAAGGATACTTGAATGAAAGCAATGAAGAATGGAATCAATGCAACAAATTAAAAGAAGGCAAATATAAAAAATTAAATGCCAGAATTTAATGCTATTTTGAAGGAGTTACGTTTGTGGAAGGAGTTACGTTTTGACTTAATCAAACGTCTCCCTCAACCACTCAACGTCTCCTTCAGATTCAAGGTATCTCTCTCTCGCTCACACACAAGAACAACACACAACAATGTCAAGAACAACACAACAACAATGGCCGAGATAACTTGATGATTATTTCATGCTTTTCTTAGCGATTTTACTTGGAAATCGTCACTAACCTTGAAGATAGCTCTGATACCAAATGATACAGCCCAAGTAAGGATCTTGATCTGGTTCAAGGATGCAACACCTCCAAGAAATCGTTGAACAACACCAAACTCCTTTCCGGGGAAGAAGTGTAAGAAACTTGTCTGAGATGGGAAATGGATGATTGGTTGAGAGGGAATTCTGGATGGGGAATATGTGAAGATAATGCTCTATTGATCTTAGATACAACAGACCAAGGAACAATGGAAACAAGTAGTATTAGCCTTAGATACAACTCACTAAGGATCAAACTACCAAATGTTTGGAAAGTCACACCAAACAACAACGTTCAAGCTATGTGCTCTTGATAGTTTTTCTCTGGAAAACTTGGCAAGATAATAAGCAAAAACGTGCCCTAAAATGCTAAAGAAAAACAGTTAAATAGTCTTGCTAACAAAACACACAAAAGAGGCCGGATTGGCGTCAGTAGTTGCACGGGTATATGGGGCCCAAAGGACCTACAATTTGGATATGTGGGCCTTGAAGAGGTCAGGAAGAAGTAATCCAAAAATGAGCCCAAACTCCCAAGGAAATTGGGAGAATGCCTAGTTAGAAGTTGGCGTCGCTGGTGGTGGCGCCTTCTCTTGGCAAAGGAGTGTCACCAGGCCCTTGAAGTCTTGGCGCGGCGCTCCTTGGGCATACAAGCCCCTTTGAAGATCTTGAAGAGCCTTCTGCGCTTGGGAGCGAGTGATCACACCCGGCGCCTGCCTTTCCTTGCCCTCCTCCTTGTCCGGCATCGGCGGCGAGGCTCCTTGATACGGATCAGCATTGGCATCACAATCGCGCGCGTCGAGATCCCGAAGAAGTTCCACATCCCAAACATGCCCAACTACGATGAGACCGGGGACCCTAACGATCATGTTTCCATTTATAAACAGAAACAAATGACTATCTCTATTCCAAGAGGGAATCGTGAAGCGGTCATGTGCAAAATTGTTGGCACGACCCTCGTAGGATCCGCACTAACTTGGTTCATGCATCTGTCACAGGGTTCGGTCGCTTCGTTTGCCGATCTGGTCAATTCATTCAAAATCCAGTTTGCCAGCAGTTAGAGACTGGAAAAACAATCAAGCGACCTATACAAGATCGTGCAAAGGTACGGGGAGCCCTTAAGGGATTATCTTAACAGGTACAACAAAGAAAAGGTCGCGATCCCGCATTGCGACGTCCCAACGTCTGTTGAAACCTTCCGTCGGGGATGGATCCAGGGGAATGAACTTTATCGCGAGCTGACCAAATATCCATGTCGAAGCTTCGAAGATGTACAAGCCAAAGCCATGGCCCATGTTAGACTAGAAGAAGACGAAGAGTCCACAAAAGACGACCAACCAAACTGGAACACGACCCATTGGGAGTCGTATTACTTTAGAAAACGTCTGTTGAAACCTTCAGTCGATTATACTTATCCAACTATTTACTAACTTAAGCATCAGAGCGTTGTTAGCCTCACACCCAACGGTCACCCTTTGATCTTTTCTATACTTTTCAAGTGTATTCAACAGGAACACGACAAGAAGCCTCAAGACAAAATCAAGTTGATCAACTTACACAAAACACAATCATACATAGCGCTTACACATTACACGATTGATCGGTACACAGGGAATAGAGGAACAAAAACACGACACATTTTTACAAGACTTGTCCCACTTGAGGTACACGCCTTATACAAGACTATTCCCTGGAACTACACGACATGTCACACACAATTACAGGTCTACTCGACCAACGTCACACGACTTGACCAGGAAGCGACTGACGAGTCCACCTGCAAAACAAAGCAAATGACAAACAAGGAGCGGTCTCCTGACCCTTCGTCATCACAAGAGATGCCCTCAGCCGTCTCCACACGATTATTGGCTGTAATAAGCTGACTCTCAGCTTGAGCAATGCACATGTCGGCCCCGTCGCCAGAACGCCTGTAGCAAAATCAGGATCATGCCAGAAGAGAGAGAAGTTATAAAATCAAACCGTCCCATCACTTGACGCTATGGCCCCGTTTAATTTTGGGACAATTGTTGGGCCTCGTTTTTTCAGCCAATTGGTTCGGCCCAATAGCTTGAACCAAAGCTACCCTCTAGAAGGTCCGGTTAGTTCAGCCTCCAGAATTCTCGGGACGACACCCTTGGAACAACACTCGTAGGGACGACAGGTCAAAATGACATTCGTGGAGACAAGACACGACGAATTCCTTCAAAGTAATCTCCTATCAAGTGGACTCGAGAGGTGACCGTCGGTTCAAGAGGCAACGTTTGACAAAAACGTTCTTGATTGCATATCATTCAAATGAATGTATAAATGATAGGAATCATTATTGCCATAAAGAGAATCAAAGAAATCAATGGCGGAAATCAAGGAAGCATTAACTCCCAGGAGAAACTCAAGGGATTTCTCTTCAATAACTATATCCACAACTTGGGCATCAAGGAAGGGGATATTTGGAATATTCCTATGGTACTTTCTAGCTATATATAGGTCTTGCCTTGTACTTGTAAAGGGATCGAATCATTCTTACTCAATTCAAGCAGCCCTCTATCATTATTCTACCATTGTTTTACTCGAAACAAGTGATCATTCTTGTGCTTAGTCCGTTACTCCAACATTGAAGTGACCGACGGCTAAATTTATGTGTTTGATTAGTCTCTCATTCCAGGGAGATAAGTTTATATTACACTGTTTAATCTCTTTGTCTTGATTGTTAAGTTGATTTGGATTATTTAGATATTACTCATCTTATTGTTGTCTAGTTGTCCCCTCTTTAAGCGATTCAGGTCGGTTCGATCTTTTTCGCCCAGAACAATTTGGCGCCCACCGTGGGGCATCTAGCCAATCAACGATCTGATCAACGATCCAATCCGCTCATCTTGGACACATGAATCCAAGAATTAGCAAAGCGCATGAGCATCCTCCAAGGAGAACTGGCTCAGCAATGCCCAAGAACCGAAACCCTAAGCATCCAATCTGGAGTTGAAATTGCAAGACTAATCCGTGAAAATGAACTTTTGAAATCGCAGGTGAATTCGGCCGCATCGGTCCCAGGGGGATCAAGACGCGTAGTCAACACTAAAGGCCCCCAAACATGTCTCAACATTAATGGGGCAATTTTGACGCACATGGCTCTGATCACTCAGAGTGTCGTTCAACCCATTGTCCCTCCACAGGTCACCACGCCGATGGATCTCCAAGCTCTCATACAACAAGCTATTAGCGAGCATATGAAAGTCTTAGACGATCGCATCGCTCGGATTCCAAGAGTCCTGCAGCCGATCGAAAAGGAAGCAATCGACGGATATGAAGACTCACCGTTCATAGAAGCAATCGCGCGCGCTGAGATCCTGAAAAAGTTCCACATCCCAAACATGCCCAACTATGATGGGACCGGGGACCCTAACGATCACATTTCCATTTACAAACAGAAACTAATGACTATCTCTATTCCAAGAGGGAATCGTGAAGATGTGCAAAATATTTGGCACGACCCTCGTAGGACTCGTACTAACTTGGTTCATGCATCTGTCATAGTGTTCGGTCGCTTCATTTGCCGATCTGGTCAATTCATTCAAAATCCAGTTCGCCAGCAGTCGGAGACTAGAAAAGAAATCAAGCAACCTATACAGGATCGTGCAAAGATACGGTGAGCCCTTAAGGGATTATCTTAACAAGTACAACAAAGAGAAGGTCGCGATCCTGCATTGAGACGTCCCAACGTATGTTGAAACCTTCCGTCGGGGATTGGTCAGGGGCAATGAACTTTATCGCGAGCTGACCAAATATCCATGTCGAAGCATCGAAGATGTACAAGCCAAAGCCATGGCCCATGTAAGACTAGAAGAAGACGAAGAGTCCACAAAATATGACTAACCAAACTAGAACACTACCCATTGGAAGTCGTATTACTTTTGAAAACTTATACTTTGTACTTCATTTAGATTCAGTCGATTATACTTATCCAACTGTTTACTAACTTAAGCATTGGAGGGCCGTTGGCCTCACACCCAACGGTCACCCTTTGATCTTTTCTATGCTTTTCAAGTGTATTCAATAGGAACACGATAAGAGGCCTCAAGACAAAATCAAGTTGATCAACTTACACAAAACACAATCACACATAGCGCTTACACATTACACGATAGATCGGTACACAGGGAATAGAGGAACAAAAACATGACACATTTTTACAAGACTTGTCCCACTTGAGATACACGTCTTATACAAATACTACAATTATCTTCCCTGGAACTACACGACATGTCACACACAATTACAGGTCTACTCGACCAACGTCACACGACTTGACCAGGAAGCGACTAACGAGTCCACCTGCAAAACAAAGCAAATGACAAATAAGGAGCGGTCTCCTGACCCTTCGTCATCACAAGAGACGCCCTCAGCCGTCTCCACACGATTATTGGCCGTATTAAGCAGACCCTCAGCTTGAGCAATACACATGTCGGCCTCATTGCTAGAATGCCTGTAGCAAAATCAGGATCATGCCAGAAGAGAGAGAAGTTATAAAATCAAACCGTCCCATCATTTGACGCTCTGACCCAGTTTAATTTTGGGACAATTGTTGGGCCTCGTTTTTCAGCCAATTGGTTCGGCCCAATAGCTTGAACCAAAGCTGCCCTCTAGAAGGTCCAGTCAGTTCAGCCTCCAGAATTCTCGGGACGACACCCTTGGAACAACACTCGTAGGGACGACAGGTCAAAATGACATTCGTGGAGACAAGACACGACGACTTCCTTCAAATTAATCTCCTATCAAGTGGACTCGAGAGGTGACCGTCGGTTCAAGAGGCAACGTCTGACAAAAACGTTATTGATTGCATATCATTCCAATGAATGTATAAATGATAGGAATCATTATTGCCATAAAGAGAATCAAAGAAATCAATGGCGGAAATCAAGAAAGCATTAACTCCCTGGAGAAACTCAAGGGATTTGTCTTCAACAACTATATCCACAACTTGGGCATCAAGGAAATGAATATTTGGAATATTCCTAGGATACTTTCTAGCTATATATAGGTCTTGCCTTCTACTTGTAAAGGGATCGAATCATTCTTACTCAATTCAAGAAGCCCTCTATCATTATTCTACCATTGTTTTACTCGAAACAAGTGATCATTCTTGTGCATAGTCCGTTACTCCAACATTGAAGTAACCAATGGTTAAATTTATGTGTTTGATTAGTCCCTCATTCCAGGGAGATAAGTTTATATTACATCCGTTTAATCTCTTTCCCTTGATTGTTAAGTTGATTTGGATTATTTAGATATTACTCATCTTATTGTTGTCTAGTTGTCCCCTCTTTAAGTGATTCAGGTCGGTTCGATCTTTTTCGCCCAAAACAATTTGGCGCCCAATGTGGGCCATCTAGCCAATCAACGATCCGATCAACGATCCAATCCGCTCATCTTGGACACATGAATCCAAGAATTAGCAAAGAGCATGAGCATCCTCCAAGGAGAATTGGCTCAGCAACACCCAAGAACCGAAACCCTAAGCATCCAATCTGGAGTTGAAATTGCAAGACTAATCCATGAAAATGAACTTTTGAAATCGTAGGTGAATTCGGTCGCATCGGTCCCAGGGGGATCAAGACGCGTAGTCAACACTAAAGGCCCCTAAACATGTCTCAACATGAATGGGGCAATTTCGACGCCCATGGCTCTGATCACTCAGAGCGTCGTTCAACCCATTGTCCCTCCATAGGTCACCACGCCGATGGATCTCCAATCTCTCATACAACAAGCTATTAGCGAACATATGAAAGTCTTAGACGACCGCATCGCTCAGATTCCAGGAGTCCCGTAGCCGATCGAAAAGGAAGCAATCGACGGATATGAAGACTCGCCGTTCATAGAAGCAATTGCGCGCATCGAGATCCCGAAGAAGTTCCAATCCCAAACATGCCCAACTATGATGGGATCGGGGACCCTAACGATCACGTTTCCATTTACAAACAGAAACTAATGACTATCTCTTTTCCAAGAGGGAATCGTGAAGCGGTCATGTGCAAAATCTTTGGCACGACCCTCGTAGGACCCGCACTAACTTGGTTCATGCATGTGTCGTAGGGTTCGGTCGCTTCGTTTGCCGATCTGGTAAATTCCTTCAAAATCCAGTTTGCCAGCAGTCGGAGACTGGAAAAGCAATCAAGCGACATATATAGGATCATGCAAAGGTACGGTGAGCCCTTAAGGGATTATCTTAACAGGTACAACAAAGAGAAGGTCACGATCCCGCATTGTGACGTCCCAATGTCTGTTGAAACCTTCCGTCGGGGATTGGTCAGGGGCAATGAACTTTATCGCGAGCTGACCAAATATCCATGTCGAAGCTTCGAAGATGTACAAGCCAAAGCCATGGCCCATGTCAGACTAGAAGAAGACGAACAGTCCACAAAAGATGACCAACCAAACTGGAACACGACCCATTTGGAGTCGTATTACTTTTGAAAACTTATACTTTGTACTTCATTTAGATTCAGTCAATTTCACTTATCCAACTGTTTACTAACTTAAGCATCGGAGGGCCGTTGGCCTCACACCCAACGGTCACCCTTTGATCTTTTCTATACTTTTCAAGTGTATTCAACAGGAACACAACAAGAGGCCTCAAGACTAAATCAAGTTGATCAACTTACACAAAACACAATCACACATAGCGCTTACACATTACATGATCGATCGGTACACAAGGAATAGAGGAACAAAAACACGACACATTTTTACAAGACTTGTCCCACTTGAGGTACACGTCTTATACAAATACTACAATTCTCTTCCCTGGAACTACACGACATGCCACACACAATTACAGATCTACTCGACCAATGTCACACGACTGACGAGTCCACCTGCAAAACAAAGAAAATGACAAACAAGGAGCGGTCTCCTGACCCTTCGTCATCACAAGAGACGCCCTCAGCCGTCTCCACACGATTATTGGCTTTATTAAGCAGACTCTCAGCTTGAGCAATACACATGTCGGCCCCGTCGCCAGAACGCCTGTAGCAAAATTAGGATCATGCCAGAAGAGAGAGAAGTTATAAAATCAAACTGTCCCATCACTTGACGCTCTGACCCAGTTTAATTTTGGGACAATTGTTAGGCCTCATTTTTTCAACCAATTGGTTCGGCCCAATAGCTTGAACCAAAGCTGCCCTCTAGAAGGTCCGGACAGTTCAGCCTCTAGAATTCTCGGGACGACGCCCTTGGAACAACACTCGTAGGGACGACAGGTCAAAATGACATTCGTGGAGACAAGACACGACGACTTCCTTC
The DNA here is from genome assembly GCA_027886185.1 of Rheum nobile. Classification (NCBI taxonomy): domain Eukaryota; kingdom Viridiplantae; phylum Streptophyta; class Magnoliopsida; order Caryophyllales; family Polygonaceae; genus Rheum; species Rheum nobile. Next base: position 433,550 of record WOAB01000169.1, on the reverse strand, counting down.
AAATTAATCTCCTATCAAGTAGACTCGAGAGGTGACCGTCGGTTCAAGAGGCAACGTCTGACAAAAACGTTATTGATTGCATATCATTCCAATGAATGTATAAATGATAGGAATCATTATTGCCATAAATAGAATCAAAGAAATCAATGGCGAAAATCAAGGAAGCATTAACTCCCTGAAAAAACTCAAGGGATTTGTCTTCAACAACTATATCCACAACTTGGGCATCAAGGAAAGGAATATTTGGAATATTCCTAGGATACTTTCTAGCTATATATAGGTCTTGCCTTCTACTTGTAAAGGGATAGAATCATTCTTACTCAACTCAAGAAGCCCTCTATCATTATTCTACCATTGTTTTACTCGAAACAAGGATCATTTTTGTGCTTAGTCCGTTACTCCAGCATTGAAGTGACCGAAGGATAAATTTTTGTGTTTGATTAGTCTCTCATTCCAGGGTGATAAGTTTATATTACATCCGTTTAATCTCTTTCTCTTGATTGTTAAGTTGATTTGGATTTTTTAGATATTACTCATCTTATTGTTGTCTAGTTGTCCCCTCTTAAACGATTCAGGTCGGTTCGATCTTTTTCGCCCAAAACAATTTGGCGCCCACCGTGGGGCATCTAGCCAATCAACGATCCAATCCGCTCATCTTGGATACCTAAATCCAAGAATTAGCAAAGAGCATGAGCATCCTCCAAGGAGAACTGGCTCAGCAACGCCCAAGAACCGAAACCCTAAGCATCCAATCTGGAGTTGAAATTGCAAGACTAATCCGTGAAAATGAACTTTTGAAATCGCTTGTGAATTCGGCTGCATCGGTCCTAGAGGGATCAAGACGCGTACTCAACACTTATGCCCCCAAACATGTCTCAACATGAATGGGGCAATTTCGATGCCCATCAGCCCAATAGCTTGAACCAAAGTTTACTTGCCGTTAGGAACTTAACATCTCGGTCCGACACAATGGACCTAAGAACTCCATGCAATCTCACAACATGATCAAAGAAAAGGTTAGCAACATGAGATGCATCATCGGTCTTATGGCATGCAATGAATGTGCCATTTTGGAGAACCTATCTACCACTACAAAAATGGAGTCTCTCCCTCTCTTAGACCGCGGCAACCCCAAAACAAAGTCCATGGAAATGTCTTCCCAAGGTAGTTTAGGGATTGGCAATGCAGAGTAGAGACCATGGGGTTGCATTTTGGCCTTAGCACGCATACAAGTAGTACAAGAAGCACAAAGCTTCTCAACCGCTCTTAGCATCTTAGGCCAAAAGAAGTGCTCTCTAAGCACATGTAAGGTCTTAAGGACACCAAAGTGCCCCATCAACCCACCCCCATGTGCTTCTTGCACAAGTATAGCTCGAATGGAGCCCTTAGGAATGCACAACCTATGACCTTTGAACAAAAATCCATCATGCAAGTAAAATTGACCCTCACTTCCCTTAGACTTACATGCGGCTACTATAGCATAAAAATCAGAATCAAGAGCATATAAGTCTTTCATGAAAGTGAAACCAAGCAACTTTGCATCTAATATGGTCAATAGAGTGTACCTCCTTGATAGGGCATCCGCCACCACATTGTCCTTTCCCTTCTTGTGTTTTATCACATAGGGGAAAGACTCAATGAACTCCACCCACTTAGCATGCCTCTTGTTGAGCTTGCTTTGGCCCTTCAAGTATTTCAATGCCTCATGGTCGGAGTGTATGACAAATTCTTTAGGCAATAAGTAGTGTTGCCATACTCTTAGCACACGTACTAAAGCGAGAAGTTCTTTGTCATAGGTGGGGTATTTGAGCTCGGCACCCCCAAGTTTCTCACTAAAATAGGCAATGGGTTTGCCCTCTTGCATGAGGACACCACCAAGGCCTATTCCCGAAGCATCACACTCTATCTCAAAGATTTTGTCAAAGTTAGGCAATGATAGGAGTGGTGCTTGGGTGAGCTTGGCTTTGAGGCTAGCAAAGGCCGCCTCTTGTGCGACGTCCCATGAGAACGCCACACCTTTCTTGGTAAGCTCCGTGAGGGGCGCAGCCAAGGGGCTAAAGTCCCTCACAAAGCGGCGGTAAAAGCCAGCCAAGCCTAAGAAGCTTCGGACTTGAGTCATAGTAGTAGGTGTTGGCCATTCATGAATAGCTTTCACCTTCTCCTCATCAACTCTCAAGCCCTCCATACATACCACAAATCCAAGAAATACCACATGATCCGAGAAAAAGTGGCACTTCTTGAAGTTGGCATATAGCTTCTCCTTCCTAAGAACCTCAAGAACTTGCCTAAGGTGATCCACGTGCTCATCAAGATTATGGCTATATACTAAGATGTCATCAAAGTACACAACCATAAACTTGCCAATGAAGCGCCTTAGAACATGGTTCATGAGCCTCATGAATGTGCTAGGAGCGTTGGTGAGTCCAAAAGGCATCACTAACCACTCATATAATCCTTGCTTGGTCTTAAAAGTGGTTTTCCACTCATCGCCTTCTTTCATGCGAATTTGGTGATAACCACTCTTAAGATCAACCTTGGAAAACACACTCGCTCCATGTAACTCGTCAAGCATATCATCCAATCTTGGTATGGGATGGCGGTACTTAATGGTTATGTTATTGATCGCTCGACAATCAACACACATCCGCCAAGTACCGTCCTTCTTTGGTACCAAGATGACCGGAACTGCACAAGGGCTAAGGCTCTCCTTCACGTAGCCCTTGTCAAGCAATTCGTGGACTTGACATTGCAACTCTTTTGTTTCCGCGGGATTAGCACGGTATGCAGCCCTATTAGGTAGTGTTGCCCCCGGTATGAAGTCAATTTGATGTTCAATACCTCTTATCGGAGGCAACCCCTTTGGCACTTCCTCTTGAAAGAGATCGTCGAACTCTAACAAAAGGCGAGTGATGGGCCGCAGGAGTCCCTCAAGATCATTCACGTTAAGGAGTATGTCCTTACGAATGAACAAAAGACATGACTCCCCACTCTTGAACGCTTGAATGACTTCCTTAGACCTAGCTAAGAGCATATGACTAGAGGCACTTCCCTTGCCCCCAATCGCCATTTTCTTACCTTTGGCATGCTCCTTAGCTTGGGTCTTGCGTTGCTCCCTAGCCACATGGTCAGCCATGATTTCATGAGGAGCTAAGGGATGGAGAGTAATCCTTTTCCCACGTAAATGGAAGGAATACTCATTGCTCACCCCTTGATGTATGACGCCTCTATCAAACTGCCATGGCCTTCCCAAGAGAAGGTGGCACGCAGTCATAGGCAACACGTCACACAAAACCTAATTTTTATAGCCACCAATTGATAACTTGATTATGGCTTGCTCCTTAACCTTTAGAGGGGTGTCAGAATTCAACCAACAAAGTGTGTAGGGTTGTGGGTGAGGAGTAGTGCTTAGGTTGAACCTAGACACTACTTCTTGGTCAGCGATATTGCAACATGACCCCCCATCAATTATCATACTACATACTTTGCCATTGATAGTGCACCTAGTATGGAAGATGGTCTCCCGTTGGCTAGGCACACTTGATCCCTCCGAGGCTATAAGCACTTTTTTAGCCACAAAACAGTCCCCATGGACTGCAACAACATGCATCTCCTCCTCCTCGGCCTCCTCATTCTCAACAACCTCTACTTCATACTCATACTCATCCTCGGATTCGTACTCTCCTTGAGTATTAAGTAGAACTTGCCTTTTTGAGGGGCAATCCCGGGCATAGTGCCCTCTTCCTAGACACTTGTAACACTTGATGTCCCTTGTTCGGACCTCACCCTCATTTTGTTGGGGTTGGACTTTACTAGGGAATTCTCGTCTAGGGTGACTAGGATTGTCACCCCTAGTCGGTTCCAAGTGTCTAGGTGCAGGTAATGCTCCTTTTGGACTTTGCCAAGGGCATGAGCTATTCCCTTGGGGGCGTCTAGAAGATAATGCTTTATACATACGATTAGTATAATGAAGCACTTCTTCCATAGGCGTCCCACGAGGAAAATGTTGTTTACTCACGACCGCTTTGAGTTCACTATTGAGATGGTTAATGAACTTAGAAATAAGATACCCTTCGGGAACTCTAAGTCCGGACCTAAAGACCAAGGTCTTTAGCTCCATGTAGAACTCATTCGGGGTTTTATTCCCTTGTTCAAGTTGTTCCAATCTCTCATGAACCCTCTCGGCATAGTCATCCAGAACAAACCTATCTCTAAGAGCCCGTTTGAGCTCTTGCCATGTGGTCACTTGGGGGTGTCCATGGAACTCTCGTTCCTCTCTGTCCCCAAGCCACCATTGATAGGAAAATCCCTCAAACTTGATTGTAGCTATAGCTACTCGTTGAGCTTCCGAGTAGTTATAGTACTGGAATATTTGATCGGTCTTTTGTTCCCAATCAAGATATACCTCGGGCTCACAATTTAAACCAAAGCATTGTACCTCCAATTTTACTCCATGTCGTCGAGGTTGCTCCAAATTGGCCGGGTATTGGTTGCCATTGGCGCCGGTGCCGCGTGGTTCATAGGGCATGTAGCCGCCCTGTCCTTGTCCTTGGGACGCTCCGCCTCGGCTTGGCGCACTCCTTAGGGGATGGAGCAAGGGTTCTTGAGACCTAGGGATATCATTGGGCTGCATTCTCGATTGCTCTCCAAGCCTTAATCCGGAATCTGCATGGTTAGATCTAAAAGGCATAGTAGTAGGAGCAAAAGGCAATGAAAAATTAGAAGAAGCATATTCTTCCCTTGCAGTGCTCATGTGATGTGCATGCCCTTGGAAGCCCTCGGTCAAGGCATGATTGGTCACTCCCGGAGTTGGCAACGGCCAAGTAGTCATGGGCACCGAGAGTTGATCACCCGGCGGCGCAAGGCCTAGCACGGAGGAGGTGTCGGCACTTGCTTGCGGCAAAGACCCTCCTTGGCCTTGGCCGGAGGAGACGCCCGGCGTGGTCCTCCATTTCTCCTCCATGGCGCGCATGAATGCAACGTGTTCCTCCCTCATGGCGCTCAAGTGTTGTCGGGCGCGCTCGTCGGATTCCTCTTGAGAAGCTTGAATGGCTTTGAGGAGTGTCTCCATAGTGATTGCCAAGACCTCCTTGGGGTCCTCATTAGCGGCTTGCTTGCCTTTGGGATTCACCATCTCCAACCTTCACAAAACAAGCACACGACAGCCAACAAAATCCAAAGAAACTCCAACAAAGGTACGTAACAAGTAAGATTGCCAAATTTGCCTAATTTAAATTAGGACTCGGAATACAACAAGTTCTTGGGTTAGGGTGGCTCCTATATGAAAAAGACTCACAAAATTGAAAATAAAGTGCACCACAATCCTTGTCAAAGCTTAAGTTAATTCACAACTAAAGCAATACTTGTAAGTACTTGTCTCCTATTACCACTTACTAATGTTAGCTCGAGCAAAAGGAATTACAACTTCACTTACAAATGCTTCACAAAGAAAGTGTACGTCTTTTTTTTTTTTTTGACTTGTCTTGGCTTGCTCTTTTGTACAATATCAAGCCGAGTTTTTCTAAGATTCTTATCTTTTTTCTTCTTTTTTTTTGACAAAGGAAATGCAGAAAACTTAACAAGAAATAGGCAAGGCAACTCGAGTAACAAATCGTACGCACTTCGGATTCATTCCTCCACAAGAAGGCCCGGTTTGGCGATTAACGTAGGCAATTCAACTCGGATTGTATATATGCCAAATAAGGAAAGCAAATGACTCAAGATCCTATACTAAATGCACGACTAAATGGGCTTTAAGAGGGTTGAAGGTTACACTTTTCAAATTCAAACAAGTATTAAATGCATTCAAAGCACACATTATTTCCTAATTTGAAGGTTGTAGATCTTCAACTCCTAAAACGTCCACTTCCTATCGGTCCAACTGACTCCTAGATCTATTCTAGATGCACGACACCAATAGCAAAAAAAAAAAAACAAGAACAAAGCAAAAACACTTTTCGGATGCAAGACTCACAATTACAAACACAAAGGCACGAAAACAAAGAACTTGGAGGACTTTCGGCCCTTGAATTTAAATGAGAAATTTGAGCAAAACTTACGTGCTCTGATACCAAATGTTAAGATCCAAGGATCGTGAAGCCACGGTGCAAGCTTTGCTCGTCGATGGAGGTGGAATCGCCAATTAGGGTTTTCGGATGGATGACGGCGTGACGGAGGCTCGTAGGTGGGATGACGGTGGAGTTGTGGGGGATAGTAGGCACACACGGTCTTATTATAGAGGGAATAATATATGCTTGCAGAAGTGAAAGTGGAGAAGAAGTGTGAGAGATGTACTCACTCGGCACACTTAGAGTTTTTGGACGTAAGAGATTAGAGAGAAAGCAAGAGAGATTTGGCAAAGCAATTTTGTGTATTCTTACGTGAGCTTTTCAGCTTTCAAAGAGTCTATATATAGTCTTACAAAAAAGGCAAGAACGCCTAAGAGAAATGTCAAAAGCCATGCATAAAACTAAACCCTAAATTTACTACCGAAATGTCCAATTTAGGTAACTTATTAACTTCAATTGTCAAATTCATCAAGAACATTAAAGATCCTCTTAACCAAGGCTTGGGCCCATGATGGTGGGCTAAATGAGCTAGCCCAAGGTGGTTGGAGCGCCGATCAAAGTGGTCCAGGTGGCTCGGCGCCCTTCTTTGAAGTTTACTTGCCGTTAGCGCCGTGCTCGCCGACGCCTTGTTGTAGGCAAAGCACCAGGGCAGGCCCGGCGTGGCTTAGGGTGGCTTGGCATGCCAGACCCTTGTGGAGATCTTGGAGAAGCTCCCTAGCTCTAGACCTTGTAATGGCGCCGGGAATTGCCTTGTCATCTTGAGTGTTGGCCTTGGAGACCCTTGTGCCCGGCGCGGCCGGCGCCTTGGCCTTGTCTTGGCAAATGCCTTGCTTTGGCTTGGCTTTGGCTCTCCCATACATGTCTTGGCCATCTCCAACTCCAAGTGTGTCCACCACATGCTCCGTGCTTTGATCCAGCTCCGGGTCCTCTATAGTGCCCATGGAGAGCTCCTCGGCGTCCACGTCCTCGGCGGCGCCTTGGTTGTTCTCGGTGTCTTGGCCTTGATGTGGCAGGGTCACATCAGAAGGAAGCCACCCAAGAAGACGAAGAAAGAAATAGAGAAGAGGTCTACAGGAGCCAAACCACGGTCGCGGAGGCCATGGCCGTGGTCGCGGGAATCAACGAAAGGTGAGAAGTGAAGAACGCGAAGATCCGCGATCGCGGAATTCCAAGGCCTTGGTCGCGGAAAAGTCGAGAGCTCGGAGGTTTAAATTGTATTTTCCGCGATCGCGGAAGCTGTAGCCGTGATCGCGGAAATCTGTATCTTCAGCGCGTCCGAGGAGTTCCGAAGTTTTACTTTATTTTATTTTCCTGTTTTATTTTATTTCTTTATTTCGTTCCATTATTTTATTTCCTTTTAGAGTTTGTTTGTTATCTTTTAGTTTTAGGTTTTGGGTTAGGTTATTTAACCTAATTTTCCCAGCCACTTTCATACATTCAGATTCAATTTTACATTCAGTATTGTTTTCTCTTTGAGTTATGAAGAACTAAGCACCCTTTGCTTAGTCCGACAATTAAATCCTTCATTTGATTCATGATTGTGAGGTTATAACTCTATTTCCTATTCCTTTGGATTATATCTTTTCTCTTGAGCATATTCCTATTGATTCTTATTGATTTGATTAGCCTGGCCAGCTAGTTGATATTAGTAATTGTCTATTGCTAGGGTTTGGATATTTCGGGTTGAGATTCCTTATCTTTTGTAGCATCCATGATATTCTAGGACTGGTAGGACTAGTTTATTATGAAAGAGAATTGATTGTGTTAAATGCTGTGAAAATCGGTGTTGCATGTATCCTGGTTAATTCCTATGCGTCTTGCTACTATTGCTCTAAATCTTGTTGGTTTCTTATGCGTTCGATAGTAAGGGTTGCTTGGACTGGTAGGACTGGTAACTATTTCAGAATAGGGACAGGAATAATCAAAGGACGGAATAGAAATAACCTAGGACCAATCAATCGAATGAATGGTGGATATATGTTTGGCTAAGTGTTTTCCCAATTTGATTACAAACCTTTGCTTTTGTTTCCTTTGTTTACTTGTTTACAAACAACCAACCAAAACCCCCCTTTGTTACTTTTGCATGCAAATAACAATCAAGAGAAAGAGATTAAACAGATGTAATATAAACTTATCTCCTTGGAATGAGAGACTAATCAAACACAAAAATTTAGCCGTCGGTCGCTTCAATGTTGGAGTAACGGACTAAGCACAAGAATGATCACTTGTTTCGAGTAAAACAATGGTAGAATAATGATAGAGGGCTGCTTGAATTGAGTAAGAATGATTCGATCCCTTTACAAGTAAAGGCAAGACCTATATATAGCTAGAAAGTATCCTAGGAATATTCCAAATATTCCCTTCCTTGATGCCCAAGTTGTGGATATAGTTGTTGAAGACAAATCCCTTGAGTTTCTCTAGGGAGTTAATGCTTCCTTGATTTTTGCCATTGATTTCTTTGATTCTCTTTATGGCAATAATGATTCCTATCATTTATACATTCATTGGAATGATATGCAATCAATAACATTTTTGTCAGACGTTGCCTCTTGAACCGACGGTCACCTCTCGAGTCCACTTGATAGGAGATTAATTTGAAGGAAGTCGTCGTGTCTTGTCTACACGAATGTCATTTTGACCTATCGTCCATACGAGTCTTGTTCCAAGGGTGTCGTCCCGAGAATTCTGGAGGCTGAACTGACCGGACCTTCTAGAGGGCAACTTTGGTTCAAGCTATTAGGCCGATCCAATTGGCCGAAAAAATGAGGCCCAACAATTGTCCCAAAATTAAACTGGGCCAGAGCGTCAAGTGATGGGACGGTTTGATTTTATAACTTCTCTCTCTTCTGGCATGATCCTGATTTTGCTACAGGCGTTATGGCGACGGGGCCGGCATGTGTATTGCTCAAGCTGAGAGTCAGCTTAATACAACCAATAATCATGTGAAGACGGCTGAGGGCGTCTCTTGTGATGACGAAGGGTCAGGAGACCGCTCCTTGTTTGTCATTTTCTTTGTTTTGCAGGTGGACTCGTCAGTCGCTTCCTGGTCAAGTCGTGTGACGTTGGTCGAATAGACCTGTAATTGTGTGTGACATGTCGTGTAGTTCCAGGGAAGAGAATTGTAGTATTTGTACAAGACGTGTACCTCAAGTGGGACAAGTCTTGTAAAAATGTGTCATGTTTTTGTTCCTCTATTCTCTGTGTACCGATCGATCGTGTAATATGTAAGCACTATGTGTGATTGTGTTTTGTGTAAGTTGATCAAATTGATTTTGTCTTGAGGCCTCTTGTCGTGTTCATGTTGAAGACACTTGAAAATTATAGAAAAGATCAAAGGGTGACCGTTGGGTGTGAGGCCAACGGCCCTCCGATGCTTAAGTTAGTAAATAGTTGGATAAGTATAATCGACTGAATCTAAATGAAGTACAAAGTATAAGTTTTCAAAAGTAATACGACTCCCAATGGGTCGTGTTCCAGTTTGGTTGGTCGTCGTTTGTGGACTCTTCGTCTTCTTCTAGTCTGACATGGGCCATGGCTTTGGCTTGTACATCTTCGAAGCTTCGAATGGATATTTGGTCAGCTCACGATAAAGTTCATTGCCCTTGACCAATCCCCGATGGAAGGGTTCAACAGACGTTGGGACGTCGCAATGCGGGATCGCGACCTTCTCTTTGATGTACCTGTTAAGATAATCCCTTAAGGGCTCACTGTACCTTTGCACGATCCTGTATAGGTAGCTTGATTTCTTTTCCAGTCTACGACTGCTGGCGAACTGGATTTTGAATGAATTGACCAGATCGGCAAACGAAGCGACCGAACCCTGCGACAGATGCATGAACCAAGTTAGTGCGGGTCCTACGAGGGTCATGCCAAAGATTTTTCACATGACCGCTTCACGATTCCCTCTTGGAATAGAGATATTCATTAGTTTCTGTTTGTAAATGGAAACGTAATCGTCAGGGTCCCCGGTCCCATCATAGTTGGGCATGTTTGGGATATGGAACTTCTTCGGGATCTCGAGGCACGCGATTGCTTCTACTAACGGCGAGTCTTCATATCCGTCGATTTCTTCCTTTTCGATCGGCTGTAGGACTCTTGGAATCCGAGCGATGCGGTCGTCTAAGACTTTCATATGCTCGCTAATAGCTTGTTGTATGAGAGCTTGGAGATCCATCGGCGTGGTGACCTGTGGAGGGACAATGGGTTGAACGACGCTCTAAGTGATGAGAGCCATGGACGTCGAAATTGCCCCATTCATGTTGAGACATGTTTGGGGGCCTTCAGTGTTGACTACGCGTCTTGATCCCCCTGGGACCGATGCGGCCGAATTCACCTGCGATTTTAAAAGTTCATTTTCACGGATTAGTCTTGCAATTTCAACTCCAGATTGGATGCTTAGGGTTTCGGTTTTTAGGCGTTGCTGAGCCAGTTCTCCTTGGAGGATGCTCATTGATCGGTGCTATTTTGTAGTGCATATCTGGGGGTTATTACCAGGTTTGAGGTGCCATTTGGATGGATTTAGAGCACAATCGTGGATTATGGAGTTAGAGTGGAGAAGTGAAGAAATCATGGGATTTATAGAGGTTTGAAGTGTATTAAAGAGTAGAAGAACAATGTGCTGAATTCAAATGGTTCGTTCTATCTACTCAGATGTCCAAATGACGTGATTCTAATTCGAGGACTTAGATCTTGAAGTCTACTGCAAGTCCTCAAAATATGAGTGCAATCCGAGTTGGGAATCAAAAGTTATGGCATTTTTACGGAAGTGTCGCAGAAGCTGAAGAAGACACCGTCTGACGCCCCGCGCCAGAAGCCACCGCGACCCGGCGGTGGATCTCAGAGAAGGAAACTGGAAGCCACCGCGCCCCATGGTGGAACTCGCCGCCCCGCGGTGGACTTGTTAACGCCTCGCGGCCAGCGAGATATTATTTCCTATTTTGTGTTTTCGGACTTCCTATTTTTATTATCTTATTTCCTTTAGTATGATTTCTAGGTTTAGCTTATTTTCCCTAGCCTATTTAAGATCTTTTCCAGGTCTTGAGTAGAGACACTTTTTATCATCGTAGTTTTTCTCAATTAGGGTTTCATTTACATCTTAATGGAGCACTAATTTCCCCCTTGTTCTACTAGACGTTTGAAGCAATACAGTTGATCGATTTGGTTGTGAGATTTCTATTCCTTGTTCTTATTCTTATATGTGTTGGTTTAATTCTCTTGGTTATATTGAGTATTGATTTATCGTTATTCTTCATAGCCTGGCCAACTAGGTTGAGTAATATTTATCAATTGCTAGGATTGCATATAGTGGAATACGAGTGCAGATCTAGTAGCATACATGATTAAACATATAGTGGAATACGAGTGTTTAATTGTGAGTGAGAATTATTTGCATGTTGAGTAGTAAGGCTTTCTTCTATTAGCATGTATCCTATATCATTGCATGCATTGTTATTGCTTTATTAGTGGTAAGGTTTTCTTCCATTGATACTGTAGTAAGTACTATCAACAACTTTCTGAATTGGTAGTTAATAACGATCAGGGTGGGAACAACCATAAGAATAGTAAAAGAACTTGGATTTATAAGATTTCAGTGATCGACTTATATCTCTGTATTGTGGATCTCGTTCTAGTGGAACTACTTTCCCCAATCATATTCTCAAATCAACCAAAGCTGTTTACTTTACTGTGTTTGATAATCAAAACCCCCCTTGTTACTTTGCATGCTTATAAACACATAGATTGATTACTTCCTCCCTTTGGGTTCGACCCTTGCTTGCTTGCTATACATCTGTTTAGTAGGTTTGTTAGGACTTTTACTTTGATTAGGCTATTCAACGATATTTGCATTGCATCTTTTAGCCACATCACTCATGCTCTTTGCTAATTCTTGGATTCGAGTGTCCAAGATGAGCGGATTGGATCGTTGATCGGATCGTTGATTGGCTAGATGCCCCACGGTGGGCACCAAATTGTTTTGGACAAAAAATATCGAACCGACCCGAATCGCTTAAAGAGGGGACAACTAGACAACAATAAGATGAGTAATATCTAAATAATCCAAATCAACTTAACAATCAAGAGAAAGAGATTAAACGGATGTAATATAAACTTATCTCCCTGGAATCAGAGACTAATCAAACACAGAAATTTAGCCGTCGGACGCTTCAATGTTGGAATAACGGACTAAGCACAAGAATGATCACTTGTTTCGAGTAAAACAATGGTAGAATAATGATCGAGGGCTACTCGAATTGAGTAAGAATGATTCGATCCCTTTACAAGTAGAAGGCAAGACCTTTATATAGCTAGAAAGTATCCTAGGAATATTCCAAATATTCCCTTCCTTGATGCCCAAGTTGTGGATATAGTTGTTGAAGACAAATCCCTTGAGTTTTTCAAGGGAGTTAATGTTTCCTTGATTTCCGCCATTGATTTCTTTGATTCTCTTTATGGCAATAATGATTCATATCATTTATACATTCATTGGAATGATGTGCAATCAATGACGTTTTTGTTAAGAAGTTGCCTCTTGAACCGACGGTCACCTCTCGAGTCCACTTGATAGGAGATAAATTTGAAGGAAGTCGTCGTGTCTTGTCTCCACGAATGTCATTTTGACCTGTCCTCCCTACGAGTGTTGTTCCAAGGGTGTCGTCCCGAGATTTCTGGAGGCTAAACTGATCGGACCTTCTAGAGGGCAGCTTTGGTTCAAGCTATTGGGCCGATCCAATTGGCCGAAAAAATGAGGCCCAACAATTGTCCCAAAATTAAACTGGGCCAAAGCGTCAAGTGATGGGACGGTTTGATTTTATAACTTCTCTCTCTTTTGGCATGATCCTGATTTTGCTACAGGCGTTCTGGAAATGGGGCCGACATGTGTATTGCTCAAGCTGAGAGTCAGCTTAATACAGCAAATAATCGTGTGAAGTCGGCTGAGGGCGTCTCTTGTGATGACGAAGGGTCAGGAGACCGCTCCTTGTTTGTCATTTGCTTTGTTTTACAGGTGGACTCGTCAGTCGCTTCATGGTCAAGTCGTGTGACGTTGGTCGAGTAGACCTATAATTGTGTGTGACATGTCGTGTAGTAATAGGGAAGAGAAGTGTAGTATTTGTATAAGACGTGTACCTCAAGTGGGACAAGTCTTGTAAAAATGTGTCATGTTTTTGTTCCTCTATTCCATGTGTACCGATCGATCGTGTAATGTATAAGCGCTATGTGTGATTGTGTTTTGTGTAAGTTGATCAACTTGATTTTGTCTTGAGGCCTCTTGTCGTGTTCCTGTTGAAGACCCTTGAAAAGTATAGAAAAGATCAAAGGGTTACCGTTGGGTGTGAGGCAAACGGCCCTCCGATGCTTAAGTTAGTAAACAGTTAGATAAGTTTAATGGACTGAATCTAAATGAAGTACAAAGTATAAGTTTTCAAAAGTAATACTACTCTCAATGGGTCGTGTTCCAGTTTGGTTGGTCGTCTTTTGTGGACTCTTCGTCTTCTTCTAGTCTTACATGGGCCATGGCTTTGGCTTGTAGATCTTCGAAGCTTCGACATGGATATTTGGTCAGCTCATGATAAAGTTCATTGCCCCTGACCAATCCCCGACGGAAGGTTTCAACAGACATTGGGACGTCGCAATGCGGGATCGCGACCTTCTCTTTGTTGTACCTGTTAAGATAATCCCTTAAGGGCTCACCCTACCTTTGCACGATCCTGTATAGGTCGCTTGATTGCTTTTCCAGTCTCCGACTGCTGGCGAACTGGATTTTGAATGAATTGACCAGATCGGCAAACGAAGCGACCGAACCCTGCGACAGATGCATGAACCAAGTTAGTGCGGGTCCTACGAGGGTCGTGCCAAAGATTTTGCACATGACCGCTTCACGATTCCCTCTTGAAATAGAGATAGTCATTAGTTTCTGTTTGTAAATGGAAACGTGAACATCAGGGTCCCCGGTCCCATCATAGTTGGGCATGTTTGAGATGTGGAACTTCTTCAGGATCTCGATACGCACGATTGCTTCTACGAACGGTGAGTTTTCATATCCGTCGATTCCTTCCTTTTCGATCGGCTTCGCGACTCTTGGAATCCGAGCGATGCGGTCGTGTAAGACTTTCATATGCTTGCTAATAGCTTGTTGTATGAGAGCTTGGCGATCCATCGGCGTGGTGACCTGTGGAGGGACAATGGGTTGAACTACACTCTGAGTGATCAGAGTCATGGGCGTTGAAATTGCCCCATTCATGTTGAGACATGTTTGGGGGCCTTTAGTGTTGACTACGCGTCTTGATCCCCCTTCGACCGATGCGGCCGAATTCACCTGCGATTTCAAAACTTTATTTTCACGGAATAGTCTTGCAATTTCAACTCCATATTGGATGCTTAGGGTTTCGGTTCTTAGGCGTTGCTGAGCCAGTTCTCCTTGGAGGATGCTCATTCTCTTTGCTAATTCTTGGATTCGGGTGTCCAAGATGAGCGGATTGGATCGTTGATCGGATCGTTGAATGGCTAGATGCCCCACGGTGGGCGCCAAAATGTTTTGGTCAAAAAAGATCGAACCGACCTGAATCGCTTAAAGAGGGGACAACTAGACAACAATAAGATGAGTAATATCTAAATAATCCAAATCAACATAACAATCAAGAGAAATAGATTAAATGGATGTAATATAAACTTATATCCCTAGAATGAGAGACTAATCCAACACGGAAATTTAGCCGTCGGTCGCTTCAATGTTGAAGTAACGGACTAAGCACAAGAATGATCACTTGTTTCGAGTAAACCAATGGTAGAATAATGATAGAGGGCTGCTTGAATTATGTAAGAATGATTCGATACCTTTACAAGTAGAAGGCAAGACCTATATATAGCTGGAAAGTATCCTAGGAATATTCCAAATATTCCCTTCCTTGATGCCCAAGTTATGGATATAGTTGTTGAAGACAAATCCCTTGAGTTTCTCCAGGGAGTTAATGCTTCCTTGATTTCCTCCATTGATTTCTTTGATTCTATTTATGGCAATAATGATTCCTATCATTTATACATTCATTCGAATGATATGCAATCAATAACATTTTTGTCAGACGTTGCCTCTTGAACCGA
The DNA here is from genome assembly GCA_027886185.1 of Rheum nobile. NCBI lineage: Eukaryota > Viridiplantae > Streptophyta > Magnoliopsida > Caryophyllales > Polygonaceae > Rheum > Rheum nobile. The sequence continues at coordinate 418,389 of WOAB01000169.1, read as the reverse complement.
CGGTCACTTGATAGAAGATTAATTTGAAGGAAGTCGTCATGTCTTGTCTCCACGAATGTCATTTGGACCTGTCGTCCCTACGAGTGTTGTTCCAAGGGTGTTGTCCCGAGAATTCTGGAGGCTGAACTGACCGGACCTTCTAGAGGGAAGCTTTGGTTCAAGCTATTAAGCCGATCCAATTGGCCGAAAAAACGAGGCCCAACAATTGTCCCAAAATTAAACTGGGCCAGAGCATCAAGTGATGGGACGGTTTGATTTTATAACTTCTCCATCTTCTGGCATGATCCTGATTTTGCTATAGGCATTCTGGCGACGGGGCCGACATGTGTATTGCTCAAACTGAGAGTCAGCTTAATACAACCAATAATCGTGTGAAGACGGCTGAGGGCGTCTCTTGTGATGACGAAGGGTCAGGAGACCGCTCCTTGTTTGTCATTTGCTTTGTTTTGCAGGTGGACTCGTCAATCGCTGCCTAGTCAAGTCGTGTGATATTGGTCGAGTAGACCTGTAATTGTGTGTGACATGTCGTGTAGTTCCAGGGAAGAGAATTATAGTATTTGTATAAGACGTGTACCTCAAGTGGGACAAGTCTTGTAAAAATGTGTCGTGTTTTTGTTCCTCTATTCCATGTGTACCGATCGATCGTGTAATGTGTAAGCGCTATGTGTGATTGTGTTTTGTGTAAGTTGATCAACTTGATTTTGTCTTGAGGCCTCTTGTCATGTTCCTGTTTAATACACTTGAAAAGTATAGAAAAGATCAAAGGGTGACCGTTGGGTGTGAGGCCAACGGCCCTCCGATGCTTAAGTTAGCAAACTGTTGGATAAGTATAATCGACTGAATATAAATCAAGTACAAAGTATAAGTTTTCAAAAGTAATACGACTCTCAATGGGTCGTGTTCCAGTTTGGTTGGTCGTCTTTTGTGGACTATTCGTCTTCTTCTAGTCTGACATGGGCCATGGCTTTGGCTTGTACATCTTCAAAGCTTCGACATGGATATTTGGTCAGCTCGCGATAAAGTTCATTCCCCTGGACCAATCCCCGACGGAAGGTTTCAACAGACGTTGGGACGTCGCAATGCGGGATCGCGACCTTCTCTTTGTTGTACCTGTTAAGATAATCCCTTAAGGGCTCACCGTACCTTAGCACGATCCTGTATAGGTCGCTTGATTGCTTTTCCAGTCTCCGACTCCTGGCGAACTGGATTTTGAATGAATTGACCAGATCGGCAAACGAAGCGACCGAACCCTGCGACAGATGCATGAACCAAGTTAGTGTGGGTCCTACGAGGGTCATGCCAAAGATTTTGCACATGACCGCTTCACGATTCCCTCTTGGAATAGAGATAGTCATTAGTTTATGTTTGTAAATGGAAACGTGATCGTTAGGGTCCCCGGTCCCATCATAGTTGGGCATGTTTGGGATATGGAACTTCTTCGGGATCTCGACACGTGCGATTGCTTCTACAAACGATGAGTTTTCATATCCGTCGATTGCTTCCTTTTCGATCGGCTGCGGGACTCCTGGAATCCGAGCGATGCGGTCGTCTAAGACTTTCATATGCTCGCTAATAGCTTGTTGTATGAGAGCTTGGAGATCCATCGGCGTGGTGACCTGTGGAGGGACACTGGGTTGAACGACGCTATGAGTGATCAGAGCCATGGGCATCGAAATTGCCCCATTCATGTTGAGACATGTTTGGGGGCCTTTAGTGTTGACTACGCGTCTTGATCCCCCTGGGACCGATGCGGCCGAATTCACCTGCGATTTCAAAAGTTCATTTTCACGGATTAGTCTTGCAATTTCAATTCCAGATTGGATGCTTAGGGTTTTGGTTCTTGGGCGTTGCTGAGCCAGTTCTCCTTGGAGGATGCTCATTGATCAGCGCTACTTTGTAGTGCATATCTAGGAGTTGTTACCGGTGTTTTGGGTACCATTTGGATATGTTTAGAGCACAATTGTGGAGATTGGAGTTGAGGAGTAGAAGTGAAGATATGGTGGTTTGGAGAAGCTTAAATGAAGATATATTGAAGAGAGAAGGTGGTAAGATCAAAGGATCGTGAAGCCACGGTGCAAGCTTTGCTCGTCGATGGAGGTGGAATCGCCAATTAGGGTTTTCGGATGGACGACGGCGTGACGGAGGTTCGTAGGTGGGATGACGGAGGAGTTGTGGGGGATAGTAGGCACACACAGTCTTCTTATAGAGGGAAGAAGATATGCTTGCAGAAGTGAAAGGGGAGAAGAAGTGTGAGAGATGTACTCACTCGGCACACTTAGAGTTTGTAGACGTAAGAGATTAGAGAGAAAGCAAGAGAGATTTGGCAAAGCAATTTTGTGTATTCTTACGTGAGCTTTTCAGCTTTTAAATAGTCTATATATAGGCTTACAAAAAAGGCAAGAACGCCTAAGAGAAATGTCAAAAGCCATGCATAAAACTAAACCCTAAATTTACTACCGAAATGTCCAATTTAGGTAACTTATTAACTTCAAATGTCAAATTCATCAAGCACATTAAAGATCCTCTCGGCCAAGGCTTGGGCCCATGATGGTGGGCTAAATGAGCCAGCCCAAGGTGGTTGGAGCGCCGATCAAAGTGGTCCAGGTGGCTCGGCGCCCTTCTTTGAAGTTTACTTGCCGTTAGCGCCGTGCTCGCCGACGCCTTGTTGTAGGCAAAGCACCAGGGCATCTCGGTCCTGGTGCAACAAAGAGAAGGTCGCAATCCCGCATTGCGACGTTCCAACGTCTGTTGAAACCTTTCGTCGGGGATTGGTCAGGGGAAATGAACTTTATCGCGAGCTGACCAAATATCCATGTCAAAGCTTTGAAGATGTACAAGCTAAAGCCATGGCCCATGTCAGACTAAAAGAAGACGAAGAGTCCACAAAAGACGACCAACCAAACTGGAACACGACCCATTGGGAGTCGTATTACTTTTGAAAACTTATACTTTGTACTTCATTTAGATTCAGTCGATTATATTTATCCAACTGTTTACTAACTTAAGCATCGGAGGGCCGTTGGCCTCACACCCAACGGTCACCCTTTGATCTTTTGTATACTTTTCAAGTGTCTTCGACAGGAACACGACAAGAGGCCTCAAGACAAAATCAAGTTGATCAACTTACACAAAACACAATCACACATAGCGCTTATACATTACACGATCGATCGGTACACATGGAATAGAGGAACAAAAACACGACACATTTTTACAAGACTTGTCCCACTTGAGGTACACGTCTTATACAAATAATACAATGCTCTTCCCTGGAACTACACGACATGTCACACACAATTACAGGTCTACTCGACCAATGTCACACGACTTGACCAAGAAGCGACTGACGAGAGAAGTTATAAAATCAAACCGTCCCATCACTTGACTCTCTGGCCCAGTTTAATTTTGGGACAATTGTTGGGCCTCGTTTTTTCGGCCAATTGGATCGGCCCAATAGCTTGAACCAAAGTTGCCCTCCAGAAGGTCCGGTCAGTTCAGCCTCTAGAAATCTCGGGACGACACCCTTGGAACAACACTCGTAGGGACAACTGGTCAAAATGACATTCGTGGAGACAAGACACGACGACTTCCTTCAAATTAATCTCCTATAAAGTGGACTCGAGAGGTGACCGTCGGTTCAAGAGGCAACTTCTTAACAAAAACGTCATTGATTGCATATCATTCCAATGAATGTATGAATGATATGAATCATTATTGCCATAAAGAGAATCAAAGAAATGAATGGCGGAAATCAAGGAAGCATTAACTCCCTGGAGAAACTCAAGGGATTTGTCTTCAACAACTATATCCACAACTTGGGCATCAAGGAAGGGAATATTTGGAATATTCCTAGGATACTTTCTAGCTATATATAGGTCTTGCCTTCTACTTGTAAAGGGATCGATACATTCTTACTCAATTCAACCAGCCCTCTATCATTATTCTACCATTGTTTTACTCGAAACAAGTGATAATTCTTGTGCTTAGTCCGTTACTCCAACATTGAAGCGACCGATGGCTAAATTTCTGGGTTTGATTAGTCTCTCATTGATGTGTTCTTGCCTCCGATGACAAGCCAATTGTCAAAAGGTGGCGCCTTGGGATCTAGTCTTGGGTGAGAAGTCACGTTTGAATGTCACAGCAGTGAAGAAGATGGCGAACGCAGTGGAAGCGGTTGTTTAGGCGAAAGGATAGCGTTGGCGGAAGTGATTTGATGAGGGATAGATGACTTGAAGAGACAAGTCGTTGGTGTCATAGCGTCGACTACGGGTGTCGTAGCATCGACTGCGGTTGTCATAGCGTCGAATGCGGTTGAAGGGAGATGCGAAGGAAGACTGGCTTAAAGGTTCAAGCAATTGCCGTAGCATCGGCGGCAGAGCGAATGGGGATGCGAAGATAGAGGGGTGACGTCCGATCAAGGGAAGGAGGATAAACACTCGACTTGATGGGCTTGGACCGAGACGAACCTATGGGCTAGCCAAGACCTAATGGGCTTGGACCGAGACGAACCTATGGGCTAGCCCATGCAAGCATGCAAAAGGCACAATCCCAAAAATAGAAAAGATAGAAACTCTATAAATAGAAACTATCTAAAATGCTATAAATACTAAATATAGAAAATGTCTCGAAACTATGAAAACGACGCGTTGAATGAGTACAAACAGCGCGAGGAACAGCGACTAAGGGTCGATGGTCTCGCGAGTGGGTGCACGCGATGTTGTCTCTGAAGAACGCGTGTGACAAGTGACGCGACGGCGGAAGAGATGGCTTTGGACCTAGACCTTGCGACTAGGCCCTCTGAGCGTAGGCTCATGGCTTCTTCCTCGTCTTGGGCCGTCATGGGAGGCAGGGTCACATCACCCTCCCTCACTTAGCTGTGAAGCGTCCCCGCTTCACCATCATCAAACTCTGGCTCAACATATGGTGTCAAGTCTGCCACGTTGAAGGACGCGTAGACTCCAAAATATGGGGGGAGCTCGAGTTGATTGGCATTGTCCCCTATAGCCTTTATCACGCAGAAGGGGCCATCTCCACGTGGTGCCAATTTGTGCTTACGCCGTGAGGGGAACCTTTCTTTTCGCATGTGCACCCAGACGAGGTCCCCGGGTGCAAAAACGACACGGCGTCTGCCAGTGTTCTTCTGGGATGCATACTGCGTGGCCCTTCTCTCTAATTGGTCCATGGTTCTTCGATGGAGCTCTTGTACGTGCTCAGCGCGATTGGCGGCAGAGACATGCACTGGGTCTCGCAGTGGTCGCGGTGACAAATCAAGCGGTGTCAATGGGTTCATGCCATACACCACTTCAAAAGGGGTCAACTTGGTCGCCATGTGTCTGCTTGTAACAAAACTCGACAAGTGATAATAAGTCCTCCCAACGCCTAGGGTTGGCTTTGAGCATCATGCGAAGGAGGGCTTCTAGTGTTCTATTCGTGACCTCCGTTTGGCCATCGGTTTGGGGGTGGTAGCTAGTGGAAAATTGGAGTTTTGTTCCTAGCTTACCCCCAAACAGTTCTCCAAAAATGACCAACGAACTTAGAATCCCTATCACTCACTATGGTACGCGGGACTCCATGAAGGCGCACCATATGCTCAAAGAATAGATCGGCAATCTCACTAGCACTATGGGTAGTCTTACAAGCTATAAAATGTGCCATCTTAGAAAATCTATCTACGAACACAAAAATAGAGTCTTTACCTTGTCTAGAGAGGGGCAAACCCGTGATGAAATCCATAGATAAATCTTCCCAGGGGGCACTAGGAATGGGCAATGGGGTGTAGAGGTCGTGTGGGCTTGACCTAGCTTTGGCTCTTTGGCATGTCACACAACTTCTACAAAACCTAGTCAGTTGGTGGGTCATCTTAGGCCAAAAGAAATGTTCTCTTAACGCGGCCAATGTCTTACTAATCCCAAAGTGTCCACGACTTTCGTGTGCTTCCTGAATCAAAAGGAGCCTAATGGAAGACCTAGGGATGCAAAGGCGACTAGCCTTGTATAAATAACCCTCGAAAAGGAAATAGGACTCAAACTCACGCGATCTCAGGTAATGCTCTAAAATAGGTGCAAAGAAAGGATCACTAGCATACAATTCTTTAATCAAAGCAAAACCCAAAACTTTAGTTTGCACATGAGTCAAGAGAACATACCTTCTAGATAACGCGTCTGAGACAATGTTCTCCTTTCCTTTCTTGTGGACCATGACATAAGGAAATGTCTCCAGAAATTCCACCCAACGAGCATGGCGTCGATTGAGGTGGGCTTGGCTCTTCAAATAGCTCAAGGCTGCGTGGTCGCTGTGGATGACAAATTCACATGGCCAAAGGTAATGTTTCCATGTCTTTGGCACGCGTATGAGGGCATACAACTCTATGTCGTAGGTGGGGTAATTTAGTGTGGCCCCTGTGAGCTTCTCACTGAAATATGCAATGGGCCTCTTCTCTTGGTGTAGCACACCACCAATGCATATATCTGAGGCATCACACTCCACCTCGAAGTGTTTGGCGAAGTGGGGAAGCTGGAGCAATGGTGCCTGGCACAAGGCCCTCTTCAAAGCCGAGAAGGCTTTTTCGTGGGACTCAAGCCACAAGACAGTGCTTCCCTTCTTTGTCAATTCATGCAATGGCGCGGCAATGGAGGAGAAGTCTCGAACAAAGCGCCTATAAAATCCTACAAGGCCTAGAAAGCTTCGCACCTGTGTCGGCGTCGTCGGAGTTGGCCACTCTTTGATGGCCGCGATCTTTGCCTCGTCGACACGTAGACCATCACTACTCACGACGTAGCCCATAAAATTTGTGGACGCGGAGCAAAAACTACACTTGGACATATTGGCAAACAGGCTCTCGCATCGAAGGCATTCGAGCATAAGTCGAAGGTGATCGACATGCTCTTCCAGACTCCGTGAATACACAAGGATGTCATCGAAATAAACGACGACAAACTTGCCAAGGAATGTTCTCAAGACATGGTTCATCACGCGCATGAAGGTGTTGGGCGCGTTCGTGAGCCCAAATGGCATGACAAGCCACTCGTAGAGCCCGTACTTTGTCTTGAATGCGGTCTTCCACTTATCACCTTCTTTCATCCTAATCTGGTGATAACCACTCTTCAAATCTATCTTGGAGAAAAGTGTGGCGCCATGAAGTTCATCAAGTATATCGTCGAGGCGTGGAATAGGATACCTATACTTGACGGTGATCTGGTTTATCGCGCGACAATCAACACACATTCTCCATGTGCCATCTTTCTTGGGCACAAGGATCACAGGCACAGTGCAAGGGGAGAGAGATTCCCTTATGTAGCCGCGATCCAACAACACTTGCACTTGGCGTTGTAGCTCTTTGGTCTCTTCCGGGCCAGCTCTATATGCAGCGCGATTGGGCAAGGAAGCACCTGGTACAAGGTAAATTTGGTGCTCAATTCCTCTCAGTGGAGGTAAACCTTGTGGCAACTCATCAGGAAATACATCGTCGAACGCGGCGAGCAAGGTCGCGATGACTGGCGGCACGGACGCGGTGTTCGATGACTCAGGGATGCATGGAGTGGGCACAAGCAGAAAACATGGTGCTTTGCCAGTCAAACACTTAGTGAGGTCACTGGGCCTGGCTAAAAGCACGCGTTGCTCACACTTTCCTTACAAAGGAGTCGTCTTCGGTAACGGCACGGCAAACTTTGTCGATGGCGAGGCGTTTCTCGAATTCTGTGGGGCACTTGGTGTCCCAGCGGTGGCGTTGTGCGTCTTCTTGCCGGTGCCTGGAGGAGACGAAGTGTTGCCAGATTTGGATAAGTTTTGCCTCTAGAGTGCCTCTGGACACTCTTTTGACCTAGTGGACGCGGCCTCTATGGCTTTCTGGTGATCGCGTTCAACCTGGTCCTGCAAGATCTCATGGGGAGACATTGGATGCAAAGTGACGCACTTCCCGTGGTAATTGAACACATAAGTGTTCAAATAGCCATCATGGAGCACACGCCTGTCGAATTGCCATGGGCGCCCAAGCAAAATATGGGTGGCATCCATTGCAATGACATCACAAAGTATAGAATCACAGTATTGCCCTATGGAAAAAGAAATTAAGCATTGGCGAGATACTGTGTTACCTGGACTTGAAGAAATCCATTGGAGGGCATACGGTTGGGGATGAGGAGTCATAGGCAACTTGAAGTGTATGATGACCTTCTCATTCACAATATTATCCTCCATCAACAATATCACTCAAGGAAGCCGTCTGGACGAGAGCTCTTGTATGGAACAAATTCTCCCTTTGGTCACGTAGGCTTGCTTCCTTGACTGTGAGGAGACGACGCGTCACCAAGCTCAATGGTGTGCCCGCGTGTAGAGAAGCGGGTTCGCAGTCATAAGCGTCTTCGTCCTCTTCTGCATTGTCTTCATCGATCGCGTCAAGTGTGGCCTCCTCGTCATCATAGGACTCATAGCCGGCGGCGGCGGAGAACAACACCTTGCGAGCATTGGGGCAATATTTCTTGTAGTGGCCTCGTCCACCACACTTGTAGCATTCGAGGTCGCGCGCGCGATCTGTGCCCACAGGGGGTTGTCTGGGCGTGGTCTGGCGCGGCGCAGTGCTCGGCGTCGATGGCTTCGCCTTGGTTGCTTGGCTAGACGCGGCTGTGGTAGAGGCACTAGGGCGAGGGTTAGTAGAAGATAAACCACTAGGGTTAGAAACATACCTGGTTTGGCCTCTTTGCCAAGTGTAGGACTTTCGGCGAGTGAGTTATGCATGAATTTGCATCGCCGTGTGAGTGAGGGTGTTCAAGTCTTTGATTGGCAAAATCTCGAGTTGATCACGGATGTTGGTGTTCAAGCCATTCAAGAATTTCGTCCTCAAAGTCGATGGTGCAACGGAGATGTTGGCCTTGTAATACATGTCTTCAAGCTTGGAAAAGAACTCGAGTGGAGACATCGACCCTTGGCGAGACATGGCTATCTCCATTCGCATTTGATTCCTATAGTCTGGAGGCACATATTTCTTTGTCATCACGTAGACTAGTTGATGCCATTCTATGAATCTGGTCCTGTGGCGACGCACGCAGTCATCTTCAAATCTATGCCACCAAACACGGGTGGCTCCTCGGAAGTTAAGTGTCGCGGCGTCGACATGCTCCTCGGGGGGCACTCGACAATATCAAAGTGTGTACTCCGTAGCCTGCACCCATTCAAGAAAAACAGAGGGGTTGTATTCACCATGAAAATGCTCAATTTTTACCTTGACTTGGTGTCGTTGGAATCGAGTCTGGGTAGGTGCTTGGGTGAACGCGTTGTTTGGCGCGACGTCGTAGAGAGGGTTCTCAAAGGCGCGCACTCTATGTGGTCTATCGCGTCCAACCTGGCATCTATTGCGTTCTTGGCGATCTTCGCGAATGAACTCATCCATTGACGAGTAGGCGTCATCACGTTGACGTCTTCGCGGTTGGGCATCGTAATTGTCGCGTCGAATGTCTCTTTGCATAACAACGCGGCGCTCGCCGCCAATGTCACGAACGCGTTCTCCTTGGGGCTGGAGACGCGGTGGAGGTATCCAATCCGAAGGGCGATCCTGCAATTCAAGTGGATCTCCAAGAGGGGGTGAAAAAAATTAGGGTTGACCATACCTGAGTCCTCGATCTCTTCATCGTCATACTCGTCGAAGTCGTCGTGGACATTGGGTATGATCGACGCATAGCCATCAGATCTGTAATACGGCATCTGAACACTCTGGTGTCGAAGGTGATCGCGTACATCATGGCTCCGTGGCTGGGTAGGTGGGGTCCTCAAGTTGGTCTCATCGCGTCGCGTATGCCCACTTGGTCGGCGACTGGGTCTCCTTGGCGTCGCGTCGACTGGCTCGGCGCGGCGAGGGCGGCCTTCATGTGGCGCTGAACCCGGTACGCGTCTCTGGGTTCTCCTAGAGGCATATCGATCATCAAAGTTGTATGGTTCAGAATACTCACCTTGAGTGTCCTCGGCGTCGCGGTCGTAGTCGGAGCTGTTGTCGAAGCCAGCGGTTGTGGCTCTGGGCACGTAGCGGTCCGCGTGGGAAACGAAGCCTTGGCGACTCTCAATGACACTCTGCATACGATTGAGTTGTGGTTGATGAAGAGATGTCGAAGGCATGATTCCTTTGCCTTTGTCAGCTCTTGTCTTTGATGGACCGGCGTCGGTGGCTCGTGGTTGAGCCGGCGCGTCCATTGTACTCAGGGGAGTTGGGTTGGACACGAGTTGTGCATCGCGTTGTTGGGCTCTCAAAGCTGCATTCTCTTGTCTAAGGGCTTGGATCTCCCTTTGCTCCTCGGACAATGCGATGAGAGGGTCCTATTGTGGGGGGTCAACCAGTGGTTGGTCTTGGGGTGGATCCAACGGTGGTTGAGGTGGGTTGTTGTTGTCGACTCCAGGTTGGTTTTCACCGTGTTCAATCGTCATGGTACCTATAACAATATGGCTAGACATGGGAGTAAAAATGAACCAAAAGACAACGAAGAACAACAACCAAGCAAATCACTAGTCAAGTCACAAAGTTCACGTAGGTAGGGCTAGTTTGGGCTTGCCGTGAGGGCGGCTTGGCTTGACAAGAGATGGTGTATCAAGCAAGTTACAATCAAACAAACAAGAACAAATTGAAATCCTAAAACAAACGTAAACAAAGAAACCTAATAAGCAAGAAAGTACCTTCTAGGAAGCTTGACCTAGACGGTGGAGAGGTTGAGAAGATGAGCTTAGACCGAGAGTGGGTTAGGGTTGCCTTATTTTGGCTCTACCTAACTGTGGAAACTTTTTTTTTTAATAATATCTTTTCGATATCTTTTTTTTTTAATATCCGAGATCTTATCTTTTGATATTTTCGGATTTGCAAAAGGAAACAAAAATAAAATCGGTCTAAGTAACAAGAATATCACAAGTGTGATCTTAGAGATAGGAGAGAGAAGATAAGATTTGATATTATATCTTATAAGGAAATTCGGTTAACTTAACTAAAAAGCAAAATCTAGCAAACAAGGAAACTCTATTCACGCGTAAAATAAGGAAACAAAATATTCTAGTATGCAAGATAACAAATTACCTAACACACCAAAACTTAGGAAACAAGGAAAAAAATTCGGCCAAGATAGGATCTTGTAGAAACCGAAGGTGTTGCAAAGATGGAAACTTTTGGTTTTTCTCTTCTTTTCTCTTCTCTTTTCTCGCAAGATGTTACGAAAGAAGACGATGGGGGGAGGGGGAGAAATTGTGAACAAGATGCAAACTTGATTTCGTGACTTACAAGACTGCTGGGCTCTGATGCCAGTTGATGTATTCTTGCCTCTGATGACAAGCCAATTGTCAAAAGGTGGTGCCTTGGGATCTAGTCTTGGGTGAGAAGTCACGTTTGAACGTCACAGCAGTGAAGAAGATGGCGAACGCATTGATGAACACGGTGGTGGAGTAGTGGTGAACGCGGTGGAAGCGGTTGTTGAGGCGAAAGGATAGCGTTGGCGGAAGTGATTTGATGAGGGATAGATGACTTGAAGAGACAAGTCGTTGGTGTCATAGCGTCGACTGCGGGTGTCATAGCGTCGACTGCGGTTGTCATAGCATCGACTGTGGTTGAAGGGAGATGCGAAGGAAGACTGGCTTGAAGGTTCAAGCAATTGTCGTAGCGTTGGCGGTGGAGAGAATGGGGATGCGAAGATAGAGGGGTGACGTCCGATCAAGGGAAGGAGGATAAACACTCGACTTGAAACCTTGAATTAAATTGAACGTAAAGAAATAAAAATAACAATGGGGGCTTTAAATAGCCAAAGAACTCGGCCAAGACCTAATGGGCTTGGACCGAGACGAACCTATGGGCTAGCCCATGCAAGCATGCAAAAGGCACAAACCCAAAAATAGAAAAGATAGAAACGCTATAAATAGAAACTATCTAAAACGCTATAAATACTAAATATAGAAAATGTCTCGAAACTATGAAAACGACGCGTTGAATGAGTACAGACACCGCGAGGAACGGCGACTAAGGGTCGATGGCCTCGCGAGTGGGTGCACGCAATGTTGTCTCTGAAGAACGCATTGTTTCATTGCCGATGATGGAGAGGACGACGAGTCTTGGGTTTTCGTCTGGGCTTCCTTGGCCAGCGACGACGTGTGCGACAACTGACGCGACAGTGGCAAAGATGGCTTTGGACCTAGACCTTGTCACTGGGCCCTCTGAGCGTAGGCTCATGGCTTCTTCCTCGTCTTGGGCCGTCATAGGAGGCAGGGTCACATCACTCATTCCCGGGAGATAAGTTTATATTACATCTGTTTAATCTATTTATCTTAATTGTTAAGTTGATTTGGATTATTTAGATATTACTCATCTTTATGTTGTCTAGTTGTCCCCTCTTTAAGCGATTCAGGTCGGTTCGATCTTTTTCGCCCAAAACAATTTGGCGCCCACCGTGGGGCATCTAGCCAATCAACGATCCAATCCGCTCATCTTATACACCCGAATCCAAGAATTAGCAAAGAGCATGAGCATCCTCCAAGGAGAACTGGCTCAACAACGCCTAAGAACTGAAACCCTAAGCATCCAATCTGGAGTTGAAATTGCAAGACTAATCCGTGAAAATGAACTTTTGAAATCACAGGTGAATTCGGCCGCATCGGTCCCAGGGGGATCAAGACGCGTAGTCAACACTAAAGGCCCCCAAACATGCCTCAACATGAATGGGGCAATTTCGATGCCCATGGCTCTGATCACTCAGAGCGTCGTTCAACCCATTGTCCCTCCACAGGTCACCACGCCGATGGATCTCCAAGCTCTCATACAACAAGTTATTAGCGAGCATATGAAAGTCTTCGATGACCGCATCGCTCGGATTCCAGGAGTCCCGCAGCCGATCGAAAAGGAAGCAATCGACGGATATGAAGACTCGCCATTCGTAGAAGCAAATCGCGCGCGTCGAGATCCCGAAGAAGTTCCACATCCCAAACATTCCCAACTATGATGGGACTGGGGACCCTGACGATCACATTTCCATTTACAAACAGAAACTAATGACTATCTCTATTCCAAGAGGGAATCGTGAAGCGGTCATGTGCAAAATCTTTGGCACGACCCTCGTAGGACCCGCACTAACTTGGTTCATGCATCTGTCGCAGGGTTCGGTCGCTTCGTTTGCCGATCTGGTCAATTCATTCAAAATCCAGTTCGCCAGCAGTCAGAGACTAAAAAAGCAATCAAGCGACCTATACAGGATCATGCAAAGGTACGGTGAGCCCTTAAGGGATTATCTTAACAGGTACAACAAAGGGAAGGTCACGATCCCGCATTGCGACATCCCAACGTCTATTGAAACCTTCCGTCAGAGATTGGTCAGGGGCAATGAACTTTATCGCGAGCTGACCAAATATCCATGTCGAAGCTTCGAAGATGTACAAGCCAAAGCCATGGCCCATGTCAGACTAGAAGAAGACGAAGAGTCCACAAAAGACAACCAACCAAACTGGAACACGACCCATTGGGAGTCGTATTACTTTTGAAAACTTATACTTTGTACTTCATTTAGATTCAGTCGATTATACTTATCCAACTGTTTACTAACTTAAGCATTGGAGGGCCGTTGGTCTCACACCCAACGGTCACCCTTTGATCTTTTCTATACTTTTCAAGTGTCTTCAACAGGAACACGACAAGAGGCCTCAAGACAAAATCAAGTTGATCAACTTACACAAAACACAATCACACATAGCGCTTACACATTATACGATCGATCGGTACACAGGGAATAGAGGAATAAAAATACGACACATTTTTACAAGACTTGTCCCACTTGAGGTACACGTCTTATACAAATACTACAATGCTCTTCCCTGGAACTACACGACATGTCACACACAATTACAGGTCTACTCGACCAACGTCACACGACTTGACCAGGAAGCGACTGACGAGTCCACCTGCAAAACAAAGCAAATGACAAACAAGGAGCGGTCTCCTGACCCTTCGTCATCACAAGCGACGCCCTCAGCCGTCTTCACACGATTATTGGCTGTATTAAGCTGACTCTCAGCTTGAGCAATACACATGTCGGCCCCGTCGCCAGAACGCCTGTAGCAAAATCAGGATCATGCTAGAAGAGAGAGAAGTTATAAAATCAAACCGTCCCATCACTTGACGATCTGGCCCAGTTTAATTTTGGGACAATTGTTGGGCCTCGTTTTTTCGGCCAATTGGATCGGCCCAATAGCTTGAACCAAAGTTGTCCTCTAGAAGGTCCGGTCAGTTCAGCCTCCAAAAATCTCGTGACGACACCCTTGGAACAACACTCGTAGGTACGACAGGTCAAAATGACATTCATGGAGACAAGACACGACGACTTCCTTCAAACTAATCTCCTATCAAGTGGACTCGAGAGGTGACCGTCGGTTCAAGAGGCAACGTCTAACAAAAACGTCATTGATTGCATATCATTCCAATGAATGTATAAATGATATGAATCATTATTGCCATAAAGAGAATCAAAGAAATCAATTGTGGAAATCAAGGAAGCATTAACTCCCTGGAGAAACTCAAGGGATTTGTCTTCAACAACTATATCCACAACTTGGGCATCAAGGAAGGGAATATTTGGAATGTTCCTAGGATACTTTCTAGCTATATATAGGTCTTGCCTTCTAATTCTAAAGGGATCGAATCATTCTTACTCAATTCAAGCAGCCCTCTATCATTATTCTACCATTGTTTTACTCGAAACAAGTGATCATTCTTGTGCTTAGTCCGTTACTCCAACATTGACGCGACCGACGGCTAAATTTCTGTGTTTGATTAGTCTCTCATGCTAGGGAGATAAGTTTATATTACATCCGTTTAATCTCTTTCTCTTGATTGTTAAGTTGATTTGGATAATTTAGATATTACTCAACTTATTGTTGTCTAGTTGTCCCCTCTTTAAGCGATTCAGGTCGGTTCGATCTTTTTTGCCCAAAATAGTAACCTCTTCGATTTTCCTCTGAAGAACATGATTCAAGGCAGAACTGTCTTAGTCTACAAGGAATACATACCAATCAAGCATACTGATGCTAAGATTTATCAAAACTCGTATAAACTTCAATGAAAGATCTAAAAACTTCCAAGATTTCAACTTTCTAATAAAATTATGTGTTCATCTTCAAGTAATAAGAAGTTATAGCATGGATGCCAATGCAACATAGAATTCTCACCAGTTTTTGGTGCTGATTCAAAGTTGTAAGTTTGTTCGGTTCATACACATTCCTACTCCCATCCTTTCGCAACTATATAATTCAATTCTCAATAAGGTTGTAATTAAATACTTTGATCAACTTTGGAATTATTATATTGATGTTGAAATGAAGCAAGTTTATCCTTCTCCAAAAGAAACCATAAAATTGAAATGATTCAAACAACACTAGTGGAAAATTCCTTATAGAGGCGGGCCTTTGGACACTTGAGGCGAACACCGTTCGCTTCAACTAAGGGGGTTGCAACAAGTAGAGGCACTTTTTGAGGCGGACATTTTACGCCTCTAAAAGGACCTTATTGAGGCGGGCCTTCTAAGCCCGCCTCAACAAGTCCCTCACTTTGGCGCCAAAATGAGGGACTTGTTGAGGCGGGCTTAGGAGGCCCGCCTCAATAAGTAAACACTTGTTGAGGCGGGCCTCTATAGGCCCGCCTCAACAAGTCCCTCATTTTGGCGAGAGTATATACTTATAGAGGCGGGCGTATACAAGCCCGCCTCAACAAGTAGACGCTGAAGATCAAGAACAACATCCATTTCAGAATAGGCTCCTGATTTTATTCACAGAATAATATACAACAAACAACAGATTTCATCAGAGTACAGTCAGGTTCTCAACAACAGTTTACATGACAAGTAAAAACAAGTTCAATCCGATAATAAATACTTCGATGTAAAATACTGTGCCCATTGCTCACGAACAACATCCATTTCTTCATAAGTATACGATGTCTTCCTCTTAGGATATAGCTTCATAAAAAACACAGAAATTATTGACAAAAAACACAAATACTATCAATATATAGTTAGTTAAGTTACATACCTTATCTAGTCAGTCATTAGAGTCATAGAGTCCCGTGACTATATCTAACATGAACTTCATGACATAATAGCCACACTCGGTTCCGCCGCTTTGTTGAGCACACTAATTATACAACATAAGGGGGTTGTCTTAGATATAAGGCCTTTGATTATAAATAAACAAACCTAAAGCGTATAAAATGCTATATGTACCTCTATATTGCAGACTCTCAACGTCTTACGTTTTCCTATTAATTTCTCGCACTTTCCACCTTGATACTTATACACTTGAAATGCCCTAGAAAATCAACATAATACACTCATGAAACTGATATTGTTAATATTCCAAAAAAAACTAATTCGTCAGCAAAATAACTTACAAATTCATGATTCCAGATGCATCAGTCGATTTACAAATTCATGATTAAATAAACAAAGTCTTTATCTTTTAATTGTCAACTATCATTCTTAATCCTTTTTTCTTTAATCATTTTTACATTACCATTCATAATCGTTTAATCAAATACCTTTAAATGTGCAGGTATTTATTGGACAATCACACATATGCATTTGAAAATTCTCGAATTGGGTTCATTTGTCCTGAGATAGTGTCAAGCACTAGAATCAGGGCCGATGCAACTGTTCCAGCAGATTACTTGCAACGTGTGTTCAATGCTGAAACTGTTAAGAATACGATTAAAGATTCTAACAGTGCCAAATTGTTTTTGCTCCCATATAATCAAGAGTAAGTGTTTTCAATAAGTTTCATATATAATTAGTATTTTAAGCAATACTAATTATATATGAAACTTATTGAAAACACTTACTCTTGATTATATGGGAGCAAAAACAATTTGGCACTGTTAGAATCTTTAATCGTATTCTTAACAGTTTCAGCATTGAACACACGTTGCAAGTAATCTGCTGGAACAGTTGCATCGGCCCTGATTCTAGTGCTTGACACTATCTCAGGACAAATGAACCCAATTCGAGAATTTTCAAATGCATATGTGTGATTGTCCAATAAATACCTGCACATTTAAAGGTATTTGATTAAACGATTATGAATGGTAATGTAAAAATGATTAAAGAAAAAAGGATTAAGAATGATAGTTGACAATTAAAAGATAAAGACTGATCAAAACATTTACATCATGTAGACTTGAATCACAGAAATGTTTAAGCACGCCCCCTTAAGGAACTCTTCTACATCGGATGCAGTGACGTATGTTTCTTGATCTCTCACATAATTCCAAACCGAGGCATCCAATGGGATGGGAGTACTATCATATATACCACCCGGCGTCGAAGACATAATAAAATGCAAGTATTTGCATGACTGGCCATGACCTCGAATTTCTTCGTTTTCTGCTTCCTTCCTTTTGGCGGCTGATTCTTCCGTTTTACGATCACAACTACCAACCGCCTCTTTGTTGGACTGAGACTAAAGAGTTATTTGGACATGAAATTTCCAAAAATTAATAATGAAGTAACATTTGTATTATTGAGCACAAAGGTCTTACCTTTGTATTTTTGGCGTTGTCATCCACCTTTTTAGAGAGAAATGACTTGGACTTCTTTGTTGGGCTTGGAGTATAGTCCTATATATAGAATTATAGATGAGAAAGAGTGAGTAAGGTGGTGTACATTATTATTGAGCACAAAGGTCTTACCTCGTCGTCTTCGAAAATCACTAAGCGGATCGGCCATTGCACGAAACTACCCTGAGCACCGCCTAAGTTAGTGAAACCATCACCCGTAGGTACCAGAAGAATATCATCATTATGTCCATCATAAACAAAATCAACTTGGACTTTGTAGTGATCAGGCTTCATCGGTGTAAAGTGTTCGGACGATGCACCGTTTGAGGGTTGTACCATACCATCCGCTACGAGCACTTTGTTACCAGAATCTTTATCCTCAAGGGAAAGATGGCATGGAGTCCTTTCCTGCATATAAAGTAAAATGAAAAATGCAATACTAAGGTTGCGGCATGGAACTTTAATTCATGTTATAAGAGGTCTTAGCATGAAGAGTTCATGACAATACTCAAACTCAATCATACCTTTAGCTCACGTGGTTGCGGTGTGGAATCATGACGAGTGGTATAGGAAGCATTAACATTAAGTTCAAGAACGGGAGTAGAAGTGGAGTTTGGTTGATTTATATGTAACATGGAGCGTAGTTGCTTTTGGAGGGCCTCAGCCACCCTTTTATCTAATTCACCTTCAAACTCCTTTCTAATTTCAGCTTTGATCGATTCGATCAGATCTGATGAAGCTTCACTAGAACATCTTCTTTGTCGTTCTATTGGACCGAAAGCAACTCTATAACCAACATTTCCACCCATTGCCTTGACACGGCCACGATGATCTTTTTTCCCAATAGCTTTGGTGAGGGCATCCTCATCATCCTCGAAAGTAAGGTTTCCTTTTTCTTCTTCTTTGATATACTCCTCCTATAATGCCAATTAGGAAAGTATAAATTAGTTCATATTTCCAAGTCAATTTAAGTAAATATTCATTAAAAAAGCACTACTTACAACTTTTCTTGCAATTTCTACGGCTTCCTTATCGTTCGGGTTAACTTCCCACTTTCCATCCTTACTTCGAACTTGATGAGCCAAAACCCACTCCTTTGATCTATATTTTCTAGCTCTAGGAACCGATGAGTTCACTGAGGAGCTACTTGACAGAGATAAAGCTGCTTCCGATGGGAGTCGTCCTTCTTTTATCCACTCGTGTCGTTTTCTAATATAACCCGCCTGGCCGGTGAGATGAGGACTCTTGTTTAATACTGCACTTGCCCTTGCTTTCTCACTACGAGCCTGTCAAAAGGCACATAGATTTATAACCAACGATTTCCGCTGACTAGAAATCTTTAATAGTAAAAAGAAATAGCATTATTACCAATGACTCCGGCTTGTAATATTCTTTAAGAAAAACTGACCAATCAGCCTCTGTAATGTGGTGGTAGATTTCCCAAGGCATCTTGTTTGTAGGATATTTCGACGGCTTTTGCTTCTTAGTTATCCATCGACGCACCAACTTGCTCTTGAAATCTCTAAATCGTTTTGCCACAAAAGAATGAAAGTATTTTTCCCTTGATTTATCTACATCCTCAATGATGTGGAACATAAGCTGTGGATTTTTACAGTAAGTTAGATTAATTGTTAATATAGTATATATTTACAACAATTTAAAATGTCATTATACCTTGGTCTCCTCCCAAAACCCTTGCCTCGTCTGCTCATCTATCTTTCGGTATTCTTTCTCGTTAATATTAATTCTTTGAGCACAACTCCCAACTTGCTTTTCGTATTCTTTCGACCACTCGCCATCAGGGACATTTAACTCATTAAACTCAAGGTGCATAGGCTTTTTTACTTGAACTCCTTTTGACGGACCACGCCCTTTAGCGATCTGTGTAATCGCGCTAACACCTTGTGATTCATGATCACCTTGGGTAGGGAGAATAGCATTTCCACTTTCGTTAGACATAGTGGCTAGAATTCCTGCAACAAGCACACACAAAAATCTACCTAAATGTAAAAAAAAATAACTTATTGTAAAATAAAATTAACTTATTGTAAAATAAATGATCCTCAATCTCATCAATATCATCTAACCGCCTTATATTCTTACAAACCGATTAAGGTTCTAACAGAGCCAAACCTTCCTGTTTTCAAAAAAGAAAGTTAGGTCAAGCCAGGCCGAACCTGCAATGATCTACTAATCACGAACTCTTATCTAATACAGAAATAAAAATCCAAAACCAAAATGGTTACACAACAGTAGGATCAAATCAAAAGCATTGAATAATAATACAGGATCAAGTCCAACTTGTACAATACCAAATAAGTCGTGAGAAAATTATTAAATATAATAGGAGTGCCATAAAGGTAGCACACTTACAAGGATTTGAATACTACTGGGCTCATACCCATATCAACCAATAAAAGATTCAATCTACGTTTGTAGATTGTATTTCCTTGTACCTTAGTAATCACATATATAGTCAACCTGGTTTAGCAGCCATCGAACCATACATAGTTTCTATCAGTAAAAAAATTAAGAAAAATCATGTAAGCCATTGAAACAAAGGTGAAGTTCACAACGGAAACAGAAGCAAGCAATCGAATCAGCAATTATAAACCAATAAGAAGCTCAACAGCTTCTGAATTTATCAGCAACTTACTAGCAAAGCCAAGACAGAAAATTCTATCAAGCACATCTCGAAACTGAGAGAAGCATGTGAATCACAAAATCAAGCCCAGTAATAAATTAGAACTCAGATCCACCAAAATTCATAACGAGAAATCTACATTCAAAGATTATCAGGGTTCGAAAAAACTCTGCTCCCGGGGACTCTAAATTCAGGCATCCAAGCATATATATGAAGTGCGGAAGCAGAGAAATTAAATATCTATAAAAATCCGAGCTGCAGATTTGACTTTCACATGAACAGTTAACACAGTATAAATTTTCTACTTTATATACTAGTACTTTAACCTAGTACAAAAGTTGTGCAAGGACTAAAACATTTAAACACAAAACACACAAATTCGAAATTCATGATTAATGTAACAGAAGGCACGAGCTTTCAATAGGCAGAAAAAGACGAAGAAGAAGTATATAATTAAGATTGATGAAGTTGAGGTCGATGACAATACGAGCAAATTAAAGTGTAGAGTTTAGCGGAATTGGAGAAGTAAAATAGGGTGTCAGATGAGCTTACCAGCGGAATCGGGTGAGGTTGAGGATTGCGTTTTGGTGAAACTTCGAGTGCGTTGTTGATACTTGTTGAAGGGAGTATTAGAGGGAGCTCAGCGAAGGGAGATGAAGTCGGAGCTCGGGAAGACGGAGCTCGGCGAAGACGGATACGAAGAGGAGATGAAGGCGCGCGCAGCATTTTTTTTTAATTAGGGTTGAGCTTATAGAGGCGGGCCTAACACGCCCGCCTCTATAAGTATTGGTATAATATAGGCGGGCCTTACATGCCCGCCTCTATTGGACATACTTATTGAGGCGGGCTTTAAGAGGCCCGCCTCAACAAGCTTTAATTGAGGCGGGCTACTTGGCCCGCCTCAATTATTTAGCATTAGAGGCGGGCCTTACCCTGGCCCGCCTCTAATACTTTAGCGGGAAATGTTTTTTTGGATACTTGTTGAGGCGTATATTAAAATGCCCGCCTCAAAAGATGTTTTTGAGGCGTATAAATTAATTATCCGCCTCAAAAACCAAAAAAAGTGATTGCCTAAGTCGTTGTTGAGGCGTATTGAACTATGTACGCCTCTAAAAGGGAGCCTCAAAAAGTGTTTTTTCCACTAGTGCAAGCAAGAGTGGAAGACTTGAATCCGTAGATCTTTGATTGAAGAAATTGTGTCCTTTAATCAAAGGTGCAATTACTGATTATGAAGTGGGACCGTTTATGGAGATATTTAATCCGGTGATTTTAGGTAGTCATGGTGCTTTGCTAGAAGCCAACTATGATTTATAGACTATATGTTATAAAGTATGTCATAAAGTCTATTGATATTATTACCGGGTCCTACGAGGTCACACCCTTAGAGTTTGGACCATATCAGTTTAATAGGGAGACATATTATATAAAGTATATGATATAAAGTTATATGTGATATGACTTGGGAGATAAGGCTTGTTGATAATAAAGAGTTATTATTAACAATAAAAGATATACTTATTTAGGAAATAAGATATCTATACATGGTAATATAAAAGAAGGGCTTTCTAGGAGAAAACCCTAATCCAACATCATACCCACACGGCTGCCTCCTTCTCCCTGGATCTCTCCTCGTTCGCCTTCGTTCCTCGCTCTAGCAACCGAGTCCTAGGCGATCCAGATCCAAGCTCGGTGGACCAAATAGAGGAGTCACACGTGAGACTCTATTCTCTCCATTCCAGCAGAATGAAACACGCATCAAAAGATATTTAATTCTTCCTATCTATGATCTATTTGGTTTATGCATGATATCCTTGGTTAGATGTTATGAAATCGTTTCCTGAAATTCCTCTTTATGCATCTAAAATCCCTATAGTGGTATCAGTTGCCTCTTGCATAAATTGATTTATTGGATCGTTAGAGTTACGTCTGAGGGAACAAAAGGCTTTGTTCCCACATAAGGCACAGCGGATTAAAAACAGTAAGAAAGATAACAGAATGAACTCACGATATATAGTGGAAACCCTGATTAGCAAAACTAGCTTCTCAAGGAAAAACCACTACCTTCAAGCTTCCGCTTGAGAGGATTTTGAACTGCGTACTTGTCTTATTAGTTTCTTGCTTGATTACACTTGTATCCTGGACTTCGACCTCTAAACAACCAGCTAGACTCGAAACCTCTTCTACAACGATGAATCAAACTCAACTCTCAAAGACTCACACGCACTTCACTCTCTTTTTCTTCTTTTCTTTTTCTTGTTCAGAGTCGTTCTCAGCCGTGAAGTCGTGCGTAAGAAATGAATCCTCACTTTACTTAAATACAACTCGGCAGAAACCCTAATTGACACAAATTAGGAGATACTAGAATCGGATTTACAAAGATATGATTTTGTTTGGAAGATAAGATATCACAACCGGTTATATTAATTAAGGAGGGAGTTCCTTAATTAATCCAACCGATTGGATAACTTTCTTCTCTCTCCAATCGCCTTATCTTAGGAAAGATTCCTAGGATCAACACGATCGGGTTTTCTCTCTCCATATCTTCGCGCAATCCGGCTTGATCCTTGGAGCCGAAGTCTTCATCCTTTACTGCGTGGCTTCTTGGTTTGTTTCCTTAACTCAGCACGCTGGATGACTTCTTTCCTTTTGCAGCCTTGATCTGGTCCATCACTTCAGTTCCTTGAGAGGTAACAAAGCGCAAGTAAGCCTTTGTTCCCTCTGAGATCCTGTGCAACAAAGCTCCCTGGGAAAACTCTTCTTGTCCCTGAAACACTTGGTACACATATTAGTTGAGTGTTTATAACCATCAAAACCTAAGGAATCCAACAAATTCCCCCTTTTTGATGGTGACAAATACCCTTAACAATAAAGCACATACCAACTAGAACAAGACAAAACTGACAAGAAGGTTTTCGACTAAAAACACCGTTAGTTCCCCCTTAGTTCAGCAATACGTTTTACCTGTTCTGTTCCCCCTTAGACAATGCTACCTGTCATTTTCCCCCTTTTGGCATCATCAAAAACACAGTAAAGAGTTAGAGAGAAAATTCACAGCCAGATAAACACAAGCACCCCTTGTCATTGATTAAGAAAAAACAGAAAACATGCAAATACCACCAAAATAGACAAAACATCAACCATTGTCAGAATGCCACACAGGGCACATAAACCAGATAACAAAGAAACAGAATAAGGAGGGGTAGACAGCCAGGGAACAAAATGAGTGGGTGGATGGCAGGTAAACGGTTAGGCATCACTATGACCAGCCGATGGAGCTGACGTGTGATGGGAGAGAAGTGAGCGTACGTCTCCTAAGAGAAGCTTCTGCTGAGCAGCCAAATCCTACACTGCCTGGCAAAGACTTCTCAGATCCTTCTCCAGAGATGATTTCTCATTCAGTTCCCCCTCAGAACTGTCCACCTCAGAATCTTCCCTAGTCTCAGAAACAGCCGGAACACTATCCAGTTTCACCCAGCCTTCGTCATCTTGAAGAACAAACTTCATCTTGTGTAGATTACTGACATCGAAGGGGAGGGAGAAGACACTCGATTCCACCGAGGAGTTGTAGACTTTATGGTATTCAAGAATCTTTTTGACAACTCAAGGGAACGGAAGAGCGTGCTGGTCTGTGTTCCTAGCATGGGACATGTGCTGCATCATAATCCTGGGGAGGCAAATGGGTTCCTTCTTCAATAGCGTAGATAGGAGGACAATATCCAAAATCAGCAGTCGGTTCATTTTTTGTCCCCTGGGCGTGATGTTGCTGATCAAGAAGTGGTATAATACTTTGTTGACGGCAGACATTTCAGATATGTCAAGATCACTACTTCCCAAAGCATTCTCAATGCCAGACACTGCCCACACTGCTTCAGAATATGGAAAATCCTTAGGCCATCTTCCTTTTGGGTACTCGCCATACCCCTCAAGTGGGACTCCCAAGGCTACTCCCAACTCAATGCTTGAAAACAGATGTACCTTCCCTCCAAGCTTGTAACTTTCTAGAACGGCGTGGGGTCTGACTTCCATCACATAAGACGAATAGAACTCCCTTATCAAGTCCTCATCCACTCCTTCTTCTTCCACGAACAGCCGACTCCACTTCTGAGCATCCAGTACTGCATACACCTCCTCCAAATAATTCTTCTTAAGGAACTCCGGGTCCACCAGCAATTCTTTTACCACGGACTTATGACTCATGCTTTTGACTTCATCAGCTGCCACGTTTCCTTTGGCCTTGGCGGGCTGACGAAGTTGACTTTGCGGAGAGGACCAACAGAGACCTTGGCTTTCTTCGCTTTGTTCCCAGTGAGGGGTTCTGACTCCTCGTCAGAACTGACTATGATAGCCTTCTCGGACTTCCTCTGAGAGCGGGTCTTCCTCTTGGAGGAGTATGCAGTCTTTATCCTTCGAGATGACTTTAGAGAAATAAGAGGTTCCTCCTCATCTTCTTCCTCAACCAATTCCTTGGCGAGACACCTTACAACTCCCTGAATGTTCTCTTTCACAGCCACGTGCTCCTCAGTGGTGACTGGAGTGGTCTCTCTAGGTAACTCCTTTATCTCCTCTTCAATGGGGTCAGGATGGGTTGGAGAGGAATAAACCTCCTCTCTTTCAGTAGAGGATATGGCAGTGGGAATGGCCGGGGAGATTTTAGGGTTAGGGTTAGGGTTTTGTGGAGTGGGTTCTGTGTTTAGGGTGATTGGGGCTATGTAGGGGACCATGGCGAGTTGGTCCTGGGTTGGTGATGGTGGAGGGGTAACTTTGGTGGTCGCTGGGGTGGTGGAGGAGGAAGGTAGGGACTGGGTAATGGCGGCGAGGAGAGCGGGGTTTGTCCCCATGGAGGACAGTTTGGGGAGGAGGTTTTGGAGGTCTTGGGCAAGGTTAGTATTTGAGGCCATTTTTGTGAGAGAGAGAGAGCTGGGAAGACGAGAGGTAGAGAGGAGGAGGAAGATAACTTGAGGAAGATAAGGGAATAGTGAAGAGGAGACTTACCTGGAGACCCGAATTATATAGCCATCACAAAATCTTCCAGAAATTCCAAAGATAAAATATGATCCTTTCAGTTTCCAAAAGATAAAAATTGCAATCTTCCACTTTCCCAAAAACTTGCCAGAATCTCATCCAAATCCAATTAAACCAGCCGAAAGATCTCTTTCTAACTTCTTTCCATCAAATCAACCCTTAATGCACGGCGCGTCCCAACACAAGGTTTCCATTATTACATTCTGCCATACACACGTCATCTCAGACCTGCAAGCCACAGAGGCCGAACCGTTTTCCCGCCAAAACAAAAGGAAGTAGGGTGTGATGCTGGGGGTTAGTTACCAGAGAGGGTACAAAAGACCATCATACCAAAATATATGATATTTGCGATTGATTTTTACATCATGCCTGAGGGGTCTCCAGTTATGGATGATTAGATGGGCTCATAGGAGACATCAAGCATGGCGGTTACGGGTGAGCTGTAGAATCAACTATCATTTGGGCTTATGATGAGGGAACAAAACATCAAGTTGATTCTTTTGGGCCGAAATGAAGCTGATTCATGTGACATGTGATAACATAGATGACCATGCAAGACATTCGGTACATAAAGGAAGTAAAAGCACATAGTCAAGCTTTTCGAAAATTAATACCCAAGGAAGCTAATGCATAATAAGGCATGAAGATTCGACTTTCACAGTTTACCACGTAATCTAGCCAATCATCGAGGGAACACAACACATACACATGTAGTTAGGGGAACAAACCAGACTTCGTATGGAACTGAATGCAGAGTTCCCCAACAGGTGTTCCAATGAGAAAATTTGGCGTTTGATCCCTTGTTTGCCAATCTTTCTCGACACAGTGATGTCCTTCCAAGATGTACATGGTACCTGGAATTTTCACATAAGGAACATATTAGTCAATGAGTCCTTATCCCCGTCTCCTTTACCTTTGACACCAGGCCTTTGAGTCTCAAATATTCTATGCAGAAGTGAGGTGAGACTCGCTTTGTTCCCTGTCAAGTAACGGACCCTTGAATGAATGAAACACTAGGAACATTCCTCACTTTATCCTACACAAAAAGAGTTAGTTCTTGCGAATCCAGACAAGCTTATGCTTTCTGGGTTTGGGAGCAACATATCTAATCTTAGGAGGTTCAACTTCTATATGCTCCCTAGTAGTGCGAGCAATCTCCTCATTATGTTGCTTCAGCAGGCACTCTTGCTTGTAATGACCAGAATGCCCGCAATACCAACAGACCCTTTGACACTTCAGATCTACATACTTGCTCTGTCCTGGCCAAATTGTTTTGTTAGCAATCCTTGACTAAAAATTAATATTATTGGACTTACTGCTTTGGGATTGCTTCAGCCAAATTGCGTGAGCCTTCTGTCCATGATACCAAGCCTTGCCTTCCTCAGTCGAATTAGAATAGTCTTTGTCTTTGTTCCCTCCGGCGGAACATTCCCCCTTTTCTTTTACAGACTGTTTTCCTTCGACTTTGGAGCCTTTTTTCTTAGTATCATCAACAGGAAGCTTAGGTTGATAGCCAATTCCAAAGCGATGTACTTCCTTCTTTTCAGGTTTCTTTTCATTCTTGGCTGCAACAAAGACAATACCTTTTGGCTCGTCCTTTTGTTCCTCACTGAGTTTGGTTAGATCACTAGAAAGTTTTGCATTTCCTAGTTTTAACATTAAAGACTCAGCCTCGAGTGAGGAAACAGTGGACTCTAGAGACTTAATCTTTTCAGTGAGTTCTGGACACTCAGAGCATGTGTTTGAAGAGGAAGATGAACCTTTCTCAAGCGTGAGCACTCTTTCAGCCCAAACCTGATTTTCTTCGATCAGACCTGAGATCGATTCATCTTTCTCTTCGAGTTGCTCATTGAAAAGACTACTCTCGCGAACGAGATTCTTAATGAGAGAGATCAAGATTTCTTTAGATTTGCATTTCAAGCTTGATATAAGATCAGATTCAGTTACCTCATCGTTGATTACCTCTCCCTTTGTCTCGTCTGGAACTTCAACGGCCATTAAGCATACATCCCTGGAATGTGACGAATCTTCGTCATCTGAGTCTAATTCTCCACAGGTGGCAACCATTGCTTGCTTCCCTTCATTTGCTGGAGGCATTCCTGCCTTCTTTTGAAGCAGTTTCTGGCCATGTGTCCCTTGTTCTGACAATGGTAACAAACCACATCTTTCATGTCTCTGTTCCCTTCAGAGGAACTGGGCGAGTCTTTGTTCCGAGACCATATCTTCCTCATTGCCCTTGTGATAAGAGCAACATCTTCATCCCCTTCCTCATCTTCATCGCCCATTTGAGACAGATCAAATGCCCTTTCCACCTTTAGGGCAATGCTCTTCGCCTTTTCCTCTCCTTTCTTGTTTATCTTATGGTTATAGACAGAGGCGTTGCTTTCCAGCTTAGCAACCACCTCTTCCATAGTAAGAGTCTTGACGTCTGTTTGAGAGTAGAGGGCAAGAGCAATGGCATCCCACTGAGTGTTGAGACCTTGCATGAAGTGATGAGTCAACTTCCAGTCTGGCATTGTTTCACCAAGGTACTGAAGCTGACCAACTAGCCCATGGAACCTAGAGTAGTACTCTTGAATGTGTTCATCTTTCCCTTGAGAAACTTGGTCATACTCCTTGATCAGAGAAAGGATCTTGTTCTTCTTTGTGTCTTCATTTCCTTGATGAAGGCGCTTCAAAGCATCCCAAATCTCCTTAGCAGTTTTGTAGCTCATGATTTTCTTGAGATCTGAGGGAGAAAGAGCCATGTGGAGGATCTTCTTGGCCCTGTTGTTTTTCTCCAATTTCTTCCAGTCCTCATCGGTGTAGTCGATATTTGGTTTTGGCTTGGTCTCATCTTCGTCATTCTTGATAACCAAAGGACCGACTTCTATGACTCTCCAGATCTGTCCATCGAGGGAACAGATGTGGGACTCGATTTGTTCCATCCACCAATCATACTCACCGGCCTTCAGCATTGGCGGCTTCCAGAATGAATCACCGATTGCATTGCTTGACGACGACATCTTTCCTGCAAATTCTATAACGAAAACAATCTAGAGCACCGGGCTCTGATACCAATTGTTGGATTGTTAGAGTTACGTCTGAGGGAACAAAAGGCTTTGTTCCCACAGAAGGCACAACGGATTAAAAATAGCAAGAAAGATAACAGAACGAACTCACGATATATAGTGGAAACCCTGATTAGCAAAACTAGCTTCTCAAGGAAAAACCACTACCTTCAAGCTTCTGCCACTAGTGGAAAAATCCCTAATAGAGGCGGGCATTTGGACACTTATTGAGGCGAACACCATTCGCTTCAAATGAGGGGGCTGCAACAAGTGGGGACCCTTTTTGAGGCGGGCAATATACGCCTCTAAAAGCCACTTGTTGAGGCGGGCCTCTATAGGCCCGCCTCAACAAGTGCCTCACTATGGCGCCAAAGTGAGGCACTTTTAGAGGCGGGCCTATGTAGGCCCGCCTCTAAAAGTCCACTTGTTGAGGCGGGCCTCTATATGCCCGCCTCAACAAGTGCCTCACTTTGGCGCCATAGTGAGGCACTTGTTGAGGTGGGCCTATAGAGGCCCGCCTCAACAAGTGGCTTTTAGAGGCGGGTCTCCATAGACCCGCCTCTAAAAGTTATTTCAACAATTCGAGTACAACAACGCAACAGATTTATGATGCACCATACACACATTAAATTTGCAGAATAGATTCTTGATTTTATTCACAGAATAATATACAACAACACAACAGATTTCACCAGAGTACAATCAGGTTCTCAACAACAGTTTACATGACAAGTTCAATCCGATAATAAATACTTCGATGTAAAATACTGTGCCCATTGCTCACGAACAACATCCATTTCTTCATAAGTATACGTTGTCTTCCTCTTAGGATATAGCTTCATAAAAAACACAGAAGTTATTGACACAAAACACAAATACTATCAATATATAGTTAGTTAAGTTACATAACTTATCTAGTCGCTCATCAGAGTCCTCGAGTCCCGTGACTATCTCTAACATGAACTTCATGACATAATAGCCACACTCAGTTCCGCTGCTTTGTTGAGCGCACTAATTACACAACATAAGGGGGATGTCTTAGATACAAGGCCTTTGATTATAAATAAACAAACCTAAAGCGTTTAAAATGCTATATGTACCTCTATATTGCAGACTCTCAACGTCTTACGTTTTCCTATTGATTTATCGTACTTCCCACCTTGATACTTAAACACTTGAAATGCCCTAGAAAATCAACATAATACAGTCACGAAATTGATATTGTTAATATTCCAAAAAAAACTAGACGTTCATCATCTAAAATTGCTTATACTCTTTTGTTTTCTTACATTCAGCATTAGGTATAACATGCCTCTTGTGGAGATTGTCGGTTTTACATGCACTAACAAGACGTTCAACATCGCCTATGCATTTACGCGAGAGGAAGATGGTTTGCATTACGGATTCATAATGCAAAAGCTTCTGTTTTTGTTTCAAGAGGCGGGAGTAATGTCGACGGCCATAATGATTGATCGAGAGAAGGCCCTCATCAATGCAATTCGGATAGTTTTCAAAGATCGGGTTAAACACATTTTGTGTTGGGTGCATATCAAACACAACATCGAGGCATATGCTAATCCAATCTTGAAGATACCACATAACCTTAGTTGTTGGGCCCCTCTTAGCTGAATTTACCCCTTTACGCTTGTAATGAGATGCACCGCACTTTG
This sequence comes from Rheum nobile, assembly GCA_027886185.1. Lineage (NCBI taxonomy): Eukaryota > Viridiplantae > Streptophyta > Magnoliopsida > Caryophyllales > Polygonaceae > Rheum > Rheum nobile. The sequence goes on along the minus strand of WOAB01000169.1, from coordinate 388,458 downwards.
GACACTCATTCAAATTTTCATGTTCATTTCTGTAAAGCATACAATCATTTGGGCAAGCATCTATCTTGACGGCCTCTAAGCCTAAGGGACACATCAATTTCCTGGCATAATAAGTAGAGATAGGCATCTCATTGCCTTCTGGTAAAAATTCACCTAACCATTCCAATAAGGTGTTGAAACTTCCATCAGTCCAACCAGAAACACATTTCAAGTTGTAAAGTATTGACACAACCTCTAACTTGCTAAATTTTGTACACCCGGGATACAAGGGAGTCTCTGCAGCCTTTGATACTTGTTCGAACATCTGAGGTCGTTCGTTCAAGTGATCTCTCACCCCATCCATCATCCCATTTATTTCATCATCTTCTTGGTCATCATCATCATCCATCTCATTATTCTCAGCAATATCATCATCACTATCACCAGTGTCTACCCGAACATCAAACTCATTGACACTAGAACTTGGACGATCAGGTATTTTCTCACCATGCCAAAACCAAACATGGTAATCTTGTTTGAAACCACGACGAAATAAATGATCCTCAATCTCATCAATATCATCTAACCGCCTTATATTCTTACAATCACGGCATGGACAATAGATTTTTTCGGCTTTCGTACTCCGTTGGTGTGATAAAGCACATCTAATGAACTCCTCAACCCCACTCAAGTATTGTGTCGTAGTATGATCACCGTACATCCAAGGACGACTCATTTCTAGTAATAAATGCAAAACAAGGAAGATTTAATATCATTTCTAATAACTATCCCGCCAAGGGCCTAAATTATGAATTTTATCCCGCCAAGGGCCTAAATAGATAATAATACGCAACTAAGCAAGAAAAAATACAAACTCAACTATCCCGCCAAGGGCCTAAATTATGAATTCTATCCCGCCAAGGGCCTAAGGAATTAGGGTAGAAGTATTACCTTGACCCAATATCGATCCTTCAAGACAATGCCTCTATCAACCTGCAGAATGTAATTTCCCCAATTAAATAAACTGTAAAAATGTGATCCTCTAGTATATTACATCCTCATTGCCTTCAATGCACGAGCTTTAAACACAAAAAATACACAAATTCGTACAAGCTTTAAACACAAAATACACACATTCGAAATCAGTATTAGGCCCGCCTATTAGAGAAACGCATATTCATAGGGGCATTTCATCAAACACCTTCAATGCACGAGCTTTACACACAAAAATACACAAATTCGTACAAGCTTTAAACACAAAATACACAAATTCGAAATCAGTACATTAGGATTTGCTCGTATTTTACTTTTCCAAATCCGTACAAGCTTCAGTACTTATGATTTTACTTCTCCAATTACTTCTCCAATTCGGTATGAACCTAAATAAAATTGTAAATGTGTTTGATGAAATTAAAGTAAAATAGGGTGTTAGATGTGCTTACCGGCCAGCGGAATCGGGTGAGGAAGTCGGAACTCTGGTGAAACCGAGTGCTCGGCGAAAGGAGAGGAAGTCGGAGCTCGGCAAAGACGACGATACGAAGATATGAACGAAGGCGCGCGGAGCTGAATGTTTTTAATTTAATTAGGGTAGACTTATAGAGGCGGGCCTAATATGCCTGCCTCTATAAGCTGAATGTAATGAGGCAATAGAGGCGGGCCTCTTTATGCCCGCCTCTATTGCATACATTTGTTGAGGCGGGCTATAATATGCCCGCCTCAACAAAAGTTAATAGAGGCGGGCTTTTTCGCCCGCCTCAATTATGTACCATTAGAGGCGGGTCTATATTTGGCCCGCCTCTAATACTTTAGCGGGAATATTTTTTTGGAAACTTTTTGAGGCGTATAATTATTTGCCCGCCTCAATAGATTTTTTTGAGGCGTATAAAATATTTATCCGCCTCAAAAACCTGAAAAACTGATTGCGTAGGTCGTTGTTGAGGCGTTTTGAAATATGTACGCCTCTAAAAGGGAGCCTCAAAAAGTGTTTTTTCCACTAGTGCGCTTGAGAGGATTTTGAACTGCGTACTTGTCTTATTAGTTTCTTACTTGATTACACTTGTATCCTGGACTTCGACCTCTAAACAACCAGCTAGACTCGAAACCTCTTCTACAACGATGAATCAAACTCAACTCTCAAAGACTCACACGCACTTCACTCTCTTTTTCTTCTTTTCTTTTTCTCGTTCAGAGTCGTTCTCAGCCGTGAAGTCGTGCGTAAGAAATGAATCCTCACTTTACTTAAATACAACTCGGCAGAAACCCTAATTGACACAAATTAGGAAATACTAGAATCGGATTTACAAAGATATGATTTTGTTTGGAAGATAAGATATCACAACCGGTTATATTAATTAAGGAGGGAAATCCTTAATTAATCCAACCGATTGGATAACTTTCTTCTCTCTCCAATTGCCTTATCTTAGGAAAGATTCCTAGGATCAACACGATCGGGTTTTCTCTCTCCATATCTTCGCGCAATCCGGCTTGATCCTTGGAGCCGAAGTTTTCATCCTCTACCGCGTGGCTTCTTGGTTTGTTTCCTTAACTCAGCACGCTGGATGACTTCTTTCCTTTTGCAGCCTTGATCTGGTCCGTCACTTCAGTTCCTTGAGAGGTAACAAAGCGCAAGTAAGCCTTTGTTCCCTCTGAGATCCTGTGCAGCAAAGCTCCCTGGGAAAACTCTTCTTGTCCCTGAAACACTTGGTACACATATTAGTTGAGTGTTTATAACCATCAAAACCTAAGGAATCCAACATGATTAGATCAAGTTCAAAGTTTTAAATTTTGATGCATGTTCATGATTGTCTTGATTCAAATTAAGTGGAAAAGTGATATATAGGTTAATTTGCATGATTAAAATTATGATTTTAATTGATTGGATTATCAAAGTTGAAGAACTTTATGAACAAATATGCATGTAAAATTCTTCTTCACATACTTGATTCATGTGATTTAATTATGCAAGAGATATGATTTTTTGGGATGCTTTAAATCATTAGATGAAGATTTGATTTTCATAAGATGAATCAACTACCCAAATTCTGGTTTTTGTTAAATTCTGATTTTTTATCGAATTGTTTGGCATGTTCGGTGGCTGATTTTCAAAAGATGATATTCTGCATTAAATTGTTAACTGTGGCATGTTCGGTGGTTGATTTTCATAAGATGATATTCTGCTTTAAATTGTTAACGCAGTGTTGGTCCACTTTCCAGAATTGATTTTATAAGATATCATATCCACTTGATTTTATAAGATATCACATTCCGCTTTAAAGGATTGTTCAGATGGATCAACAAATACTTGGGTGGAATTGTTCGGCTCACGGTCCTGCGGTGGCTGGTTCGGGCCGGACCCGGGTCGGCCCGCACGGGCTGCGTGGTTCGGTGGGAGCGGGTTGGTCCGAGTTTGACTCGGGCGCGACTCGGTCTGGATGGGTAGATTTGGCATTTTAGGATAATTTCCTAAACTATAAGATAAGATCTTTTTTACCTAATTGGATAATATTTGATATTATCTAAATTATATAATTTCCTAAAAGTTGTTAGGATAGATTCCCACTAGATATAGATAAGGATATTTGATATCTTATCTTGTTTATGCATATCTTATCCAATAATGCATTTTAATGAATAATTATGATTAATTCTATATATTACTTTTAATTTGAATTAAGAATTTGATATTAAATTATTTATGTCATGAGATGATTTATTTAATTTGATATGTTTTTAGTTAAATTAGTTAATGTTATTAATCAGATTAATATTATTGATAATATTTGATATTATTATTGTATGCATGTTTTATGATATTATGATATTATTGCTTGCATGAGGTGACTAGTATGGCCCACACTAGGATAGATAAATACGATTTGCGTATCGTTATGTTTTTCTTGTACACGATCTGCGTATCGTTATGTATTTTTGTAATTTATTTTTTTACAAGAGAGTTTATTCCAATTATATGTAAGACAAGAAGAAGAAGATCCTAAGAAGACCAAAGGATGGAGATCCATGGAGGGTACTAAGGATGGAGATCCAGGAGTAACAAGACCCATGAAGATTAGATCTTTAATTTTGGTTTTTAGGGGACATACTAGGATCACATTTAATTACTGCATTACTTGAATGCTTTATTTCCCACTTTGCATGCTTGCTTGTTTGTTTATGCTATTTTGTTCACTAGTAAATAAACAACCATTGCATGTTTAAGTCTCTTAACCGAATATTGAGATCATGCCTTTCCATATCATAACCATGAGGCCCTTGGGATTCGTTGGATAATTTTTGCCCTAGCGAGGTGTCCTTCCTTGACCTTGGGATAGTGCGGGTATGTCTAATAGGGGCATGCTGCCTTGGTATGGTTACACTCACCAAGAGACCAAAAGGCTCAGTTTTGGATCTTGAGGCATAAGGATGAGTCTTACATAAGATGTAGCCATCAACCAAGAAGTATAAGGGGTTATAATTAGTAACGGGTTTACTTACCTTGATTACATGAGACTTGGGGAAGTGCCTTAGTACACTCGAGTTTCATCTAAGATAGGATCTTGGAATCATTTTACTCACAAGGGACAATTTAATTGAGTAGAATGTGCAATAACTTACTGTTTATAGCTGGTCTAAATTTTAAGTTCTTGCGTGTCAAGCATAATTTATCTACATGTTTGATTCCGTTTTATAGTTAATATGTCTTCTGAACACCTCAAATTCACTCTCCGCTCAATTGTTGAGAAAAACCGATTGAACGACACAAATTTCCTTGATTGGGAAAGGAATTTGAGAATCATTCTCAGGTCTGAGGGACAAGAGGATGTCCTTGAAACCCCCATCCCAGAGCCGACTGCCACCTCATCTAATGAGGACAAGGCACGTCACAAGACAATATGCGAACGGGCAATGAACGTCACTTGCCTGATGCTGGCTGCTATGGAACCTTCTCTTCAACAAAGGTTTGAAGATAAGGATGCCCATACCATTATGAAGAATCTTAGAGATCTCTTCAAGGAGCAAGCCAGGATTGAGCGGTACTTGACCCTCAAGTCCATATTGCAGTGCAAGCTCAATAAAGGGAAACTCGTTGAGCCACATGTTTACAACATGATAGGCTTGTTTGACAAGATGGCTCGACTGGGTAACCCTTACAATGTTGAGACGGCTACAGATATGATCTTATACTCCCTACATGATGGATTTGCCCACTTTAGGCAGATGTATCACATGGGAGCCATGAGCAAGACTCTCAACGAGCTACACGTGATGCTCAAAACAACTGAGCAAAATGTCATGGTTGACCTTTGAAGGAAGTTCTAATGGTCAATGGGATAGGATTTAAGAAAGGCCCCAGAAGAAGCAACAACACCAAGGGAAGGGCAAGCAAGTTGTCCAACTCAAGGGGAACACCCCTAAGGTGAAAGTGGCTGCTGAGCACGAGTGCTTCTACTACAAGGCTAAGGGGCACTGGAAGAGAAACTGCCCCAAGTACCTAGAAGACAAGAAGAGGGGAACAGTCTCCACTTCAGGTATTCACGTTATTGAAATCTTATCAACCAAGTCTCATTCTTGGGTATTAGATACCGAATGTGGTTCTCACATTATTTCGAATGTGCAGGGACCAACAAATAAGAGACGGATGCAGAAGGATGAGATAGATCCGCGCGTTGGAAATGGAGCAAGGGTTGTTGCACTTGACATTGAAGATTATAGTCTACCTCTACCTTTTGGCTTAGTTTTAGAACTTTATAATTGTTATTTTGTTCCTTCTATTACTAAGTATTTGATTTCAATTTCAGTTTTGAACCTTGAGGGTTATGATTTTGTCATTAAGAATTGTTTTTCCATTTATAAGAATGACATTTTCTATGCTCGAGCCCATATGAGTAGTAGTGGACTATACATAATAGATATCAAATATGAAATTTATAACGTTGCTACATAGAGGCAAAAGTTGAATGATCTAAGTGAAGCCAATCTATGGCATTGTCGCTTTGGGTCACATTAAAATCAAACGCATGAAGGAACTCCAAACAGTTGGTAGCCTAAAGTCATTTGATTTAGAATCATTTGAAACGTGTGAGAAGATAAAGGCATTCCAATCAGATCGAGGGGGCAAATACCTGAGCCAAGAATTCGACCATCACTTGAGAAGTTGTGGAATTGTTAGACATGGTCCGCTCAATGATGAGTTTTGCTGATCTTTCTACATCCTTTTGGGGATATGCCCTCACTACTGATGCGTTCACACTAAATAGGACTCCGTCACGATCAGTTGACAAGAAACCACATGAGATATGGTATGGAAAAGTTCCTAGCTTGTCACTTCTGAAGGTCTGAGGATGCGAGGCTTATGTAAAGCGTTTACTACCTGATAAGCTAGCACCCAAATCAGACAAATTCTTCTTTATAGGTTATCCCAAGGAAACAATGGGATATTAATTCTACAATCCCACTGAGAACAAAGTGTTTATTGCTCGGGATAGTGTCTTTTTGGAAAAGGATTTCTTTTCCAAGAAGCCAAGTGGGAGAAATGTTCAGCTTGATGAGATTCAAGCTGAGCAACAAACCCAACAACACGAGGACATAGATGATGTCACTGAGGAACTTGACTTTGGAGGCGTATCTTCTCAAAGGGAAACCGCCCAGATTCAAGATGCAATTCCTCAAGTTGATGAAGCACCTGCGGTCCCGCATACAGATGTGGTCAACCCAGCAGCTGAAGTCTCTCCTATTGTTGGACCACTTTGGAGATCAGACAGGCTAAGGCAGCAGCCTAGACGTTATGAGGATTACGTCTTGACTGCTAGCATAAACGTTCTACCCGAAATCTAGAAATTTGCACATGAAAAGGATTTCAGGATGTGGTATAAGGAAATTTGCGCAGCAAAAGAATTTCAGGAGTACAAGATATGACTATAGTAGTCATCGTCATGAAAGAAAATTATGTAAGCTTAATTTTCTAGTCTCTTGAAATAAATTTCTCCATACCGAAGTGTAGGATCGTAGATGTTAGTAATGAAAGGGAACTGAGCCTTCAGAGAAGTTCAATTCCTTAGCAGCGGAAATAAGTAACTTAACAGATTCAAGACAAGGTCCTTAGAGTGGGAACCTTTGATAATCAACTAGTTATCCGGGATAAAACTCACTACCTCTCTTTCGAAAGGATTTCAAAAGTCTACTTCTTTTATTCATGCTTCCATTACAGTCAACTAGAATAGAACACACAGATTAAAGACTTAAGACACACTAAAGACTCTCTACCTAGTTTGACCTAATCAAGCACTCAAAAGCAAGAGACCTACACAGTTCTTCTCACAAGCACAAGCGTCGATTTCACTTCACCTTCAACTCTGTATGAATGCGTAAAAAATGAGAGAGTTTGATTACTTTATTTATACATTTCATCCATGTAGAATAGTACCTACAGCTGGTTGATTTGCACAAATAAAATAACCGAAAGAAATAAAAAAAGATAATATTTGTTACCAAATAATATCTTTCCCGATTTTACATCTTTTTGTTTCCATATAGATTATTCAATTATTCTCCTAAAGATATGGAAACAAGGATATCTAAAAGCTTCTCTCCTAAGCTAAAAGATCTACCCTAGCCAGCCGCTGCTCTTGATATCTCTTTCTAGTTAGCGCGGCTTCGTTGTAGTATCATCGCTCCTAAGTTCCCATGCTAGTTCCCAATCCTGACGTCTTGGTCTTTGTTCTTCATTTTCTGAACCTGAGTTCCCTGTTTACCTACACATATGAAAATATTAATAGCAAAGTGTTTGTCATCGTCAAAACTGGGAAAACTGAAGGAGAGAACTTTCAAGGGAACCAGAGTTCCTGAAAGTTCACATCCTAACAATTTCTCCATTTTTGATGATGACAAAAATGTAGAACCTGTCATATCTAAATTAGGCATGAATGACATGGGCATGATATATGAGGCTAGATGTAGAATGATCATTGGTAAATGGCATATTCCCCCTCAACAAATAAACCGATTCTCTGAGTTCCCCCTTAAGATAGCAACTAGTATAGAAGTTCCTTTCGGCCCATTAGTTCCAGATAGCAGAGTTCTTTCCCCATTTTGACATCATCGAAAAGAACCAGTTAGATGTTAAGCAAAGAAAATTTAGAGAGAATTAATGACTTATTCTGAACTCTAGGGAAATGGAACCGTAATAGAAGTTGAAAGAAGGACTTCACAACGCAATGACACCAAAATACTTCATTAAATATAATTAAACCATAGATAACATATAACAATAAGAAACACTCAGAGACACACAAAAAGGATTATAATATGGAAGTGGGATCCTAAGGGAACTAAGGGCTCCGTGTCAACTGCGTAGGGAACTAGGAGAGCTACTCCTCAGGCTTCTGTGCCTCCTGCGAAACCTGCTTGTCAACCAGTCGCAATTTCCTTAACCAATGCAGCAGAGGTCTTCCACAGCTCAACCACCATCTCATTAGTGAAGTTGCTTCCTTTCTCAACAGCGAAAACAACAGTGTTGAACCCATCAACAAGGACATGCTCTATGCGCCCCATACTCTCCAGAAGGACATGAGTATCAGGGACCAGACGTGGCTCAGAAGGCCCTTGCTGAGTTTCCTCTTTTGCTTTCTCCTTTTCATATTCAGAAACCTCATCCAGATGGGATTTATGTAGCAAACGCCAAACAATATGCATGGTGAGGAACCGCGAAAACAGAGTCTCATCGACACCATCTGGATAAAGACCAAGCCGACACAGAACTTTCTTGACCAGGTGAGGATAAGAGAGAGCATGAGTTGGGTATGCCTTACAGAATTGCATATGAGCCAGGATAATGCGAGGGACATGAACCGGAGTTCATGAGATCAGCTTCTTTAGTAATACAACATCACCAATCAACACAGTGTCCCGCTTCTCCTGGCGGGGAATGACATTCTTGATTAGGAACGTATGCAACAACTTCTTGTCCAAGCTTAGAAACTTGGTCAGTAGAGGTCCCTAATAACCCATAATTTATACATATTTTAGGAGTCTAGTTGCATATTAGATTAGGTCATTATCATGTATATTTTATATATTTTTTAGTTAATTTTACATTATTTTGTATTCGGAACCAACACTCGTACTTTTTTTATGTTTTAGGTATTTTAAGTGTTACGAGGTTATTCTTGAGGTGCCAAATATCATTGCATGATGGACTCGTTACTATGCCCAAATAAAATAGGAACATGGAGCAAGCATTGGACTGAAGTGGGCTGACTTTCTTATTTAATAGAAGAAAATGTTGGACCAGCCCATTACTGAAGAGCCGGCAAATTAGTGGGCAAAATTGTGTCGGGCCCATGGACGAGCAGGAAAGAGGCGGATTTGAAGTTGGACTTTGATTTAGTTTTGGGAGGACATTACGTGGCTTTCGTTAGAATTTGAACCGGGGGATATATATGAGTTTTATTAGGTTTTGTTGAGGGAGGCGGCAGTAGCTTAGATTAGTGTTTTTAGGTTAGTTTAGTTTTATTATTTTGGTTCTAGCTTTTGCACCGCCGCAGACAGGGATTGAATTTCAAGAGTAATTTTTGGCCTTTGTACAATTGAAAGATTTTGGTATTAACGTTTTAAGTCTTTGATCAATTTGAATTATTTTATTATTGAGATTTGGATTTTTTTATCTCCCGTATTTATTGAATAATTCATATATGTTGTTGGTTAGTTTAAATCTATTGAATATGTCTTTCATTATACTTGGCTAAATTCCTAGTTTTAAGGTTGGGGTAATCCCGACGATGCGTATGTAATTAGAATTATTTATTTGCCCAAATTGAAATAGTATTTGATTCATTCCTAGATGCTTTATGCCCATATTAGCTTATGTGAATTGGATCCTATTAGGGTTTGCAACCGAGAGGTAAAAATGTTAATAGGTAGTCAGATATGGTTTGAGACCGAGAGGTAATAACTTCTATTGGATTCCTAGGAATTGAACCTGAGATTTTATTATTGCGAGAGCATCTTAATTTCTCTTGTGGATTTATAACTATCATAGAAACTCTAAGATTAGATTGGATTTAGCAAGTCACGAGAGTGGATGTTAGTTCAGTTTGACCTTAGATTCTAAGTGTCCAAGGGGTCTAGATTTTGATTGGCAAGTCGCGAGAGTGGATGTTAATTAAATCTAGGAACATTTACTATCATCCGAGAGGAATTAGTAATTACCATAGATAGCTACCTTCAAATAATTTGGACTAGATTCAGGTGAAGTGTGATTTTATTTACTGTTGCATCGTTGCGGTGATCCTTAACCTTAGACACATCTATCCCATTGATTTTATCATGTTTTATTTGTTATTATTTGTTACCTTAATTATAGTTTTCCTCAATTTTATATCTTTCCGGCCTAGTTCATTGATAGTGTTTCAATTAATATTACGTTGGTCTCTGTGGGATCGACACTTGACTACTACAACTGAACCCATATGCTTGTGGGTAGGTTTTAGCCACATCAGTCCCTTAGCAGGTGGGGCACCATCAAACACAACATCCAGAAGGACCTTTTTGCTAGTTTTTCCTTTGGGCCAGTTCCTTTTGACAAGGACTCCATAACCTTCTCCAGTAGGGGCATCCAGCGCAGACCCAATGATAGCATCAGAGAGAGGAATTAAATTACCTCGCCAGGTGATGATAGAGTCATTGGCAGGCTTGTCATCCTTTGCCGGCACAAACTCCATAGATTGGTAGAAAGATCTCACCACATCCTCGTTCATAGTGAATGGTTCCACCAACAGCTTGTCACACCCTTGAAGTTGTAGAACTGAATGAGCAGAGGAGATGTAATCATCATCGGCGGTGCTCCAGAATTCTTCGCCAATAATCAGTGGCTCCAAGATTCTCCTGGTGGCGAAATCAGGAGCAATACCAAAGGACACCAAAGTTTCAGGTGGCACAACTGCTCTAGTTTGGGGCTTCTTCCCCACCTCTGTTTTCGCCTTCTTGGCTTTGGGAGCATCGTCCAGTTGCAACAAGGAGACACCTTGTGCCCCCTTTGCGGCGCGCCTCTTTACACGGCCAACCACCGACTGTGAGTCTCCAGGCGGCTTGACAAAACCCGAAGGAGTTGGGAGAAGGTCCACATGAATATGATCGATCTTCTCGGAAAGAGATGAGTGATGGGAACCTTATTGAGTCGGGGAGTTCGGCTATGTCGGTGTGTGTTCAGAGGAGAACGACTTGGATTGCTGTGCCTCTAGGATAACGGTTGATGGAACCGACTTAGTTGGTTCCTCCACCGACTTGGCCTTGGTATGAGAAGGGCGCGTTCTTCAGAAGATAGGGATTTGATTTCGTCGGCCATTGGAGTAGATGAAGAGCTTGCAAAAGTGGAGAGATTAAAGATTGAGAGCACGACAGTAAATACGTTGGAAAGCAGAGAGAGAGATAAGGCGGTGCTGAATAAGGTTACGTTTTCTTCCTTTTATAGATGAAGAGCAACACAAATTCTATCCAAATATAACCGTTGCCGAATCTGTACAAATAAGGGAACTCCAACATTCACAATATCTTCAGCAATTAAGGGAACTCAACATCCCATCAGAAATTATTACCAAAATTTACTCAACTATAGGATCAGAATCAGCCATCAATCACGGATTTCCCACGGCTAGAAACATAGTAACTGTCCTCGGGAATCAGCAAAAAACCAGCAGATTTGAATTATGGCCGTTGAGAGCAATTCCCAGTTCCCTTCTTCAGATTTCGACACAGAGTAGAATAGATATGAGTACATTTATGTAGGGAACCAAACAACACTAAAAAAAAAAGTACATACCCATATCAAGAAAATTAGGTTGGCAATGTGACACCACAAAGATAATTCCCAGATGTGGATTAAAGAGGGTTCATAGGGAAATATGCTATGCAATCAGGCTTAGGACGGTTTAGTAGTCAATTATCATTTCGGCTTATAATGATGGTTAAATAGGATCAAATCGACTACATTTGAGGCCAACAAAGAGATGCAATCCAGGTTTAATCATATCATAAAATCATGAGATCATGCAAGAATATTAAGAACATGCTTTAGAACAACTATTACAGGACATGCGAGGTCATCATAAGCTCAAATATCATCAATATTTTCAAAGAATCATAGAAAAGATCAAGTCTAGTCAAATCGAGGGAACTAACGAAAGCAACTGGAACTACTATTTTAGGGAAATCATTCCCAGAAGTAACCTTAGGGTCTCAAAAGGTTCCCGATTCAATGTTTTGGTGAATATATCGGCAATTTGATCCTCAGTCCTACAGTGTTCTAGCAAAATGTTCCCTTTTTCAACATGATCATGCAAGAAATGATGCCTAATATCTATATGCTTGGTTCTAGAGTGATGCACATGATTCGTTGAAATATTGATGGCACTAGTGTTATCACAAAAAATCTTAAGGGGACCAAAGGGCATACCAAAGTCGAAAAGTTGTTGCTTGAGCCATAGGAGTTGGGAATAGCAAGCGGCAGCTGCAATGTACTCAGCTTTAGTAGTGGAGAGAGCAACGGAGTTCTACTTCTAAGAACCCCATGAGACTAAACATGGTCCAAGGAACTGTGCCATTCCAGAAGTACTCTTCTTATCGACTAGGTACCTCGCGTAGTCAGCATCTGTGTACCCAAGAAGATCAAAGTGGCAATGCTTGGGGTACCAGAGACAAATATCATTTGTTCCCTTGAGATAGCGAAAGATGCGTTTCACTTCGGATAAGTGTGATTCCCTGGGATCTGATTGAAACCTAGCACACAAGCAAACAGAAAAGACAATATCTGGTCTACTAGAAGTTAGGTACATCAAGGAACCAATCATGCCACGATAGAGCTTTTCTTCTAATTTTTGTCATGAATGATCTGAAGTGAGACGAGTAGCTGGAGATATGGGAGTGGAGACGGCTTTGCTGGAATCCATTTTGAACTTCTTCAGGAGTTCCTTAAGATATTTATGTTGATGGATTTGAATGCCATCATCCTTTTGAGTGACATGCAATCCCAGAAAGAAGGATAGTTCCCCAATCATACTCATTTCAAACTCGCTGCTCATTAGATTTTTGAACTTTTCTACAAGAGCCAAGTTAGTGGAACCAAAAATAATATCATCTACATATACTTGAACCACAAGAATCTCACCTTTTTGCTTCTAGGATGAAGAGAGTTTTGTCGATCACACCACGTCGATAGCCATTGGTTGTTAGGAAATGGGCAAGGCGATCATACCAAGCTCGAGGAGCTTGTTTAAGACCGTAGAGAGCCTTGTCCAAGAAATATACGTGGTCAGGGTGATCATCATCTTCGAATCCTGAAGGTTGCTAGACATAAACTTGTTCCTGAAGAATGCCATTGAGAAAAGTAGTCTTCACATCCATCGAATAGCCTCCTATCTTGCCACAGGGGCAAATGTCTCATCATAATCAATTCATTCTTGTTGATTGTAGCCTTGAGCCACCAAGCGAGCCTTATTTCGAGTTATTGCACCTGAATCATCCAATTTGTTGCGAAACACCCACCTAGTTCCTATGATGTACATGTTCTGTGGTCGAGGAACTAGTCGCCACACTTTGTTCCTTTCGAACTGATGAAGTTCCTCTTGCATGGCTTGAATCCAGTCGGCGTCTTTCAGAGCCTCAGTGATGTTCTTCGGTTCTATTAGAGACAAAATCACATTGAAAGCACAATAAGTCATATCCTCAAAGCCATACTTGACTGGATGCTTGACAATTCTTTTGTCTCTGTTTGGAATGATAAGACCAGTTCCAGGAACATACACAGCTTCGGAGTCAGCAACATTGGAAGAGGATGCAATTGGTTCATCCACAAGAACATGAGTATCCTCAACAATTTGAGGAATGGAGGGAACTGAAGCGACTACAACATCATGAGAGATGGAGGGAACCAGAGTGTTGTCAGGGGATGCTGCAATTTTTTAATCAGCCACATCTCTAAGATGAGAGATGTTAGGAACTCTGCCTCTAAGTAACTCATAAGAGGTCTTCTCAAGCATGGGGCACAACATTGCCCGATTCAGAATGTAGCAAGCAACATTTACAGCTTTAGCCCATAAGGACTGAGGAAGACCACTCGAGATGAGCATTGTGCGAGCCATGTCTTCCAACGTCTTGTTCTTTCTTTCGACGACTCCGTTCTGCTGTGGAGTGTAAGGGACCGAGAAGTTGTGATCAATTCCATGTTCCCTGCAAAAGGTTAACAAATCTCTATTCTCGAACTCAGTTCCGTGATCGGAACGAATAGCACATACAGATACATTTAGAGATTTTTCAAGTAAGGGAACCAGATCCTTAAACCTTTCAAAGACATCACTTTTAGATTTTATGAATATTGTCCAGGTGAATCTAGAGAAAGCATCAACAAGTACAAGGATATACCTGTTGCCACCAATACTCTGAACTAGAATAGGACCACAGAGATCCATGTGAATGAGTTCTAGAGGCTTAGAGGAACTTACCATAGTTTTGGCTTTGAAGGAACTGCGAACCTGTTTCCCTTTAGCACAGTCAAAACAAAGATTTGACTTTTCAGCATTGATTTTGGGAAGGCCACGAACAAGTTCCTTTTGATGTAGCTTGTGGATGAGCTTGATGCTTGCATGACCCAGTCGCTTGTAACACCCCCCAACTTATGTCGGTAGTGCCACACGCCAGTGACCTCGGACGTTACTGTCCAAAGTCACCATAGGCTTTAATCGGAACAATTAAGCTTAAATAAGTAGATTAAATAACAAAAGATTAATCAGCGGAAGACATTTTTAATGAAACTCAACCTTTTATTAAAAGATCTCTCATTAAATGAGAAAGACGATTTTACAACAGAGTGAAATTACAGCGAAAGACTTTTATAATAAATCTTATTACATGACTAGGTTATAGGAATATGTATTAAAGTAATACTTAACAACCTTAAAACACTGACACTTAAATCTTCAACTGCAAGCCTCTTCTTCGATTGGTTACTTCAAGTCTTCGGGGACCAACCACTGATGTGCCGTATAGGACGAATGCCACCAGTCAATCATGCAAGGAATAAAACCCGGTTGGTTAGTCTAATGAAAGACTATGCAAGGGTACAAACAAAATGGTTCTAGTGATCGTAACCGTTTACTATCATTGTCCCTCGAATAATAACCGAAGGGACGATACATAAACTGGAACTTTCACGGAATGATTAGAATTAGACATGCACGGAAAAGAAGACTCCAAAGGAATTGAGTCTTATGGGAAACGTATGACAAATGTTTTGGGAACGTTAAGTTTTCACACAACTTTTAAAACACGACCTTGATAATTTGGGACAACGACCAACCTCACCGTGCAATGCGAATCCAGATTGGAAAGAAGACTTATTCTAGCAAGAGTCCGGGCGGTTTCCACATTGTACTCCTCGCCCGAGGGTTTATTAATTATGTGCATAACCGCACTTATCTTACTTACTTCCAAAATGCACGTTAACGTTGAAGCTTTTAATTTCACATCTCGTAATGAGACATTGGGAATAAATCCCTTAAGATTGGGAATACATCCCGAATATTGGCACCAGCTGAGTGCACCACCCCTATACTTAGATAGGGGTAGGTCATGACCAAGAGAGTGTTAGGGCACTTACTTCCTAACACCGACGTTATAAAGAAACGACTAATCCTCGTAAGGAGTTAACGTTCCTACGAATACTCGTGCTAAACTAGCATTTAAGTTCACACGTAAATCCACACCAATACCATCACGGTAATAACATGTATAATAGCGTTGTTTCTAGAAATATATACAACCTATTATAGAATCATACTTTATCACATCATTTTATAAAATCTGTTCCCAAACGAAAACAACACTTCATTCCAATTTAATTAACAATTAAGTAATTGATAAATAAAGGAAATATGGAATGATAAGCAAGAGCGAACCGCCACTTGCCTTAATCTAGACGAACGAAGATGTCGGGTTTTGGGATCTGGAAACTGGAATCTGAATACAGATTCCTACGACGACGTCGAGACAAAAGACGGAACCCTAAGTTAGATTCGATATAAACAAACGAGGGTAAATAACAATACGAACGAAAGGAAACAAGGGCCAAAGTCATGACCGTGGTTGTCCAAGCCACGATTGCGCTTGCTAAGGCAAGTCGCGGTTGCGGTTTGGACTTCCGCGGTCGTGGAAATCTGGGCAGAGCCGCGGTCGTGGAATTCATCCCCGCGGTCGCGGATCTCCCTTTCGACGACGACTCCAACTCAACTTCGAAGCTCACCGACGACGAAGACGATGACGATAGCTTCACCTCCTTGCAATTCCACCACTCCAAGCTTCCAAAGGCACTCCGACGACCACCAATAGCTCCGGCGAGACTCCGACGAACTCAAGAACTCCGGCAAAACACAAATCGAGAGAGAGGAAGAGCTTGAGAAGCTGTGGATGATGAATCCGGTGCTGGGAGCCCCCTATTTATAGGGAAAGGGGAGTTCAACGCTCAGAAAACCAATCGATCGGCATCCCCAACGGTGAAATGACGGCACACGAACCGGCAAAACGTGGAAAGAATGAAGGAGATGAAGAACATTGTTTCCGCGGTCGTGGAAACACTTCCGCAGTCGCGGAAATGCCGCAAGCGCGTCTTTTGCCCTTTGGTCGTGGGTTTCGTTCAAGGTCATGCTAAGTCTTTATTTTTAGCACCTCTAAAAATATTCTAAGACCCACTAATGCATTAAACGTATATCCAAACGTTAAAAGATTAATATAGAGATTATAGAGGTTACAAAAATTGCCCATTATGTCTTTTATACAAAACGACAGTTCGGGACTTTTAGGGGTTATTCCATCGCTGATGCCACAGATTCGTCTGATCTTCAATTGTCAAAAGGCACATCTTCTCTTGTCAGTCCATTGAGAATGAGTTGACGAGCTTTAGGATTTATTTCTTTGATAGTGTAGTGTTCAGGCTTCCAGTCAGCTTCAGCCATGTCCTTAGGGACGACGCCATCCCCATTTTCAATCACACGCCAGCATTGATAGTCAATGGTCTGGATATGGTTCGTCATGCATTTTTCCTACCATTCTTCTTCTCCCTTCTTCCGAATGTGAGGCTTGTTGATTGAAATTCCCAGAGTGAATTCACTTGAGCTAGTCATCTTTGAAATCTGTAAGCTAACACAAATCTAGAGCGCCTGCTCTGATACCAATTGTAGGATCGTAGATGTTAGTATCAAAGGGACTGAGCCTTCAGAGAAGTTCAGTTCCTTAGGAGCGGAAATAAGAAACTTAACAGATTCAAGACAAGTTCCTTAGAGTGAGAACCTTTGATAACCAACTAGTTATCCATGACAAAACTCACTATCTCTCTTTCGAAAGGATTTCAAAAGTCTACTTCTTTTATTCAATCTTCGATTATAGTCAACTTGACCAGAACACACAGATTAAAGACTTAAGACACACTTAAGACTCTCTACCTAGTTCGACCTAATCAAGCACTCAAAAGCAAGAGACTTACACAATTCTTCTCACAAGAACAAGCGCCGATTTCACTTCACCTTCAACTCTGTATGAATGCGTAAAAAATGAGAGAGTTTGATTACTTTATTTATACATTTCATCCATGTAGAATAATACCTACAGCTGGCTGATTTGCACAAATAAAATAACCAAAAGAAATCAGAAAAGATAATATTTGTTACCAAATAATATCTTTTCCGATTTTACATCTTTTTATTTCCATATAGATTATTCAATTATTCTCCTAAATATATGGAAACAATGATATCTAAAAGCTTCTCTCCTAAGCTAAAAGATCTACCCTAGCCAGCTGCCGCTCTTGATATCTCTTTCCAGTTAGCGCGGCTTCGTTGTAGTATCATCGCTCCTGAGTTCCCATGCTAGTTCCCAATCCTGACGTCTTGGTCTTTGTTCTTCATTTCCTGAACTTGAGTTCCCTGTTTACCTGCACATATGGAAATATTAATAGCAAAGTGTTTGTCATTGTCAAAACTGGGAAAACTGAAGGAGGGAACTTTTAAGGGAACCAAAGTTCCTGAAAGTTCACATCCTAACAAGAAGCTAAGACACAAGATCTTCCTGCTAGCCATAAAAAACGAACTGAAATACTTGTGTCTCATTTGGAAATAAAAACTCGTAAATGTTTCATTTGACACTAGCTAAGTTTGTAATGTTTTTTTTCTCCTCTTAGATATGCGTTTTAGCCTTGCTTGCAATGCTCCCCATTGTACTTAAGCATCTTTCCAACCGGGCCTATCGCCTCTAAGTTCTGGGAACTACATGCTCCTCGGCATATTCCATGTACTCTCTGTATGAGGTATGTTCTTATAGTTTCTGTGATTTTGTGACGTTGAAGATAATTTCCATTGATATGATTGAACATTAGCGAATGGTATTTGCAGAAACCTAGAGCATGGAATATGCATGTAATTCAAATATGGCTGCAGTCAGTTATATCCACCAAAGATTTTATCTACTTCATTTATTCACTTATGTTTGTTACTTCACATCTTTGTCTCAAATGCGAGCTTCTATCTCTAAAAGGATTTCCTCTTTTTTCATTTACAATGAACTCGACTAAAGAAACTATTCTTATGTCTTGTAACTCATGAATAATTTGACTTCTTGTATTTGCTTTAATTTATTATCTGTGTCGTACCCTAGAGCATGTTGCAAAGTTCCTTACGCAAAATTTCAGCTGCTCTTCATTGTATAAGTAAGTCTCTTAGCGATTATGTTTGTTTAATGAGAACTTTTGTGGATTAGGCATGTTTTTCATTTTAAATTAATTGAATTCTTCTTAGCTTCAAAAAATTATTGTTGACTTGCAACCTCATGCAGAGACCCTGACTAACTTCTAGTCCTATCCTGGATCTCTAGCTAGTTCCCTCTCACGGTTGTTGGGATTTTAGATGCGTAAAGCGGAATTTTAGAAAATGTTTTCCTAACATCTAACCAAGGATCTCATGCATAAACTAAATAGATCATAGATAGGAATGATTAAATACCTTTTGATGTGTGTTTCAATCTGCTGGAATGGAGAGAATAGAGCCTCACGTATGACTCCTCTATTTGGTCCACCCAAGCTTGGATCTGGATCGCCTAGGGCTCGGCTGCTAGAACGAGGAACGAAGGCGAACGAGGGAGGAAGAGAGGGAGAGGGGCGACAACCTTCTGTTGGAATTGAGTTAGGGTTTTCTCTTAGAAAGCCCTCCTTTTATAATGCCATGTGTAGATATCTTATTTCCTAAATAGATATATCATTTATTATTAATAATAACTCTTTATTATTAACTAGACTTATCTCCCAAGTTATATCATATATAACTTTATATCATATACTTTATATATTATGTCTCCCAATTAAACTGATCCAGTCCAAACTCTAAGGTGTGACCTCGTAGGACCCGGTAATAATAGCAATAGACTTTATGACATACTTTATAACATATAGTCTATAAATCATAGTTGGCTTCTAGCAAAGCAAAATGACTACCTAAAATCACCGGATTAAATATATTCATAAATGGTCTCATTTCATAATCAGAAATTGCACCTTTGATTAAAGGACACAATTCCTTCAATCTCCCACTTTGTCCTTAAAACAAGTATGCAATGTTAAAATTTCTTTGTCACTTAGTGTCTTATTTGACTATATGATGAAACTCATCTTTACCACCAAATACGTTTCTTGAACTCTTGAGATCAAACTGTAAGTATAGATGATTACTAATAATCCATCCGAGCATGGCCATGCGTTTTCATAGTTCTCACTCTTCAAGTGGCCGAGACACCAATCCTTTCCAAATGTATCATGGTATACACGGAATACGAGGACATATTCAATCTTGTAAGACTACAGCTCCCACTCAACTTTTGGCAATCCCAATCACTGCCTTTATAACTGCATGTTACGATCAGCGTCAAAGACATACCAGCAGTCAAATGATAACTATATCATACTCATGTCTAAGGAACTCACTAATCATGAATAATCCTAGAACTCCGCATTAAAGCCTCGAGGAGTCCTAAGGTTGGTATGTCCGATATGTATCGGTATACACATCTATGTAATCGATTAGACATCTCCATGTCCCTAAAACACATGAAACCTGGTGTTATCAATCAATCTCACAATATGGTCTTTTGATTTAGTCTTTTGTATCCAAGTTAACGACTTAGACCATGGACTTCTAACAATTTTATAATTTCAGTTCACTTAATGGGGTTTCATTCACCAAAACAGTTTTGATGAGCCCATTCGATAACTATTAAATTGTTTGGATACTTTATCTAATCCCAAGCAATAAGTCTTTTAGATCTATCTCTATAGATCTTAATGCCTAGTATGTACTCAACATCTCCCAAGTCCTTCATTGAGAAATACTTCTTAAGCCACTCATTAACTGTCTTCAGCATAGGAATGTCATTCCCAATGAGTAATATGTCATCCACATATAGAACTAGGAAGGCCACTTTGCTCCCACTAAACTTCTTGTAGACACAGGGCTCTTCTTCGCATCTGATGAAATTAAACTTTTTGACCACTTCATCAAAACGAAGATTCCAACTCCTGGATGCTTGCTTAAGTCCATAGATGGACTTCTTAAGCTTGCATATTCCCCTAGGGTTCTCTGGATCCTCAAAACCTTCTGGTTGCATCATGTATACATCCTCTTCTAAATATCCATTTAGAAAAGCGATCTTGACATCCATCTGCCAAATCTCATAATCATGATGAGCGACAATCGCTAGGAGTATCCTAATGGACCTGATCATAATGACCGATGCGAACGTTTCATCATGGTCAGTACCATGAACCTGTCTAAATCCTTTGGCAACTAGTCTTGCCTTATAGACATAAATGTTTCCATCCTTGTCTGTCTTGATCTTAAAGACCCATTTGCATCCAATGGGTTTTACCCCATCAGGCAAATCTATCAAGTCCCAGACTTGATTCTCAGACATGGAGTCCATTTCGGATTTCATGGCTACCAACCATTTCTCGGAGTCGGGGTCCGCCATCGCTTGCTTATAGGTCGCAGGCTCGCCATTCTCTAAAAGTATAACGTCAATGCTTGCAGTCAAGACGTAATCCTCATAACATCTAGGCTTTTGCCTTACCCTGTCTGATCTCCAAAGTGGTCCAACAATAGGAGAGACTTTAGCTGCTGGGTTGACCACATCTGTATGCGGGACCTCAGGTGCTTCATCAACTTGAGGAATTGCATCTTGGATCTGGGCGGTTTCCCTTTGAGAAGGTATGCCTCCAAAGTCAAGTTCCTCAGTGACATCGTCTATGTCCTCATGTTATTGGGTTTGTTGCTCAGCTTGAATCTCATCAAGCTGAACATTTCTCCCACTTGGCTTCTTGGAAAAGAAAACCTTTTCCAAAAAGACACTATTCCGAGCAACAAACACTTTGTTCTCAGCGGGATTGTAGAAATAATATCCCCTTATTTCCTTGGGATAACCTATAAAGTAGCATTTGTCTGATTTGGGTGCTAGCTTGTCAAATAGTAAACGCTTTATATAAGCCTCGCATCCCCAGACCTTCAGAAATGACAAGCTAGGAACTTTTCCATACCATATCTCATGTGGTGTCTTGTCAACTGATCGTGACAGAGTCCTGTTTAGTGTGAACGCAACAGTGGTGAGGGCATATCCCCAAAAGGATGTAGGAAGATCAGCAAAACTCATCATTGAGCAGACCATGTCTAACAATGTCATGTTTCTCCTCTCAGATATGCCATTCAGCTGTGGCGTGCCTGGTGGAGTCAGTTGTGTCAAAATACCACAACTTCTCAAGCGATGGTCGAATTCTTGGCTCAGGTATTCGCCCCCTCGATCTGATCGGAGTGCCTTTATCTTCTCACATGTTTCAAATGATTCTAAATCAAATGACTTTAGGCTACCAATTGTTTGGAGTTACTTCATGCGTTTGATGTTAATGTGACCCAAGCGACAATGCCATAGATTGGCTTCACTTATGTCATTCGACTTTTGCCTCCTTGTATCGACGTTATAAATTTCAGATTTGAGATCCAGTATGTATAGTCCACCACTACTCATATGGGCTCGAGCATAGAAAATGTCATTCTTATAAATGGAAAAACAATCCTTAATGACAAAATCATAACCCTCAAGTTTCGAAACTGAAATTGAAATCAAATTCTTAGTAATAGAAGGAACAAAATAACAATTATAATGTTCTAAAACTAAGCCAGAAGGTAGATGTAGACTATAATCTCCAATAGCAAGAGCAACAACTCTTGCTCCATTTCCAACATGCAGATCTATCTCACCCTTTTGCAACCGTCTCCTATTTCTTAGTCCCTGCACATTCGAAATAATGTGAGAACCACATCCGGTATCTAATACCCAAGAATGAGACTTGGTTGATAAGATTTCAGTAACGTAAATACCTGGAGTGGAGACTGTTCCCCTCTTCTTGTCTTCCAGGTACTTGGGGCAGTTTCTCTTCCAGTACCCCTTAGCCTTGCAGTAGAAGCCGTCATGCTCAGCAGCCACTTTCATCTTAGGGGTGTTCCCCTTCGGTTGGACAACTTGCTTGCCCTTCCCTTGGTGTTGTTGCTTCTTCTGGGGCCCTTTCTTAAACCCTTTTCCCATTGACCATTAGAACTTCCTTCAAAGGGTCAACCATGACGTTTTGCTCAGCTGTTTTGAGCATCACGTGTAGCTCGTTGAGAGTCTTGCTCATGGCTCCCATGTGATACATTTGCCTAAAGTGGGCAAATCCATCATGCGGGGAGTATAAGATCATATCTGTAGCCGTCTCAACATTGTAAGGATTGCTAAGTCGAGCCATCCTGTCAAACAGGCCTATCATGTTATAAACATGTGGCCCAACTGGTTTCCCTTTCTCGAGCTTGCATTGCAATATGGACTTGAGGGTCAAGTACCGCTCAATCCTGGCTTGCTTGTTGAAGAGATCTCTAAGATTCTTCATAATGGTATGGGCATCCTGGTCTTTAAACCTTTGTTGAAGAGCAGGTTCTATAGAAGCCAGCATCAGGCACGTGACGTTTATTTCCCGTTCGCATATTTTCTTGTGATGTGCCTTGTCCTCATCAGATGAGGTGGCAGTCAGCTCTGGGATGTGGGTTTCAAGGACATCCTCTTGTCCCTCAGACTTGAGAATACTTCTCAGATTCCTTTCCAATCAAGGAAATTCTTGTCGTTCAACTTGTTTTTCTCAATGATTGAGCGGAGAGTGAATTTGAGGTGTTCAGAAGACATAGTAACTACAAAAACGGAATAGAACATGCAGATAAATTATGCTTGACATGCAAGAACTTAAAATTTAGACAAGCTATAAACAGTAAGTTATTGCACATTCTACTCAATTAAATTTTCCCTTGTGAGTAAAATGATTCCAAGATCCAATCTTAGATGAAACTCGAGCGTACTAAGGTACTTCCCCAAGTCTCATATAATTAAGGTAAGTAAACCCGTTACTAATTATAACACCTTATAATTCTTGGTTGATGGCCACATCTTATGTAAGGCACATCCTTATGCCTCAAGATCCAAAACTGAGCCCTTTGGTCTCTTGTTGAGTGTAACCATACCAAGGCAGCATGTCCCTCCTAGACATACCCGCACTATCCCAAGCTCAAGGAAGGACACCTCGCTAGGGCGAAAACTATCCAACGAATCCCAAGGGCCTCATGGTTATGATATAGAAATGCATTATCTCAATATTTTGTTAAGGGACTTAACTACTTAAGCATGCAATGGTTGTTTATTTACTAGTGAACAAAATAGCATAAACAAACAAGCAAGCATGCAAAGTGGGAAATAGTAAAGCATTCAAGTAATGCAATAATAATTAAATTTGTGATCCTAGTATGGCCCCTAAAGTGATCTAATCTTCAATAGTCTTGACTTGCTTAGATCACCATCCTTCAGTCTTTATAGGATCTACTTCTTCTTGTCTTACATATAATTGGAATAAACTTTCTTGCATAAATTTAAATTACAAAAATACATAATGATACGCAGATCGTGTACAAGAAAAACATAACGATACGTATATCGTATTTATCTATCCTAATATGTGCCATACTAGTCACAGCATGCAATAATATCATAATAAAATAGACATGCAATTATAATATCACATATTATACAGACAATAATTAAACAATTTAAAACATCCAATATTAAATTAATCATCTCATGATAAAATAATATTATATCATTAGCTTGATTAAAATAAAATAAAATGTAATATTAATCATAATTAATCATTAAATTGTAATATTGGATAAGATATGCATCAATTAAAGTAAGATATCAAATATCCTAATATAAGTAAGTGGGAATCTTTCCTAACAACTTTTAGGAAGATATATTTTAGACAATATCATATATTATCTAATAAGACAAATAAGATTTTATCTATTTCTTTTAGGACAAAATCCTTTATTGTAAAATCTACCCAAAATAGTTTCACCCTGCGTATCCGAGTCAAGTTACCTAATCAGCCTGGCATGGGTTTGGAGCAAACACTTGGACCCAAACCCGAGCCAACTCGATCAAGCGAACCCGACCCACACCAGACCGGTTCACGGCCGAGCCATATGGACCACGTCAGAACGCGAACCGACCCATCACGAGCCACCGGCCCAGCCCATCAAACCCTCGGCGAGCTCCACCCGAACCCAGTTCAGATGTGCACCAGTCGAGTCCAGACCGGTTCGGTCAAACCGAATCGGTCCATGGTTTTCTCGAACCTGTTCGGTCTTACCGAACCCGTTCTGGGTCGTTCCATGCCGGTTCGAGCCTGGGCTGGTTCAGTCATATACCGAGCCAAGCCGAGCCGGTCGATGCCACCCAAGTCGAAACAAGCCGGGTCTGACGAACACGTAACCGCGACCGCGGAAACGCAATTTTTTCCCCCCTTTAGAACCCAGAACCGCGACCGCGGAAAATCCGACGCGCAGATCCGCGACCGCGGTTACCTTAACCGCGAATTCCATCCCGCAACAGCCTTTTTCGGTAATTGGTGAATAATTGGCCGTTCGATCCGAATCGAACTTGGTAAAATTCAGAATTTTATGCATGGGTAAAAATTTACAACTTTTATATAGAACAATTTTACATGCATATACATATTGAAAGTTTTAGACTTTGTTAATCCAATCGATCAAAATCTAAATTTTTAATCATGCAAATTTAATCTACATATCAATTTTCCATCTAATTGAATCAAAGTAATCATGAACATGCATCAAAATTTAAAAACTTTAAATTTGATCTAATCAATTTATGCAAGAGGCAACTGATACCACTGTTGGGATTTTAGATGCGTAAAGCGGAATTTCAGGAAACATTTTCCTAACATCTAACCAAGGATCTCATGCATAAACTAAATAGATCATAGATAAGAATGATTAAATACCTTTTGTTACGTGTTTCAATCTGCTGGAATGGGGAGAATAGAGCCTCACGTATGACTCCTCTATTTGGTCCACCCGAGCTTGGATCTGGATTGCCCAGGGCTCGATTGCTAGAGCGGGGAACAAAGGCAAACGAGGGAGAAAGACAGGGAGAGGGGCGACAGCCTTCTGTTGGAATTGAGTTAGGGTTTTCTCTTAGAAAGCTCTCCTTTTATAATGCCATGTGTAGATATCTTATTTCCTAAATAGATATATCTTTTATTGTTAATAATAACTCTTAATTATTAACTAGCCTTATCTCCCAAGTTATATCATATATAACTTTATATCATATACTTTATATAATATGTCTCCCAATTAAACTAATCCAGTCCAAACTCTAAGGGTGTGACCTCGTAGGACCCGATAATAATAGCAATAGACTTTATGACATACTTTATAACATATAGTTTATAAATCATAGTTGGATTCTAGCAAAGCACTATGACTACCTAAAATCACCGGATTAAATATCTCTATAAATGGTCCCACTTCATAATCAGTAATTGCACATTTGATTAAAGGACACAATTCTTTCAACGGTAATATCATTACTAGCATAAACAATTTTGTGTTGTAACACTACATAATCTTGTATTTCCATATCAGTGGTGTAAGTGTAACGCTACATAATCTTGTTTTTTTTTGTGTTATTAGTATTCAGCTAGAGGTGTAGCTAAAGGCTTGACATAGTAGAATGATCGATGAACTTGAGATCAAGCTTAAGGTTTTTTGGCATCTAATCTACCTCGTATGTCAATATATGCACACACAACCAACATCTAGTTGGTCTAGTGGATATTGGCGCTAGACCCTTTAAGCGTTCTATCAAGAGATTTCGAGTTCGAGTCCTTCTGGTGGCGTGTATGGAACTATTAGTGTTGGAAGGGTCCACCCCATCGAAAGGTGGTCAATCAGAACCCGGTCCGGACGTAGAGTGACAATGATCAATCGAACCGGACGAAGGATCTAAAAAAAAATATGCTAATTCAATATCTCTATTATGATTGTGTAGGTACTAACTTGTAAGCTGATCAATTACTCAGTGATTCTTTAGACTGTAAATATTACTTCTGAGAGTTTCTTTGGTGATGAATTGTGCAAGATAAGGGATGAATTGTGCAAGATATCTCCATAGAGCTGGAAGGATGAGTTCTATGTAGTCATCAATGTGGACGGTCTTTCAAACGTATTTACCACATTTATGTGTATCCAAAGTTTTTTTTAACTGATGCTATATTCTTCAACTTTCTTTTTTATATAGATCCTCATTTCTAGCTTCAACTTTCTTCTTTCAACTGGGAAAAGCTTCTAAGGCCTAGATCGTTGGTTTTCTTCTATTCAAAGAGGTTAAAAAATTCCATGGTACATACTCCCTTATGTTTCCATAGCATATCTACTTTGTTTACAACTTAAGCAAGTTTAAGAAGGCTTACTATTTGTGTATGTGGACTGTGGTAGCAAGCGTGGCTTATATATTTTTGGTGAAGCGCAAGAACCTATGGCTTGGAAGATAACATAGCCAAAGAATGCCCCCAGAGTTGGAATGAAGATCAAGGGATGGTTAATAGCTAATTTCACCTTTTCCTAGTATTTGTCAAAAGCCCTAAGTATTACACTAAAATTGTTTTGTGGTTGTGCTTTTTATGTCATGGCTTGGATTATACTTTGCTAGCTTTTTTTTAAAGTTGGTTTATTCTAGAGCTATGTCAAATTAGGTGAAGAATGTTGACCTTTTTGTAAGACTAATGTATTGTGTATTGAAATATCATATGACATTGGAATTTTCAAATCTATTACATCTTTTTTTATGGATTAATGGATGGTCATCATTAGTTCATTTTAATTACATGTGAAAATATAGAAAAACATATAGAGGTTTCATCATTAAAAGATCATATAACCCAGACCTAAAAACAACCGGGTTATATACCATATTGAGATCATGACTATAACCTGGATCTTTGAATCACCGGGGTATTATCTCTGGAAATGTGATGTTGATGTAACTTTTTAACCCGGGTTGTTTTGAGATCCGGGTTATAAAGTCTGGCTAGTGTGATACTTGGATATGATGCCAAACGGTCCGGGTTATGTAATCACTTTTTATCCCGGGCGTGTTTTTTAGGTTCGGGTTATATAGTCTATTTCTTGTGTTCTATAGTCAAGCAATTAACCTGGGCATGTCAAAAGGGGTCCGACTTATATAACCTATTATACCCTTAACCTGAAGCCCGAACCATTTTTGTGCTAAATTCGAGTTATTTCCGCTTTTACGCCCATGTTAAAAACCTATTTTTGTGGTAGTGTGAGCATCCACAAGTTCTTGAACTAAGATAAGTAGTTTTGTATCTTCTTTCTTTATTTGTTAAATAGGCTAGCTTCCTATCAGTTGAATCCGATCAAGGGTTCTCCTGAATTCATACTTGTTCACAACCTCGCTGCCTCTTTTGAACCCATCTCCATATGTAGGAGAGTTGTCGATTTCAATCTAGTGTTTGAAAAACTCACCAAGTTTCTTCTCAAACACTGACCTCTTGCCTTTCTTTGATGATGTGGGATGGGACCTGAGAGAGTCAGTGTGTATGAGGATGCCTCAGGGTATGAGGATGAAGTTGACGATGAAGAGCTCAATCCGTTGCTGCCTGTGATCTATATGATTTCATAATCTAACCACATATGAGCTAGTACTTGGCAGATCCCTTCTTCTAATTCGGGGCTCAAGTTTGGATAACTTATCATCCAAAACCCTAGAAAAGACAGTCTTATCCATATGAAATGATCTATGAAATCAAACATTAATCAATACGGATATTTGAGTTTTAACGTGAAAGGAAATTATGCACCATTAAGTCATAGTCAATCATGCATCATCTCATGAGCCAAGATGGATCATGTTAGAAGCCTAAAATCAAAAAAAATATGTATCAGGACCAAATTAAATGCACATGAACAGACCCTGAATCTTTGTGAAACATTATAGTAAAGCTCATGTGATTTTGAATAAAAAGGAGGTGACTGTAGCAAAGAAGAACTTTTCACCAACACAAAGAAAAGGATGATTTCCAATATAATAAGTGTAGATTTTACGCCAACAGCAATAAAAGTTCCCACTGATCAAATCACAGAAAACAAGACTATTGTAATTCCTGAATGACCAAGGAGCACTTGGAAGAGCATATCGTAATATTAGATTAAAAAGAAGATACGACTTTTCTAATAAAAAATGCACAAGTACACTTCAAATATTTAAGAAACAACAAAAGAAGGGCAATTGCACTGAACCACACCGTGCTCTGAGTTAGTTACAACACCAAAAATTAACAAAATTTTTCATTCTTCTCTCATTGAAGCCTAAAGTTCCAATGTATGGTATTGAACATACGTTAGATGTAATGTGAAAGTAAGAAAAATAAGGTATGTCTCCCAAAGATAAAAAATGTATGCATACATCACAAGATAGCTTATTTGCAAATAATAGCTAAATAGTTAACTCCTGAACCAGATAATCAACATTCAACCTTTAATCCATGATAGATGTAATATCTCACTTAAACTAGAAGGGTATTATGATAATTTCATTTTGATAAAAATAAAAGTTATGAAATTATTTTATTTCCTTATAGAGAAGTAATTTAAATATTCATTATTTAAGTTCAAAAATTATGTTTACATAATTTTTGTACAAATTATCAAATAGTTTACAACAGTATATTATAGAAACCAATAAATAAGTGTAGGAATAAATGTAGTTTTGGAGTTTTGAATATGATAATAAAGGTTATGAGATTTATTATGTTTATTCCATGTAGGGATAAAATAATTCTTAACCTAAGTAAGTTATCTCTTTAAGTCATGGATTATTTAAATTATGTTAAACTTATGTTGATATTAATATAAACAAACTTAAAATTTAACATAAAGTATTTAAATTGAGATTAACAATATGTTAATTGAGATAGTGGACTTGTATACTTAGTTAGCACGACTATTCGTAGAAACGCTCTATACCTCGCGAGGTTTAGCTGTTTCTTTATAACTTGGTATTAAGAGGATTTTCCCTAATACTCATGGTCATGACCTAACCTTATTCGAATATAAGTGGTGGTGCACTTAGCTAGTGCCGTTATTCGGGATTCGTCCCATGATATTCTCGTATCGAAATGGTGTGGATTAAAAGCTTTAACGTAAATGCAACTTTTTGAATTAAATAAGATAGGTGCTTTTATGCACATAATTAATATACTTCATGCTACAATGTGGAAACCGCACGGTCTTCTGTCTAAAGTAAGTCTTTTTTCAATATGAATTCGCGTTATGCGGTTCGAGGTTGGCTGATGACCCAAATAGTCAAAGGAGTCGTTTTTTAAAATCTTGTTGTGAAAATTTTAAATGATCCCAACCAAATACATATAATTCTCATAAGACTCAGTTTCATTAGAGTCTTCTCTTGAACCATGCCTCTTCCTTTGTTTCAGTAGAAGTATAGTTGTCATATACCATTTATCGAGTTTTATTCGAGAAACAAGGGTAGTAACTATATACGATTACACATAACCTCACATAAATACTCCCGCATAGTCTTTCATTAGACTAACCAACCATTTCTTTTCCTTGCATGGTTGGCTGGTGTCATCCGTCCCATACGGCACATCAGTGATCCTCAGGCTATTTGGAAGTAACAAATCGAAGACGAAGGCTTGCAGTTGAATTTGTGATTCAAAGTAATATTTTGAAGTCATTTAGTATTGATTTAATTTTCTTAATACATGTAACAAGTTATTATATCTAGGTCATCTAGTTATATATTTAGGGTTAATATGAAGTCTTTCACTATAGTTTCATATTGTTTTATAAAATTAGTCTTCTCAATTTAAGAGAGGAATTTTAATAAATATAGAGTATCTATTTCTCAATTCTTCCGCTGTTTATTGTTCGGTTAAATCCTAGGGTGACTTTGGACTTAAAGTCTGAGGTCACTGGCACGTGGCACTACCTACATCAGTCGGGGGTGATACAATTATGGTATCAGAGCAATGGTTCTAAGATTTTTGGCTTATTGTTAGGTTTGAGAATTTTTATAATCATTTTCAAACTATTTTATTCTATTTTCATACATATTAAAAAAAAATCTTGAAGGTTTTTGATTTAAAGGTTTTGAAAATAGTTTCGAGTTTAGAAAATGATAAAAGTAGTGGTTTAGTTATTATGAAACTAATATTAGCTATATGGTTTGGTTTATATTGAAATAATGGTTTAAATGATTGAATTTTAAATAAATTAGTAGTGTGGTTTTGAAAATGTTTGAGAGTATAGATAATAAAAATATTATTGATTTAATCCTAGTAATAAATTTTAAATAAATTAGTAGTGTGTTTCAAATTTCTGCACGCTTTAATCCAGTTACTTAATCAGAATATCCATTAATAAGAAGCTCTCTATAGTCTTGGAATAATGTCAAGTTGGATATTGACATTATTTGTTCCCTTTGCTCGAGTTGACGAGCATTGTCTCGTGAATTTAGTCTTGTAAGGATTCCTTGGTATATGGAATTAAGCGTGTGTAGTTAATGCTCTATGGAGTTTGAGAATTATTTGTCATGTGTATACTCCGAGCATTAGTTGTGGTAAATTTTGTGTGGGGAGATAATATCAAGCTTAAAATGCTTAGTTGTGAGTTTTATTATTTATTTATTTAAGTGAATAAATTGTTAAGAAAAGCATAAATCATAAAGAGTTGTCATTCCCTAAAGAATTGATAAGCACTACTTTGTAGGGCTTAAGTAAGAGTCATTAGAGGCTTTATTGGTGCCATTCGGGTAGATTTAGACATATTCATGTGTATGGCGTTTGGAGGCGAAGTTGGTGTATTTGGAGGTGTTTGAGCTATTTTGGAGATCATATGAGACACTGAGGAGGAAGCCACCAGTAGTAGACGCCAAGGATTTATGAAGTATTGGCGAGGAGGTGCTGACGACACGCTTTCGGGAGCTGAAGAGACAAAGGAGGAAGAAACGAGTTCACGGCGACCGACGTGCAACTTACGGCGACCACCGCCAATTCCTGCCCAGAGAAGCTAGCTATGACTTGGTTACGGCGCCCACCGTGGAAAGATGGCGCCCGCCGCGATTACGGCGCCTGTCGTGAAGGATGCAGCGACCGCCGCCCGTGTCAGAAGACCGCCGAGCCGGATTTTCCTTATATGTTATTTTGCATTATTTTATTACTTTTTATTATTTTGTTTTAGGTTAACTTAGCTTTATTTCCTTTAGTATTTAAGAGTTGAGAAAAGTCTTGTTTATCTATCATCTTGGAATCTTTCTCTGGAACCCTAATTCCTTTCTACGTTCTACGTTATGAAGAACTAAGCCTCCTTGGCTTAGTCAGACGCTGAAGCTTTCGTTGTGATTCAGTTGTGAGATTCTTGTTCTTAATCTATTGCATGGTTTTTATCTTTCTCTTGCTTAAGTTGCTTATGATTGATATTGATAATCTCTATTTGGACGCAACTAGGGTTTGTCGTTATTGATCTATTGCTAGATTTAGATTGTTACTGGTTGAGCATATCTATTTCAGAGTAGCAACTGCATCGTACTAGTATCTGGTTGTGCTAGTCTTATGCAGAAGAGAATTTATTTACATTCTAGGATAAAAGCTGGTTGTTTTATGCTAGAATTGTATCCAATTATATTCCTATCCGTAACGTTGCTGTTAAACTGAATCTTGATAGTTTCAGGGTTATCTGAAAAGGAATTGGAATCACCATTGCATGAGATTTTGAATGAGTATCTATGATCAATTTGTCATACGAATAGTGGATGTTGTTTGACTAAGTGTTTTTCCCATCACTGATTTCACAACTCTTTAGCTTGTTTACCTTTTGCATGTTTAGAACTTACAAAACAAACAAAACCCCCCTTTGGTTACTTTGATTTGACACATAATTTGCATACATAGACAGAATTCGCCTCCCTGTGGGTTCGACCTTTACTTACCTAGGACTACGGTTTAGGGTTTGTTTGGATATTTTGCATAGCAGTTTTTAGAACGACAAAAAACCTGTTATCAAATTGGCGTCGTTGCCAGGGAGGCAATATTCTATTTAGTGTGTGATTTGTGTGCCAATTTTGGTGTGAACCTATCTTATGGTTCACACCCGTGTTACTAATAATCTACCTCTTGAATTTGATCCAGAGATCGAAAGAACTTTTCATCAGGCTCGCAGGGCTGCGCGTGCATTACTTCAGGAAGCTGATACAATGGCTGACGATCTGCGTGTTACTCTTGAGTCCTTGACGGCTCCTAACTTGGACCAACCAACTCGTGCTGTGCAATTTCCCGCCCTTGGTGATGGGGTTAAATTTGAGCTCAAGACATGAGTAGTCCATTTACTCCCGAAATTCAGTGGAACCCCCCTTGAGGACCCTATTCAGCATTTGGATGAGTTCCTTGAGGTCTGCACCAGCATGCGGCCATCTGATATTACTGAAGATCAGATGAGGTTGAGGGTATTTTCTTTTTCTCTAAAGGACTCAGCGAAGGACTGGTATCATTCTCTACCCCCAGGAAGCATCACTACTTGGGTGAATTTGAAGAAAGTATTCCTTGACAAGTATTTCCCAGCTATCAAGTCCAATCAGCTTAAGAAGAAGATCTGCAACATTGAGCAACTGTCTAATGAGTCTCTCTACGACTATTATGAACGCTTCAAGAAACTAGTGAAGAGTTGCCCTTACCATGGTTATGCTAATCATGATCTGATTCTCTATCTGCATGGAGGACTCCGTGAAGATGATCGTCGGATGGTGAATTCTTCATGTGGTGGAAACATTTTGAAGAGGACTTATGAAGAAGCTCTGGAGATATTTGCTACACTGGCTGATGACTCCAGACAATACAGTGGGAGAGGTTCCCAAAGCTTGGTGGTTGCAAGTTCTCAATCCAAAATTGATCAAGCTGGCTTTGATGTGCTGAGAGAGGAGGTGAGACGTTTGAAGCTGAAAGGTACGCCTCAGCAGGCTAAGGCCTGCGAGATTTTTCATGACGACTTGCATCCTACTGATTCGTGTCCTACCCTACAAGAGGAAGTGAATGCAGTAGGAGGATATCAGCAGAGGCCCAGGCATGATCCATACTCCAATACTTACAATCCTGGTTGGAGGGACCATCCCAATTTCAAATGGAGAGACCCAGAATAGAATCAAGGTCAATTCCAACAGCAGGGTAACCCTCCACAACCTAGGCAACCCTATGTGCCAAGACCGCAAGGGCAGAGTTCGAATCCTTCATCGTATGTGGAGGATATGATGAAGATGCTGATGCAGAGCAACGTGAACCTTAATGAGAATGTTGCCAAGTTGACCAAGAGCCACATACAGTTCCAGGAAAGTACACAAGCTAGCATTCAGAACTTGGAAAGGCAATTTGGCCAGATCTCTCAGGTGGTGAGCAAGCTTGACGCGAAGATTTCTGGTAAACTTCCATCTCAAACGGAAGTGAACCCGAACATTAGGAATGTCAGTGCTATGACTCTGAGGAGCGGGAAGAGGCTCGAAGAGGATGATTCTGAGGTCGACAAGGAAGCGGATCAGGAGCTGGAACAGAACAGCGACGGCGACCGTTGTGCAACTTACGGCACCCGCCGTGACATCGACGGTGACCGCCGTGAAGACCACGGCGCCCGCCGTGAAAATGACCCTGCTCTCGACTTGTCTGATAAAAATTGCGGCGACCGCCGCACTTATCACGACGCCCGCCGTGACGGTGAGCCAAACTTTGAACTTTCTGGTGATGTTTACGGCGCCCGCCGCACTTCCTACGGCGCCCGCCGCCCCTCTGAAGCCGATGCTAAGGCTGAGAAGGAGTATGTACCTCCAATTTTTCCTGAGTGGAAGCCTGTTGCACCATTCCCATCTGCATTGAAGCATACCAAGCCACTTACGCAGGACAAGGACATGTTTGAGATGTTCAGAAACGTTGGGGTCAACATGCCTCTCCTAAATTTGATCAAGTCTGTCCCTCGTTATGCCAAGTTCTTGAAGCAGATGTGCACCACAAAGAGGAATCAGGATAGGAACAGCAAGAAGAAGGTGAAGATAAGCGAGCATGTCTCTGCGATTTTTCAGAAACGCTTACCCAAAAAATGTGGTGACCCAGGTATGTTCACCATCCCCGTCACCATTGGAGGTACCAAGTTCAATAAAGCTATGTTAGATTTGGGTGCTTCCATAAATATTTTACCTTCATCTCTTTGTGAATCCTTAGGATTAGGACCCATGCAGGCGACCAAAATTTCCATTCAGCTAGCTGATAGATCTAGTGTGCGTCCTATAGGGATAGTGGAGGATGTTTTGGTTAGGGCTGGTGATCTTACTTTTCCTGCTGACTTCTATGTGCTTGATATGGAACATGATATGCATGCAGCCCCTATTCTGTTAGGGAGGCCCTTCCTGAAAACTGCCGACACTAAGATTAATGTGAGTACTGGTTCTTTAACCATGGAATTTGATGGCCAAACCATTAATTATAATATCTATTAAGCCATGAAATCTCCTTCTGATGATCTTTCTTTGTGTGCAATTGATGTACTTGAGCCTGTGGTGCAAGATGTTTTTGATGAGGGCCACCTAGATGACACACCACCTATTGTTGATTCTAGCTTGGATATTGCTATATCTACTAACTTGTAGGAAGGTGTTGCTGAGTGGGACGCTTGCTATAAGCTCCCTCCGGAGCTTCCAGGTAAATCACCTTTGTTGCTAACTCCGAGCGAGAGGCTCGTTCCATCTTTGGTGTAGGTCCCTGAAGTCAAGGCTAAACACCCCCCTAATCGATCTAAGCATGGGGTAGACGCGACTAAGAAGGTCAAGATGGAGAAGCCGCTGAAGAAGAAGAATGGTCTAAGGTTCAAACCTTTCCATGATTGGTTCAGGAAGGAGGTATGGATTGAGAAGGTTCCCAAAGATCCTGACGATATGGATTGAGGATTTTCGAGTACTATGTCGAGCCACGACATTAACTAAGGTGCTGCTCGGGAGGCAACCCGATGTTAGGTAGTTTATTTTCTTTCCCTTAGTCTTTTTCTTTTGTTTTTCCTTTTAGTTTTTTTTCCTTCCTGTGTCGAACTAACCTGCAGGAAGCGGTTCCAAGTGAAGAAGGAGTTCATGGCGCCCGCCGCCGACCCTACGGCGCCCGCCGTTTTCACCTCCTCTAACACTTCGCTTGCGGCAAATGACGGCGACCGCCGTTTAATTACGGCGATCGCTGCCATTCTCAGGTTCGTTTTCTTTCGTTATCAAAAAAAAAAAAATGGGCCCAGAAAAAACCTTAAACGGGGAGCAAAAGACGAAAATAAAATACCCTGAAAAGACCTTAAACGGGGAGAAAAAAGTCAAAAGTCAAAAAAAAAAAAAGTTTTACCGGGCTGTCCAGATTTCCCACGAGAGGTGCGCATCATGTTGCTAACGGAGGAATACATTCACCCTACATTTATTTAGCAACGATGGTGGCCCTGCAGTCGACAGCTGGAGAGGAGGTACACCAGGGCCCAACCACGATTACATCTGGGCCCATTTTTGAAGGCCATGCAACCCTGTTCCCTTGATTAACCACTACTTCCCCAGAGTGGTTCCTTTTGTTTGTATGGTAGGAGTTGATGGAGTAGAAGGCCGTGCCGCCCTGATTTCCTGAATAACCACCACACTTCACAGTGGCTTCCTATGGTTGCACGGTATATGAAGGTTATAGCGTTGATGCGGGCATCTAGGACATGAACGTTGGACACCGCCAGCGACAAGGAAATGTCCAAGCCAACTCGGCAACGTTGTGAGTTATTTTTTTGCTTTTTCCTGTGCTTTATTTTTTTGTCTTTCATTACATTGAGGACAATGCAATGTTTAAGCATGGAGTGAGGTTTTATACTTGCTACGCTGCTGAGGAGAAAAATAAATAAAAAAGAGAAAAAAGCCAAAAAATTGAAAAAAGGCTATCATTGAAATCCTGGGATAGGCCGAAAACCCGAAATGGCGGCCTAGGTAATAAGTAGGTGGCTTGGACCAACATTAGGCTGGGGTAATATGAGGTCAAGAGTGACGTGAGCTTATGTGAGTACATCTATTGGAAAATGAAATGAGTGGCTTGGTGAAAACCCGAAAGGGCGCCTTGGCAAAACGAGTGAAAAAAAAGAAGAGTGATTTTAGGATTTCTCATTGTTCTTGGCGAGGCGTCATAAGAAGATGAGACAAAGAAGGATTGTCGGGTAGGTCACTCTGGGAGATATAAGGAGCAATAGATGGAGGCTAGGATTAGAGGTTACTCACACTTTTGGATGTTCGGGTTAGCTTTGGGGAAGTACTCTGCTTGCCCCTTAAGCTTGTTGAGTTGTGGATGTGTTGTGAATGAGATTGGTGCCAGGAGCTTTGGCATGGGTTAGGTGACTCTTAGTTGGAGGATATGCTTCCTGAGACCTTGGGTGCTGCATTGGAGGGGTAGACTCTCTATTAGTTTACTCGAGGACGAGCAAAGGTCTAAGCATGGGGTGGTTTGATAAGCACTACTTTGTAGGGCTTAAGTAAGAGTCATTAGAGGCTTTATTGGTGCCATTCGGGTAGATTTAGACACATTCATGTGTATGGCGTTTGGAGGCAAAGTTGGTGTATTTGGAGGTGTTTGAGCTATTTTGGAGATCATATGAGACACTGAGGAGGAAGCCACTAGTAGTAGACGCCAAGGAGTTATGAAGTATTGGCGAGGAGGTGTTGAAGACACGCTTTCGGGAGCTGAAGAGACAAAGGAGGAAGAAACGAGTTCACGGCGACCGCCGTGCAACTTACGGCGACCACCGCCAATTCCTGCCCAGAGAAGCTAGCTACGACTTGGTTACGGCGCCCGTTGTGGAAAGACGGCGCCCGCCGCGATTACGGCGCCCACCGTGAAGGATGCAGCGAC
Organism: Rheum nobile; assembly: GCA_027886185.1. Taxonomy (NCBI): domain Eukaryota; kingdom Viridiplantae; phylum Streptophyta; class Magnoliopsida; order Caryophyllales; family Polygonaceae; genus Rheum; species Rheum nobile. The sequence goes on along the minus strand of WOAB01000169.1, from coordinate 351,047 downwards.
CGCCGCCCGTGACAGAAGACCGCCGAGCCGGATTTTCCTTATATGTTATTTTGCATTATTTTATTACTTTTTATTATTTCGTTTTAGGTTAACTTAGCTTTATTTCCTTTAGTATTTAAGGGTTGAGAAAATGCTTGTTTATCTATCATCTTGGAATCACTCTCTGGAACCCTAATTCCTTTCTACGTTCTACGTTATGAAGAACTAAGCCTCCTTGGCTTAGTCAGACGCTGAAGCTTTCGTTGTGATTCAGTTATGAGATTCTTGTTCTTAATCTATTGCATGGTTTTTATCTTTCTCTTGCTTAAGTTGCTTATAATTGATATTGATAATCTCTATTTGGACGCAACTAGGGTTTGTCGTTATTGATCTATTGCTAGATTTAGATTGTTACTGGTTGAGCATATCTATTTCAGAGTAGCAACTGCATCGTACTAGTATCTGGTTGTGCTAGTCTTATGCAGAAGAGAATTGATTTACATTCTAGGATAAAAGCTGGTTGTTTTATGCTAGAATTGTATCCAATTATATTCCTATCCGTAACGCTGTTGTTAAACTGAATCTTGATAGTTTCAGGGTTGTTTAATTAGTTAATGCTAATAGTATCTGGTTGTGCTATTAGTTATATCTGAAAAGGAATTGGAATCACCATTGCATGAGATTTTGAATGAGTATCTATGATCAACTTGTCATACGAATAGTGGATGTTGTTTGACTAAGTGTTTTTCCCGTCACTGATTTCACAACTCTTTAGCTTGTTTACCTTTTGCATGTTTAGAACTTACAAAACAAACAAAACCCCCCTTTGGTTACTTTGCTTTGACACATAATTTGCATACATAGACATAATTCGCCTCCGTGTGGGTTCGACCTTTACTTACCTAAGATTACGGTTTAGGGTTTGTTTGGATATTTTGCATAGCAGTTTTTAGAACGACAAAAAACCTGTTATCAAGAATTGTAATCTAACACGATTGATGAGTTAAAACATAACATGTGCAACGATTTAAATGGGAGGATTAAGTGAGTATATCATTTAAAAGACTTGTGGTATAGCAATTTCTGGGAGGATTAAGTGTGTGAAACTATTGTATTGGGAGAAAGCTCACTTAAATTTAAAGGTTATAGTATAGGGAAAAGTTATTATCTGGAAATTCGATAAACTAAAAGGATGTAGTAAAGGGTTATAGATTAAAGGGATTTGTCTTATATGCACTTAAGGAAGAATGTAAGAAATGTTACTCATGTATATCTATGGAATGGGTTAGGAAAGAAAATGATTGATTTTGTTGGTGATAAATCATTTATCAAAATGATATTTTTAGGAAAATAGGAGTAATATCTCATGTGATTCGTTTTGGGAAAAATTAAGAAATCCTAAAGGTTTTATCTAAGAGATTGATTAATGGAATGAGTTAAATTGTTCTTGAAAAGATTTTAAGTTAGAGATGGTATAAGGGCCAAATTTGATTAAGATAAATAATGCAATTTGTGGGATGTAGCTTTAAAGAATAAGAGGATATAATGTTTGAGAGTCACTAACATTTGATATTTGGTTATAAGTGAGTTTAATGTATAAACTATGGGATTTGATTATAAAGAGGAAATTAGAAGAGAAAGGTAGTGTTCTCTTGCTTAGGGTATATTAAAATCATTATGATGATTTTGGATACTACTTTCTAAGGTAGTCATGATCTTATGTGTTGAATCGTAGTGTGTTAGACAGGGAACAATGTGATTGTTCCCTGGGCAGCGGAAATAATATAGATTCAAGAGTAACAGCAAGACATTTCCTATTATAGAGGAAACTCAATCAACCAACTAGTTGAAAAGAGAAAAACCTATACCTCTAGATGTTATCCTAGGAGGATTTCAAACCTTGTATACTTGTATTATTAATAAGTTGTACAATCTCACAAGTCTTCTCTCCACCTATTCTCACACAGATCCTAGGTTTCTAGACCTTGAGTGCAATCAACTCACAATAACACAAGAACATAAAGAAAACCCTAAGCAATCAAGTACTATACCCGTACCTTGCCTTTGGATCTCCTAATCTCAACTTTGCAATAAGCTCTTCATGGACTTCAGTGTGATAGTTAAGATACCTTTCCCTAAGGTAAACTCATCTATTTGTAGAGTTGGCAAAGATCTCTTACCCAATTACCAAATAGTTAGCAACCCCGCTATATAAGGTAACAGTGAAAGATTTTTTTTCTAACTAAACAATTCATCTTGTAATCTCATAGTTTCCATATAAAAACTTTCATAAGACTCGCTATCTAACTCTTCTCTCTCCAATTAAATCTTCAAATCTCGTTTCCTTCTATAGCGATCTTCACCTGGTAACAACTGGCAATATCTGCTTCCATGCAAAGTTTCCTACTATGAAATCTACATGCGCTTCATATTTCCAATTAGCTTCCGCATAACTGTTCCTTGTTTTCACAATGTTCCGTTGCCCTCCTCAGCTTTCTCTTCTTCACATGATTTCCATTGTTCCTTAATTCTTTCATAAAACCTGAAACTCATAGGAACAACAAAAACCATAAAACCTAATGGTGTTTATCATTATCAAAACTAGAGGGAACGTCAAAGTTCCAACAATTTCCCCCTTTTTGGTGATGACAAACCCATTCAAAAATTGTTCGTTCAAAACAGAGTAATGAGCAAGTCAATATAAATCATCATGTATCTAAGCTCGGATGTTTAAGCAAAATTTATTTCAAATGAATAATTGCATTTCATACCTTAAAGTTGCATCATCATTCCCCCTCAGCACTACCATCGCTCAAAAATTCATAAAGAATTAGAAACAACAAGACTGTTACCTCTCTTTACTGAGTTCATCGCACAATTTTCCATACTTCCCCCTTTTGGCATCATCAAAAGATCAAAAGTAACCAGTGGAACAATAAGAGCTAAGGCAGCAAATTACTAGCAAAACATAAGTTCATTAATCTAGCAAGGCAACGATCACAAAACATCAAAAACAACTTGACAAACAACACAAAAAGATAAAAGAACAGTCAACTTAACAAAATAACATAGTAAAGTCAATAGAAGAGGTTATAACGGGCTGGATGTTCCCTCACGAGCATCATGCTTGATGATCTCGGACGTGGGCAGAGTTCCCTTATCATCACCCTGATACTTCATCTTGTTGATGTTCACCATGTCTAACTCAGTGACCATGGGAACTTCATCTTCTGCTCTGTAAACCTTTTCATTTTGAAGAATCAACTTGATCACATTCGGATAGGCCAATGAATGAGTCTTGGTAGTGCACTTCGCCATGTGCAAAATGACCCTAGGAAGGTCAATCTTTTCCTTATACCAAAACCTATCCAAAAGCACCAGATCAGTATTGGTGATCGCATTCCTCTTCTCTTGCCTAGGAACGACAACCTTCATATTGATATGATGCGCTATTCTCTAAGGCAGAGTGAGGATAGACACATGAGTTGCTCCAGCAGTGGCCTTGAAGAGCCTTTGAACACTTGCCTCTTTGGCCTTCTTCTGAGCATCGGTGACCTTGTCATCCGGAATATCATAAAAACCTTCAGCAGTAACACCCAGCAGGCGTGCAAGCTTAGAAACAGTAAAATATAGATCTTCCCCAGACACTGACGATGTTCCCAGCATAGTCGAAGTAGAAGTGAGACGGAAGGAACTGTAAAACTCACGAACCTGATCGGGGTTGACAAAGATGCGGTTTGAGAAGAGATGTTCCCAGCCTTGAAATTTGATTCTCTCCAAGACTTCCTCGAAACCATTCTCCAAGAGGAACTTCTCTGGGATCAGCAGTTGTGGGAGGATTTTCTTCCCGTCAATGAAGGTGGGAACGACAGGCTATTCCTCTCTCTTCGCCTTCTTCTTCGGCTCGACTTTCTTCGCCAATCGCAATCTCTCCTTCAAAGTGCCAGGAGTGGTCTCATCGGCATCGAACTTGGTGGGAGTGAAGAAAGTTGTGGCAGCGCGTGGACATCCGAGTCATTATCCACGTCCTCGGAGCCAATAGTGTGTTTTCGCTTCCTGCTTGGGGGAACAACTTTGAGTGGGCGAGTTCCCAACTCTTTTTCCACCTCAGCCATAGCCTCATCCTCATCGTCATCTTTGTCCTTGGGAGGAGAAGTGACTTCTTGATCAACGGCAACCACCAGGTCTTGGGATGACACTGGAGATTTTTCTTTTATAGGTGACGTCACCGTTCCCTGAGATTGTTCCTCTTTAGGCTGGTCCTCCTATTGTTCGGCGATTGAGGAGGTGATTTCCTTGACAAGCTCTGCCATGGCGGCGATGGAGGTAGTCGGCTTGGAGGATGGGGTGCGAGCAGCCTTTTGCTCCTCGATTGTCCTCTGTAGAGCAGCTAGTTGCTCATCGTTGAGGGTGGAAACATCGATGGAGGGGACAGAGGTTGAGCTTGTGGTGTCCATGGGGTAGTGTTTGAGAAAGGGAGAGGTGAAGGTGTTTAGGGTTTGAGGCGACAGAGAGCAAAGAAAGGCGGTAAAAAATTTGGAAGCGAGAGAGTATTGGGAGCAAGAGATCAAAGGTGGTTTGGGTTAAGGAAAGGATAAATATATATATAGGAAGGGAAGATAATTGGTAAAGGGAAACAATGTAAATCAGAAGATATTCATACCAAAAAAAATCTCACCGAAAAGATCATCCAATCCGTCAACTCAATCTGTTCTCTCTCCTCTGGTAACGGCTCTTTTTCTCTCGGTTCTGCAAAACTGGTCGTTCCTCTCTGAAGAGCCATCAAATCAACATTCAATTTGTCCTTCTCAGTGAACCAACGTTCACCTGCAAATGTCAACGTTCCTCAGACTGTTCCCACATTGATGTTCCTGTCTTTGTTCCCCCTTAGGCCAAGTTCCATCCAGACGACTCCGAGATACTTGAGTGGATGAAAAGGCTAGTTTGGATATTTAATGGGGTTCACACAAAAGAGCAAAGATATATCCAAACAAAAATAGGGTAGGGATCTCTATTTCCCGCCATATGGCATGAGCAAACGCTATCAATTAACCACTTATTGTTCCCCCTCACTTCATCCTGCATTTAGAAAGTTAGTGTTTCGCGACCCAAGCAAGCTTGACTTTACCTGGTCGCTTAGAGACAAAGTGATATTCTCTAGGCTTAACATCGAACATATCAGGAGATGCATCATAATCAATCAAATCAACATTGTTACTTCTACTGTTCCTGCACTGTGTGTGCTCTTCAGTGAACTTTTGTTTCTTAGCACAGTTTCTCACAACATGGCCGTTGTTCCCACAATGCCAACAAATATAATAATAAACCCCCAAGGTATACTTACAGTTGGGAACAGGGATCCTACGTTGCTTGGTTCTAACAAGGTCAGGTGTACTAGGTAGGTTTCCATGGGATTGGATAAGATACATCTTATGGGCAGGTTGTCCTTTGTACCATGATTGGCTTTCATTTAACCCACTCTCCAGAGTTTTCACACACTCTTCTAGGTAAGAATTCCTATCATTGGTACTCTGGAGTTCCATGTCCTTCAACTCTCTAAGCTCAGGTATGGTTAACTCATGTTTCTCACTCTCTTGTTTTTCACCCTTGTACCCCACACCATACTTGGATTCAACAAAAGTAATCTCTTCCTCCTTAAGCTTCTGCTCAACTAGAATAGAGTGAATTTTATCAATCTGAGCTTTCATCTGAGACAGTTCCCTTTCAGTGCTAGAGAAACTAGGTTCACTGCGAGTAGCTTCACACTTAACACAAAGAACAACAGAGGAACTAGCAATTCTGGAAGGAGATTCATTCAACTCAATGCATTTATCCTCAGCATTATTCAGATCAGTTTGAGTTTTAAGATTTTCATTATACATGCTTTTAATGAGAGAGATCAAATACTTTTTATCATAGTTAACTAGAGACTCAAAGAAGGTTTCGGGATCTACCTCTTGTTCCTCATTGGATGACTTTTGAGTCATTGCGCACATTTTGTGGTTGTCTTGCGCCTTTGGCTCATCATCATTAGTCTTGATATCTCCATCTTGAATGATTTTCCAGCTGTCTTCATCACCATTCTTTATCCAGGATGTAAATTATTGTTTCCATTACTTGTATTGCTTGTAACACCCCCAAATCGTAACTCATTTGGAAAGGTATTACCGCCAGTGACCTCGGTTTCCACACCGAAGCCACCCCAGGCTTTACCATTGAAACACAATTTATAAAGAACAATTATGATACAAAATTACCATAACTCTCATTTAAAACATAGTCGCGGAATTTTAACACAATTCTAAATGCGACAAAATACAGAGTTATTACAATACATCGGAAGACTTAAAATAATTTACAAGAGTATTGACTTCAGTAGTCAACGCCCAAAGATCGTAGCCTGATTAAAACATTGTCAAAACACCGTTCATCTTCATAGTCGTTCTAGCCTTCATGGATCCTGCAACCTATCTGATGTATCGAAACGGACAGACGACACCAACCATGACGATGCAGATAACAAATACAATTAGTTAGTCTAAATGAATAGACTAGCAAGGGCATAAAGCAGAAGGTTCGAAGTAGTCGTATTAGGTTAGACTCATCGCTTCTCGAATAATAACCGATGACGATAGTCAACCATCATACTCTTACTGGAATAACAAGAGGTATGCACAAGAGAAGATTCTGGAGACCGAGTCTCACAGCAATCAATCCCAAAAGAAGACTCTAAATGAAATGAGCCTTATAGGAACCATGACAAATATTGGGGAACATTAATTAATTACACACAATCACAGAATTACAGTATCGCATTCGAGCGACTAAAAGTTAAGACGAGCTTTCCTAGATGCACTAGCGCCTAGCTGCACTACTCGCCCAATGTATATTAATTATGTGCGACAATGGCACTTATCTCATTTAATTCTAAAACGATCATCACGTTATAAGCTTTTAAATCTCCTCACAAGAGATATCGGATCTCCTCACAAGAGATATCAGATCTCCTCACAAGAGATATCAGAGGGAATAAATCCCAAAAGATTTGGCACTAGCTAAGTGCACCAACCCTGAGTAAGGGCATGGTCATGACCAGAGAGAAGTGTTGGGGCCTGGACATCCCATCCACTTGGTTATAAAGAAACGACTAGTACTCACAAGGAGATACCAAGTAGCGTTCCTGCGAATACTCGTTCTAACTAAACAGTTCAGAACTGCCCAAAATCATATCAAAGCCATCAAGGCCAGCATCATAGATATATTTCAATCTAGATATATATATATATATATATATAATAGCGTTGTTTTAGCAGATATACAACCTATTATAATATCGATTAAAATCACAAACAGTTATCAAAACTGTTCCCAACAAAAATAGTAAATCATCCTAAATTAATTAACAATTAAACAATTGATAATTAATTGAAATATGGAATGATGAGCAAGAGCGAACCGCCACTTGCCTGGAGTAGATTCGGCGATGAATCTAGACGAGACGACTACCGATGATATCCTTTCCGAGGATATGGCTTAAGCTTCAGATATCTCCAACGGATTATGATGCGGTACTGACCCGCCATCAGATGGTTCAGTAAGAGGCTGAGTCAACCAAGACCATGGCGTCCTCCCTGGAGTAGTACTTAGCTCAGTTTATTTTATATTTCTATATTATTAGTTATTTCCAGTTTTAGTATGTTTCCCATTTTAGTATTTCTAATTCAGTCATTTCTATTTCGGGCGTGTGCCAACTCTTGTAGAATGGGCCGGCCCATTTAGCTAGAATAAGGCCCAAGACCATTAGGGTTTTTGGGAGAGTCAATTGGCTATTTAAAGCCTCTCTTGTACTTCATTTTAATGACGTTGAATTGAAGCAAGCCTTGTTGTGAGAATTTCTCCACCCCTTGCTCAACGTCAACCCTAACCCTAGTATTCTTCCCACTGCCTCCACGTGATCTTCCTCTACTGTTTGATTCTTCTGCTGACCGGAATCACTGTTGCGTCGTCGGCGTGAAGACGATCTCTTTCTTCTTCGCGTCGCCGGTGCCGCTCTTCCCCTGTCCGTCTCACTCCACCCCACCGTGTGGTCCTGTGTGCAGTCGCCCCTTCTCGCTGTTGTTCAGCGAATTAGCACAGCCGAGTCATTCATTCAATTAGCAACTCCTCCTTGCTAATTATTCACCGTCATCATTCGTCCACTTGTAGTCGAATGAGTCCATTAACGAGATCAGTTCTCCCTTGGCCGAATTCTCTAATTTTGACCAACCGAGTTCATCCATTCTATACTAATTAATTAGCAGTCCACTTTGCTAAACTAATTGTGATATCTTCGTTCGAGCCAAAGATCAGCAAGAGTCGCCCCTTTCCCACGTCCTGCCTAGATCTATCCCATGCGAAGCCATTTCAAAGGGGTTTTCGTATCAACTGGTATCAGAGCGTCAGTCGATCGAGCCACCCGAGTCGCCACCCCCATCGTCCGATCATCACCGTTCACTGTTCATCATTTTTTTTCATCATCAGCAGACCAGCATCATCTTGCATCGTTACTGCATCATCATCAGATCCACATCATCACGGATCAACATTCATCATCTTCATCCAGATTCCGGCGCCCCTGTTCGGAGTTCATCAACGCCGTACGCGCCGCCACCCACCATCACCAGATCCGCCTCGCACTCGCACGGATCTGCACAGCCCAGCCCGCCACCGTCTCCCAGATCTGCTCGCATCAACCGGTCTCCCGCCGACGAGGCCGTCGTCTTCAACCTCCAGCCTCGTCGCACGCTCGCCGTCGGCCGCTCGCGCGAGCTTTGTCTCCGCCGCTGCATCTCCACAGATCTACAGGGAGGCGCGACTTCTTCCCAGCCTCAATCCTCGCCACCGCCTGTGAGTCACCTTCGTCTTCAACCTCCTGCCATGGCCTCGCCACAGCCGGATCTCCCTCTTCATCTCGCCGCCGGTGTCCCGCTGTTGCTGTCTGTATCTCTCCATTCGGTTTCCAGACGCCGAGGTCGCCCTTGACGAGCGAGCACTCCACGCCGCCGACCACCGTGCCGCGTCGCCGCCACCCCTTCCCTGCAGCGATCTGCTGGTTGCTGACGGCTGCAATTTACAAAAAAAAAACGAGAGAGATAGAGATTAGGTTAGGTTTTGTTTTCATTATTAAAAAAAAAAAAGAGAGAAAAAAAAATCAGCTGTTGTGAGAAAAAAAAAAATTAGAGGGAGAGAATTAAAAAAAAAAGGAGAGAAAGAAAAGAAATTTGTTAAATTGGCATGTCCACTTTCGGATTGGCGCCCACCCGAGATCCGCTTGCGTCGTCGACGTTTTTATGGTGATGCCGAAGAGTTCCTGGAGTGGTCCCGTCACATGGCTTACTACTTTCGCCAACGAGACTACGACGAAGTTGAGCAATGCGACATCGCGATCAATTGCCTCGCTGGCTACGAGTGGGATTGGTGGTGCCACGTCGAAGACAAGAGATGGGACCGTGCTTGGCAACCCGTGGAAACTTGGTAGCAACTTGTTTACTTGATGACTCGACATTTTGCTCCCCAGGTTGACCCAGTAGCCTACGCTGCCCATTCATACAGACGAACAAGACCGCTTCCAGCGCGTTCTCCTTCAACGCGTTCTCCTGCGAGCGCCTCAGCTATGGCACACTCCCCTACAAGCGGCACAATTCCAGCGCGCTCTCCTGCGAGCGCCATAGTTTCAGCGCGATCTCCTGCGCGCCCCACAGCTTCAGCGCACTTCCCTGAGCGCATCCCAGATGTAACGCGTCTTCCTGATCGCGCGCCAGCGCCCCTTCTTGTGCTCGTCGCCGCGGCGCCTCCAGAGTCAGAAGTCATCACAGCGCCACTCGAGCCAGAGTTCATCGCGGCGCCACTCGAGCCAGAAATCATCACGGCGCCTACTGAGCCGACATTTAACGCGATGATTTCCGTACAAGTGCCCACGGGCTCTTGCTCCTTGCTGTTCCCTGAAGAACCAGATGACGCGCCTTCTCCTGGACCAGAGTTCTACTTAATCACATTCGAAGTTCCAAGCGTCGGACCCCTGTATGACGTCGTCTATCAGCTACTGATCACGCACTTTCTCTCCCTAGCCCCACCAAGCTCGAAGCGGGGACGCTTCAATTCTAAGGGAGGGAGAATGATGCGGTACTGGCCCGCCATCAGATGGTTCAGTAAGAGGCTGAGTCAACCAAGACCATGGCGTCCTCCCTGGAATAGTACTTAACTCAGTTTATTATATATTTCTATATTATTAGTTATTTCCAGTTTTAGTATGTTTCCTATTTTAGTATTTCTAATTCAGTCATTTCTATTTCGGGCGTGTGCCAACTCTTGTAGAGTGGGCCGGCCCATTTAGATAGAATAAGGCCCAAGACCATTAGGGTTTTTGGGAGAGTCACTTGGCTATTTAAAGCCCCTCTTGTACTTTATTTTAATTACGTTAAAATTAATCCAAGCCTTGTAGTTGAGTTTTACTCCTCCCCTTGGTATCAACGTCATCTGTTCTTGTTACAAATCAAACACAATTTATCCCTAATCAATCCAAACACAACTAGTTGGCGACCCAGGTGAACTCCTCGATCTAGATCCGTGCGCGAGACGAGTCGAGCCCTACTCGATTCGTATCAGATTACGAGTTCACACGCGATCCAGAGAATCACGTTCTAATTAACAAATTAATTAATTATCAATTAATTTGCCAGGACGAACTTAAGGAATAAAATTTAATAAATTTTTATGATTATAAATCATAAAAATATTTATTAAATTTTTCTAAAGAGAAATACGGATGAAAGAGAATCAAAATTATATCGCTCGTATAATTTCGGGTTAAATCTGGACAAAAAGGCTATTGGGCTTCTCGGCCCAATACGGGAGGAATTGATTAGAAAAGGAGGGGCCCCCACCTTGCTTCATCTTCTTCCTCACAACGCAGCAACAATACAACACCAACACAGCAAGCACAGCGGCAGCAACGACCACGCCGACGCTGGTCTTCTCGCCGCTTCGTCGTCGGGGAGAGCAGCCACCACCACCACCAGCGCCACGACGCCGGGAAGAACATCAGCAGCGGCGGCTACGGGCAGCAGTGACAGCACGGCGGCGGCGACAACAACTATCAACAACAGATCATCAGCGACAACGGTGACTCGGCAGCGACTTTGCGGTGCCTCGTCGGTGGCTCACCTTCGCCGGGAAGTGCAACCACCAACAACACGAGCAGCAGAGGCCTCACGGCGCCACGCCTTGTCGCCGGATTTGGGTTGCCAGTGGGAAGGACAACTGAGAGGGAGAGCTGGGGAAAGAGAGATCGGGTGCCCATCATCCCCTTCAGATCGGCTCTATTTATAGCCAAACGAATGCCCATTTCGTGGACAGCAAGGAAAGCCAAGTGGAGCAAGAGATAAGGCAACCAGCCACCCACTTGCCTGCCCATCTGACACGCCAGAGGATAAGAGTTGCACTTGGAGGGCAAGTTTGCTCAAGATAAATCTTGTACGTGGAGTACAAGTTGCACAAGATAAGATTGGTATGGGCTTTAAACCCCGGAAATTACATGTTTGTATCCAAACAAATATTCTAAGTCCCGAAAATACATCGAATGTATTTTATACCACTCAAGGAATTATTTCGGGGATCATGAATGTTACGAAAAATCCGAACTCCACTGAAAGCGAAATAATTAATTTGAACGAAGGTTGGGAAAATTTCCCAAATATCCTTATTAAAAATTGAGGGATATTACATTACTACCCCCTTAAGATAAGTTTCGACCCCGAAACTTGTAATAGCCAATGAGGAACCTACCTCAACAACAAACTTACCATCTGAACTTAGTATCCTTAATCATAACATCATTATACAACCTTATCTCCATATAACACACCAAGTAATAACTCTTACTACCTCTATCAAATCATGTCTATATTAGAATAATGGTCTTCCATAACCATTATTACGATATTAATGCACCTTCAATAGGAGAACACACATTTCTCCTCCAATCTCTTTATAGACAAACCCAAGGTTTACACATTAACTTCTTACAACTCAGATATTAAATCTTAGTAACCTCAAATCATAACTTCCTTAATTCCCTTAATGGTACTTTATACAATCCCATCATTTATCTTAAAGTAAGACTGGCTTTACGCCATCTCTAACTTAAAATCCTTACAAGAATAATTTAACACATCTCTTTAAACAATTCCTAACTTAACTCCTTTAAGATTCAAGAATAATCACAATATCTTATTCCTACGTTCCTCGAAATGTATCACATAAGATATTACTCCTATTTCCTCAAAGAGAATGATACCATAAGCCTTATAGATGACATACTCACAAGATGTCAATCCTAGACAATTCCCAAGAGTCATAACTCTTCATCCTCTGGAAATTCCACTTATCGAATCCAACGACTCGTACTGTCTTAAATGACTTATTTCTAACTTAAAAATCCTTATATTCATCACGCAATCTACTATCCATCCAGGACGTAATTGCATCATTTCCTTATATTACCTCAAACGAATCTCAAATAGATCTCCCCAAAGGATACCTATGATTTCGTACACTTGGCTTTTCCAAAAGCTTTAACCATTGGTCCTACATGGGTCATACTTACTTATGAACTCGACCATCATAAATCCGGATTTCACAGTCTTACTCAAGATCACAAAATAGGGAAAACGAGTTCTTATTGAACTATTCCCTTAATCAACTTATTCCTTCACAACACTTTATCCATACTAATGCCTACAGTATGATTCCACTACTAGGCATTCCAGACTTTGCACTAGTCCACCTCCATATACTTCTAATGGAACAAAATCCCAAGTACTCAAGTGAGATATAACTCTTAATCTCATTAACTCCACATAACCTATACCTCCAAACACTAGAAATATGATGTCTCAAGAAGAAACAAATCTTTCCATAACTTCTCCCAATATCCTTATTTCCTAAAAGATACTCATAAATGAACACTTTAGGCATCAGACTCTTCTAGCCTTGCCTTACGAGGTCTTCCTCCGGGTTCTCATCGGAAGTTCCCTCCGGATCTTCCCTCGGATCTTCCCCCTCTCGAGGATCTTCCTCAGGGTTTTCCTCTGGATCTTCCTCCTTCTAAGGATCTTCCGCAGGATCTTCCTCCTCTCGAGGATCTTCCTCCGGATCTTCCTTCTTCTGAGGATTTTGCTCGGGATCTCCCCTAGGATTTTCCTCTCCTTGAGGATCTTCCTTAGGATCTTCCTCGGGATTTTCCTTAGAGTTCCCTTGGAAATCGCTTCCATTTAAACATCGTTATTACAATATTTCGTTGGCCTACCTTAACGGCTCAACGAACTCTACCATAGGTTCAACCCACAAATTCTCATACGAATGCAAATCCCGACTACATCGAGCATTAATCCTTCGTATTCGTTTTCTCAACAATGAATGTCAACGACTATGACATCACACTTTAGACATCAAAACTCCTAAGAGTGATTCCTTAATTATCCCATAAAATCAGTTATTATAGATCAACTTGGCAATTCTATAGATGAATTATGAACATAGAGCACAAGATTCATCTACACTAATCTCCCGAGCATTCACACCAAATTACTCGGAGATTACAACACTAGGATATTAGTACTACTAGGAAGCACATACTTGATACCTTCGAGGGAACTACTAGGTCTTCCAACCTCAAAATATCTCTGAGAAACAGGGAAATCTAACATTACTAGAGATGATAGAATCATCTCGGCATCTTTCGAGTCCTTTCAAAAGAATAGAAAAACACCTATGTCTTACAACAACAAGAAGAAATCAGTCTTTCTAGATATAGAGGTAATCCCCATACCTCTCATATCAGACTAAAGAAGGCACGACTATGAACGGTATTTATTTCAAATTCGTTTGGAAGACATTTTCCAGTTCAAAATGGGAAATAGTTTTAGAAGGATAAAACCTTTCAAAACACCCAACCTGTTTTAAAACCAAACTTTAGCTCTGATACGAAATCTGTAACACCCCCAAATCGTAATCCATTTAGAAAGGTATTACCGCCAGTGACCTCGGTTTCCACACCGAAGCCACCCCAGGCTTTACCATTGAAACACAATTTATAAAGAACAATTATGATACAAAATTACCATAACTCTCATTTAAAACATAGTCGCAGACTTTCAACACAATTCCAAATGCGACAAAATACAGAGTTATTACAATACATCGGAAGACTTAAAATAATTTACAAGAGTATTGACTTCAGTAGTTAACGCCCAAAGATCGTAGCATGATTAAAACATTGTCAAAACACCGTTCATCTTCATAGTCGTTCTAGCCTTCATGGATCCTGCAACCTATCTGATGTGTCGAAACGGACGGAAGACACCAACCATGACGATGCACATAACAAATACAATTAGTTAGTCTAAATGAATAGACTAGCAAGGGCACAAAGTAGAAGGTTCGAAGTAGTCGTATTAGGTTAGACTCATCGCTTCTCGAATAATAACCGATGACGATAGTAAACCATCATACTCTTACTGGAATAACAAGAGGTATGCACAAGAGAAGATTCTAGAGACCGAGTCTCACAACAATCAATCACAAAAGAAGACTATAAATGAAATGAGCCTTATAGGAACCATGACAAATATTGGGGAACATTAATTAATTACACACAATCACAGAATTACAGTATCGCATTCGAGCGACTAAAAGTTAAGACGAGCTTTCCTAGATGCACTAGCGCCTAGCTGCACTACTCGCCCAAGGTATATTAATTGTGTGCGACAACGGCACTTATCTCATTTAATTCTAAAACGATCATCACGTTATAAGCTTTTAAATCTCCTCACAAGAGATATCGGATCTCCTCATAAGAGATATCAGATCTCCTCGCAAGAGATATCAGAGGAAATAAATCCCAAAATATTTGGCACTAGCTAAGTGCACCAACCCTGAGTAAGGGCATGGTCATGACCAGAGAGAAGTGTTGGGGCCTGGACATCCCATCCAGTTGGTTATAAAGAAACGACTAGTACTCATAAGGAGATACCAAGTAGCGTTCCTGCGAATACTCGTTCTAACTAAACAGTTCAGAACTGCCCAAAATCATATCAAAGCCATCAAGGCCAGCATCATAGATATATTTCAATCTAGATATATATATATAATAGCGTTGTTCTAGCAGATATACAACCTATTATAATATCCATTAAAATCACAAACAGTTATCAAAACTGTTCCCAACAAAAATAGTAAATCATCCCAAATTAATTAACAACTAAACAATTGATAATTAATTGAAATATGGAATGATGAGCAAGAGTGAACCGCCACTTGCCTGGAGTAGATTCGGCGATGAATCTAGACGAGACGACTACCGATGATATCCTTTCCGAGGATATGGCTTAAGCTTCAGATATCTCCAACGGATTACGAGTCCACACGCGATCCAGAGAATCACGTTCTAATTAACAAATTAATTAATTATCAATTAATTTGCCTGGACGAACTTAAGGAATTACATTTAATAAATTTTTATGATTATAAATCATAAAAATATTTATTAAATTTTCCTAAAGAGAAATAGGGATGAAAGGGAATCTAAATTATACCGCTCGTATAATTTCGGGTTAAATCTGGACAAAAAGGCTATTGGGCTTCTCGGCCCAATACGGGAGGAATTGATTAGCAAAGGAGGGGGCCCCACCTTGCTTCATCTTATTCCTCACAACGCAGCAACAGTACAACACCAACACAGCAAGCACAGCGGCAGCAACGACCACGCCGACGCTGGTCTTCTCGCCGCTTCGTCGCCGGGGAGAGCAGCCACCACCACCACCAGCGCCACGACGCCGGGAAGAACATCAGCAGCGGCGGCTACGGGCAACAGTGACAGCACGGCGGCGGCGACAACAACTATCAACAGCAGATCGTCAGCGACAACGGCGACTCGGCAGCGGCTTTGCGGTGCCTCGTCGATGGCTCACCTTTGCCGGGAAGTGCAACCACCAACAACACGAGCAGCAGAGGCCTCGCGGCGCCACGCCTTGTCGCCGGATTTGGGTTGCCAGTGGGAAGGACAACTGAGAGGGAGAGCTGGGGAAAGAGAGATCGGGTGCCCATCATCCCCTTCAGATCGGCTCTATTTATAGCCAAACGAATGCCCATTTCGTGGAGAGCAAGGAAAGCCAAGTGGAGCAAGAGATAAGGCAACCAGCCACCCACTTGCCTGCCCATCTGACACGCCAGAGGATAAGAGTTGCACTTGGAGGGCAAGTTTGCTCAAGATAAATCTTGTACGTGGAGTACAAGTTGCACAGGATAAGATTGGTATGGGCTTTAAACCCCGTAAATTATATGTTTGTATCCAAACAAATATTCTAAGTCCTGAAAATACATCGAATGTATTTTATACCACTCAAGGAATTATTTCGGGGATCATGAATGTTACAAAAAATCCGAACTCCACTGAAAGCGAAATAATTAATTTGAACGAAGGTTGGGAAAATTTCCCAAATATCCTTATTAAAAATTGAGGGATATTACATTGCCCTTGGATGAGGACCAGTGGATTCTGTTCTTCGTTGGATGATTGCAGGGTCATGGCACACATCTTATTGTTCCCCCATGCTTCTGGCTCGTCATCATCAGAGTTAGCACACTCATCACCCCATACAGCAACAAAAGCTTTCTTTCTATCGTTCCAAGAGTTGTCACCATTGTTGTCTGAGTTGTTCCCCTTAGGACACTTATTGGCATAGTGACCATTGTCCTTGCAATTGTAGCATGTAACATCCTTGATATCACGTTTCTCACCATTGTTCCCATCATTCCTGAAAGATCTACCTTTGCGATAGAGAGATCGCATGACCTTGGTGAGAAGGGCAGTTTCTGGATCCATACCATCCTAGTTATCATCTTTGTTGCTTTCTATCATCTCAACAACTTTCTTAACCATCAAGGCAATGCCTTTAGGTTTAACATATTTGTCTTCTTTATCATATTTCTTTATTTTTCCAAATACCTCATGAAGTGTGAGAGATAGGGTATTGGGATTCTCCTTGAGAATAGCTTTGGTCATCTTGTGCCTTGGAGGAAGTCCATCAATGATGATGAGAGCTTTCTCCTTGGAAATAATTTCTTCATCTTTGACCTCATGAGCAGTGAGTCGAGCGGTGATTTCCTCAAATCTAGATTGGTAAGAGGAAACAGTCTCACCGTCGATCATGACGAAGTTGTAGAAGTCCTTCTTGGCTTGAAAGCGATCGATCTCTCGAAGATCAGAACTTCCCATGTACATCTGCTCCAGGGCTGCCCACATCTCTTTGGCCGTTGCACATGACTGCAACTTAGATGCATCTTCAGCACTGATGGCATTGTTGATGAACATCTGTTCCTTTGAGTTTTTCTCCATGATTCTAAAATCGTCTTGACTCCAGGGCATTGTTCCCTTGAGCACTCCTTCGGCAACTTTTTCATCACCTACCTCAATGACTCTCCAGCATTGGTAGTCATTACTCTTCATCCAGGCGGTGAAGAGATCCTTCCGGTGTTGAAACATACCACCGATGGGCAGGAACGGGGGCTTGTTGTTCCCAATTCCGACTTCATGAGTAGACGACATTGTTACCTGTGAATCTGAAAAAAACACATAATCTAGAGCTAACCTACTCTGATACTAATTGTTGAATCGTAGTGTGTTAGACAGGGAACGATGTGACTGTTCCCTGGGCAGCGGAAATAATATAGATTCAAGAGTAACAGCATGACAAATCCTTTATAGAGGAAACTCAATCAACTAACTAGTTGAAAAAAGAAAAACCTCTACCTCTAGGTGTTACCCTAGGAGGATTTCAAACCTTGTATACTTGTATTATTAATAAGTTGTACAATCTCACAAGTCTTTTCTCCACCTATTCTCACACAGATCTTAGGTTTCTAGACCTTGAGTGCAATCAACTCACAATAACACAAGAACATAAAGAAAACCCTAAGCAATCAAGTACTATACCCGTACCTTGCCTTTGGATCTCCTGATCTCAACTTTGCAATAAGCTCTTCATGGACTTCGGTATGATAGCTGAGATACCTTTCCCCAAGGTAAACTCATCTATTTATGGAGTTGACAAAGATCTCTTACCCAATTACCAAATAGTTAGCAACCCCGCTATTCAAGGTAACAATGATTGATTTTCTTTCCAACTAAACAATTCAGCTTGTAATCTCATAGTTTCCATATAAAAACTTTCCTAAGACTCGCTATCTAACTCTTCTCTCTCCAAGTAAATCTTTAAATCTCGTTTCCTTGTGTAGCGATCTTCACCTGGTAACAGCTGGCAATATCTGCTTCCATGCATTGTTCCATAAACGATGTTTCCATGTATAAAAGTTTCCTTCTATGAAATCTACACACGCTTCATATTTCCAATGAGCTTCCGCATAATTGTTCCTTGTTTTCACAACGTTCCGTTGCACTCCTCTGCTTTCTCTTGTTCACATGATTTCCATTGTTCCCTAATTCATTCATAAAACCTAAAACTCATAGGAACAACAAAAACCATAAAACCTAATGGTGTTTATCATCATCAAAACTAGAGGGAACGTCAAGGTTCCAACATTGTGGATATATTTATGAGTTATCACATGATATAATATATGGAGACGAGATATATGAGATAATGTCATGGTTGAGGAAACGGATTGACTTTTCTAGGATTAATTTTGAGGACGAAATATACTATGCTCAAGTAGTGAGGTTAATGCGAAAATCGGTCCCTCTATCTTGGTAGTGCTAGTTTTGGGGTTGAAACTATTTTAAGGGGGTAGTTTTCTAACATCCCACTTAAACTAAAAGGGTATTATGGTAAATTTAGTTTGATAAAAATAAAAGTTATAAAATTTATTTATTTCTTTATAGAGAAGTAATTTAAATTTTCATTAACTTAAGTTCAAAAATTATGTTAAGATAATTATTGTACAAATTATCAAATGAGTTACAATAGTATAGTATTGAAACCAATAAATAAGTGTAAGCATGAATGTAGTTTTGGTTAAATTTACAAGAAAATGTGACTTAAGCTTAAGTTTAACCTAATTTAATTTCCTTTCATCTTAAATTTGGGTTAAAATATATAAATAAACTTGGGATAAGTTATAAATAAGTTTGGGTGAATTTTGTAATTTTTAAAATTTAAAAATAAGGGCATTTTTGCCATAACTTCAAAAGTTGGACAAAAATGAGTAATTAAGCCAAATAATGGGGAGACTGATCGCTGAACAGTGGCACTTCTTCTACCTTCAGACGTGCGAGCTGAGGCCATTTCAATGGCCGATTTCAACCCCGATTTTGACTCATTTTCTTCAATTAAACCATGGTCTTTGTAGATAAGGTTGACACGCATCTAATTCCGCAATTATCGAGTTGCAATGCCTTCACATTTGCTCGAATTCGGTCCAGGAAAGTCGACATGTCGAAAGTACGTGTCTCTCGTAATTTTGGAAATTGGCACCGATTAGGATCAGTTAAATTGCGTGATTTGCGCGATTGGGTCGTGGACATTCCAAGCTTCAAAAACCCTATAAATACCCCTTCAACCGTCCACAAATTTCACGTTTTAGGTTTCAACCAAAATTCTGAGTTGTCGTGAGTTCTAGGGTAAAATTATCCCTCGTTAGAGCATCTCTAGCTACGGTTCAAGTGTCCAAATCTTCGTCTTAAAGTCACGAATCCGAATCGAGCCCAATTGTGCGCGACCTGCTTGATCTCAGTTTTGGTTAAATCCCAAATTCGTGATTTGTATTTTTTAGTTCAATATTGATTAAATTGGCTAATTAAGATTACTTAGTGACAATTTGGGTTAATCTAATTTTATTGATATTAAAATTTAATTATATTTGATATTTTTTTGATATTATCTTAAATTGTAAAATGTTAATTTTTAACATTACAAATAGATAATATACTTGGTTAAATAATTAAATAAAATAGGTAAAAAAAAATTTATGATTATTTAGAATATACGACTAAAGGATTTTTAGTATCGTATAAATAATTGTATATTGTGTAGCCTTGATAATTGATTTATTTAGATTTAGATAAATTCAATTAGAAACCGCGACAAGTATCCTTCAATTTCCGTTTGTGAATAAATTATCTAATTATAATTTATTTTTGTGTGAATTGGGTACGTCTCTGAAACACTATTGGGAACGGAAACGAACTCAGAATCCAATTGATTGGTTCTAAGCAACTTCCTTCTGTACGACGTTTTGCCGTTCAATCGACATCTTAATCCGAGGCAGGTGGAGGTTCCCTCCTAAGTTTATTCCATATTTTCTTTAATTGACAAATAATTAATTGCTTTACTTAAGTTGGGACAAATATTTCTATTTTCAGTTTGAGAACTTGTGTGTTATAATGGTGTGGGAAAATATGAATTATATTATAGGTTGTGTATATTGTTAGTGACGACTCTTATATATATGTTAATATTATTACAGAGTGCTAGTTGATCTTTGGTGTGAAAATTGGTGTGCACGTGTATGCTTAGTTAGCATGAGTATTCGTAGGAACGCTATGTACCTCGCGAGGTTTAACTATTTCTTTATAACTTGGTGTTAGGAGGATTATTTACCTAATACTTCTGGTCATGACCTACCCTTATTCAAATATATATGGTGGTGTACTTAACTAGTGCTGTTATTTGGGTTTCGTCCCGTGATATTCTAGTATCGAGATGGTGTGGATTAAAAGCCTTAATGTAAATGTAAATTTTGGATTAAATAATATAAGTTCTTTTATGCACATAATTAATATACTTCGGGCGAGAAGTATAACGTGGAAATTGCTCGGGCTTCGGTCTAAAGTATGTCCCTTTTCAATCTAAATTTGCATTATGCAGTTCGAGGTTGGTTGAGTACCCAAAAAGTCAAAGGAGTCGTTTTTAAATTCTTGTTGTGAAAAATTTAAATGTTCCCAAACAAATACATATATTACCCATAAGACTCAGTTTCATTGGAGTCGTCTCTAGAATCATGCCTCTTCCTTTGTTTCAGTAGAAGTATAGTAGTCATATACCGTTTATCGAGTTTTATTTGAGAAACAATGGTAGTGACTATATACGACTACACATAACCTCACATAAATACCCCTGCATAGTCTTTCATTAGACTAACCAACCGTTTCTTTTCCTTGCATGGTTGGCCAGTGTCATTTGTCTCATACGGCACATCAATCGTCAAGCTCAGACTATATGGAAGTAACAAATCAAAGACGAAGACTTGCAGTTGAAGTTGTGATTCAAAATGATATTTTGAAATTGTTTAGTATTGATTTAATTTTCTTAATAAATGTAACAAGTTATTATGTCTAGGTCACCTAGTCATGTATTTAAGGTTAATATGAAATCTTCTGTTGTAATTTATTGTTTTGTAAAACTAGCCTTCTCAATTTACGAGATGAATTTTAATGAAAATAAAAGTATTTTTGTCACAAGTCTTTTGTTGTTTATTATTTTTTATCAATATATTTACGCATAAATTTTTGTTATTAAAGCTTATGGTGACTTTGGATCTAAAGTCTGAGGTCACTGGCGTGTGACACTACCAACATAAACCAGGGTGTTACATTGGGTATGACATATGCAGTACTCTTTCTTCGGTTCTTCTTCAAACCCAGTTATTCTTCAATCGAGCGTTCAGATGAAAAGGCAAGAGTCGGATTTTTAAACTGCACGATCTGTTATAATTCATTCAGTCCAGCACAAATACTTTATCTTATAATATATTCACAAAATTCAGGTTATAAGAGCAATGGAAAGTACTAACTCGAAAGACAAGGAATGATAAAAATGATAACGAAGATGAATAGAAGGTGAGTAATGAAACTACGAATTGCAAACCTGGAAAAGCTGGATGAAGGCCTTCTCCTAAGGCCACAACCATTTTTGTTGGATCTTTTCCTCTATCAATTGCACTGTTCACAAATAAGCCCACCATGAAAACATTATTACAAGACAAATAATTGAAGAGACTTTGAAAGTGACAAATTGATAAGTTGAGTACCTCCGAAGAGTTGTTTCCATAAGAATTCCAATGCAGTGCTTGGATCAAGTGGTGCTCTAATTGCATAATTATCACATATAGGAAACTAGTAGATTGTTTGCACGGGTTCTTGTAATGATGAAGTATATGTAATAATATTAAAAAAAATTAGTAATTATTTATTATAAAATAAAACCAATAAAATTTACCACTAATAATGTCATATAATGATAACGATGAATATTAAATAAATTCCTCAATATAAAAAAAACATTGTATGATTATAATGTTGATAAAGTAGAAATCATAGAATAAGTCTTATGTAAGGATTAATAACTTGTATGTCACGTGCAACACACTTAATCCTCCTTCTTTTTCTTCACCAATTTCTTGGTACGTGAAGTAGAAAGTTGGTCTTATGCACCATCTTCTTCATTATCATCCTGGAAGGAGTCATCATTTCATTGGACGACGCAATGAGTGTTCGGGCTTAGACGACAGATGTTCGACATTGTTCTGAAATATTAAGTATAAGTGTATAAGTAATTAGTTAATTAAATACATAATATTGTTTTATAATTGTTATATAAGAACAACATAATAAATACCAGAGTTTCCGAAATCAAATTTTTGAGTTCAACAATCAAAGTTGGATCGTCAGTCATATTGGAAACAGTGAATCCACGATTATGTTCATACAATTTGAACTCATCAATATCAATCGTGAATAAAAAAATATTTCCAATTAACACTTTAATTTCTTCACGTATGTTGCTATCATCCATATCCTGGACATTAGAAAATAATTTTAATAGAATCAAAACAATAAGGTAAGTATATGACAAATTAGGTAAGTAAATGTAGAAGTCTAAACAAACTAGATAAGGTCATAATGTAGTATCAATAAAAAAGTAAAATTTCCTGATGTTATAAATGAAGTTGAACATTTATGGTAATACACATCTACAACACATCATATACACATTTATGGTAATACACATTAAAATTCATGTCAAACTAGTGTAGTGCACATGCCTTGCACGGAATTTGTTTATTTTTTCTTATATTTAAGAAAATAGTATATAAAAATTATATATTTAATTGATATCGAAATTTTTAGGTAGTGACTTTTATAAAAGTAGATGAATGCTAACATAAAAGAGGATTATTTGAATACAAAATATTGAATAGAGTAACAAAATACCATATCAAAAGAGAGGCAAAACTCTCCATAATTTTATTAATGATAAAAATTGGCTAAGTAGTTTCGAAACAGGGATAGTCACATCCCTAACATCAATATTACTAATACAATAAAACATAATAAAAATGCTCATCTAATACATGAAAATGAAACCCTAAACATAAATCTCGTAAGATGTTCAAAATTGTTATAAGTTATGAAAAACTTCTGTGTATACTACATTGGTTGTAGTATTAGATATTTATTTGTTTTTGTCGCATATCAAAATCTTCAAACCTTTCTTACTAGTAACTCTTGATGAGGCAACATAAAACTGACCATGAGTGAAAACAGGGCGTGGAAGATACAAACCGACATTTGTAAGAGATTGGCCCTAGCCATTGTTTATTGTCATAGCAAAACAAACACTCAAGGAAAAATGTCTTCGTCGATACTTGAACGGGTATGAAGTTTCCGATGGTGACATGAGCATGCGAGGAATCAAAACTGTATGTCCAATATTGTTGCTGAAATAATTCTTCTTGTATGACATGATTGTCGAGCTGCGGGGTTATCAATCTTGTCCCATTGCATAAACCTGAAGATTGATCAATATTTTGAAGCAGCATAATAGGGACCCCAACCTTAGTTTCAGTACATGATTTGGGAAACCAGAACATCTAATATTGTTCACATAGTCAGAAGTATAAACACTTGCATCGACTGTCTGCAATAAAACCTGTCTTGTGATAGGACAAAAACCTACCAACAAGCGTATGAGATCAGTTGTAGCTTTTCAAGTATCGTTCCCATGAGAACTATGTAGTATCGTTTGTATCATAAACCAGTAAGCTAAGCTGTAAAAGGGGAAATTCATTTTATTATAACTAAGAAAATAAGAAACAAGAAATGCAGAGGTGGTTGTTAACAGTTAGGGAGAAGATTCTAGGACTAGGGATCCACACAATAATGTTTTAGTGAACTTACTGATATCTGTCTAAAAATAGTCTGAACCTGTCTGAAGGTAAGCTATCTAAAGTCTCTACTAACTCCTTTCAGACGATAATAGATGTGCCTAAATTCTAACGAAAACTTGAACGGGTATGAAGTTTCTGATGGTGACATGAGCATGCGAGGAATCAAAACTGTATGTCCAATATTGTTGCTGAAATAATTCTTCTTGTATGACATGATTGTCGAGCTGCGTGGTTATCAATCTTGTCCCATTGCATAAACCTGAAGATTGATCAATATTTCGAAGAAGCATAATAGGGACCCCAACCTTAGTTTCAGTACATGATTTGGGACACCAGAACATCTAATATTGTTCACGGAGTCAGAAGTATAAACACTTGCATCGACTGTCTGCAATAAAACCTGTCTTGTGATAGGACAAAAACCTACCAACAAGCGTATGAGATCAGTTGTAGCTTTTCAAGTATCGTTCCCATGAGAACTATGTAGTATCGTTTGTATCATAAACCAGTAAGCTAAGCTGTAAAAGGGGAAATTCATTTTATTATAACTAAGAAAATAAGAAACAAGAAATGCAGAGGTGGTTGTTAACAGTTAGGGAGAAGATTCTAGGACTAGGGATCCACACAATAATGTTTTAGTGAACTTACTGATATCTGTCTGAAAATAGTCTGAACCTGTCTGAAGGTAAGCTATCTAAAGTCTCTACTAACTCCTTTCAGACGATAATAGATGTGCCTAAATTCTAACGAACAATCGTTGTTGCGCAGAGCTAATCAAATCTAGACCCTTTGGGAACTTAGGATCAAACTGTGTTAACATTCGCTGTCACGCTCCGCTAAGTCCAGACAAACCTAGGGTGTCTATGATATCTTATGATTCCACAAGAAAAATTAGGTTGCTGTAGCACAAATAATACTGAGGTTCAATTCCTAGTAATCTGATAAAGTAATATCTTTTTAGACTCATACCCTATCCGAGTTATCTATTAAGGTTATCTCCTTTCAGACTCAAACCTAATAGAAATCTAATCAACATTCATCAATTGCATTAAGAACTCTAGGATTGAATCAAACAAAGTTTCAGATTTCAATTCAGACTAATATCATGCACAAGTCTACCAATTCATTGTTGAGATCACCCCAACCCTAGAATTATGGGATTAGCCAGACATGATTGGAGAAACAATCGAAAACATCATTTGAACAATAGAAATCATTCAACTAGATTAGAAAAAGAGAAATACTTGATCAAATCCAGGGAAACAATCTCCCATCTTCAGAAATCCTTAAAGGAACTCTAAAAACACCTAGGGCTAGAGAGAGGGGCAAATGGAGGCAGAAGAAAATATAAGAGGCTGCCAAAAAACCCTAGAGAAAGTATTTATACCGTCCTAAAATAATAAAGGGTCGAAAAATAATAAATCGGGTCCGTAGGGCATTTTGTCACAAACCGTGCAGAATTACAAAAACTCATCAGGAGTTTGGCATGGTCTGTGGCACGGTTTGTCACAGACTGTTCCACTTTATAGAAGCTCATTCCTAGACTCAACAAGGGCGCACGGTTTAGGACAGATTGGCACGGTTTTTAGCAAACTATGCCGAAACCCTACTTTGCGGCAACACCTACGACACAATTTTTGAATCGCCATAACGTTTCCCTAGTCCAAAGGCGCTGAAATTTGAAGGAGTTATTGACTTCTTGATCTTTAATCCGGCTTTAGAATCACTCAATTCAGAGTTACGGAGCAAAAGTTAAAATTTGCCAAAGACGGAACATAAAACATAGATCTCCTGCATGCCAAGGCGAGTTATTCGTCATCGTTCGTATTTTTATTCGACCGTGCACATCTCCTGTGATGTCCATGGCCTCGTAATGCACCTCCTTTGCCCGCTAAAGTACCTAAAAACATGCAAAGACTCGTGTAGACATCCAAACTAAAAGGAAGCAATGCAACTAACTAAAAATGCAATGTAGTAACATGAAAATGCCTAAACTCTAGCCTAAATGCATGTCCTAAACATGTATGAAATGGATGTTATCAAATTTCCCCAAGCTTAACCCTTTCTTGTCCTCAAGCAAGTACACAATCTATAAATCCACAAAAAAATGTCAAGGTTGTTTCTACCCAAGAGACAAGTGAGCAATGATCATGAGATTCCAAACATAAGACAAGTGCAATCATAACATTCATTGCAATCCAATGATAAAAATGTAATTAGTTCCTCAACCCTAAACCTCTCTAGGATAAGAAATGAAGTCACTCCACTCATGTGTTTAGATTTGTGTTTCACTCAATTCTCTACTTTGAATGCTAAACTACCATAAGCTTGCAACAATGTCCTAAATCTCGACCACGGAAGACCATGTACATAATGAAAATCATGAGGACTTTATAGGGTTGTAATGGGGCCAATGTATAAGAATAAGGTAGGGATATATTTAGGCCATGTGGCTCTAAATCCGGGGAAAAGAATTATCAAGACGACACCAAGCTTAAAACAATCCTTCATATCCAATTTCGTTCCTCAAACCCATACAACAAAACCCTTTTTATATGCTAAATTGCCCCCTTTCTTCTCTTTGTTTGCTTCTTCTTCTTCCTAGTTTTTATTCTTTTTTTTCTCTTTTTTTATTCTTTTTTTCTTGGAAGAAGGAAGACAAGGAAAAAGAAAGGAGCGTGCATTACAAAACATAATCATATCCAACCACTAACATATGCAACCTCCCCCAAGCTTGGCTCAAATCCACACTTGCAAGACATATCAGCTATTCTAATCCCCAGATGGGTAGGATGAATAATTAGGCTCGGTATGCTTTTGTGGGCTTACAAAGAAAAATGCAATTAAGGCACAAAGAGCTTCAAGCAGAGGAAAACATATATAGGGTGGCCAAGGATAAAGGGTTAAAATGAAACAATGTCTCAATCATATTAATGTCATGTACATAAATCATAAATGCAGCCTTGAAAAAGGTATTAATCCAAGTTCTAGAGTTAGCAAACAAAGAGAGATTAACACATAGAGGAAAGGAGAGGACTCCCACAGAAGTAGTCCTAAAAAGGCCAAAATCTCACCGGCATTTTGTCTAGAGTGTCAGTCCTAACACATCTCAATCAAAGGTCACATGCTCAAGTCAATTGTCTAAGGTTCAAGCCCTCATAAACATGTGCATAATGCAATTGCAATATCAACAACCAAAACATATTGAG
Source organism: Rheum nobile (assembly GCA_027886185.1). Lineage (NCBI taxonomy): Eukaryota > Viridiplantae > Streptophyta > Magnoliopsida > Caryophyllales > Polygonaceae > Rheum > Rheum nobile. The sequence goes on along the minus strand of WOAB01000169.1, from coordinate 323,637 downwards.
AGGATTCATAAATCATGCATTACAAGAAAAACAACCAGAGGGAATCAAGGAGAAATGGTCAAACCCAACATCCATAATGCAATGCATGGAAACAAGTTAATAAAATATTAAAAACAACCAAAGGAAATGCAACTAAATTGATACGCCCTTGCCTTACTTGACCGCCACAGAGGAGGAGGAGGCTATGAGCCTCAAATCAGATGGCCCTGTGACTCAGGCTCGTTCCAAGGCAATCGCCCAAGCCACGCAGTCCTTCATTGCCTAGGCCTTCGCCAACGCCAGTCTCCATGACGCCACCCCCGCGGCATTGCTCCTCAAATCCTTGGAGGCCCCGCGCATGCAGCCTGATGCCGCCTCACCCGCGCCACTAGCCATGGCCTAGCCAGTCCTCGGCCAAGCCCAGCGCCTCCTGCGCCGGTGCCTCAACGCCGCGTCCGCGACGTCTTGCCGCCTTCCTTGAAGAACGGCGCCTATCTAGTCATAGTTTTGCATTTTGAGGTTTATTTGCTGATTTTAGACATTTCTATTTTTAGTATTGCTTTTTATGTATATTCTATTTTGGGAGTGCGCTCCATTCATGTGAGTGGGCTAGTCCATGGGCTGTCTCGGCCCATTGCCGAGTCGTCCCCTTTATATTGCCTTCTTGGCAAACCTTGTAAAGTTTACATCAATTTTAATGCTAAGTGTTATTTGTTGAGTTTATCTCCAATCTCTTAGTCGACATCATTATTTCTGTCTCTCGTGTCTCTCTCTTCTTCTTATCACTCAAATCTCTCAAACACTCGCTCACCGCCATCATCGCCGAGACTCTCGAGAGTTTCTTCACCAGCTCCACTTGACTACTCAAGCCGTCGGTTCGGTCTCGCCGCCATCTCCTTTGGCGATTCGCCCGCTCCTCCATCAACTTCACTCACACCGTGTTGCTTCCATCCAAAGTCACCAACTGCCGCATAAACCTTAAAGTTCCAAGAGGGGGTTCGGTACTCGGTCTAGATCTGGCGCCAGAAGGAATCCTTGACATCCTGTGAGACCAAGGACGCATCAAGTTGGTAGAGCGTCAGTGACTGAGTAAGTCATTCTCTTCTCTTGAATTCAAGCAACACTCCACCATTTTCATTGTCCAATTCTGCCATTGATCAACCCATTGTCTTTCCGCCATTTTTCACGATCTCCACCTAGATTTACCCGTCCGTATTACATGCTAAAATTCGGCCAATCAAATCCCTAAAATTTATGAGAATCGGTTCCTCAAAGCAAGCTTTGACCGGTTCGAAATTCTCTCGGCAAAAAATCATGCCAAAAACCGGTCTCTTGATTTGCGCTTGATTTTGTTTGACTTGTTATCCGAATTTACTTGCATGCTTTAGTCATATATTGTTAGGCGATTTTAGTGGGATTGTTAGCGTGATTTTGGAGATTTGTTTCCTTGATTTGTGCCGAAAATTTTCTTTCTCCTATCTTGAAGCATATCTTTTGTTTTTCTTGCTATAACAAACATATCTTGGCCGATTCTGTTAGTTGCAATTCAAATTCAAATTAAAAATTAAGTCAACATTTGATTTAATTTAATTTAAAAAAAATAGATTTTAAAAATAAGGCAAATCCGAAAGAATTTTTTTATTTTTACTTAAGCCATAGCCAAAATAAGGTAAGGCTCGATGTTTTTCTCTTGCCCTCAGCCAAGGTCCACTGTGCCTGCCACTCCATCGTCTCAAGGTAGCTTTTCTTGGTTGCTTGTTTGTGATTGCATGTTACATACTTACTATTCTTGCTTCTCACTTTTTGACTTGCTTGTTATTAAGTTCGTAACTTGCCAACCGTTAAAAGTGCAAAGTAGATTCTCGAGTTTGCTTGTGTACTTGAGATGAGTGTGACTTGTTTCTGTGCTTGTGCTTTGATATTTATTGTGCTACTTAATCCCTGTGCGTGTCTCCTATCCAAATAGGTATAATGTCCATCGGAGACCATAAAAAACAAGGAGACGACATCTTGCCCACCCCTCCACCGCAGGACATGGAAGCCGCTCTCGCTGAGATTGCCAAGCTGCGCCAACAACTGCAGCACAACAACCCACATGCCCGACGCCAGTCGTCCAGATGGATCCCCCGCCGCAAGCTGACGATCCCGTCGCGGCAGCGCACCACCTTGAGAAAAACAAAAATGTTGCCTCCACTTCCCATCACCAGAAGTCGCTCCATCGCCTCCACTCGGTCATTGAGAGGCACCAAGACCATGTCTCGGCCCACGACCGCTATGATCCCCGTGCGGCGCCGAGCGGCGACGACTCTGACTTCGAGGAGGATGTAGACTTTGACCTAGGCTTCTCCGACCACAACACCGCTGACCTCATGTATGTGGACCACGGAGACAGGCACAAGCGTATTGACACCCAAATGCTCCGCGTCGCCCGCCAGGAGAAGCAGCACCCAAGTGCCTCAAGCAACCGTCGGTGCTCTGCAGGGTGCGCCCACGACGACTCCAGCCCTTCTGCTCGGCGTCGCTCGTGCCAGCCAGTGCGCGCACCGATGCCGTTCAACATTAACTCCGCCAACCGCCCTGCTAACTATGACTCTGTGCCCTATTCAAGCCGCGAAGATTTTGAGGAGTTCGATAACGAGGAGATTGAGGACTCCAGAATGGTAAATCTGGGTAACTTCCACCCTCCCTTAGGTGATCCCATTAAGCTTCAACAATAGCCACATGACTACATTCCGCCGTTGGTTGGTACAGGAAACCGCCACCGCGGGCGCCATGGCGCCGACCGACGTGAAGACCATGGCCACCACGGGCCTGAGCGTGACCACCGCCGTCACGAGCCTAAGGTTTGCCACCACCGCCACCAGCGTCGCCGCCCAAAGGAGGATGACGGATACGATGCATACAATGGGCACCGTGGCCATTGTATGCATCGTATATCAATGGCTTGACTCACACGAGACCAACTGGAGATTTTGCTGATCAAGGATATCAATGCCTTGACTCACACGACCATGCAATTGCACAACCAACTTGTGCGAAGGAAGCAGCAAAGCTGGCCCTCTTCTACCCAATCAAGGTATAACTCTAAGCCCTTCAATTCAGTTTTGTCCACTAATGTCTCCTCTTCTTCCCAAGCCAAAACAGGTTCAGGCTCAGCTCCCCACACAACCGCGGCCGCTCCCGCCCTTGCGCGCGGCAACGTGCCTGCAACCCCACTGTAGTGCCAAGAGCGCGCCCATGACCTGGAGTGCTACAAATGTGGAGGATGTGGTCAAATGAAGTGTGACTGCCCCAACATAAAAAAGTGCTCTTTTCACAGGTTGTCGGCTATGAGTCTTGTGAGGATGAGGCCGAAGAGGAAGTGGTCGAAGCATTAGAGGCTGTGGAGGAGTTTGACGCCTGTGCTTGTGCGCCAACATACCTCCATGTCGGCACACCCTTGAGCCTTGTCACCCGGCGTGTGCTCACCGTGAAGGAGGCCGATTTGATGGACAAAAGGAAAAACCTTTTCCACACACGATGCATTGTCAAGACAGCTTCCATGACTGTGATCATAGACGGGGAAAGTTGTTGCAACATCATTAATCAAAAGGTCGTGAAGCACTTCAACTTGCCCATGACGCCGCATCCGCAGCTCTACGACCTACACTGGATCTCCGAGAGCAAGGGAGATGTCGTCACAAATAGTGTTTGATTTCTTTCTCTATTGGTCAATATACTGATTCAATTTTATGTGATGTCATTGGCATGGACCCGACACATCTGCTTCTAGGTCGCCCATGGCAATTTTATAGGCGCGCCCTCCATGATGGCTATTTATTCACTTATGTGTTTACTTACCATGAGAAGCGCATCAAATTCTTACCTATGACTCCCCATGATATATTGCAGGACCATGTTGAGGAATCGCCAAAAGGCCATGGAGGCCGCCACTGCTCCAGCTGCCGCCGCAGTTGTGCCGACCTACACTGACGGCGCGACAACGCAGAAGGCCAAACCTAGGAATTCTGGGGTTTCCCACGACAACTTCCACCCTAATGCACGTTCTTCAACCACTGAACCCAGTGCCAGGTCGCCAGGCGCCGTAGCCAACGCCGAGCCCAACCATGGCCGGCCACCTCCCGCCGTGCCCGTCATTCAAGGCAAATGCAAAAACTGGCTACTTCTGGCCCGACACAGTGAGCTCACTTCTGTCATACAGGGAATATCTCCTTGTTTCTTGCTTCTCCAAAGTTTTGTGCTACTAATGCTAAGGAGCAAGTTGAGCTCCCGCCTTCTATTACTTTGTTGTTGCAAGAGTTCGAAGATGTGATGCCCGGTGAGCTGCCACAAGGATTGCCGCCAATCCGTGGTATTGAGCACCAAATAGATTTTATGCCTGGAGCGTCTTTGCCAAACTGTGCCGCCTACCGTGCAAGCTCCAAAGAGACCAAGGAGCACTAACGACAGGTGCAAGAGTTGATTGACCACGGCTACATGAGGGAAAGCTTGAGTCCCTACACGGTGCCGGTCATTTTGGTGACCAAGAAAAACGACTATTAGAGGATGTGCGTCGACTGCCACGCAATCAACCAAATCACCATCTAGTACCTCCATCCCATCCCGCTCCTTGATGACATGTTGGATGAGCTGCATGGTGCCACCTTGTTCTTTAAAATCGACTTGAAGAGTGGCTACCACCAGATTCGTATGAAAGAAGGCAACGAGTGGAAGATGGCATTTAAGACCAAACATGGTCTCTATGAGTGGCTTGTGATGCCATTCGGGTTAACCAATGCCCTCAACACTTTCATGTGCCTCATGAACCATGTATTGAGGAAATTTTTGGGAAAATTTATTGTAGTTTATTTTGATGACATTCTAGTCTATAGTTGTAGTCTAGAAGAGCATGTAGGGCATCATAGGCAAGTGTTAGAGTGCCTCAGAAAGAAACAATTATATGCCAATCTTGGCAAATGTAATTTCTGCTCGAACTCCACAATCTTCCTTGGTGGTCTTCGATCGGACGTCGTTCCTTTCGATTTCTTTCGTTTGTGCTCGTCTTTGTCAAATCTAACTTAGGGTTTCTTTATGGGTCGATTCGAAGGAATCTGTGTTGCCAGATCTGTCCCTGTGTCGAGCCCGGAAACTCGTCGTTAGGCTTCGTTCAAACTCTGCGGATTAAGGCAAGTGGCGGTTCGCTCTTGCTCATCGTTCCATATTTACATTAATTATCAGTTGTTTATCTGAGTAATTAATTTGGAATGATTATTGTGTTTATCTGGAAATGGTTTTATAATCTGTTTTGGAAACTGTAATAATGATATTATAATAGGTTGTATATCTGTTAGAACAACGCTATTATTTATGTTCGCCTTGAGGGCATTTATGTGGATTTATGCTGAACTATTGTTGTGCTCGAACTGTTTAGTTAGCATGAGTGTTCTTAGGAACGCTAATCCAAGTAAGGATTAGTCGTTTCTTTATAACGTAATATTCATCAGAATAATTCCGAATAATAATTTAAGGGTCATGACCTATGCTTCCTATCCACCTTTAAGGATCTGAAGTGTTTAAGCGCCTTGCTAGCGCAATTGGGTGAACATAATTGTCACCTTGTGTATTGAGCACCTAGCTAGTGCAATTGGGGTGGACGTAACTGTCACCCTGTAAATTAAAGTGTAAGCACTATGGCAGTGTAATCTGGGTGAACGTAAGGTCATCCTGTGTAATAATAACTTCCGTTGTTACTCAGAATAATATTAAGCCTTGTGTGTGAGTGTTTGTGTGTTGTATTAATTTGGGTCGACATAATGGTCACCCTGAGATTTAAAGCGTTGTAGCCGCTCTTAATAATATTAATATATTTCAGTGATGTGTGTTTTATAATTAAATAAGATAATGTGCCCGAGTGCACAAGATTAATATACCTTTGGCAAGTAGTGCAACTAAGTAAATAGTGCAGCTAGGAAAGCTCGTCTTGACTTTGATCAGAGTACGTTATCTTTCCAATCTGGATTCGCTGTACGCGGTGAGATTGGTCGTGAACCGAAACATCTAAGTCAGCTTTTAAATCACTTGTGTGTGATCCTTTAAACGTTCCAGATTTGTCATATTTCCTTAAGACTCACTTCCGTTGGAGTCTTCTTTCGGGTCGATTTCTGTGAAGATTCAGTCTTCCAGAATCTTCTCTTGTGGATGCCTTTTGTCATATTCAAGTATAGTATGGTGGTTGACTAACGTACTCGACTTTTATTCGAGAGACGAGGAGTCTAACCTAATACGACTACTTTGAACCTTCTGCTTTGTACCCTTGCATAGTCTATTCAGTAGACTAACCAACCGCAATTGTTCTCTGCATGGTTGGCTGGTGTCATCCGTTCGATTCGGCACATCAGATAGAGCGAATATATGAGGAGACTAGATTGACTATGAAGACGACGGTTGTTTTTGGATGTTTTAAAAATTATCTTTTAATCAGGTTGAGATCCTTGGGCAGATGATCATTACGATCATAACCCTTTTTTGTAAGATTTCAAGAAAGACTTCCGCTGTACTTTGTTTAAACTCTGTATTTGTCCTATTCGGGATTGGGATGTAATCCCGGGACTCATGTTTTATATGAATAAAGTTATCATTTTGTATCATATGTGTTTCATGATTGTATTTAAACGGTAAAGCCTTGGGTGATCTCGGTAAGGAACACTGAGGTCACTGGCGGTAATACCTTTCCAAATGGGTTAAGATTTGGGGGTGTTATAATAATATCATGTTTTAAATCATCCCTTTATAAAACTGTCCCCAAACAAAAACAACAATCATCCCAATTTAATTAACAATTAAAGGCAATTGATAATTAACGGAAACATGGAGTGATAAGCAAGAGAGAACCGCTACTTGCCTTGATCGAGACGAACGAACGATGTAGGGTTTTTGGGTCCGGAAACTAGAATCTGGAATCGGGTTACGGATTCCTACGACGACAACGAACCCATGACGAAACCCTAGGTTAGATTCGATACGAATAATAATACGAATCTAAAGAAATAAAAGGAAATGAAAGAAACGAGGGTCCCATCCGTGACCGGCTCGTCCAAAGCCACGATCGCGTTTTCTTAGGCAAACCGCGGTCGCGGATTTCTGGGCACCATCCACGGTCGCGGTGTTCATGTCCGCGATCGCGGATCCTCCTCAGACGAACCCTAAATCCGAATCAAGCTCACCAACGACGATGACGACAATGGCTCGAACGAGGGGGCTTCGACTTCTACCACCACGAGTCCTTTAAAGCACCACCACCTCCAACACCTGGGACTCCGGCGAGCTTCCGGCAAAAGCACCAACTCCGGCGACAGGAAAACGAGAGAATCAGAGAGCGAGAGAGATTTGAGCGAGAGCTGGATGAGAGATCCTCCCACATAAGCTCCCTTTTATAGGCCTCCGAGGAGCTCAACGCCGAGAAGGAAAATCGCTCGGCCTCCCCTGGCGAAACGACGGGAAACTCAACCGGCGAAACGTGAAGGAAGACGAAGACGAAGCTTATCCCTTTTCCGCGATCGCGGAAATTCTTCCGCGGTCGCGGAAATGCCACTCGCGCATCCGCTTGCCCCGTGAAAGGTTTAACACGTGTTTAAACCCTGAACTTAAATATTTTGTACCCAAAAAAATATTCTAAGCCTCGAAAATACATCGAATGTATATTATAATGCTCAAAGAATTATTACAGAGATTATCCAAGTTACAGAAAATCCGAACTTCACCAAACGCGACACGATTACAGAAAGAGGGTTGGGGAAATTACCCAAATACCCTTACTAAAAATGAGGGGTATTACATCACCTCCCCCTTAAAAAAAAGTTTCGACCCCGATACTTGGCCAAAATAGAGAAAAAAAAACGAGGGACGTTACATCACTACCCCCTTAAAAAAGGTTTCGACCCCGAAACTAGGCCGAAAATTGGTCGGGAAAACGACTAAGCATATCTGCCTCAGTCTCCCAGGTTTCCCAAGTAACCTCTTCAAATCTAGACTTGGACCAAAGAATTCGTACTAATGGTACCACCTTGTTCCGCAAGTGCTTCTCGCGACGTTCAAGAATACGCACATGTATCTCCTCGTAGGTACCATTTGCCTGAATCTCGATGTCCTCATAACTCAGCACGTGAGACACATCTGGCACATACTTCCTTAACAAGGACACGTGGAACACGTTATGCACTGGATGCGTCGACGGCGGCAATGCTAAACGATACGCTAGAGACCCCACCCTGTCAAGGATCTCAAACGGTCCCACGTAACGAGGGTTAAGCTTCCCACGCTTGCCGAACCTGAACACACCCTTGGATGACGACACCCTGACAAACACTTTGTCACCAACCTCGAACTCGACATTTCTTCGCTTCAGATCTGCGTAAGACTTCTGTCGACTCTGAGCTGTCAACATCCTCTGTTTGATCAAAGCAATGTCCGAGGCAGTCCTTTTGACTAACTCCGGTCCGAGAAGAACCTTGTCGACATTCACATCCTAACAAATCGGAGATCTGCACTTTCGACCGTACAAAGCCTCGAATGGAGCCATCTTAATGATAGCATGCCAGTTGTTGTTGTACGTGAACTCAATCAGACTTAGGTTGTTCTCCCATCTGGTCGGACAACCAAGTACGCAAGCTCTCAGCATATCTTCCAGTGTCTGGATGGTCCTCTCAGACTGTCCATCCGTCTGAGGATGAAATGCAGTACTGAACCTCAACTTGGTTCCCATGGCCTTGTGGAGTTCTTTCCAGAATCTCGACATGAATCGGCCGTCACGATCCGATACAATGGTCTTTGGCGTACCATGCAAACGGACAATCTCGTGTAGGAAAACTTCTGATAGCTTCTGGGTTCCCCATGTTGACTTAATAGCCACAAAGTGAGCACTCTTCGTGAGCCTGTCAATGATCACCCATATAGCATCCTTTTGACTCTGAGTCTTCGGCAACCCCATGACGAAGTCCATAGCAATATCCTCCCACTTCCACTCTGGTACTGGGAGAGGTAGCAATTCACCACCTGGTCTACGGTGTTCTATTTTGACCTTCTGACAAGTCAAGCATTTTGCCACAAATTCTACTACGTCCCACTTCTTATTGGGCCACCAGAATTTCTTTCTGAGGTCTTTATACATCTTACTGGATCCTTGATGTACATAATAAGTTAACGAATGGGCCTCCTTCATCACCAACTGGCAAAGGCCATCAACGTCAGGCACACAAATCCGGTCGTGAAACCAGATTGATCCATCCTCCCGAATCACGAATCCGGGAGCTTTGTTTGTTTGTCTTGCAAAAATTCCTCTTGAAATATTTCGGTTGTTGATATTTCCTAATGTTTGAATTGAAGTATGTATATAGTCATTTATTGAGACTAGTTAGGACTGAAATTCTAGACAAAATACCCGTGAGCTTCTGAGCCTTAGGACTGCACATAATTGAGTCCTCTTTTTCTTTTCGTGTGTGTGATTCTCACTTTGATTGCTTTATCTCTAGAACTTGCATTTAGAACTTATTTTGAGACCACGTTTATGACTCTTGTGCATGATATAAAAATGATTGAGGCATTGTTTTTATTAGCCTATATTTTCCTTTACCACCCTTATATATTATTCCTCTGCTTGAAGCCCGTTGAGCCTAATTAGCCTATTTCCTTGGAAGCTCCACAAAAACATTCCGAACCTAATGATTAGCCTTTTACCCATCCGGTAATTAGGATTATTTATTTGTTTGTTTTTATGGTTGCAAGCCAAGCTTGGGGGATTTTTTTATATGGTGTGTTATTGTTGGAAGTGTTTTGGCTTTTGAAAAAAAAAGATAGAAAAAAAGAAAAAAAGAGAAAAAAAAGAGAAAAAAAAAGCCAAGAATAAAAGGGTGTTTAGTTGAAAAGAATGGTACGTGAAATCCTGTAAGTTTGGTGTTGTCTTGGTTAGTTCCTCTTTTCTGGATTTAGCACCACATGGCCAAATTGTATTCCTACCTTTCTTTTTACCTGGCCCCATTACAACCTGATAAAAGTCCTCTTGATTTATGTCATGTACAAGGTCTCTAGTGGTGGAGATTTAAGACATTGATGCAAGCTTATGATAGCAATTCACCACCTGGTCTACGGTGTTCTATTTTGACCTTCTGACAAGTCAAGCATTTTGCCACAAATTCTACTACGTCCCACTTCTTATTGGGCCACCAGAATTTCTTTCTGAGGTCTTTATACATCTTACTGGATCCTTGATGTACATAATAAGTTGACGAATGGGCCTCCTTCATCACCAATTGGCGAAGGCCATCAACGTCAAGCACACAAATCCGGTCCTGAAACCAGAGTTATCCATCCTCCTGAATCACGAATCCAGGAGCTTTCCCGTCCATCACTTCACTGCTTAACTTCACCAAGACCACATCATCAACCTGCTTCTCCCTGATTTGATCAAGTAGCGTAGCCTGAATCTCCAACATACTCAGGTATCCTCGACGCTGATCGTACAAGACTTCAATCTCGCACAACCCTTGGTTCAGTTTGGTCTGAGCAGTGAGTAGAGACACTACGGTTTCGTGCGGCGTCTTCCGGCTCAATGCATCGGCCACCACGTTTGCCTTGTCTGGATGATACAGCAACTCGATGTCGTAGTCCTTGAGTAGCCCTAACCAGCGATGTTGTCTCATATTCAACTCTTTTTGAGTGAATACATACTTGAGACTCTTATGATCGGTGAAGACTTGGCACCTAACACCATAGAGATAGTGCCTCCAAATCTTCAACGCGAAAACCACAACCGCTATCTCCAAATCATGTGTCAGATAGTTTGCCTCATAGGTTTTCAACTGCCGAGATGCGTATGCAATAACCTTTTCTTTCTGCATCAGTACACATCCTAACCCATCCTTTGAAGCATCACTATAGACCACATAACCATCAGATCCCTCCAGTAGCGCCAAAACTAGTGCGGAGGTCAGACACTTCTTCAACTTCTGAAAATTGGCCTCGTACTTGTCGTCCCAAACGAACTTCTTGTGGACCTTGCGGAGCAAACCGGTCATAGGTAGAGCGATCTTAGAAAATCCCTCCATGAACCGTCTGTAGTATCCTGTGAGCCCCAAGAAACTGCACACCTCCTTTACATTCTGAGGCCGCCTCCAATTGGCTACCACTTCAATTTTCTGGGGATCGACCATAACCCCATCCTCATTGATCACATGGCCTAAGAAAGCCACTTCCTTGATCCAGAAGTCACACTTAGACAGTTTTGCATACAGCTGATTTTGTCTAAGGACAGACAAGGTGATCCGAAGATGTTCCTCGTGAGCTTTCTCACTCGGGGAATAGATCAGAATATCGTCGATGAAGACCACCACGAACTTATCCAGATATTGGTGGAAACATCGATGCATCAGATCCATGAAGACTGTCGAAGCATTAGTAAGCCCAAATGGCATGACTACGAACTCGTAGTGCCCATACCTCATCCGGAAAGCAGTCCTCGGAATATCTTCCTCACGAATCCTGAGTTGATGGTAACCAGATCTCAGATCGATCTTGGAAAAGACTTTTGCTCCCTACAGTTGATCCAATAGATCATCAATCCTCGGCAACGGATACTTATTCTTGATCGTGACCTTGTTCAACTCTCGATAGTCGATACAAAGTCGGAATGACCCATCCTTCTTGACAAACAAGACCGGAGCGCCCCAAGGGGATGCACTCGGCCTTATATATCCTTTCCCAAGAAGGTCCTCGAGTTGCTTCTTCAACTCTTGCATTTCAGGTGGATCCATCCGGTATGGTGCCTTAGAAATCGGTGCGGTACCAGGCTCGAGATCAATGGTGAATTCCACGTCACGATTCGGGGGTAAACCGGAAATCTCCTCCGGAAATACATCCGGAAACTCACGAATTACAGGAATATCAAGAACTGAGGCCTCATCTCTCTTGGGTTTATCCAGATAGCACAGGTACCCGACATAACCTTGTTGAAGTATCTTACACGCAGCCATCGCATTGATGAGCTTGCCGTTATCAGTGTCATTACGACCCTTAAACTTGCATACAAACTGGCCCCCAGATGACACCGTCACAGTCCTTGAGCTAAAATCGATTACCGCCCCATGACACGTCAGCCAATCCATCCCGAGAATAATGTCGTATGGAGCCATGGCTATACAGATCAAGTCTGCTTCGAACTTCCTACCCTGAATGGTGATTGGAAATTCTGACAGACGCTTGGTTCCGACCAACTGTTCACCATTGGGTAGATTCACTACAAAAGGCTCACAAGCCTCATTGCATAATAAGCCTAGCTTACTTACACAACTCTCCGAGATGAAAGAATAAGTATCTCCCGAATCAAATAATATACACACAGAGGTAGAATGAAGGTATAAAGTACCTTGAGTAATCGGAGCATTAGGTTCGTCAGCCTCACGCATCTCGTAGAGTCGCTGACCTTGACCTCCTGAAGCAGCTGGGGCTTTCCCCTTGTTCTGAGCAGTTGTTTGCGTCGAAGGGATAGGAGCCTCCATTGGTTTGAATCGGGGTCAGTTGTTATGACTAACGGACCCTTGTTGTGACTCAGCTCCCTTCTGTCTCCTTTGCGGACAAAACGTTTGCAAGTTCCCCTCCTTCCCGCAGGCAAAACACGTCTTCCTATCCTTTGGGCATTCATTGCTCTTATGCCCCAGCGTGCCACAATTGTAACACTGGATTGGATTCTTTGCCTGACCCGAGCGTTGCATAGACCCCCCCTGAGTTGTCTCTGTTCTCGCCCGGCCAGACTTGGCAAAGTTTGACGGTGGCGCGGGTCGCTTGAACCCACTTGCCTGAGGCTGGCTCTGTGCCGGTCTCTGGCGATTGCGCTTTCTTGTCGATTCCTCTAGAGTCACCTCTAACTTATAGGCAGCATCCACGTACTACTCCAGAGTAGAGCATCCGTGGTGCACCATCAGTGGCTTGATGTCCGGATTCATCCACTCATGGAAATGCCAGTTTTTCTGCTCTTTACTGGACACTTCCGGCCCAGCATACTGCAACAGGTGATTGAACTTGGCCGCAAGCTCAGTCACTTTCAATCCATCCATCTTTGGATAGAGAAACTCCTTATGCTTCTCTTCCCTCATAGCACGGGAAAAGAAACGGTCGGTCATTTTCGTCTTAAACATTCCCCAGTTCAACCCAGGATGATCAGCTAGACCGGTGCTTTCCCACCATTCACTAGCCACCTCCTTCAGTTGAAGGGATGCAATGTGCACTTTCTCAGCTTCAGTGCACTCGACGTTTCGGAACAACCTTTCCATGTGTGAGAACCAATATGCCACTTTGACTGGCTCTCCCTTTCCATCATAGATGTCAGGCCTGATAGAGCTAATGGCTTTCAGCGCTCGACCATAATTGCCTATGTTCCTGACTGCATCTTCATGAGGCACATGGACAACTGGCTCCTCGAATCTAGGAACCACTTGAGGAATTGGCACACCTTGTGCCTGTGGTGCGATTGGCCGCATGATATCGATGACCGCTTGCATCACAATCTCCCGAATAGCCTCAATTGCCGCGGCGTCAAATACCACTTGAGGGTTGACCGAAACTTGGTCACTGCCCCCGGGGTGGTTGTGAGAAGCAAACTCATTCTCATCCCCTGGATTTGCGGCATTCCTCAAATTCAGTCTGGGGTTGTTGCTTGGCCCAACACCAGCACAAAGGGTGTTTCGGGTGTTCACCATCTGTTTACCGATCAATTTTTCCAAGTATTTCACAACATTAACAACAGTTTATCATGCAAACGTATAAAAATTGACTCGGAATAGATCAACTGGTAACCTTTCATTGATGTTATGAACTGAAACTGAGATTGATAAAACATAGAAAAGCCCTTCCCAGCGATAAGACAAAATTGCCAGGAGGCTACAATTTTAACGAAGCAAAACAAAACAACTAGAAAAAGAAATGCTAAGACTTAACACCGACTCCCATCATGGTGCCCTGAAGTGCTTCATATAATCAGGAGCCCTCATACACATCCTCTTCGAAAGGGGTCTATCCTTGGGGTCTGGTGTCGGACTCCTCGACCTACTTGGGCCCGGAGCACACGGCTCATCCCTAGGTCTCGGTGCCCTCGGTCTTTCTCTAGACATGGGAACACTTGGCTCAGCCCCGTCAGATCCCGGTGGGTAGCAAAACTCCTCCAGAAACCCTGGTTGAAAGTCTGCCCTGTTCACCTCGTATTGAGGGTTGAGTAGCAACCTTGCCTGGCGGATGTACTCCTAGAGCTCGTGGACGTCCCCAAGCATTCGGGAAAGACCGAGCTCTGTCTCGTATGTCCTCTCCTCCATGTCATACAAGGCGTTCGACCACTCCTCCAGGCACTCCTCAAGCATTCGGGGCCTCAGCCTGGCCTGTTGAGTCGAGACCACCCTCGGTGTACCTATTGACTCCCACGGCCTTGCCCTCTCGCGAGCACGCTCAACCGCCTCATCCACCTGGTGACGCGCTTTAGAGGAAACCATCTGACTCTGGCGAAGCACATGTCGCGAATCAGGACTCACCATTGGCCTCCTCGGAGTAGGGATCACTTGTGGGTCCTCTGGTGCATCCAGTGGCCCACTCCTCCTCCTGACGGTACCTGAAATACCCAACGCCTCCCAAGCGGCAGGGGACAACGGCGTATACTCCTCCTCAGGTGGCGGCACCGGACTCGGGAAAATGAATTGCATTCCCGGATCCTCACTATCCACCAGCAAGTGTTCTAGGCCATCAGACTCATAGTCATACATCTCGAGGTCCTCTTCAGGGTGCTCCTCTGGATCCTCCTCGGGATCTTCCTCCGGATCCTTCTCCACCTCGAAGTCATCGTCGAAGTACCCTCTAGTGTACTCCGCCGGCTTCTCCTCTTCTTCGGTGTCTTCCCTCGGGTATGCCTCAAGCTCCACCTTAGAAACCCTTGCCCTATCAGACACCAACACCACCGACTCCTCGAGCATGGTCTTCACCTCCTCGGGTGGACAAATTGGCTCCCCGACCTCAAAGCACGGAGGGGGAACCGGGAACTCGAGCCTGACTGGAGATGGAGGGGACACCTCGGCTTCTTTCTTGTTCCTCAATTGTGAAATCATTGGGCCCATATCCTACGAGGGGACGAGAAGAGAATTAGTCTTTCTAAATATAGAAGCGAAATTACTATATCAGACTGGAAAGAAGGCACGACTTGAATGACAGAGATTTCAAAACAACACATTTGTTCAAGTATGGTTTAGTTCCAGAAATTCAAATTTTTCGGATTTAAACGACTCTCTCAGTTTAAACGGGTAAACGGTTTATGAAATTTTTGTTTTCAGTAAAACGATTTGAAACCCAACCCGTTTTAAAAACCTCGCTCTGATACCAAATCTGTAACACCCCCAAATAATACAGTATTCATTTCAATACAGTGGAAGTCTTTTAAATAATAAATATCATAAGGGTCTTGATCGGTGCGATCACATGCCTAGGATCTTCAACCTTGAGAAAAGTCTTAAAAACTCCATCTGCCTTCATCGTCGCGTACTAGCCTTCACGGAAGGAGGACTTACTTTAATCGAAGTCCGGGCGGTTTCCACATTGTACTCCTCGCCCGAGGGTATATTAATTATGTTCCATATCGCACTTATCTTATTAAATTCCAAAACGTATATTTACGTTACAAGCTTTTAAGATATGTCATCTCTTCACGAGAGATATCGATGGAATAAATTCCGATTGTCGGCACCAGCTGTATACACCTACCCTGAGTAAGGGTACAGTCATGACCAAGGAAAGTACTAGGGCAAAATCCTCCTAATACCAGTTATAAAGAAACGACTAGACCTCGCGAGGTGCATAGCGTTCCTACGACTACTCGTTCTAACTAAATAGTTAAAACCACACAATAATCCACACCAGTACCATCATGGTAATAACAGATATAATAGCGTTGTTTCTAGCAGTATATACAATCTATTATAATATCACGTTTTAAATCATCCCTTTATAAAACTGATCCCAAACGAAAACAACAATCATCCCAATTTAATTAACAATTAAAGGCAATTGATAATTAACGGAAACATGGAGTGATAAGCAAGAGCGAACCATCACTTGCCTTGATCGAGACGAATGAACGATGTAGGATTTCTGGGTCCGGAAACTAGAATTTGGAATCGGGTTACGGATTCCTACGACGACAACGAACCCACGACGAAACCCTAGGTTAGATTCGATACGAATAATAATACGAATCTAAAGAAACGAAAGGAAATGAAAGAAACGAGGGTCCCATCCGTGAATGGCTCGTCCAAAGCCACGATCGCATTTGCTAAGGCAAACCGCGGTCGCGGTTTTGGGTTCCGCGGTCGCGGATTTGGGTTCCGCGGTCGCGGATTTCTAGGCATCATCCGTGGTCGCGGTGTTCATGTCCGCGATCGCGGATCCTTCTCAGACGAACCCTAAACCGGCGAATCGCTCGGCCTCCCCTCGGCGAAACGACGGGAAACTCAACCGGCAAAATGCGAAGGAAGACGAAGCTGATCCCTTTTTCGCGATCGCAGAAATTCTTCCGCGGTCACGGAAATGCCACTCGCGCACACGTGATCAAACCCTGAACTTAAATATTTTGTACCCAAACAAATATTCTAAGCCTCGAAAATACATCGAATGTATATTATAATGCTCAAAGAATTATTACAGATATTATCCAAGTTACAGAAAATCCGAACTTCGACAAACAGGACACCATTACAGAACGAGAGTTAGGGAAATTACCCAAATACCCTTACTAAAAATGAGGGGGTATTACATAGCACACCACCAATGCTTGTGTCTGAGGCATCACACTCCACCTCGAAGTGCTTGGCGAAGTAGGGGAGCTGGAGCAAAGGCACCTGGCACAAGGCTCGCTTCAAGGCTGAGAGGGCCTCTTCGTGGGACTCAAGCCACAAGACAGTGTTGCCCTTCTTCGTCAACTCATGCAAAGGCGCGACAATGGAGGAGAAGTCTCGAACAAAGCGCCTATAAAATCCTGCGAGGCCGAGAAAGCTTCGCACCTATGTTGGCGTCGTCCACTCTTTGATGGCGGCGATCTTGTCTTCGTCGACGCGCAGACCATCACTACTCACGACATAGCCCATAAAATTGGTGGACGTGGAGCAAAAACTGCACTTGGCTAGATTGGCAAATAGGCTCTCGCGGCAAAGGAACTCGAGCACTTGGCGAAGGTGATCGATATGCTCCTCTAGGCTCCGTGAATACACAAGGATGTCATCGAAATAAACGATGACAAACTTGCCAAGGAAGGCTCTCAAGACGTGGTTCATCAAGCGCATGAAGGTGTTGGGCGCGTTCGTGAGCCCAAATGGCATGACAAGCCACTCATAGAGCCCATACTTCGTCTTGAAGGCGGTCTTCCACTCATCACCTTCTTTCATCCAAATTTGGTGATAACCACTCTTCAAATCTATCTTGGAGAAAAGTGTGGCGCCATGGAGCTCATCAAGCATGTCATCCAGGCGTGGGATTGGGTGCTGATACTTCACAGTGATTTGGTTAATGGCAAGGCAATCAACACACATCCTCCATGTGCCATCTTTCTTGGGCACAAGGATCACATGCACAACGCAAGGGGAAAGAGATTCGCTCACGTAGCCTCGAACCAACAACTTTTTCACCTGGCGCTGCAGCTCCTTGGTTTCTTCTGGGCCAGCTCTATACGCAGCGCGATTGGGCAAGGAAGCATCTGGTACAAGGTCAATCTGGTGTTCAATGCCTCTCAGTGGAGGTAATCCTTGTGGCAACTCTTCGGGGAAGACATCGTCAAAGGCGGCGAGCAATGCAGCGACTGCTGGCGGTACGGATGCGGCATTCGATGATGCAGGGATGCATGGGGTTGGCACAAGCAGAAAACATGGGGCTTTGCCAGTCAAACACGCAGTGAGATCACTAGGCCTGGCCAAAAGCAAGCGACGCTCACATTTGCCTTGCAACGGAGGCGTTTGCGGCAACGGAACGGCCAATGTTGTCGATGGCGAGGCGCTGGTCCATTTGTGTGGGGCACTGGGCATATGTGGACCAGTGCTCGTGCCAGAATTGGAAAAACCTGGCCAAGCCTCTGGAGTGCCTTTCTTGGCCTTGCCAGCGGCACAAGCAGCGGCGCCATGGCGATACAGATGGGCACTGGGTGTCCCACCTATGGAGTTCATCCTCTTCTTGTCAGTTCCCGGGGAAGAGGAAATTTTGCCAGATTCGGAGAAGTTTTGCCTCGCGAGTGCTTCTGGGGACTCGTTTGGCTTCTTTGTTGCGGCGTGAATGGCCTTCTGGCGATCTCGTTCGACCTGGTCCTGCAAGATCTCATGGGGAGACATTGGATGCAAGGTGACGCGCTTATCGTGGTAATTGAACACATAAGTGTTCAAATAGCCATCGTAGAGAGATTTGTGCATGGATTTGCATCGCCGTATGTGTGCCCAAGCAAGACATGGGCGCCCAAGCAAGATATGGGTGGCGTCCATTGCAATGACATCACATAAAATGGTATCACAGTAATTCCCTATGGAAAAAGAAATTAAACATTGGTGAGATACCGTGTTACCTGGACTAGAAGAAATCCATTGGAGGGAATAAGGTTGGGGATGAGGCTTCGTGGGCAACTTGAAGTGTGTCACGACCTTCTCATTGACAATGTTCGCACATGATCCTCCATCAACAATAACACTTATGGAAGCCGTCTGGACTAGAGCCCTTGTGTGGAACAAGTTCTCACGTTGGTCGTGTAGGCTCGCTTCCTTGACTGTGAGTAGACGCCGTGTCACCAAGCTCAATGGTGTGCCCGTGTGCAGAGAAGCGGGTTCACAGTCGTAGGCGTCTTCCTCATCCTCGATTCCTTCATCGATGGGCTCGAGTGTTGGCTCCTCGTCGTCGATAGATTCGTAGCTGGCGGTCGTGGTGGAGAATAACACCTTGCGAGCATTGGGGTAGTCCTTCTTATAGTGGCCTCTTCCACCACATTTGTAACACTCGACGTCGCGCGCGTGATCGGTGCCCACTGGAGCTTGTCTGGGCGAATTCTGGCACGGCGCGGTGCCCGACATCGACAGCTTCGCTTTGGGGGCTTGGCTCGACGTCGCTGTGGTAGAGACACTAGGGCGAACATTAGTAGAAGGCAATCCACTATGGTTAGAAGAATACCTTTGTTGGCCACTTGGAAAAGTGTAACACTTTCGGTGAGAGATTTGTGCATGGATTTGCATCGCCGTATGTGTGAGTGTGTTCAAATCTTTGATGGGAAAAATCTCGAGTTGATCACGGATGTTGGTGTTTAAGCCACTCAAGAATTTCGTCCTCAAAGTCGATGGTGCAACGGATATGTTGGCCTTGTAATACATGTCTTCAAGCCTAGAAAAGAACTCGAGTGGAGTCATCGACCCTTGGTGAGCCATGGCTATCTCCATTCTCATTTGATTCCTATAGTCTGGAGGCACGTATTTCTTGGTCATCACATAGAATAGTTGATGTCATTCTGTGACTCTGGTTCTGTGGTGACGCACGCAGTCATCTTCGAATCTATGCCACCACACGCGGGCGGCTCCTCGGAAGTGAAGTGTCGCGGTGTCGACATGCTCCTCAGGTGGCACTCGATAATATCGAAGGGTGTACTCCGTAGCCTGCACCCATTCAAGAAAAACAGAGGGGTTGTATTCACCATAAAAATGCTTGATTTTTACCTTGACTTCGTGTCATTGGTATCGAGGTTGGGCTGGGGCGAGGTTGGGTGCGTTGTTTGGCGCGGCATCGTAGAGAGGGTTCTCGAAGGCACGCACACTATGGGGTCTATCGCGTCCAACCTGGCGTCTATCGCGGTCTTGGCGATCTTCGCCGCGAGCAAACTCATCCCTTGGCGCGTAGGCATCATCGCATCGGCGTCTTCACGGCTGGGAATCGTAGTCGGCTCGGCGAATGTCCCTTGGCATGACATCGCGACGCTCGCCGCCAATGTCACGAATGCGTTCTCCTTGGGGCTGGAGACGCGGTGGAGGTATCCAATCCGAAGGGTGATCCTGCAATTCAAGTTGATCTCCAAGAGGGGGGTGAAAAAAATTAGGGTTGACCATACTTGAGTCCTCGATTCCTCGTCGTCATACTCGTCGTGGACATTGGGTGTGATCGACGCGTAGCCATCAGATCCGTAACGCGGTGTCTAAACACTTTGGTGTCGAAGGTGATCGCGTACATCATGGCTCTGTGGCTGAGTAGTTGGGGTCCTCAATTGATCATCGCATCGCGTATTGATGTGACCCTGCCTCCCTTGATGGCCCAAGACGAGGAAGAAGCCATGACCGTGAGCTCAGAAAAGCCAAGTACGAAGACCGCGATCTTCGTCATACTCCTCGCATCTGGAACAGAGTCCGTGATCTCATTCAAGCGTCTCTACCCAAGACCAAAGATCGCGTGCCTCGACGCGTCTTCCTTCAAGCAACTCAATGTTGAACGCGATCTCCTTCAAGCAACTCAACCTCCTTCAATGCTGATCGTGTTCTATCTAAAGATTCTCATTTTCATAGTTTTGAGACATTTTCTATATTTGGTATTATTGCGTATTTTAGATAGTTTCCGTTTATAGTCTTTTCTATTTTTGGGTTTGTGCCTTTTGCATGCTTGCATGGGCTAGCCCATAGGTTAGTCTCGGTCCAAGCCCATTAGGTCTTGGCCGAGCTCTTTGGCGATTTAAAGCCTCCTTTTTTATTGTTATTTCCTTATGTTCAATTTAATTCAAGGTTTCAAGTCGAGTGTTTATCCTCCTTCCCTTGATCGGACGTCACCTCTCTATCTTCGCATCCTCATTCCCTCTGTCGCCGACGCTACGGCAAACGTTTGAACCTTCAATCCAGTCTTCCTTCACATCTCCCTTCAACCGCAGTCGACGCTACGACACCCGCAGTCGACGCTACGACACCCGCAGTCGACGCTAAGACACCAACGACTTGTCTCTTCAAGTCATCTATCCCTCATCAAATCGCTTCCACTAACGCTATCCCTTTTCCCCTAACAACCGCTTCCACCGCGTTCACCACCGCACCAACACCGTGTTCACCACCGCGTTCATCAACGCGTTCACCATCTTCTTCACTGATGTGACGTTCAACGTGACTTCTCACCCAAGACTAGATCCCAAGGCGCCACCTTTTGACAATTGACTTGTCATCAGAGGCAAGAACACATCAACTGGCATCAGAGCCCAGCAGTCTTGTAAGTCACGAACTCAAGTTTGCATTTTGTTCACAATTTTTCTTGACCCCCATCGTTTGCTTTCATAAAGATCTCGCGAGAAAAGAAGAGAAAAACCAGAATTTCCATCTTTGCAACACCTTCGGTTTCTACAAGATCCTATCTTGGCCGATTTTTTTTTCTTGTTCCCTAAGTTTTGGTGTGTTAGTTAATTTGTTATCTTGCATGCTAGAATATTTTGTTTCCTTATTTCACGCGTGGATAGAGTTTCCTTGTTTGCTAGATTTTGCTTTTTAGTTCAGTTAACCGAATTTTCTTATATAAGATATCTATCAAATATTATCTTCTCTCTCCTATATCTAAGATCACACTTGTGATATTCTTGTTACTTGGACCGATTTTATTTTTGTTTCCTTTTGCAAAATCCGAAAAGATCAAAAGATAAGATCTCGGATATAAAAAAAAAAAAAGTTTCCCAACTTAGGTAAAGCCAAAATAAGGCAACTCTAACCCACTCTCGGTCTAACCTCATCTTCTATCTCTCTCCGCCGTCTAGGTAAAGCTACCTAGAAGGTACTTTCTTGCTTATTAGGTTGCTTTGTTTACGTTTGCTTTAGGGTTTCAATTTGTTCTTGTTTGTTTGATTGCAACTTGCTTGATACACCATCTCTTGTCAAGCCAAGCCGCCCTCACGGCAAGCCCAAACTAGCCCTACCTACGTGAACTTTGCGACTTGACTAGTGATTTGCTTGGTTGTTATTCTTCGTTGTCTTTTTGTTCATTTTTACTCCCATGTCTGGCCATATTGTTATAGGTACCATGACGATTGAACATGGTGACAACCAACCTGGAGTCGACAATAACAACCCACCTCAACCACCATTGGATCTACCTCAAGACCAACCACTGGTTGACCCCCCACAACAGGACCCTCTCATCGCGTTGTCCGAGGAGCAAAGGGAGATCCAAGCCCTTAGACAAGAGAACGCAGCTTTGAGAGCCCAACAACGCGATGCACAACGCGTGCCCAACCCAGCTCCCCTGAGTACTATGGACGCGCCGTCTCAACCACGAGCCACCGACGCAGGTCCATCAAAGACAAGAGTCGACAAAGGCAAAGGAATCATGCCGTCGACGTCTCATCACCAACCGCAACTCAATCGTATGCAGAGTGTCATCGAGAGTCGCCAAGGCTTCGTTTCGTAGGCGGAACGCTGCGTCCCTAAAGCCACACTCGTAGGCTTCGACAACGACTCTGACTATGACCGCGACGCCGAGGACACTCCAGGTGAGTATTCTGAACCATACAACTTTGATGATCGCTATGCCTCTAGGAGAACCCAAAGACGTATACCGGGTTCAGCGCCACGCGAAGGACTCAGGTATGGTCAACCCTAATTTTTTTCACCCCCCTCTTGGAGATCCACTTGAATTGCAAGATCACAGTTCGGATTGGATACCTCCACCGCGTCTCCAGCCCCAAGGAGAACGCGTTCATGACATTGGCGGCGAGCGCCGCGATGTTATGCAAAGGGACATTCGACGCGATAACTACGATGTCCAGCCGCGAAGACGTCAACACGATGACGCCTATGCGCCAAGGGATGAGTTCGTCCGCGAAGATCGCCATGAATGCGATAGACGCCAGGTTGGACACGATAGACCACATGGAGTGCGCGCCTTTGAGAACCCTCTCTACGACGCCGCACCAAACAACGCATTCAACCAAGCACCTGCCTAGCCTCGATTCCAACACCACCAAGTCAAGGTAAAAATCAAGCATTTTCATGGTGAATACAACCCCTCTGTTTTTCTTGAATGGGTGCAGGCTACGGAGTACACACTTCGATATTGTCGAGTGCCCCCTGAGGAGCATGTCGACGCCACGACACTTAATTTCCGAGGAGCCGCGAGAGTGTGGTGGCATCGCTTCGAGGATGACTGCGTCCGATGCCAAAGGACATGGGTCACAGAGTGGCACCAACTCGTGTACGTGATGACAAAGAAATATGTGCCTCCAGACTATAGGAATCAAATGCGAATGGAGTTAGCCATGGCTCGCCAAGGGTCGATGTCTCCACTCGAGTTATTTTCCAAGCTTGAAGACATGTATTACAAGGCCAACATCTCCATTGCACCATCGACATTGAGGACGAAATTCTTGAGTGGCTTAAACACCAACATCCGTGATCAACTCGCGATTTTGCCCATCAAAGATTTGAAAACCCTCACACATACGGCGATGCAAATTCATGCCCAAATCTCTCGCCGGAAGTCTTACACTTATCCAAGTGGCCAACAAAGGTATTCTTCTAACCCTACTGGTATTTCTACCACAGCCGCGTCAAGCCAAGCCCCCAAAGCAAAGCCACTGACGCCAAGCACCACGCCGCGCCAGAACATACCAAGACAGGCTCCAGTGAGCACAGATGGCGCGCGCGACATTGAGTGTTACAAATGTGGTGGAAGAGGACACTATAAGAAAGATTGCCCAAACGCTCGAAAGGTTTTGTTCTCCATAAACGCCGCCGGCTACGAGTCTTGTGACGACGAGGAGCAAACCCTAGAGGCCATCGATGAAGGCATCGACGAAGAGGAAGACGCTTACGACTGTGAACCAGCTTCACTGCACGCGGGCACACCATTGAGCTTGGTGACGCGTCGTCTCCTCACAGTCAAGGAAGCGAGCTTACACGATCAATGCGAGAACTTGTTCCACACAAGAGCTCTCGTCCAAACGGCTTCCTTGAGTGTAATTATTGATGGAGGATCTTGTGCTAACATTGTCAATGAGAAGGTCATGACACACTTCAAGTTGCCTACGACACCTCATCCACAGCCTTATGCCCTCCAATGGATTTCTTCTAGTCCAAGTAACATAGTATCTCACCAATGCTTAATTTCATTTTCCATAGGTCAATAATGTGATTTCGTTTTATGTGATGTGATTGCAATGGACGCCACCCATCTCTTGCTTGGGCGTCCACGGCAGTTCGATCGTCGCGTACTTCACGATGGGTATCTAAACACATATGTGTTTACCTACCACGGGAAGCACGTGACTCTCTTACCAATGAATTCCCATGACATTTTACAGGATCAGGTCGAGCGTGATAGAGACAAGACATTGGATGCGGCCAAGACCGCGTCAACACCACCGCGACCCACCTCAGATCCCAAAGATTTATCCTTGCGGCAACAACTCGCCTCACACCACGATGCGTCCCAGGATAACACGCGTTGCAGAGACAAGGGGAGTGTCGTGCCTCCGAACATTGCGTTATAGGGCCGTTGTGATCACCAGGTGCTTCTCACACAACCCAAGAACTTCATTGCCCTTTTGAAAAGCAAGGTGCCGACTACAGGCATGCACTACTCCCACATCGCCGCGCCTTTGCCACAACCTGTCGCCTCGTTGTAAGCAGAGTTCACGGCGGATTTGCCAGCGAAGCCACCAAACACGCTACCACCCTTGCGTAGCATTCAACATACAATCAACTGGGTGTTTGGTGCCTATCCGACATGCTTTGGCCCAAGATTCGTGTTCGACACCGGAGACCTCGCGTGGGAGCACTTGCACAAGAATGTCGAGCAACAGATCAACGATGGTGAAGCGGGGACGCTTCACAGCCAAGTGGGGGAGGGTGATGTGACCCTGCCTCCCATGACGGCCCAAGATGAGGAAGAAGCCATGACCGTGAGCTCAGAAAAGCCAAGTACGAAGACCGTGATATTTGTCATACTCCTCGCATCTGGAACAAAGTCCGCGATCTCATTCAAGCATCTCTACCCAAGACCAAAGATCGCGTGCCTCGACGCGTCTTCCTTCAAGCGACTCAATGTTGAACGCGATCTCCTTCAAGCGACTCAACCTCCTTTAATGTTGATCGCTTTCTATCTAAAGATTCTCGTTTTCATAGTTTTGAGACATTTTCTATATTTGGTATTATTGCGTATTTTAGATAGTTTTTGTTTATAGTATTTTTCTATTTTTGGGTTTATGCCTTTTGCATGTTTGCATGGGCTAGCCTATAGGTTCGTCTCGGTCCAAGCCCATTAGGTCTTGGCCGAGCTCTTTGGCAATTTAAAGCCTCCTTTGTTATTGTTATTTCCTTACGTTCCATTTAATTCAAGGTTTCAAGTCGATTGTTTATCCTCCTTCCCTTGATCGGACGTCACCCCTCTATCTTCGCATCCCCATTCCCACCGCCGCCGACGCTACGGCAAACGCTTGAACCTTCAAGCCAATCTTTCCTTCGTATCTCCCTTCAACCGCAGTCAACGCTACGACACCCGCAGTCGACACTACGACACCAATGACTTATCTCTTCAAGTCATCTATCCCTTATTAAATCACTTCCGCCAACGCTATCCCTTTTTCCCCAACAACCGCTTCCACCGCATTCACCACCGCACCAACACCGTGTTCACCACCACGTTCATCATCGCGTTCATCAATGCGTTCGCCATCTTCTTCACTGCTGTGACGTTCAACGTGACTTCTCACCCAAGACTAGATCCCAAGGCACCACCTTTTGACAATTGGCTTGTCATCGGAGGCAAGAACACATCACGTATGCCCACTGGGTCGGCGACTGGGTCTCCTTGGCGTCGCGTCGGCTTGCTCGGCTCATCGAGGGCGTCCTTCGCGTGGCTCTGATCCTGGTATGTGTCTTTGGGTTCTCCTAGAGGCATAGCGATCATCAAAGTTGTATGGTTCAGAAAACTCACCTTGAGTGTCCTCGGCGTTGCGGTCATTGTCGGAGCCGGTGTCGAAGCCAACGGGTGTGGCTCTGGGCACGTAGCGGTCCGTGTGCGAAATGAAGCCTTGGCGACTCTCGATGACACTTTGCATACAATTGAGTTGTGGTTGATGATGAGATGTGAAAGGCATGATTCCTTTACCTTTGTGTACTCTTGTCTTCGATGGACCGGCATCGGTGGCTCGTGGTTGAGCCGGCGCGTCCATGGCACTCAGGGGTATGGGTGTGGGCACGAGATGTGCTGCGCGTTCTCTGGCTTCAAATTGTGCCACGCGTTGCCGAAGAGCTTGTATCTCTCGTTGCTACTCGGACAACTCTATGAGCGGGTCTTGTTGTGGGGGGTCAATCGGTGGTTGGTCTTGGGGTAGACCCAACGGCGGTGGATGTGGATTGGTTGTGTTGACTCCAAGTTGGTCTTCACTGTGTCCAACCATCATGCTACCTATAACAATATGGCCAGACATGGGAGTAAAAATGAACCAAAAGAAAACAAAGAACAACAACCAAGAAAAATCACTAGTCAAGTCACAAAGTTCACGTAGGTAGGGCTAGTTTGGCTTGCTGTGAGGGCGGCTTGGCTTGCACAAGAGATGGTGTATCAAGCAAGTTGCAATCAAACAAACAAGAACAAATTGAAACCCTAATGCAAACGTAAACAAAGAAACCTAATAAGCAAGAAAATACCTTCTAGGAAGCTTGACCTAGACGGTGAGAGAGAGAGAGAAGATGAGCTTAAGCCGAGTCGAGTGGGTTAGGGTTGCCTTATTTTGGCTATACCTAACTTTGGAAACTTTTTTATTTTTTTGAATATCTTTTTGATATTTTTTTTAATTTTTTATAATATTCGAGATCTTATCTTTTGATCTTTTTGGATTTGCAAAAGGAAACAAACAAAAAGCAAAATGGCTCAAGTAACAAGAATATCACAAGTGTGATCTTTAGAGATAGGAGATAGAAAATAAGATTTGATTTGATATCTTATAAGGAAATTCGGCTAACTTAACTAAAAAGCAAAATCTAGCAAACAAGGAAACTCTATCCACGCGTGAAACAAGGAAATAAAATATTGTAGCATGCAAGATAACAAATTACCTAACACACCAAAACTTAGGGAGCAAGAAAAAAAAAATCGGCCAAGATATTATCTTGTAGAAACCGATTAGGTGATGCCTATATGGAAACTTTGGTTTATTTCTAAGATCTTACGAAAACAAACGATGGGGGTCAAGAAAAAATATTTGTGAACAAGATGCAAACTTGAGTTTGTGACTTACAAGACTACTGGGCTCTGATACCAGTTGATGTGTTCTTGCCTCCGATGACAAGCCAATTGTCAAAGGCGACACCTTTGGATCTAGTCTTGGGCGAGAGGTCAACTCCTTCATTGTCACACCTGTCGTGGAATCCTTGGGTGCAAACCCTTGTTGTCTTGCACGAAAGACTGACAAGAGCGGTGACGAGATGAATAGCACTTTTAGAGCTTATCGGACACGGTGGTGTTGTGAAGCGAACCCGGTGGAGGTGGTCTGGGTGGTAGCGGCGGCGGCGAGGCTGAGTGTCACGATGAGTGTCACAACAACGAAGACGATGATGGCGAAGGCGATGGCAAGCGCGATGGTGTCTGCGAGCGATCGACTGGGTGGGTGTCTGGGCTTGTTGGAGACGTCGATAGCGAAGACGATGACGAGTGTCAAGGCGATGCTAGCGATGATGACAACGATGGTTTTGGTGGCGATTATGGATGCGATGGAAGTGATTGACGGAGTGAATGGATAGCGATGGCGGAAGCGATTGATGGAGGGATAGGTGACTTGAAAGACAAGTCTTTGGTGTCATAGCATCGACTGCGGATGAAGGGAGATGCGAAGGAAGACTTGGCTTGAAGGTTCAAGCAATTGCCGTAGCGTCGGCGACGGAGGGAATGGGGATGCGAAGATAGAGGGGTGACGTCCGATCATGGGAAGGAGGATAAACACTCTACTTGAAACCTTGATTAAAATTGAACGTGAGTAAAAACAATAACAAAGTTGAACTTAAATACTAGAGGCGAGACATCGGATGGGCCGAGTCGAGCCTAGTGACTAGCCCATGCAAGCATGCAAAGGCACAAACCCTAAAATAGAAATGACTATAAAAGGAAACTGTCTAAAATAAGCAATAATACCAAATATAGTAAGTGTCTCAAAACTATGCCAAAACAAAGGCAATAAACCTCTAAGTGTCAAAACCCGGTGGCGGCGAGGGCATGGACGCAGACACTGCGAGCGATGGCGACGATGGGTCGATGGGCTCGCGAGTGGGTGCACCCGGTGCCGACAGCGATGGGCTCGAAACTCCGATGCCGATGGTGGCGAGGACGATGAGTCTGGGTTCGGTCTCCGGGCTACCTTGGCCAGCGATGATGCGAGCGACTAGGGAGGCGGCGGCGTCCGCGATGGCTTTGGACCTGGACCTTGTCACTGGGCCCTCTGAGCGAAGGCTCATGGCTTCTTCCTCGTCTGTGGCCGTCATGGGTGGTGGGATCACATCAACGCCTTACCAGTTTGAAAAGAACCTAGCAACTATTTACACTATCAACGCATTTTATGATGTCCAGGAGGCATTTGTTAGTGGTACGTATCATTGCATCCTTGATGAACTGAAAAAAGATGCTGATATCCATCACTTTAGGGTTGAAGATGAATTTGGTAGAATCTGTGATGTTCAAAAAGTTGTTGCAAGGAATGAGTATCATTGTTCTTGCAATAATTTCCTCACTATGGGCTTTCCTTGCCGACATATTTTATTTGGTTTAAAGAATACTCATGCAACTATTTTGCCTCCTACTCTCATCAACACTCGCTGGACGAAGCAAGCGATTCTACAACCAATTTTTGAAGTGGATGGTGCAGTGTATGATGCTAGTATTCAAATTGATGAAAAGAAGCGGCTGTTGGCTGAAGTGATGACAAAAATGTACTCTTGTGTTAACATTGTTGGTGATGACATGGATAAATTGAAAGACTTTTTAGCTATTTGAAAGGAACAAAAGGCTGTACTCACAAGGTCACAAGTAGTTGATCCTTCTGCCTCAACATCAGCTAGCAACTATAAGTTTGAGAAATTTGTAGGCCCGTTATTGGATCAAGTGAATGTTCATCCTCCTGAAATGGCAAAGAACAAGTTCAGGAAGATGTGCATTAGAAGTTGCCAAGAGGTTGGAATGGAAAATTCCAAGAAGAAGACAAGATTATGTACTATTTGTAAAAGGTCGGGACACAACAACATGACTTGTCCTCAATATGTTAATTAGGTGGTTCAAATTTTCTATGTATTTAGATATTAAGTAATGCACTTATATATACTCACTCATGCACCAAAATACAGTGACTCTTGCACTTTCCACATACTACCCATGCACCAATACAAAATCACTAATTCTGTTCCATGTTCCAACACATAATAACTCATGCACTTTTACATATTAACTCATGCACCAACAAACAATGACTCATGCACTCCGTTTCACTTAGTCAAGCACTAGCATGCTCAATATTCAACGCTTGAATGAGTTGTGACTCACTGGCACCTCCAACTCACACCAGCCATATCAAAATAGTAGCTAGTTGTGTAAGTGGGTCACAGTTCAAACAAGCGATTAATTATGAGCATTTATCTTTCAATGAGAAACACAGAAGAAGTGAAAACCACAAACACTTAATCAAATTTTCCTGAAAACCAAACTTGTCTTGCAAACAAACAAATACTTACTGTTTCCTGAAAACATTAAAACCAAATTCCTACAACCATTACCTAAATTGTTCACTAGATTACCCAAATTACATTGAAACATTCCTACATCCTATTCTTTTTTCCACGCCCACGCCCACGACCACGCACAGCTGCTGTTTGTTGTCTGATTTCCTAAGCGCTAGAACCAGCTACATTTCCAGCTTTCTTCTCTTGAATAATTTGTTCAACTCTAGGCTTCCTTTCATTAAACTCGCCGGTTAGGAGGGCATAACAATACTTGATCCTAAGCTTTGCCAACTGGCTTTTGTCTCCCATATTCAGTTTAGACTTCCATCTTGACAGTCCATTGCCCATATATGTCTCCATGTGTCTTATTAGAAAGACTCTATAGTAAACTTTGTTGTGTTCATCCCTCCATTTCATTTGCAGCCTTTTACATGGGACATTTGCACTGTCTTCAATTGCTTTAGCTTTGGCTTCCATATCATTATTCCTGAAGAAATTGACCATCATAGTTCTCTGCACAAATAAAGCGGTTAAATTCTATCACATTTTTGTATATGAAAACTTTTAATTGTTATAAAATCATTATACTCAATGTCTACTCACCGCAGTAGATGGTACTTTTTCATACTTGTCATCTGCCCAACTTGATGAGTTGTCTATGATATGGAAACTTGGGTTCTTGACATTTATTGCAATCGAATAGTAATGCCCATGGTTAAGAATTGGGCAAAAGAACTGTACAAGTAAAAGAAAAATAGATTATAAGTTATCTAATAACAACATGGACTTACTCATGCACATTAATGCAGTTATCATGCACATATAGCCACCCCCTCATGCACACACAACTATTAATCCTTCAAATTAACTTATTGATTCACCCAGAACCACTAGTTCATGCACTCTACAAACAATACTTCATGCACCTGCAAGCATTGGTCCATGCACTTTTGTGCACTGTCTCATGCACCAACATACAATCATTCATGAACTTTAACCTACTAACTGATGCACCAATAATAAATAACTCATGCACTTTTATAAACATACTCATGCACCAGCATACAATAATAATACAATTGCCCTATATCATAATCCCAAATGGTGTAAACGCTGAGTGTAAGATAATTACCACATCAACATTTTTAATTGTGTAGTTTTTGTTCTTAAAACCCTTGACAGCAGCAAATATTGCTAGCATTGTCTCTGTGAATAGGGTAAATCTCTCCTCCAATGAGTATACTGAGTCAACACAAGTAAAAGCCGGCGAATACCACAAATTGGAAATTAATAAATTACAACATCAATTAACATAATATTGTTGCAAAGTTGTGACTTACCATAGCCATTGATGGTAGAAAGAATCTCAATGGTGACATACGACCCCTATATGCTTCATTTTCATTTAACATGATAGTAAAAGCATCAATTAATTGACTGTCTACTTCAGCATTTTCAGTCAATGTAATCAAGTCCTTTTTCTTAAGAGCGCTATCATCCATTCGGAAAACTTCCTCACTGCAACACATAAAAAAAATCAATTCGTTAACTAGCTACATGTTATTAAATTTTGTAACCAAATTCATATAATTAAATATGTACTTACTTTTCCCCTCCTTCAGCAGTTATCCATTTGTAAAGGATCTTTTCATCAACTGTTGTTCTTTCTGAAATGTTAACTTCTCTCTCTTTAAATGGTGAAACTGTGTTTTCAGCAGGAAAAATGTTCCTTTTCTCTGATGGTCTAGCTTCAAGATTTGGATCAGAACTGTACACAAATTTCACCTAACAAATCCCACATTCACAAGTTTTTTAATTAGGAAATTGTTTAAAATCAATACCACTTAGTTAGACAATGAATAATTCACATATAAACATCTTGTTTTCTATACCTTTTTTGGTTGAACATCTTTCTTATTTATATTAGCCTCTTGGACTTTTTCCTTGGTGATGTTCTCCTACAACACATACACAAAAAAAAAGTTAATAACAGATGGATACAATAGATATGCCTCATGCACCAAAAAACATTCATTCATGCACCAATATTCATTAGCTCATGCACCCACAGTCTTTTGAATCATGGATCCCACCTATGTACTTTCTTATGCACCAACATAAAAATGATTCATGCACCAACAAGTACTCACTCATGCACCAACAATGAACCCACCTATGTAGTCATGGATACCATAGTCTTTCACTCATGCATCTAACATAATCACACAATTTTTTTGTAAGTCTTTTACCTGTTCTCTTTCCTTCTTTTCCTTTTCTAACACAGCCTCTTTCCCCCTTGTTATTCGTGCAACCACCTCTTCCTTCTCAGTCTCCTTCTCTTGATCTACCTCCTTGTCCTTTTGTTGTACAATCTCTTCAGCCTCCTTGTCCTCTTGAGCTACTATATTTTACATCCCTTTCTCTGTCTCCATTCCTTCCTTATCAGCAACGTCCTTCTGAGCAACATCCTCCTTCTCTGTCTCCTCTGTCTCTTTTTCTTTGTTGTTCTCCTTGTCCTTCTCAACAACGTCCTTCACAACAACGTCCTTCTCAGAAACCACCCCTTCTCCATCAACCTCCATGTGAA
This sequence comes from Rheum nobile, assembly GCA_027886185.1. Classification (NCBI taxonomy): domain Eukaryota; kingdom Viridiplantae; phylum Streptophyta; class Magnoliopsida; order Caryophyllales; family Polygonaceae; genus Rheum; species Rheum nobile. The sequence continues at coordinate 291,339 of WOAB01000169.1, read as the reverse complement.
CAACATTCTCATTAGCATCTTGCACCTCATTCTCAATAGTAGTTTGGTTTGCCAATTCCTCCTTCAAAAAACAATATGTTTGTTAGAAACTCTATCACATGTAACCTCAAACTTTATATACAATCATTTTAAAGGCGATTTACTTGTGTATTCATTGATGATAGTCCCAAGTCAAAACTAGGGATTTCTGGACCCATCTGCAATAGTAAAGAAAAAGCATCGGTGTCATACACTAAAGCTTAATGTCATTCATGGAGAATCATGTACCAAATAATTTCGTAGAGTCACTTACCCTTTGGTCTCCATCAACATTGCTTGGAGAAGCCCCCCCCCCCCCCCATTTTCTTTTGTGATTCTGTCAATAAAATCTGAAAATCCTGGAATAAACATGTTTCCGCTGTATTCTTTTTGTTCATTAATTGTCTTCTCAACCTCCTCCATGCAGTTCACAGCTAAATCCCAGAATTCAGTATCTTGGGTTGCTTGTTGATCTTCCTCCTCAAATACCTCATCTTCAATTCTTGAGGTAAGCCTTACATTGATAATTTTCTCAGCTTGGTTGTTCACTGTCTATAAGACACTGCTTCTTTTCAGCTGTGGGGGGATTTGTTTCTTCTTCATTAAAACTGCTCGTACACTTCGAGCCATGCCTTCTATCTCTTTCAAGTAACCCTCCATGAAAGCCTTCGTTTGCTCGTCTGTTTCAACTAGATTTGTTGGTTGAGTTGGAACTTCAACATCTGCTTCTTGAGCTTCATTCACAATCCTGCTCCCGCTTGCTTCTACATGGTCACTAAAGGTTGGTCTACCTAGTAGAAATCCATTCCCAAAACCACCATGCAGGATCTCCTGATCCTCCCTATCCTTCAACATCCTCGTATTCCAGTTCCTGATTATTGGGAATTTTCTTTGTACATTTAGACATTTCCACTTAAGTCTGTCGACGTAAATGAACTGGAAAACATAATTCAAAAAGAAATTAGTCATAGAATAGTTGTAAAGCAAACACCTATATTACTAAATAATGATTGACTCATGCACTCAGTGGCCTTAACTCATGCACTCATATTCACTGACTCATGCACACAGATATATTCATGCATCTAGAAACAAATTTACTTATGCACCAACGTTCATTAGCTTATGCACCTATAAACACTTACTCATGCACCAATCCTCTTTCAGTGATGCACCTATACAAATAGTGATACGTGAGGATCGGGATGCAGCCTTCGGTGCGACGAAGTCCACAAGAGCCAAAGGAATTAGGCGAGACAACACCAAACCGGCAAGGGGAATCTTCTGTATTCAGATGGATCTTTCTCTCTGGTCTGGGCTCCGAATTGAGTGATTCCAAATCCCAGTGGTAGATCCGGGAGTCTAGCTTGTTCCCTGCAAATCTGAGCGCGCACTGATCTAGGAGTCGGAAGATATGGAGAATCTACTGAGGTGTCGCAGATGGTTCCGCAAGGAACTTGGCACCGGCGAGAGGAAGTTTGAGGGCAGATTGGGGACACGCCTTGGGCTGGTTCTTTGGATGATCTTGGGGTGATTCAAGGGTGGATTGAGGACAGGATGGAAGGCGGAGAGATAGGGCTAGATCGAAGGGATATGGACTTACAAAGGTTGGATATGACGCACCTCGCCTTGTAAGAACTAGTGAAGAACTCACTTTGGATATAACGCACCAAAGGAGGCCCTTGCACGGAGGTTGATATGACTCACAACCTAGGATTTGAAGCTATCTAAGTGATGGAAGAAACACTAAAATTCTGTAGAAAACTCCATTGAAAAACGAGAGAGAAAACAATGTTTTTGGTTCAAGTTTGCATAAGGAAAAACAAGGGCCGGCTACCCCTAATATACCCAACCTTTAATGCTGGAATTTTAACCATAACATAGCCAATAACTAAGGTAGAAAATGTCATGAAGACCCACACAAATTCGGCATTAAATGCCTCTTCAAATCAAGCCCCACATGGCCTAAGGAAACCTTGCACTTGACCCGGTTGTTGCACCAAGGCACACATGGCCTTCTCATCCCTTTGGCTCGGCGCTCCCATGGTCATCAAGCCAGCCTGGAGTCCCTCTTGCAATGCTCGAGCCCGAGCCCGAGACCGAGTGATTCGACCCGGAAGGACCCGAGTGCCGGCCTCCCTTATGCCAACCATAGGTGTGCGGCACTTCCTTTCTTCCACGCCAGTTTCATAGGCATTATTGTGCTCCATATCTCCTAGAGGGCCAGTGGAATCATCCCCCAAAAGATGGCTCGGAGGGTTGTGAGAATTGTCGGACCAACTTCCATGCCCTAGCTCGGATGCCCTAGGCGCGGCGGCGTCACTTGCTTGCTCTTGGGCTCTTGGTTGCTTGAGGTGTCTAGCTCTTGATGGGACGTAGTCACATCATCCTCCCTTCCTTAAAAAGGATTCGTCCTCGAATCCAAGTGCACTTCAGGAAATAGCTTTAGAGCACACAAAACTGCACAAAGAAAAACAAGGAAGTGAGGGACCAATACGTTGTTAGGGAAAGTAGGGTACGTGTAAGCGACCATGATTAGTTTCATTGAGTATCCATGGATGAATTTCCATGCACAAGTATTTCCCAGCTTCAGCCTAAAGATGTGCTTAAGTATAGAACATGAGATGCACATGACATACTTTGCAACAAATGCAACGCATAGGACCATTTTTTTATCATGCAACAAGAATTGCGAATGAGAACAATGATGCACACATGAATGCCTAGTTCTACATGCAAAAACTGAATGCAAGGACTTGTATACATGTTGATCACGAACTAAAGGTATCCAACAAGTCATGAATAGAACAAGAGAACTATGATGTATGCATGCATATCTAGTTTCACCTACAAAAACATATTCATGAACTAGGTATTCTCTAACCCTTGAAAAGAATTCAGTTTGAAGCAAAGAGAAAAGAATAAACTGAGTAGAGTCAAGTGATACTCCCCTACAACGAGCCTTGGATTGAGCATCCTTCTTCTCATGGTCACAAGTGCTATTGAGTTCAGAAGGCTTATCATCCTTGTCGTCAACATCATCTTGGAGTAGGAATGTCAAACATGAAGGAACCATAGATGTTGCATCCATCCATGGAGTAGCCAAAGAGTTGAGTGAACTACGGGCAATGATGCGTGGACGTTTGCCTTTCATAGATGAAAGAGATGGTTCTTCAACTTCCTCCTTTTCTTTTGGCTTTAGCTCATCTTCAATGAGCATAGAAGGATTCCTTTGATTAGGGCAGTCCCTTGGCACAAAATGCTCTGAAAGAGCATCCTTGAGCTCTTGCCAAGTCCTAATGGGATCATATCCCATGCGGCGCCGCTCCGCCTGGTCCTCTTGCCACCAATGGTAGGCGAAGTCGGTGAAGTGAATTACGGCGATGGCGACCCTCCTAGCATCATCCTATCCATAGAACTCGAAGATGGACTCAGTCTTGGCCATCCAATCCAAGCACTCATCCCCGTTGGAGGATCCCGCAAATGTTTGCACATGGAGCTTAACACCGTGGTGTTGCTCCCTTCCTTGTGGCCTTTCTTCATGGTAGGCCGGGGGAACATGTCGTTGGGGAGGCATTGAAATCCGCATAGGTGCACGGACTTGAGGTCCCCTCATCGCCATTTGTGGAGGGAAAAGATTGGGGGTGGGCGTAGGTATAGCTTGAGATCGCCCATAAGAGTCATAGCCTCCAACTCCATAACCTGGAAGGTTAGTAGCACCAATAGGGATATTATTAGGAAATGTAGCAAAATCATTAAACATACTTACCCCCGAGGTTGCTACAAATGGTGGCGCTTCGTACGCCGCATATCCTCCTTGTGGCGCCAAAGACACCCTCGGCGCGTGAGAAGAAGACGCTTCCTCTCGGAATTGCACATGGTCCACATTATTAGGGGCGGACCCAATGACTTCTCTTTGAACTTGTGGCACCACATGACCACAGCTTGGAGGACGGTTGCAATTGCTCGGCGGTATCCTCTTGTTTGCGCTCCACACTTTCCAACCGTGCATTGATAGATAGCAAGGTTTGCCGAAGGTCTTGCAAGGCCTCTTCTAGGGCTGGAGATACATTTCCTTGTGAAGACATGGCTGGCTCCTTCCCGGCTTGGTTATCATCCACCATCCTAGACAAAAGCAAACAACCAAGCACCCAAGGAACAACACAAAACCAAGCAAGATATAGTATACCAAGCCAAACAAGATAGCCCCAAAACTAACCTAAAACTCAAGTCACAATAAGATGCAAGTGAATGTAGGTCACGGCTAGGAAAGGGTTTGGCTAGGCGAACAAGGACTAGCTAGCTTGCCCGGACCTATGTCTAGAAAGAAACTAAGTACGCACTTGATTTTGAAAAATCTTTTTCACTTAAAAAAACTGAATTGGATCTTAGGTTGGCTCACTTTTTTCTATGGCCTCTCCTATTTAGGCCGGGTTTTTCTTGAGCACCTTCTTTTTTCAAGAGAAAACAACAAGCCGAATGAGCTCACTTTTTTCTATGGTCTCTCCTGTTTAGACCGGGTTTTTCTTGTTTTTTTTTTTTAAACAAGTAGAGACAAGCAAAGGCAAGTCACAATGAGCATGCAACAAAACAAAACAAAGAGAATCAACCAAGGCAACCGTTCCCGTATCCTAAACACAAGACTAGGCAAGCATTAGTAGTCAAGATTGCATAAAATGCAAGGGTGGTCCAGGGGATACAAGGATCGGTTTATGGGCTCAAAATGTTCTGTTTTAATGTGTTTTAAAGCAGACAAAGGTCAGTCACAAATTCACTAAATTCGGGCAAGTGAAAGTGCACAAGGAAACCAAACAATTCAATGCACAAGACCTTTCATCAAACCACAACTCCTAATCTTCTATGGCTGCATTAACCATTCATCTCCACTCATAAATATGCAGAAATCGAACCCAAACATTTGCAGAAAAATTTCCAAGAACAAGACACAATACGCATGGACAACAAGGCCAACAACAATTCGGCTAGAACTTCACTTGCACTATTGTAACTTGAAATTCTAAGCCAAGTTTAGGACATACCTCGCATGGCTCTGATACCACATGATATGTGAGGATCGGGATGCAGCCTTCGGTGCGAGGAAGTCCACAAGAGCCAAAGGAATTAGGCGAGACAACACCAAACCGGCAAGGGGAATCTTCTGTATTCAGATGGATCGTTCTCTCTGGTCCGAGCTCGGAATTGAGTGATTCCAAATCCCAGTGGTAGATCCGGGAGTCTAGCTTGTTCCCTGAAAATCTGAGCGCGCACTGATCTAGGAGTCGGAAGATATGGCAAATCTACTGAGGTGTCACAGATTGTTCCGCAAGGAACTTGGCACCGGCGAGAGGAAGTTTGAGGGCTGATTGGGGGCACGCCTTGGGCTGGTTATTTGGATATTATTGCGGTGATTCAAGGGTGGATTGAGGACAGGATGGAAGGCGGAGAGACAGGGCTAGATCGAATGGATATGGACTTAGAAAGGTTGGATATGACGCACCTCGCCTTGTAAGAACTAGTGAAGAACTCGCTTTGGATATGACGCACCAAAGGAGGCCCTTGCACGGAGGTTGATATGACTCACAACCTGGGATTTGAAGCTATCTAAGTGATGGAAGAAACACTAAAATTCTGCAGAAAACTCCATTGAAAAACGAGAGAGAAAACAAAGTTTTTGGTTCAAGTTTGCATAAGGAAAAACAAGGGCCGGCTACCCCTAATATACCCAACCTTTAATTCTGGAATTTTAACCATAACATAGCCAATAACTAAGGTAGAAAATGTCATGAAGACCCACACAAATTCGGCATTAAATGCCTCTTCAAATCAAGCCCCACATGGCCTAAGGAAACCTTGCACTTGACTCGGTTGTTGCACCATGGCACACATGGCCTTCTCTTCCGTTTGGCTCGGCACTCCCATGGTCATCAAGCCAGCCTGGAGTCCCTCTTGCAATGCTCGAGCCCGAGCCCGAGCCCGAGTGATTCGACCCGGAAGGACCCGAGTGCCGGCCTCCCTTGTGCCTACCATAGGTGTGCGGCACTTCCTTGCTTCCACGCCAGTTTCATAGGCATTCTTGTGCTCCATATCTCCTAGAGGGCCAGTGGAATCATCCCCCAAAAGATGGCTCGGAGGGTTGTGAGAATTGCCGGACCAACTTCCATGCCCTAGCTCGGATGCCCTAGGCGCGGCGGCGTCACTTGCTTGCACTTGGGCACTTGGTGGCTTGAGGTGTCTAGCTCTTGATGGGACGTAGTCACATCAAATAGGCTCATGCATCTACACACTCTTAACTCTTGCACCTACATACACAGACCAAGGCACCTACACTTATAGTTACTCATGCACCATCACACACTAAGTTATGCACCTAGAAACACTTACTCATGCACTAACCCTCTTTCAGTCATGCATCTACACACATTAACTCATGCAGTTATGCAATCAAAACACCAAAATGGGAATATTTACCTGTAGTAAAAGCAAGCTCCCATTGAAAGTCTTTTTTTGTTTATTTGCCCATGCAACAGAGCAATTAATAAGTGCCTTATAGAGAAAAGATCTCCAATTGAAGTTCCTTATTTGATCAACATTCTCCAGCAATTGAAAAATCTTCAAGTTTATTTTCCCACTGGAATAAGATTGAACAATTGTGTTGACAAATAGCAGAATAAAATATCTCTTAAACCATGGCCCTCCATCATATTTTTTCATTTTATTCAAGATGTCGGTCGCTGTTAGATTCTTGATATCCCTCCCTAGAAAATCAGTTGTCAGTCTATGCAGAATCTCTTCATTTGTAAGTGCTTTAGGTAACTCAATTTCAACCTCTCCCTTTAGAACACCGAGATAATCATATCCATCAGTCTATGTAACTGGTATCTTCCTCCCATCAGTAAGTTTGATTGTAGAATTCAGATGGTGAAACCTGCTACAGACATACTGGCCTAGCCGCATAGGCATGTCTTTGATATCCCAGTGAATCACATTTTGAAATCCCATTTCCTCTACATCATTTCTCTGGTATGGGTTGAAATCACATTTTAAAAGCACGTACGTGGTAATAACAGACAGCGGTGTTCTACACACCAACATTCTATAGTCCTTCCTCAATTCTAGTATCCCTCTTTTGTTCCCCACCTTAGGGATCTTGGATTCTAAAATAAATACCTTCTCCTCTTTGTCTCTATTGCCCCTCACCTGTTTCTTTGGATTCTTTGTTTTTCTCTCCTTATGAATCTCCATCTTGGCTTTCCCTTTTCTGTCTACAACAGCTTTTTCACCAGCAGCCTTCCTTTCTTCTACAGCTCTTCTCTCGATTTTCAAAAGCATTTCAGCAATAGGTATATCCTCGTTATCACTGTTATCTTCATTTAAGACCCTTGGCTTTTTTTATTTCTGAGGGCCTTTTGCTTGGCTCTTTTTTCTTTTCCCAGTGTTCAAAACTCAAAAGCATTAGATATTAATTAACAAATGCATGTTGATTAAAAATTAAAGAGATATGATGACCATTAGCTTACCAGCCAGAGGAGTGGGAGGTTGTGCATCTCCATGCATTGTAGAAGGTTGCACATTTTCTTGTGCTTCACTCTCTGTTAATTCATGGTGCATAAGAATTTGTTCATGCATACATTTTAAACACAAGCACAAGCACTTATTCATGCACCTTTACAAACATACTCATGCACCAATAAACAACCACTCATGCACTTTCATAGTCTCAGTCACAAGCAAAAGCACTTATATATGCACCTTTACAAACACACTTATGCACCAATAAACAACCACTCATGCACCTTCACAAACATACTCATGCACCAACAAGTAATTACTCATGCAATCTCACATATTAAGTCATGCACCAACACATACCAACTCATGCACCAACAAGAAATCACTCATGCACTTTCACAAACATACTCATGCACCAATAAGAAATAACTCATGCACTTTCACAAACATACTCATGCACCAATAAGAAATAACTCATGCACTTTCACTTATTAACTCATGCACCAAAACATACCAACTCATGCACTTACAATCGATTACTCATGCATTTATATTACTATTTGACTTACCAGTGTCTATATATTTTTGTGATCTTGTTACTCTTTTGGTTATTGATGGTGATGGCGAAGTTGTATTTATAGTAACTGGATCTAGTTGTTCTATTTTAGCTTGAGATCTGGTTTTTCTTTGAGTTTTGCTTGGTGATGTAAGCTGGACTGGTGTTTGACTAATGATTATTCTACCAAACTCCTTCACTAGATGGGGTGGATTTTTGTCATCACTATGCTGGATTTTTCCTACATATTATACATATAAATCATTCCTAATGGACAGTATTATTCACATAACCACATGTTAGAGCAAAAGCACCGAGTCATGCACTTTTTAATGATCTATTCATGCACACAGTTATATTCAGTCACATACATAGAAGCAAGTTCAAATCAGAGTATTCTCTATCATCATAAACTTTTGCGATTATGTATTTAGACAGAAAACTCTACATCTACCTTTGCATACTACATAAAATGCATACCTATTCATCAACTGAACAACTTATGCACCTACAATCAAAATACTGTGATGAAAATATACCTTGTGTTCCACTCACAATCTTAGACCTCATTTTCTTCTTGTTTGTGGTTGATTATTCTTCTTCTTTGTTATTTTAGGTTGTTGCTTCATGTAGATGCAACCGAAATCGCGACGATTCGCCTCTTAATGATTCGAAATCGTGATGGAATCGCCTGGAACTCTTCGGTCGCCTCTTCTATGGTTTTGAAGTTCAAATCGCAGGAAATCGCCTCTATTCTTCTTGCTTTTGCCTCGAAAATGCTTGAGAGATCCTTTGTAGGTGCATCGGAAGGTTGATTTGAGCAATTGAATGAGAGAATCGAGAAGAGAGCGAACGGTTTTTGGAAGCCCGCTATTTTTCAATGCTTTTAATTTCATTTGGGAGTAAATGCTTTATATATGCGCGTGAATTTGGACATTGCACGCGCGGGGCCCACACCTCCTACAAAGAAGCTTCTAGCCTTTGGATCAACTCCATCCTACGGATGGAGTTGATACTTATTCCTTCTCTAAGAGGGCTTCCTCACCAGAATTTCACCCAGGGTAACTTAATAAACCTAATCACAAAAAATTATCCACCTTAAATCGATAACAAACAAATGAAATTAGGATTAACAACAAAGAAAGAAAATTTAGAAGTGTTGGACAGGAAAAACCCGATCTAGGAGAAGTACATGAATAAAAAAACTTCAACCAGAGGACGTGGATTAAGCAAAAGGAAAACAGATGTACAAATCCCCTAGTGTATAATTATATAATTTTACAATACCAAGAGGTCAATAAACTATTCTCTGACATCATACAAGTAACAAGATGCATCCAGTTGCAATTTTTAAACAACAAAATAAGCCTTAGACTTAATTCCGTTACTACGCCATCGACTCAATTGATTGAATAAATTGTAAGCTTGCACATCATAGTGAAGAAATCGAAATAGGAGCATTCACAATTCATAGATTGGTTTAGCAAACAAAGAAGTCAATGAATCCATGGAACATAATATAATAACAAAAAAGGAGGAAAAGTAGAGAAACACACAGTTTGAAAGATAGGGACTAACGGGTTCAGCGATGGAGTGTAGCTAGACTGAGAGAACACTTGGAGAAGAGGAGGGAGGAGGAGTTGGCGACAATGTTATGGGTGTCTATGTAAGTCAAAATCGGAGGAAAAAATTGAAGCGATTTAGAGAGGGAGAGATGGGCTGAGAGAGAGGAGGGGATGTAAGCGCAAAAGAAGAAAAGAAAGAGCGATATGTAGGCCACGCGTCAATAAAATTAGACAGTAAGGAATGCAGTCAGTGGAGGAGGCAGGAATTTTAGGAAGAGGGGGCGAAAATTATCTAAAAAGATCATGGTTCACAATTTTCTATAAGGACTAACAAGAAATATATGTGGGTCGGAGTCTGTATGACGAGCCTTTTTTGTCGGATGGGACGATGAGATATAACTCTCGCGTTGGTTGAAAAGGACATGGCGTACCAATGATTTATAAAAGACCTTGTACAATAAATAGAATACCTTTTTCTCCAAATAAAATAGATATATTAACATAAATTTTGATAGATAAGACTTGCATAGTAGTATAAAGCTTGCTTATTAGAAAATAATTTGTGGATAAGTTAATTAAATACACTTCAACTTTATATGTAGTAAGTTAATTTTTTTTTTTATATAATTTATCATATTTTGTGTTAATTTCCAAACTTACAACCCTATAAACAAAGCAATTTTTAAAATTCTAATCATCTATTCTTATTTAGGAGTCTTATTAAGTATGATTCATTAATTTTTAAATAAAAAAGGAGAAAGAGAAAATTGAGAAGAGATCTAATACAAAATATATGAAGGAAGGCGAGACCCCACAAAAAAATAAAGGAAGAGATGTTTGAGTGAACAAAATAAAAAGAAATCTTCTTGAATGCTTGTTACAAGAGTAGAACATGCAACCTAACAATTAGAAGTACAAGTCGAGGCCAACTGCACTAGAGTATGAATTATTATTATTTGAACGTTCTTTATATAAAATATTTTTTTGAGCCAGAAGCGGGGGCTACATCCCCTAGTCCCCGCCGTGGCTCTGCCACTGAATGCAGTATACACGTAGAAGTGGACGAGGGTGATGTGTGGGTATGGTTATAAAGTTGGTAATTAATAAGCATAATAAGGCCTGGAAAATATACTATTTATTTGAAAGGCTTACACTTTTAGAATAACTAGTAGGGTTCCCGTGCGCTTGCAAACGCGATGATTGATGCAATTATTTCATAAAAATAAAAATGAAGTAGATGTAATAATCAAGCACGTCATCCAATAGCACATTGAATAGCATATCATCAAAGATAAAAACATGGGTTGTCTAATGAAACACTTGAACAATGTTAAAAATGTGACTAACAAACATTCAAACCAAATGTATTACCAAATGTCACTAACAAACATAAGTTAGCATAGGATTATCATTAATAAGTGTTTTAATTCATGCTCGAGCAGCCCAGCGCAAATTAGATCTTATAACCATTTCCATATCTTCTGTATCTTCGAGTGAGAACTCTATGTGAAGAAGTTCTATTTCAAGCTGCAAAGCACATAACATGGAGTCAAATATGATATGCAAATATTGATAAATTAAGTTAAGTGAAAATTACCGTGTGCATTTCATTTTGGTTAGCGAAAATCTGATACGGAGTCTGGGGGTTACGGTTGAGTAGTTCATTCATTTTTTGGTTGACCCTCTCTTTCTCTGCCAACAGTTCGGTGATTTTCCGATATTCGTCTTGTATGATCCGCATATATTCGAGAACCCTTTCAAAGCTCATTGCCCGCTCTAATAACATTTTTGTTGTTGTGAAGTAAGTATGAAATTAAATTTATTGTAATTATGTATGAAGAAAAATGCGACTGATTACCTCCATTGGATGTGGTTGTCCTTTGGGCAGTTTGAAGTAGGTCCCATAATTCTTGACACACTGCGTTTTGGGGTCTGTAACCAACGCTTGTGTTGGCTTCCATAGAATCTAAAGCATTGTTCAAACCGTTTAGAATTATAAGGTGTCATGATTTAAATATAGATTATTGATGTAAATTGCATGATGCTAGTAGTGTTTCACCCATATTCAACTATCATAGTTTTTGAAATTATAATACCAATGTAACGAAATAAAGCCAATAATACGTAAATCGTCCTGAAACAATTATTGTTTTCATGGGATTAATCAACACTCACAATTTCATTATATATTTGTAATAGTCGATCTTACAGTTTTAGAGAAGAGCAAAGACAAATTTCTAATACAAGCAATGACATTAAAGTCACATAATAGGCAGAAACGAAACAAAAGATTGATAGAACAATATAACAGAAGCGCAAGGGATATGAAATGGCATAGTTAACAATTGCTATTCAGTTGTCTTATATGTCTTGCATTAGAAAAGTGGACTTCATTGTTTATAGCTACGAATCTTAAGAAGATAACCGGTGATGGATACCAAATGTAGGGGAAAGGTTTACACTATGTAAGCATATATCATATAAGTGAAGCAATTAAACCCTAATTAACCAAATAAGCATGTTTAGATCGGCATTCCATGAACACACTGAGGTCGTCTCTATTCTCATACCCTTATAGGCATTTAATCAAACAATTTAGATGTCACAAATCCTGAAACACTTATTAATCACACATCAACAGATCAGTCACCCATAATTTCCTAAAATCCGAAACTAATTTCAATATTGTGCACTCTTGAAGCAATCAAGCGATCTGTATAAGCAAAAATTAATGATTATTTCAATCCCAAGAGAGAACCGCGAGGCAGTCATGTGCAAAAGCTTTGGCACAACCCTCGCGGGACCTGCACTGACTTGGCTTATGCATTTACCACAGGGTCTCATTGCTTCCTTCGCCGACTTGATCAGTTCATTCAAAATCCAATTCGCTAGCAGTCGACGATTGGAGAAGCAATCAAGCGATCTGTATAGGATCGTGCAAGTGTAAAAGTACGGTGAACCCCTAAGAGATTATCTTAACATGTACAACAAAAAGAAGGTCGCTATCCCACATTGCGACGTTCCAACATTGATCGAAGCGTTTCGTCGAGGCTTAGTCAGAGGTAGTGAACTCTACCGCGAACTGACCAAGTATCTGTGCCAAAGCTTCGAGGACGTTCAAGCCAAAACCATGGCGCAAGTCAGACACAAAGAAATGAGGAACCCTCCAAGACAAACAAGAATCCCGATCGAGTCAACCAAAAGGCTTCTTCGGATTATCGACGACCCCAGCCATATCCCAAAGGACGAAGCGATCCCAGTCAGCTGAATAACTCTTATGATAGGAACCAAGATTGGTGAAACAACCCTGCTCTCCCTCCGAAGCTCCACTCTTACAACTTCAACATCTCCATATCGGAACTCGTGAAGAGTTTCGACAAATAGGAAAAGAAGTAAGGTGGCCTCGAAAGAGCGACAAACCATAGGCCAAGAAGGACATGAACCGGTGGTGCGAGTTCCACGGAGACCATGGACACTCGACGGATGAGTGCATAGCCCTTCATAAATAAGTCGCAAGACTCCTTGCGTAGGGGCTGTTGCGCGACGTCATCTCAGACAGGGCCAAAGCGACCCTCGATCGAAGGGATCAGGTAACATCCGACAAACCATCCTCCCCAGTTCCTACTAAAATTGTTAACACCATTTCAAGAGGGTCAGACGTGTGTGGAAATACGTACTCGGCTGCCAAGAGACATGCTCGAGAAAGCAAAGGCAACAAACCGATTCAAACAGAAGCAAGACAGCTACAAATCTCCGACGCTCCGGCCATCACCTTCGACGATTCAAAGGCTCAAGAATTAGGCGATCATCATGACGGTTTCGTAATCTCACTTTCAATTAGCAATTGCCTTATTCGTCGTGTACTAATCGACACATGTAGCTCCACCAACTTGTTGACACTAGACGCCTTAAATGGTATGGGTTTAAGCGAGGACGACTTAACAAGAAACTCTACCCCATTAGTCGGGTCAGTGGGGAAGTTAAGTATACCCAAGGCGAAATCGTGTTAACAACATACGCCGGTAGAGTCAACCAACATGTAAAGTTCTTAATACTCGACTGCCCCCATCTCCATACAATGCGATCCTTGGCAGACTCTGGATCCACGCCATGAAAGCTGTACCTTCCATTTACCACCAACCAATAAAATTTCCTACTAAGTGGGGGGTACAAGAAATAAAAGGTGACCAACGAGCCGCCAAGGAATGCTATGTCACTTCGATGAAAGGGGCAGTCGACAAATCTTCCGCATAGCAATCACATTATGGCAAAGGAACCACACGATACGTCGAACCAGAAATGGAACAACTCGACGAGATCGCGCTGGATCCTTCGAAGCCAACGCAGACGGTAAAGGTTGGATCAAATGTAAACGATTCGACCAGAGCAGATTTCATTTCTTTTTTACGATCCAATTCTGACTATTTTGCTTGGTCACACGAAGACAATATGGGGATCTCCCCAGATATTATTACTCACAAATTGAATGCAGATCCCACATATCCTCCGGTCAAGCAAAAAAGGAGAAAGTTCACACCAGAACGCAACAAAATTGTAGACGAGGAGGTAAAGAATTTGCTTGAGACAAGCAAAATAAGGGAAGTCAAATACCCTGACTGGTTAGCAAACGTCGTGGTGGTTCAAAAGAAGAACGGGAAATGGAGAGTATGCATCGACTTCACAGACCTAAACAAAGCCTACCCAAAAGACTCCTTCCCCCTACCATACATCGACGCCATGGTCGACGCGACTGCGGGGCACAAAATGCCAACATTCATGGACGCGTTTAGTGGATACAACCAGATCCTCATAGACCCTGACGACCAAGAAAAAATGGCTTTCATAACAAGCCAAGGTATGTATTGTTACAAAGTGATGCCCTTTGGACTAAAAAATGCAGGGGCCACGTATCAAAGGCTGGTGAACAAGATGTTCAAAGATCAAATCAGAGACACCATGGAAGTATACATCGACGACATGCTCGTCAAATCTAAAAAAGCAGGGGACCACATCGAACACTTGAAAGAAGCTTTCGAGGTACTGAAAATATATAACATGAAGTTGAATCCGACTAAGTGTTCCTTCGGAGTGTCCTCAGGAAAAAAATTGGGATACATGGTCACTCAAAGAGGGATAGAAGCTAGTCCCGATCAGATCAAGGCCATCATCAACCTCAGATCCCCCCGATGCATCAAGGACGTCCAAAAACTAACAGGATGGATAGCGGCCCTAAACAGATTCATATCCAAGTCGTCGGATAAGTGCAAGCTCTTCTACGAAGCTTTGAAGAAGAACAAATCATTCGATTGGACAGCCACACATGAGCAAGCCTTCCAAGATCTAAAGACGTATCTGGCAAACCCACTCCTATTGGCTAAACCGAAAGACGACGAGCCATTGCCATTATACCTAGCCGTATCCCAATCATCTGTCAGCGCAGTCCTTACAAGAGAGGAAGATGGCAAACAGTCACCAGTCTACTATGTAAGTCGTTCCTTACTTCCCGCAGAGACCAGGTACACATCACTTGAAAAATTAGTCTTGGCATTGGTTATGGCTTCAAATAAGTTACGACCCTATTTCGAATCGCATGCTATTACTGTGAGAACTAACCATCCCATGAAAGCAATCATGAGGAAACCAGAATTTACAAGACGAATGGCCAAGTGGGATATATACCTCAGTGGATTCGACATCGAGTACGAACCGAGGACAACAATCAAATCTCAAACTTTAGCAGAATTTGTGGCCGATTTCAGCCCGACACTAGAACAAGAAGCCACAAAGGAGGTCGAACAACTAAAGGTAAAAAATGATAAGGGCACATGGGAACTCCATACAGATGGAGCGTCAAACGTAAAAGGAGTCGGCCTAGGTGTAGTGCTAACAATGAAGCGGAACGTGAAGCCCTCGTATTCAGACTAACACTTGTACATTACCTCGCAATCCTAAGCATAGAGGTAACATGCGACTCTCTCCTAATTGTTAACCAGGTACAAGGTTCATACGCTGCCAAAGACGACAGAATGATGGCATATCTAGACATCGTCAAAAATTGGCAAGTAAATTCCAGAACTTCACTATCCAACAAGTCCCACGTGACCTCAACACACAAGCCGACACCCTAGCAAATCTCGGTTCGACCTTACATCCCAACGACTTCCACAACATCCCCTTAGCGCATATCATCACACAGTTGTCCCCAAGATCTTCAAAACACTCAATCCAGACGACATTCAGACAATGGATGAATTACCACACAGAAGAAGAATTGGTAGGCGACCAAGATGATTGGACCATCCCCTACATCAAATGGCTCGGGGACGAAACACTCCCAGCAGACAAAGCAAAAGCTAAAAGACTAAAGGTACAAGCTGTGACTTTTGATTTAAAAGATAATATTCTGTTCAAACGATCTATCACATGCTTATACCTACGCTGCCTCAAAACAACGGAGGTACGTTGCATCTTACAATCTCTACACGACGGGGAATGTGGAAACCATACTGGAGGACGCAACCTATCCGGTAAAGCTCTCAGGACAGGCTATTACTAGCCCACAATGAATAAGGATGCGGCGGATTATGTCAAAAAGTGCGATGCCTTCCAACGACACGCACCCGTCACACATCAGCCATTCGAGATGCTCCATCCGACCCTAGCTCCCTGGCCCTTCATGCGATGGGGAATGGACATCGTTGGAAAACTGCCATCGGTGTCGGGACAACGTGTCTTCTTCCTAGCCATGACTGACTATTTTTCTAAATGGATAGAAGCCGAAGCATATCGAGAGATAAAAGAAAAACACGTCATCTCATTCATAAAACGTAACATTCTATGCAGATTTGGCGTCCCTTCAGAAATCGTATGCGACAATGGCTCCTAATTCATCGGTAGCAAGACGCGATCTTTCTGTAATCAGTAGAACATCACATTAGTCACGTCCACACCAAGATACCCATAGTCTAATGGCCAAGCAGAATCCAGCAACAAAATCATCATCAACAATCTCAAAAAACGCCTCACTGGGGCAAAAGGCAAATGGGCCGATGAGCTCCCTTTGATACTATGGTCCGACAGGACGACTCCAAAAAATGCAACAGGGCAAAGCCCTTTCTCATTAGTATATGGAAGCGAGGCAGTCATCCTCGCTGAATTACTCATCCCAACTACCAGATATTTACTCCAAACTCCGAAACAAAACGACGTCGAGTTAGCTCACAACCTCGACACTATCGACGAGACCAGAGAGAAAGCCAGAATCTGAATGGTCCAGTACCAACAGCAGGTCGCCCGGAGCTACAACAAGAACGTCCGAGCTAAAGTCTTCAAATTAGGAGATGGGTCCTGAGGAAAACGTTCCAAAACACCAGAGATCCAACCGATGGAAAATTGGCACCCCAATGGAAAGGACCCTACCTCATCAAGGAAGTCGTCGGACAAGGAGCATATCGATTAGAAACAAAAGATGGACAACCTATCCCTCGAAGTTGGAACGCAGTTCACTTAAAGTTGTATCATTTCTAAACTTTCTTTTGTTTCTACTCTGTATTTTTTACATCCATTCAAATTATATTCGCTTATATAACGATCAATGACTTAAGCATCAGAGGGCCGTTGGGTCACCCCCCAACGTTCGCCCCAAGACCTCTCTTTCTTGTATTTTTGACATGATCGAAATAGGAACAAGAGGCCTCGAAGACAAAAATTGTCATTCAAACGGATATCCTTATTTACAACACAAGCGCTTACAACATCCAAAATCGATCGATACATAGGGAATGGAGGAAACAACACCAAAACATCATCTCATGCAAAAGACTTGTCCTACTTATGGTATTCGTCTTTGCTATATACAAATTACTCTTCCCTAAACACACAAAGCATGCTACACTGACAAACTACAAATTACAGGTCGCTTTGACCAAACGATCCGCCTCGCGGCCAAAACGCAATCGAAAATATCAACCTGCAAGGAAATACACAAACACAAAGGTACGCAACAAGTACTAAAGTAACTTACAAAATATGCGACCCGCGATGGTAGACGGGTCGCCAAAACATTATCCATCCCATTTTCACAATGAGGCACTAAATGCCATGACAGAAGTATTTAAAAATAGTCAAAATGTTTTGAAACACACAACATGACCTTGATACATATTAAGACTCGTCCGATTTCTCCTTGGCTTGCACAGGGTCAACTTTCTTGTCAGTCATCGCTTCAGGGAGAGTTTTCGACACATCTTCAACCTTCTCAACCTCCTCAACCGCCTCAGAGTCGGCATCATCTTTTTGGTCGTCTTCTCTCACCTCCAAGCCGGCTAACTTAAAAAGCTCTTCGCCAGTATTGTCGTCCGGATACAAGAGATCCAGATTGGCTCTCTCCCCTTCAACATCCCAATCCACATGAGTACCAGCAGCGAACTCCTCCATCATCTCGATACGAGACTTCAAACAATAGTAAGTCCCTACGTCGCCGGCAGTGCGAGCATGTTTTCACGACGCTTCTCTGCTTCCTCGACTTGAGACTAGAGTCCCTCTTGACCAGCGCCAACTCCTTCTTGACAACTCTCACACGATCTTTGGCAGCCTTCGCTTGGCTCTCCGCCTGCGCGATTCTCTTATCAGACATGTCGCTCAAATCCTGTATGGTAGAGTAGGCGACCATCGAGTATTGAAAGGCCTATATCCCACGCAACATTTGATTGATGTCAAAAAAAAAAAAATTGTATATACATAATTCGAATCCTCTATTACTCACCTTCCAAGCGCCGACATCAGCTTCGTCCATACAATCAATGGGGGAGAGGTTGCCAATTTCTTTCCTAGCTTCCGGATCCACAACTCGAGTCAAGTCGCTCGCCGCCCTCTCTTTCAACATCCCTGGTGGCGTATCTAAAGCGACAGATGCCTTCCTCTTCGCGCCCAATGTCTTAGACGATGGAGAATCCAAAGCAATTACTCCAGTAGACGGTCGAGTCTTAATAATAGCTTCGACGAAGATGCCCTGGCAGCCGACAATTTCTGCTCTAATAGACCTTTTCCCGACAGACGCGCACTAGACCGACCGCCGCGAGACGCTGATAAAATAGCACAACACCATAAGAATATGAAAACATCGAAGACCAACCACACGCATACCTGGAGGAATGAACAAGTGCCTTTAGAAACAGATGCAGAAGGGGTCGACATCTCAACAGGATCAGGTACTAAGAAATTGATATTTTTAAAACGTATTTCTGACTCTAGAAGCTTAAGTAGAGCCTTGGTCGCTGCCTCAAAATCTTTGGGTTCCCCTGGATCAGGCACTGCAACAAAAAACATGTAAGCAGGGGTTTAGAAGATTCCCAACCAAGAAAAATCGAAGGAAGAATACGATACCTGTTTTCCTCCAATCTGAGAGTAAAAAAGAACAATCAACCCCCCTTTCAAGCGATGCGCATTATACGAAGAAGAAACGGGTTCTCCACCCTCGATCGTTAACATCCAAGTTCAAAGCTAAAGGCTTTCTATCACGGCGAAGGCGTAACTGGAATCTAGAGGAACACCGACTACTCAGATAGTAAGAGTACCATAAAGCATCAAAATCGAAGTCAAATTTGACACCAGCAGTGGTAAGATTGACTACCCTAAGCAAACACTAGCTATGGGGCATAACTTGACAAGGTGCGAGTCCCATGACTGAAGGAAAATTCCTAACCAAACTGGAGAACGGAAAAGAGTGGCCAATCCTAAAGGGGTACTCGAAGAAACAAACCCAATCTTTGTGAAACCAGTCGACTCGCTCATGAGGAAGAGGGAGACGAGCCACAGTGCCTACATGGAATTGGCCGATTTCGAGAACTTTATCTAACTCTGCCTGAGTTAGGGTTCCACCCACGGAGTCAGAATCGCTAAGAAGTCCTAAGGGGAGAAAAGCATTTTCGTCTTCGGAAGGATCACTAGACACTATTCTACTTCTAGACCTTGCAGACGCCATGGAAACAGAGGAAGAAGAAGAGTAAAAATTTGAAAAAAGAGAAGTTACCTTGATAGAGACGTGAAGCTCTATGACGATAGGATAGCCGATTGAGGGCTATTTAACGCAGTAAACCGCCTTTCTTGTGGTCAAAATGATGGGCCACTCACGAAGCTCCAGATCAGCCTGCATTTTGCAGAGAAATCAGGAAAATAGTGCATCATCAAGATGAAGACCAAACCGTCCCGTCAAGAGGCCATTTTGTTTTCTCCGGCCCACTTTGGTCTTGGGGCAATTGTTGGGATCAGGAAATTTCAGTTTTCCATCAAGCTGGCCCAAATAGGTAGTCGAGTTGGGCCACGATCTGGAGGAAAGGAGATGTTGAAGCAGTTGAGCGAATCTCAAACGTCTGGAGCAACGACTCGACGGATCCCTAGAATATCAGGTTCTAACGGATTTGTTAGTTCAATTATGTAAATTACTTTAAAAAGAAGTGATTCATTCTATTGTAAAGACACGATCATTACTATCAATAACAACTATTATTCACCACTTTCTTGCTCTGTTACAATTGCATTCTGAGTTCAATCCTTACTACGATATTTAAGCGACCGACGCTTCAAACATTCAATCCGATCAACCTCTCATTCGAGGGAGATAAGCTTTCTTTTGTATCTATTTAATCTTATTACGTTTAGTTCTTTGCTTGATTTGGATCATTCAGATATAATCAGTTATGTAATTGCCTAGTTGCCCTTCGTAAGGCGATCCAGGTCCGTTAGATCTTTTCGCCCCAAAACATAAGGTTCACGATTTTTACATGCCTCTGTGCAACTCGCCTATATATGGCCTTGTAAGCAGTTGTAACAACTCAGAACAATAATAACAAATTTCTCAAAAACTCATTTCTCTCACACTATCAATGGTGGCTCGGTCAGGGACGGATCTGGTTTAGGGCTGGCAAGGTGCGGCGCGGTTCGGTGTGGAATTTAGGGACAATAGGTGGGTCGCGAGCAAGTGGTCGGGGGGTGGTCAAGCGGCGTGTGGGTGTGGGCTAGAGACGCCGATGGATTCGGTGGAGGGTGGTCGCGTGTCATAGTTTCTGGTCGCTGGTGTGTTCGGCTGCGAGAGAGATATTGGGTTCGGTTGGTGGTTCGTAGGGCTGACAGCAGTGGGGAGGGGCAGGTGGGGGTGGGACTGGGGCATGGGTGGTTCGAGCTGGATGAATCGGGGCTGGTCGGCTCGGTGGGTTGTAAAGGTGTGGTGGGTAGAGAGGAGGCAGAGATGGTGTTTTGGGGCTGGAGCGGAGACAGGAAAAGAAAAAGAAAGGAGGGGAAGAAAAAAGGGAAAAAAAGAAAGAAAAACGTGGTTTTTTCGTAAAAGCAATTTTTAAAAAAAAACACACACGGTCGTGCATTTTATCGCACGGGCCGTTCGTTGTGTTCGAGAGCTTTCTGATATTGTGCACGGTTTGTCACCCATCGTGCACTTCTCTCGGACTTGGTTTTTTAGGTTTTTTTTTGAAAAAAATAAAGAAAGTTAATTAAATAAATACGTACCTTGGGTTGTCTCCCACTAAGCGCTAGTTTTGAGTCGTTACCTTGACCTTCCACCAATATCAAGTATTTGGATCAGGCGACTCAATTGGATCAGGCTCTTTGTAAGGTTTTAGTCGAATCTTGCGCACTTTGAAATACCCCGAGTTCTAATGTCATAGCTCAACAAAATCATTTTGAAGAACTCGGTTCAGGTGGTATGGACCATACAATCTCATGCTCTTGCTCTTGCTTCCAGGAAACATGCTCGATTTATGATGATAGAGAATCACTTGATCCCCATCCTTAAACTCAATTCGATCCCGTTCAACAGGGCTTCTTTTTCTCTTTTTTCGTTTACTCCGACCATTTCTCTGTGAATTAGCCCCACCCTGTGGTTTTGGATTTCCAATGCAGCTTGTGATAACATAACTACATCGGGCAGTATATTTGGAAGCTTTTCATGCACATTACAACATGTATTAGTGCTAGTGGTCGGGGTAATGTTCTATGATAGCTCAAACTCATCAATCATAGGGTCCTACTTGGTCAAATGAGTATGCTCTCCTCTATCAAATTGTGGGTCATCCCACTCTTTTTTCAGCCCCTAGCGAAAGATCGGTGCAACATTCAATATGGTGCACTTCAGTGGCTTTGTAGGCAACTCAGGATTAACCAATTCAGCAATTTGATCCTCCACCTTCTGATTTTGTGTGGTTAATGTACCTACCTGAGTCTGCAAATAGTCCACCACTCCTATAAGAGTTTCCATTTGGGATGTTAGATGCTCAATCAAAGTAGAAAATTGTGTAAAACCTCTACAAACCCATCAACTTCCCTTTTACGCTTCGAGATGAAGTCTTCAAGCATGTAATCTTGAATGGATTTATTAGGCTCGGGTTGGAGAGGTACGTGTGGTGGTGTCATCCAACTAGGATTGTTGGAATTTGAATTTTGCACATTCGTGTTCCCCAAAGCTACATGACATTATAGTCTACGAATAAATTGATGTAACATTTGATGTCATGCTCCGCTAATCCAACTCAAACCTAGAACATCTATGATTGCCTCTTAATCATCAAGAGTAATTAAGTTGTTGTCGCACAAATAACAGTCATGTTAAATTTCTAGGAATCCAATAGAAGTTATTACCTCTCGGTCTCAAACCCTATCTGACTACCTATCAATGTTATCACCTTTCAGTTTCAAACCCTAATAGGATCCAATTCGCATAAGCTACTATGGGCATAAAGCATCTAAGAATGAATCAAATATTATTTCAATCCAGGCAAGGAAATAATTCTATTTACATACGCATCGTCAAAATCACCACAACCTTAGAACTAGGAATTTA
The DNA here is from genome assembly GCA_027886185.1 of Rheum nobile. Classification (NCBI taxonomy): domain Eukaryota; kingdom Viridiplantae; phylum Streptophyta; class Magnoliopsida; order Caryophyllales; family Polygonaceae; genus Rheum; species Rheum nobile. Next base: position 268,841 of record WOAB01000169.1, on the reverse strand, counting down.
GTCAAGCATAATTGAAGACATACTCAATATATTTAAATTAGCCGTCAACATATATAAATTATTCAATAAAAACATGAGATAAAAAAATTAGTCTCAATGTCGAAAATAATCCAAATTGTTAAAGGCTAGAATAGTAATACCAATCTTCCCAGTGCTAAAGCTGAAAAATTCCTTCTTTAAATCCAATTATAAATGTGGAAGAACCTAGCTAAAACCAAAAATAAACTAAAACTCTAAAAGCAAATCTCCGTAATCCCCCCTTCAAAGAATCCCTAAATCTCCTATAAAACCAAACTAAATTCCTCCAAGCGCCGGATGCAATGTCTCTTCCAAATGGGGCCCACGCTTGGGCTTCTTTTTCAATTTTTGTCCTTGGCCCAAATTTAGGTTGGGTTTGTGTTTGGACATTGGTCCAACTCTAATTTCATTTGCTTGTTACCCTTTAAAAAAGTCACATATCACCTATAAATTGAATTTAAAATACCTAAAACAATAAAAACACGAGTGTAGACTCCGAATACAAAATCATGCAAAACTAATTAGAAAACATATGAAATATGCATGCAAATGAATTATTCTATGATGCAACTAGACTCCTAAATTATGTATAAATTAGGTGTTATCAAATTTCCCCAATCTTCTTTCCAACCCTATGTTTTACTACATTTCAATGAAAGAAGCTTGTTCAACTTGATGAAAGAAGTCTAAAGCAAGCACATCGCTATGTTTTACTACATTCCGATGAGATGAATGATTTAAAGCGTAAGTAATAGTTTATGTCGTGACAATTATTAATAATATTTTTATATAATTGTACATGTAATTAACTTCTTTCCAACCCTTAAAGTTAATTCTTTTATCATAAACAACAAAATCGAGGAGTTTAAGCCAATGAATCCTTTCAGAATGAGTGGATGATTAATGAATTTTTTGAGTGACTACAAAATCAGTTTATTTGGTTTGACAATGCACTGATAATTATATGCTTGACCTTTGCATAATATGTTTCTCCATCTACTTCCACTATCACTCTAGAATTTTGTGTCTTCAAAAATTCTTCTCGGTCAACAGTGTGAAATTTATACCCATTGATCATAAAGGCTTTGAATCGTTTTGCATGTTTATTCAAACCACCATTTAAATCCTTTCTCAAGCTTCCTTCTTCAGTGTTTGTATCTATATTGTGCACCTATAAAAGAAATTTTAACAAGTGATTCAAGGTATATTTGTAGAAGATGCAATCTTTCTCATTGAACGACGGTGGTAGTTACGTCTGCTTCCTGCTCTACTCCATTGTCGGTCTTCTTCACCATAAACAAATGCGGAAATTCTCATTCCCAAATGCCGGAATTGAATATGGAAGAAGGTTAGTTCATATTAGTTCGTTGTTCTATGATATTCAAACCGTTCTTTGTGAATTTTATGAATGATTTGAATTTGCTGTGAATTTTAGGGTTTAGCATTGAGTTCTTGATAGTATTAGGAATACTGATTTTGACAAGAATGAATGATTCAGCAGAATTCGGGTTTGCCTTTAGACGACTTTGATTTATCTTTGATATGCATTCAATCTATTAGGATTTTCTGATGCCACTGTTACTAGAACACACGAATATTCTGTGTACGTTTATGCATATCGGTATATGCAAAGAATTGAAAGTGAATATTCAGGATGTGGATACGAAAAAATGAATACTGCTATATATAATCTGCATATCTGTTAAATCTGTGAATATTAGAGTACATAATCGGAATATCGTTCAAGTGTTTTTGAATAACTGATATTCGTGATCATACCGGATCATGGTCATTCATATATATACTGATATTCATAAACACCGACTAGATATGCAGTATTTGTTCAATGATATTCCAATTTTTTAATCATATTCATAAACTCTGAAAAGTTAACCGTCTGTATATCGAGCCATAAACTTTGAATATTGTACCATATCATTTGCATACCTGTAAAGTTTTATGGATTTAGGGTTTCCATCGCCGCCTATATCGTATATATCCTGATATGCATAAACTCTGAAAAGTTAACCGTCTGCCTCTCTTACTAGTTATGCAATGGTGTTGTGTAGATATGCGGTCCTCTTCATCCGAAATGATGTTGATATATTTGATGATGGGTTATCAGAAGAAGAAGAGGTTGATTTCGTGTATGGCACAGAGTGTGTTATTGACCCAGACGATAGAAACACAAAGCACTGGGTTCCGCTATATCCCCTTGCCATGAAACCGGTGCTTGGAAAAAGCTTCAATTCCCTGGATGCAAGAGAGGCATTCTATCATGCATATGCATCCACAGCTGGTTTTGATGTTAGATCAAGCACCTCGCACAAGTTTAGCCACTCAGATGTTGTTAAGATCAAATACTTTGTGTGCAATAGGGCTGGATTCAAGAATGTAGCTAATAGTACGGGCAAACATAAGACGACATCTAACAGGATAGGGTGTGGTGCAAAAATCTCTCTGAAGTGTAATGACGGCATGGCCTACGTTGTTGACAACTTTACAGAGAGACACAACCACGATATGATACCGAATACAGCACGAAATTTCCTCAAAAGTAGTAGGAAGATGGACATTGGACATCAAAAATTTATGATGAGCTATGCAAAGAGATGGTTGGTGGATATGGGAACATGAGGGCGATGTCAAGGGACTTCCAGAATTTCAAACGAGATCTGATGTCGCACATCACAGCTGCTGATGCGCAAATGGTGATTAATAGGTTTGCAAAGAACAAGGAGCAATGCGATGCCTTTTACTTTGAGTATGATGTGAACAATGAACAACATTTAACGAGGTTATTCTGGGCAGATCCGATCTCATGTCGGAATTACGCTGCTTTTGGAGATGTGGTTTTCTTTTGACTCTACCTATAGAACAAATAGGTACTCTAATGTAGAGAGTTTGAGATTTAACAATTTCTTGTATTTTGATATGCAAAATATTTTAATATATATGCATACAGGTACTATATGGTATTCGCACCATTCATTGGGGTTGATAATCACAAGATAAGTCTTACGTTTGGTACAGGATTGGTCATGAAGGAGGACGTGGAATCGTACGAATGACTTTTCATACACTTTCAAAAAGCAATGGGCCATGCACCAAAGATCCTTGTGACAGATCAGGATCCTACGATGAAGATTGCTATTGAGAATATATTGCCCCAAAACAGACATCGTTTATGTATGTGGCACATCATGGAGAAGGTGTCGAAAAAGGTTGGTGCAAACAAAAATAATTCAAAGGATTTCAGAAAGAAGTTGGGCAAGTTGGTTTGGGATGATACACATACAATCTCAGAGTGTGAGGATGGATGGAAAGAATTTGTGGTTGAGTATGAGCTCGATAAGACACCTTGGTTCGATGATATGTTTGATCTACGACGCTATTGGATCCCAATGTATTTTAAGCATATTGTGCTTGGAGGTCTGGTTCGCACAACATCGATATCGGAGTCTCAGAATAGTTTTTTTGGAAATTACTCAAACAAGAACTTTAGCCTTGTTGAGCTGTTGATGCACTTTGATAGTGCAATGGAAACCCAACGTTATAACCAGATGAGGAATGATATCGAATCAGACACACGAACGCATGTATTGAAAACACCATTGTTGATTGAGAAACATGCTTCTGAGGTGTATACCCTAAAAATATTTTCTCAGGTTCAAGAAGAGATTACCGCAGCTTGTTTCGATTGTTCTATCACTAATGAGACACCAGGTAGGATATTTACAATGTGGTCTGATATTCAAATACTACGTTACCGTATTCACTACAATTTGCTTTTTTATGAGAATTGTTCAAAAGTGCATATCGTGCATACCCCTGCTTAAGTTGTGAATATCGACGTGGAGTTTTTCATAACTGTATTTATGACAATCATGTTATTCAATTTTTTTACTTTTGCATTGATATACACTAGTACATGCACCGATATTCATATTTGGTCAAGAGATAAGTAGTTCGCTATGATTGATATTCGTTGTTTTACCAAATGGTATTCATGCGCAGGTAAGGACCAATTGACATATACAGTAAAGGAGGGCAGTGGAGAATTATTTGAAGTAGATCATCCACTGCGTCATAACATCACTACCTGCAGCTGCATGATGTTCAACAAAATTGGTTTACCGTGTCGTCATATCTTCATTGCTTTGAAATCTTATGGTTATGAAAAGGTTCCTGAACGACTAATTCTAGATAGATGGAGAAAAGGTGCTGCAACAAGGGCAAAGAGCAGTATTCCTAATGACGTATGGGATCAGAGTGTAAGAATAGAAAAGAAACAAGCTATGATGAACGAATTATGGTCAGTGGTATATTCTTGAGTTAGAATTGTGGAGGAAGACAGTGAGAAGATAAATGATTTGTTGTTAACATTGAAGAACAAGAAGTCAGAATACAAAGCAGACGATAACTCTGAAAACACGGAAGAAGGAGTAAGAGAATCAATGGTAGAGAGTTTATGACTAGCAATTATTAGCATTATTTAGAGGAGTTTATGACTAGTTTTGAGGTTAAGTCTGTAATCCAGAAGTTGTGGAGAGAATTGAAGATATCCAGGGATTTACAACTTTTTTAAAGAAGATGAAGATGGATGAAGATCTGTTGGAGATTAATTGGAAAAGACTACCAACACTTGGTAGTAATGAAGAGCATAAGAGAAAGGAGTGGGCGAATTGCTACCGCCCCACGCCAGAGCCACCACGACCCGGCGGTGGATCTCAGAGAAGCCACCGCGCCCCGTGGTGGGTGAGGATGCCCCGCGGCCATCACGTGAGGAGAATCAGCTGAATTGAAGAAGCTGCGTGCTGATTGCTGATGATTGGGCCAATTTGGAAAATAAAGGAGGAAAGGCCCAATAAAGAAGAAAGGCCCAAATTGCGTGAAGACACCCACGAGCTGAAGCGGGAAAGTGAAGATGGAGAAAGCGGAGGGATGACGTCAGCCATGACGTCGGCATGCTGATGTTTTGCATGTGATGGGCCGCCGCTGTGCTGCTTGAATTGGGCCGAGCAGCTGCTGGACGAGAAGAGAATTAGCGAGATTTCGGGATTAATTTCCCCAATTTTGTTTGCTTATTTTTATTATTATTTTATTATTGTTATTTTATTATTTTTACACACTTTTAGAATTAGGTTAAAAACAACTTTAGTTAACCTAGTTGCCACAATCTAGAAATCTAGAGACTCGTTCTCATTCTACCTCTAGAGTTTTAACCCATGGAGAACTAAACACCCTTTGATCTACTAGACGTTTGAAGCAATACAGTTGATTCGGTTGTGAGATTTATATTCCTTGTTCTTATTCTTATATGTGTTGGTTTAATTCTCTTGGTGATATTGATTATTGATTTATCGTTATTCTTCATAGTCTGGCCAACTAGGTTGAGTGATATTTATCAAATTGCTAGGGTTTGCATATAGTGGAATACGAGTGCATATCTAGTAGCAAACACGATTATTGCATATAGTGGAATACGAGTGTGCAATTGTGAGTGAGAATTATTTGCATGTTAAGTAGTAAGGTTTTCTTCTATTTGCATGTATCATATATCCTTGTGTGTATTGCTATTGCTTTGTTAGTGGTAAGGTTTTCTTCCATTGATATTTTGATAAGTCTATCAACAACTGTGAGAATTGGTAGTACTTAAGATCAGGGTGGGAACAACCATAAGAATAGTTAAAGAACTTGGATTGAATAGATTTCAGTGATCGACCTACGTCTCTGTATTGTGGATCTCGTTCTAGTGGAAGTACTTTCCCCAATCATATTCTCAAGTCAACTTAACCTTGTTTACTTTGCTCAGTTTGATAACTAAAACCCCCCTTGTTACTTTGCATGCTTTTAAACACATAGATTGATTACTTCCTCCCTGTGGGTTCGACCCTTACTTGCTTGCTATACATCTGTTTAGTAGGTTTGTTAGGACTTTTACTTTGACTAGGCTATTCAACGATATTTGCATTGCATATTTTAGCCGACGTCAAGAGCTTTACGGGAATTAGTGCGCCAGATGAGGTCTACATCCAACCTCTAGCACAAGTGAAGAACAAAGGCACCGGGAAGAGGTACAAAGATGGAAAGGAGAAGTCTATAGCCGAAGCTGGGAGAAAGAAGGTTGTAGCCGAAAATGCAAAGAAAGGCATGAGGAAATGCAAAAGGTGCAACAAATATGCCGGACATGATAGCAGAAATTGCAAAGTAAATGTCTAGTCTACTAATATGCGACATTATTGTTTTGATATTTAGAATGATTATTATAATATTCATTAACTACTCATATCCATGTATTTGGGATTTGGGCATTTGTTTTATGAATTTATTGATGTTATTGAATCGTATGTTTTGGCAATCAAGGTGTAGTGATTAAATATCTTTATAGTTTTTGCGTGTTTGCGTATTTCATACATTCATATAGTCTACTTAACTTGTTTAATCGAAATGCACCAATTTTTCCGTATACACTTCATATATCGTGAATACCATAACAAAAAAATTGCATACCGACATTCGATTCGTGCATATCAATAACTTGGTAATGCAAATTTGTACATTCATAACTTCTACTCAATCGTGCATACCAAAACAACGAATTTGCATACCAAACTATACCGTTATAAATTCATGAATCGTGCATACCAAAACAACGAACTTGCATACCGACAAAAGATTTGTGAATATCAATAACTTGGTAATGTAAACTACACTGCTAGGTAGTGGAATAAAACGTCGAAGTAGTCGTACAAAAAAAGAACAAACTGTGCTTTATTTAACGTCTAAGTAGTGGAATAAAATGCCCCACTGCTATGTCTTCTCCATTGCCATTTGATTTGCCATCCTGATATCATGGTTTGTACCCCCGCATAACATTTGTAGCCTCTTCGATGATCAAGTATTTCATAATGTTCATCTTAGACGTTATAAGGGCATGGAGATACATATGGCACAATGGAACCATACATTTCTTAGAGTTTGGCTTAAATCCAGTTTGCCAATTGTTCACTCCCTGAACAAAATATGTCTCCATATGGCGCATTAAATCTACCCCACAGTCAACCTTGTTTGTGTTATCACGCCACGTCATTTTCAGAATGGACATACGACCTCTCGTAAAACCATTGCACCTTGTGCCGAGATTCAAAGAATCCATAAATTCAAAGAACATATTGGGTTGTGGAGAAACATAACAAACTATTCGAAGCCATGTAAGTTATGGTATAAAAACTTTTCAACATAAAAATTCTTGAGTGATATATTACCAGTACGACCATTGTTTCACCATATTTTGCTACCGGGTCCTCATCGCCACCTTTGGAATTATCAATAATCTCTATCTTCGAACGCCTGAAGTTGAAACAAACCAGAAAAAAATGCTCATGTTTCAGAATGGGGAAGAGGCTAGGACCTGTCATTTCATCAAAATGTTAATTGACAAATATCAATAGATCATTTATAGGAGTGCTAATATGAAATAAATATAGTTGGATGAGTTATTACCAAATCTGCATCGACCAGAGATGTATGGTTGAGGCTCGCTACCAATTCGTCCATCTCATATTTGAAAATGGAGAACTTTGAGGCGTATTCAACTTTGTTCGGGTTGGAGAGGGGGCCATCCTGCTTATGCAAAAATGAATAAGGATTTAGTGAATATCATTGAATGACATATGCATATCACAATGTAAAAACTGAATACCTACCATAGTTGATGGATGAACGAACAACCGCGATGCAGTTGTATGGTTTCGAGCCTCTTCTAAATCATTTAAATATGTGCACCACAAGTCGACAATATTAATTGAAACAAAGGTGGAATCTTCAAGTGACCGGAATTCGCTCGCATCAAGTGTTCTACCATTGTAGTCAAATAGGACTTCCCTGATAACGAGAAGGACAATAGACGAATCAAAATAGAAGCGTAATCATTGAATGCAACACACTTCAGTATTAAACACTAACCCATCTGCAACGTGATTAACAACATACGAATATAATGCATGTTGTTCTTTCGAGATCATTTTTCTTGCGTTTATAATCCTATTCAACCATGGGCTCTTTTTTGTAGCCGGTAGCTTAATCTTCCTCTTCGCATTTTGTTGGAAAGATTTCATCGGTGTTACAAAATCATCGTCGTCCTCATTGTCGTCCATTTGTGCCTGAATTGGAAGTAACGTTTTGGTAAACCAATACAACACAAATATGGAATACTATTGCAAGAATATCATACTACATAAAAGTTGAATATCGTCAAAGCAAGCATGAATGCAATTTAATCATACAACGAATACCAGAACATCTAATTTGCATACGAACACAGAACATGTGAATTTCAGTCAAGGTCTGCTAAACATAACATAATTAAGCCGTTACAAAAATCGTACTTTTGTCCACAATACCACCCCATCTAAGCCTGTTGAACATTACATATATTAAGCAGTTACAAAATACGTGAAGATGTCCACAATACCACCCCAACTAGATCTATATTCGTTCTATTATATATAGACAAAATCTTGGCTTTAAATCCAACCAACCATAATGTTTATCCCTTGACACCCATCTTACTTCAACCAAAACACAACTTCACGAATTCAAGCCTTAAGTGTGACCATCATCATTTGCTTATAACCCTATTACTCCTCCTCACGCTTACCGAATCAGTTTGTTGACTGGCGGGACGCTTTCCTGGACGACCACATGTTATCTTCCTAGCCACATCCTTCTTAACACTGGTCGCAGCAACTGTAGGTTGAGCTGGGGCAATCACTTCAACCTGGGGATGCTCAACATCGATGTCATTCACCACCTCCATAACCACATCACTTGGGTTCGGTTGCCCCTGTGCAATTTGAACATATCGGTTAAATAATGATCATATCTTGCATATGAATGTGTGAATCATGCATAACAAACCCATTAAAATGCATAGCCAAAACAAACAATCTGCATATCAATGTGTGAAGCATGGATATCACACCATAACATATTTACCATACATTATTGCATAACACACCCATTAAACTGCATACCTAAATATACAATTTGCATAATAACATGTGAAGCATGTATATCACACCATAAAAATGAATATTACATGAATAGTTACCAACTACTTAGATCATGAATACATTGTTCGTTGAATGTCTAGTCTACTAATATGCAAGTCAGGAATTTTGAAGATTGAATGTGACTTCAAATGTTTCATTTGTGCATACCTTGTTCGTTGCCTCCTCTCCTGTGGTGGCTTCAGGAATCTTGGATTGATCCTCAACAGCTATTGTAATATCACTTTCATGGAGCTGGGCTGGTGGGTCAACCTTCTCTACTGTGGTGGCTTCGGCCATCTTGGACTGATCGTCAACAACGGTTGGAATATCACTTTCATGGTGCTGGACTGGTGGGTCAACTTCGCTCGTTCCCGTATTGCCCTAGGGAAATTTCATAACTAATTATGCAAACATTCAATAAAATAAACAGATTTGCTTTGCATGAAAAATAAATGTGCATAAACCTGAGGCATATGAACATCCACTACGGCCGTTGGACTGGACTGATGCACTTCTTCAGTATGGCCCGTATCTGCCTGGAAAAAGGGTAGATCGTCATTAAACCCGCCTTCATCATTCTCGCGCTTGATGATGTCATTCCGCCTAGACAACGCAGCCTTGATCTCTTCAACCACCTTCATCAGCTCCGGACTAGTCCAGAAGGGGTCTTCAGCTTGCGATAGCACATTCCCTACTTGAGTGCATACATCAAAAGGAGCCTCATGCGGGGAATCTGATCTGGAACCCAGCAAAGCCCTGGCCGACTTAGTGAGGGCAATTGACACTTCATCATCCTTGCACTCAACATGCATGTTTTTGGTCATGTCGGCTATCCTAATAATAGTGTTTGCGACAATCTTCAAATCCTTCACCATACCTTTGTTGAACTCCTGTAAAAATTGCATATTAATATGTATATTTTGCATTGCAATATTGTTATCAACGTCTTCATCAACACTATAAATTATAAACCATAATATAATCATCTTCAAATAGACAACTACTTAGATCATGAATACCTGAATATATAGTATGCATATCTATACAGGAAGTGTGCATATCACAACCACACAAATGAATATCACATAACAAATCGACAACTTAATACATCATGCCTACCTGAATATATAGTCTGCGTGTCTATACATGAAGTGTGCATATCACAACCACACAAATGAAAATCACATTATATATCGAGAACTTAATACATCATGCATATCTGAATATATAGTCTGCATATCGACAACTCAATACATCATGCATATCTGAATATATAGTCTGCATATCTAGAGTGTGGTTCCGGTGCGGAGCACTCTTCCCGTGCGGACGTGCGGACATGCACTATAGGGCCTTATTTGTGCACTTTTGGGCCTTATTTGTGCACTTTTGCAAAAAATTTGAAAAATGCTTGGAATTTTTTTTGAAAAAGAATAATTTTATTTTTTTTAAAAAAAAAAGTGCACAAATAAGACGTTAAAGTGCACAAATAAGACCCAAAAGTGCATGCTCCGCACGTCCGCACGGGAAGAGTGCTCCACATATGATCCAAACTCTGCATATCTATACAAGAAGTATGCATATCACAACCACACAAATGAATATCACATAATAAATCGACAACCTAATACATCATGCATACTTGAATACATAGTCTGCATATCTCTACAGGATGTGTGCATATCACAACCACACAAATGAATATCACATAACATATGGACAACTTCATATATCATGTACGGAGAATGCATCTCTCACTCACAAAAATAAATATCACATGCATATCATAAAAGTATATAATCCTTATTCAACATGATACTATGCATAATAACCTATGTATTTTTATCATTACTAAATCAATAACATATGTTAACTATTCAGTTTTGTAAAATCTATATAAATCTAAAATTAGGCATGAAGAATAACCTTTTTGGTATTTGATTCCTGTATCGGACATGCAACACCTTGCTTTTTTTTGATAGACAGCTGGGGTTCCAAATTACCATCCCCGAACACCCCGTGACTCATCTCAATCTCTTCTCTCTCAGCTACAAGATCTTCATTCCATCCGACAAATGCGGGGAATTTCCTTGGAATGGTACGTTTTCCATACAAGACCACACGGTCCAAGTATAGAACCTGAAGATAACAGAAATATTATGCATATCAGTGTATGAATTATGAATATCCAACCCGAATAATTGAAAATGCATGCCCATATATCAAAATTCAAAAATTATTCCCCCAAAATGTATATTTAAGGACCCACATACCGTCACGAAATAGAGTGGGCCAGTAAATTAGCCGTCCGGATTCATATCCCACCTCTTCTTGCCTCGATAAGACAATCTATAACGAAACCACACCAGTTCATCGTACTCACGCGATTTAGCTACTCTAATCCACGTATGAGGGACCAGTTTGCAGCACCGCTTTGTGTCGGCTCGACTATACAAGAGTGGAAAAGCACAATAAAGTCCCGTATGAAGTCTTCGCCTCCTTCCTCGATCGACAACATATGTTCACCAACATGATTGTATCTGATGTTGTGCAGCTTCATATCGAAATTTCCTCCATTCCTCTACCACATTCATCTTAACCAAAGGGTCGAGCTTGATAATTTGAACTGGGCCACGTGGAGTGCCCATGCAGATCTCCACATCACTATATGTGACATCCACCGCAGACCCATCTGGGAGCAATATCTTCCCCTTTATTGCATTGTAACTCTGAACCAACCACCTACACAGAAAACTGAAGAAAGACACATAATATATTTTATTACAACGCATAAAAAACAGCTCAAACAAATGAAAAATACATGCACAATAGACAACTGCTTAGATCATGAATACCATAATATATAGTATGCATATCTATGCAGGAAGTATAAATATCTAAACAATACAAATGAAAAACACATGCACAGTCAACAACTGTTTATATCATGAATACCTGAATATTTAGTATGCATATCTATGCAGGATGTATGCATATCACAACCACACAAATGAATATCACATAACAAATCGACGACTTCATATATCATGCATACCTGAATATATACTATGCATATCGATGTATGGGTAATGCATATCTCACTCACAAAAATAAATATCACATGCACGGCCAATTAAATAATCAATTATAATAAATTGCATATCAAAAAAGTATATCTGAATATCATATATACACATTTTACATATCTAATGAACAACATGTTAGTATAAAAACCATGTACCTCGGTAACGGGAACGCTGTCATCCTTAAAAGTCTCCCAAAACCAAACTCCTCTACAGTTTTGATGCGGTCCTGTCCCGCCATCAGATGGTCCACTAAGAGCCGGGGACGACCGAGACCATGGCGTCCTCCTTGGAGTAGGACTTAGCATAGTCTATTATATATTTCCTTATTTATAGCGATTGCTTGTTTTAGTATGTTTCCCTTTTATGCATTTTCTATTTCGGGTATGCACTCCTCTTATGCTTAAGAGGGCCGACCCATTAGTTAGAATAAGGCCCAAGCCCATTAGGGTTTTGGTTTTGCTCTTTGGCTATAAGTAGTCACCTTGTACTTCATTTCTAATCACGTTGAAATTAAAGCTTAAGCCTCAGTTGAGATCATCTCCTCCCTTAAGCCTTCAACGTCACCCTTGTTACTTGTCCCAAGTCTATCCCAAACACAACCCATTGGTGATCCCGGTGAATTGCTCGATCTAGATCCGTGCACGAGACGAGTTGACCCGATCGATTCGTATCAACTGGTATCAGAGCGCCAGTCGCCACTCTGAAACCCTAATCTACCACACCAAACCAGTTCGTCTCTACACCTCCATCTGCGACACTACAGGAGAATTGCCATAACCTGCTACTTACTCAATATTTTGGCCTGAAATTTTGAGGAGGAAAACTATACTCATAGATCTAACTCCTCAAGTTGGAATCATCACATTTGGATTCCTGAACAGGGAGAACGAATTTTTACAAGTCGGACCAGCGCCCAGGAATTCTCCTTGCCCGACGAGAGAAGATTGAATCTGCACAGATCTAGGTCTGCCTCCTTCGTCTCCACTCCTCCCCCGCTCGACCAGATCTTCTCTTCTTCATCTCCACTTCGCCTCCGACAGTCGTCCACCAGCCCTTCGTCGCTCGTTCACCATCGTTGTCGTCCTTCAACCGGTGGTGTTCGTGTTCTTTACACCTCCATCTGCGACACTTTAGGAGAATTGCTATAACCTTCTGCTCACTTAATATTTTGGTCTGAAATGTTGAGGAGGCAAACTAGACTTGTAGATCTAACTCTTCGCGTTGGAATCATCGCATTTGGATTCCTGAGCAGATAGAACGAATTTTTACAAGTCGGACCAGCGCCCAGAAATTCTCCTTGCCCGACGAGAGAAGATTGAATCTGCACAGATCTAGGTTTGCAGCCTTCGTCTCCACTCCGCCCCCGCTCGACTAGATCTGCTCATCCTTCGTCTCCACCCCGCCACCGCTCGCTTCCCGGCGTCAGACCCACCACCGGCCACGCCCAGCCGCCGCCAATGCCCCTGCTGTGCACGGATCTGTGTTGAGTGGCTGCCCTAGGGTACAAAAAAAAAAGTTATGGGCTGATTACAAAAAAAAAAGAAAAAAAGAAAGAGAAATCAGCCAAAATTCGACATGGCATGTCAACTCTCAGATTGGCGCCCGCCCGATACCCACTTGCGTCGTCGACGTTTTGCTGGATATGAAGGAGAGTTCCTGGAGTGGTCCCGGCACATGGCATACTACTTTAGCCAACGAGACTACGACCAAGACGAGTAGTGTGACATCGCAATCAGTTTTCTCACTGGCTATGCCCTTGACTGGTGGTTTCGTGTAGAGGATTATCGTCGGACCCGTGGTTGGCAACCCGTCATCACTTGGGAGCAAATTGTTTATGTTATGACCCGACACTTTGCTCTGAGTGTTGATCCAGTTGCCTACGCTGCCACTGCCCCTGCTGTGCACGGATCTGTGTTGAGTAGCTGCCCTAGGGTACAAAGAAGAAGAAGTTGTGGGCTGATTAAAAAAAAAAGAGAAATCAGCCAAATTTCGACATGGCATGTCGACTCTCAGATTGGCGCCCGCCCGATACCCACTTGCGTCATCGACGTTTTGCTGGATATGAAGGAGAGTTCCTGGAGTGGTCCCGGCACATGGCTTACTACTTTAGCCAACGAGACTACGACCAAGACGAGCAATGTGATGTTGCAATCAGTTGTCTCACTGGCTACGCCCTTGATTGGTGGTTTCGTGTAGAGGATTATCGCCAGACCCCTGGTTGGCAACCCGTCATCACTTGGGAGCAAATTTTTATGTTGTGACCCGACACTTTGCTCCGAGTGTTGATCCAGTAGCCTACGCCGCCCGCTCAAAGCAACGGACCAGACCATACCTTGAGCGCGTCTCTACACGTACCACAGTGTGCTCTTCTGAGGGATTCCCTGAACGCACCCCAGCGCCCGTCACGGTGCTCCTTCCCCCAGCTCTGGTACCCCTTGTTGCGCTCGTCCCTGCTACGACACCAACCGCACCAACCGCTTCCGCACCAGCACCCGATCCTGAGATCACTCCAACTCCAACCGTCGTGCCTCCGGAGCCAGCGCCCACCAGGTTGCCCCCTCTGATCATATCGGCACCCACTTCGATGGTCCCCATGGTGTTGGACGTGCCTATCCTCGTTCCCGTGCCCACGACTTGTGAGTCTTTCATTTTGGCTCCTTCAATAGACATTACGCATCAACCATTCCGATGTATATGGTCCTTTACATGTGTTGATCGACTGTTCACCCTTGCGCCTACATGTTCGAAGCGGGGACGCTTCGATTCTAAGAGAGGGAGAATGATGCGGTCCTATCCCGCCATTAGATGGTCCACTAAGAGCCGGGGACGACCGTGACCATGGCGTCCTCCCTGGAGTAGGACTTGCATAGTTTATTATATATTTCCTTATTATTAGCGATTGTTTGTTTTAGTATGTTTCCCTTTTATGCATTTTCTATTTCGGGTGTGCGCTCCTCTTATGCTTAAGAGGGCCGACCCATTAGTTAGAATAAGGCCCAAGCCCATTAGGGTTTTGGCTGAGCTCTTTGGCTATAAGTAGCCACCTTGTACTTCATTTCTAATCACATTGAAATTAAAGCTTAAGCCTCAGTTGAGATCATCTCCTCCCTTAAGCCTTTAACGTCACCCTTGTTACTTGTCCCAAGTCTATCCCAAACACAACCCATTGGTGATCCCGGTGAATTGCTCGATCTAGATCCGTGCGCGAGACAAGTCGACCCAATCGATTCGTATCAAGTTTCCTTTTGCATTTGGTTCATTTTCCCAATGGCCCAAACGAAATATTCAAGGCGTCCACGATGTTTGATACCCTTAAAACCGTCCTTTTTCTTGCCTTTCGTCTTCTGACGTACGACTTCTTCTATTTCTTCCTCAACCATCTTAGCCTTGCCTTTATCAACCCTCTTTTTTGATTTCAAACCTGGTACATGACAAAAATGATGTATTAGTCAGTGTCTATTAATGAAAGATATCATTTAAACATAAAAATCCCAACATTCACTTGTAAATAAAATGTACCAGAATCCTCGTGCGCATATGATTTAGATGATGCAGCCTTTCTGTTGAATTCCTTAGGTTTTGATGGTAACAAACACTCAACTAATATGTGTACCAAGTGTTTCAGGGACAAAGGAAGTTATCCCAGGGAGCTTTACAGCAAAGGATCTCAGAGGGAACAAAGTCATGTCAAGTGATTTGTTACCTCTCAAGGAACTGAAGTGACGGACCAAATCAAGGATGCAAAAGGAAAAAAGAAATCCAGCGTGTTGAATTAAGGAAACAAATCAAGAAGCACACGCGGTAAAGGATGAAGACTTCGGCTCTAAGGATCAAGCCGGATTGCGCGAAGATATGGAAAGAGAAAACCCGATTGTGTTATCTTAGGAATCTTTCCTAAGATAAGGCAATTGGAGAGAGAAGAAGAACATCCTTCCGATTGGATTAATTAAGGAACTCCTTCCTTAATTAATATAATCGGTTGGGATATTATTCTTCCAAACAAAATCATATCTTTTGTAATCCGATTTTAGAATATCCTATCTTGTTATGATTAGGGTTTAGCCGTGTTGTATTTAAGTGAAGTGAGGATTCATTTCTTAGGTACGACTTTGAACGACGAAAAAAAGAGAGAACGAAAAGGAGAAAGAAAAGAAGTGAGGTGTGTGTAAGTATTTGAGGGTTGAGTTCGATTCATCGTTGTAGAAGTGTCTTCGAGTCTAGCTGGTTGTTTAGAGGTCGAAGTCCAGGATACAAGTGTAATCGAACAAGAAATCAATAAGACAAGTACACGCTTCAAAATCCTCTCAAGCGGAAGCTTGAAGGTAGTGGTTTTTCCTTGAGAAGCTAGTTTTGCTTATCAGGGTTTCCACTATACATTGTGAGTTCGTTCGTTATCTTTCTTGCTGTTTTTATTCCGCTGCAACTTCTGTGGGAACAAAGCTTTTGTTCCCTCAGACGTAACTCTAACGATCCAACACTTTCCCTTCAAACACTTTGATTTGGCCTTTTGAATGTTGGCCAGTGTTTCATCTTCATCGAAAATAGGTGATTCTACAATGAATTAAAAAGTAATTAACACATTGACGAATACAATCTGACTTTATGGTTCATATCAACATTGGAATTAAAACAGAAAAATATGTATGCACTGAACACTTAAGAATATCATACCTCTTGCTTTTCTCTTAGCCTTGTACTTCTTTGATTTTTTTAGCACATCCTCAGTTGGTTCGTCCTCCCCATAAAAATCATCAGGTGTTTCGTTTCTGGTGGTCTTGCCCTTGTCACAACAAACAACAATCTTCAACCGTCTCTTTGCTTGTGGACTCGTTCGAATTGGGGAAGAGCCATAGGCTTCTTGTGATACAGTGTCCACAACTGATTCGGTAAGTTGTTCGAAAGATGTGACATGAGCATCCTTTGGGGAATCTTCACCCGACTTCCTTGAGGGCAACCCTGTACAAATCATATTAATAAGCTTAATTGTATATAAAATATAAGAAGGAATGACTAAAGCTTAGACAAACATGCAAATGTCATAGTTAGAAATACATTGCATAACTGTCCGGATATAGTGCATATCACTGAGAATACAATGAATATCAATTTTAAAAAATTGAACAACACACTAATCTAAAATGGTTGGTAATCATATCAATACCAAACATTAAACAATGCATATCAATTAATACCTTACTTCGAAGCTATACAAATAAACAGAAAAATAAATACATTACCTTTAACAAGTCTTCTTCGCTTGCCACCCTTTGTTTTCGGAGACATTGTTTCTCTACCCAACAAGCCTCTAACCATGAACAGAAACCTAAATAAGACGATGAGTAACATTAAAAACCAGCCTCCAAATCCAACAACAATTGAAACAACTTGAATATCAACAAACTAATCCAATGCACATGTACTGCATATCAATGTATGTCAAATGCATATACCATTCATATAATTGAAAATCAAAACACAATCTAATCATCAAATATCATTGGTTTTGTGCATTCTAATATACTGTTACACCAAACACCAAATAATTAATCTGGCTCCAATCTCAGAACCAAAATCCATATTCGATAGAGTTTGTGGATTCTAATATCCAGTTATATCAAACCCCAAAAAACAATCTAAGTACATCAACACAGACTAAACATACCCCTCAACAAAACCCTAAAAAACAACCTTTAAATCCAACACCAAATGAATGAACTTGAATATCAAATAATATATACATTGCACATGTTCTGCATATCAATGCATGCAAAATGCATATGTCATCTACATAATTGAATATCAATAACACAGTATAGGCTTTCGATGCCCTAAACGAACTAAAAATGCATATCGCGGTTGGAGAATCGAAATTGAATAACACATTTCAGGAATTGAACTGAAATTGAAGACTTAGAATACTATTGATGGAGACGAAGACGAAAATTAGTGGGGAAGTGATTTAGGGTTACCTTTAGCCCAAACGAAGATGGCGAGATGACGGCGCTTCTACAATGGTGACGCCAGAAAACGACTGCGAGATGGGAGAATGGAAACCGACTAACGAGCGAAACCCGAGGAAGGAGATGATAAAGGCGGCGATGGAGATCAAAGGAAATGCGAGAGAAAGAGAGAGAGATACTGAGATAGCAGAGCAAGAGAACAAAGGAGGGAGTTGAAAATGGAAGTTGAAGCGACTCGGATTAAGGAAATCAAATCCCGGAAAGCTCATAAATGGACGAGATCAGGTGTGGGTGATTCTACCCCTAATCTTGTACCTCCCTAGATTAAATCCCAGCCATCCATCTTAAACTAATCCAATGCTCTATATTTATCCACTCGTTTCACTCTAAGAGCTTGTTTTACTAGAGCATAGATCTATCTATATATATATGAGTTGGAATATCATGGAGAATATAGAGTTATGGACTTCCTTTATTTATGGGTTGATATAGAAAGAGGCATGAGGACATATAGCAATGGAGGAGCTTGTGTCAACTTCTCTAGGTTGATGTATACGGGAAAATTATTGCGAGATGACCCATTCATATTTTCTTCTCAAGCTAAGCAAGTTATGTATGTTGAAGATGAGTTACAAAAGGGATGGTTTCATGTCATTAGGACCAAGCCTAGATATTTGTTTGATTTAGACAATATTATGTCATAGTTTTAGTATATAAGGACTTCTATTTGTCTAGTTTTATGTTTGTTGTCTAGACAATAAGTTATGGTTTTTATGGTAATATTTTCTATTTGTTTACTTGAATGAAGTTGTAGTTTTATTGATAATCGTAATCTGGTAAAACAATGGCTTGTGTCACTTCTTATATACGTCTTTGTTTTTTAATCCATTTATATAAATATAATGTTGTTCTATAAATTGTTTTTACTTAAAACACAACATGTAATTATGCCTTTGTACTTTTCTCTTAAGCTTCGTATCAGATTTTCTATCTTATAATTTGATGTTAATGCATATAAGTTGCGACGTACTAAACTTTTGATAGACTTTTTTATAGGTAGCGTAAATGAGATGAGCTATAGAAGAAGAAGGACAAAAACAAATGGTGATCAAGCAATGCAACCAAACATATCTTCATCTGGTATTGAATCTCAACCAAGAACTCATCCTCCTCTTCCTTCTCTACAACGGGAAGAAAGACAGCCTACCAAAACAAAACATCTAGGACTAGCAAAGCACTCTACACCTCCTTCTATAATATCCAAGCCCATAGCAAAAAAAAACCAGAGTATTGCCTTCCAATTTAGACCCAAACATTAGACCTACTCAAGGAGTATCCATCACTACTTAAAAAGACAAGGTTCCATCCACTAGATTATATATAGAAGAGAGACCCCAACCTACCAAACTGCAACATAAATTCACATTTCCACCACATCTCGATCCATCATTTGTTAGGCTGTCCCAAAAATCTTGGCCTTCTATTTTAGTCAATGAAAACTCGGAGAGATCTCAGCCCATAGAAGTGCCATGAACATTCACCCAACCGTCATGACCTCAACCATCACAACCCGAACCATCACAAGCAGGAGTTGAAGCACAAGACATGATGATCATATGCAAGAAGATGTGGTTGAATCTGATAAATCTGATACTGAGCTATTGGAACAAGAGAATGAGCAACGTAATGTGAGAAGATCAAAGTCATCCAGAGCTCGAAGAACGAAATCAAGAAGTGTGGTACCTAGTTGGACAAATCCATTAAACATTGATGAAAAGGAAGATGTTTTGACCATTGGTAATGTTTCTTAACTTAATAATTTTATATTCACTTTTAATTATTTCATTAATATTCACATTCAACAAAATAATTTATTATATCTGCAGATGCTGAAAAGAACAAAAAAATTGATGAGTGGGTCAATACAACCTCACGTTATTGATAATCTTGAAGATGGAGTCAGATGCATAGTCCATTTTAATGAGTTAAACCAACCAATCTGAAAAGTTGGGTTTGTTCTAGTAAAATATCTTGGTTTGTTGGGAATGATTGAGAAATTTTGTCCCATTGGAGCAGACACTTGGCATCGTGTTAACGAACATTATGAAGCTGACATACTTAAAATAGATCGAGTAAGTATTTGTCAACTGATATTCTTTTGTGAATTTATTGTACTATTGCTGGACTTGAATTAGATTTGCAACTTTCCTTGCTTTCAGTTTTATCACGTTATTCTTTTCAATCATAATATCACATAGCAAGTATTGTTTAATATGTATTTTGGTACAATAGGGAAAATTTGTCATTCCAAATGGACGGATATTTGAGAAAGCAATCCTCATGCGTGTTGCTAAGCATTGGAGGCATTACAAATATACCTTGAAAGTGTCAAATTTTGATCCAGATAAAAGGACAAAAGAACAAATCATTAATGATGTACCCCCTGGACACACAAAAGACAGTTGGATGGGTTTGGTTAAGTATTGGATATTTTTGGACATTTTCTATGTTTAGCAATTTCTGCTTTTGGCCATTTCTTTTTTAGGTAACTTTCTATTTTGGGCGTGTGTGTCTCCTATGCTTATGAGCTCGGCCCATTAGGCTTAGTCAGGCCCACGACCGACCGCGTGTGACTTGGCTTCTATAAAATGCCAAGTCCCTTGTAATTTTTGGTTACGTTGAAATTAATACATGCGCAAGCTTTGCCGTTGAGTATAACACAGCCCTTGCGTCTTCGACGTCACACAACCGGCCGATCACCGTCACCGATCACCCAAAAACACATCCCTCGTAAGACTTGTCTTTCGAAACCCTCTCGCCCCAACTTGGTCCACACCAAGCGCAAGAGAGTCGGCGATTTAATTTACGTGAATTCGCTACTTATCCCAGCCTCGAAGAGACGGAAGCCGAGACTCACTTTCTACCTAGATCCGCCGAGCAACACGTAGACAAGGCCGTTTACGTATCATTATTTGGACATCAAATAACCCGGATATTAGCTCATTCGGGTTATATAAAAAACTCAAATAACCTGGATATTAGCACATTCGGGTTATATAAAAACCTATATATTCGAGTTATTTGAATTGTCAAATACACCGGTTAGGTATATATCCGGGTTATTTGACCTAACCAAAAATACACCGAATTTTAATGTGTGGGTTATTTGGCTCTAAATTTAACCCGTATTTGTATGTCTGGGTTACTTATATTTTGTTAAATAAATCGGCTAGTATCCAAGCAATATGACATACCAAAGATTAATAATATTATACTCCATACTAAAACTTATTGGAATATACCTAAAATTTTTCATTTTTCCCAAGTACTAATGTTCCCCTAGTATTATATTACATACTTATAGAAAAAAACAAAACATTACAATACATAATCGATCATGTGATACCCCGTATTTTTATAAGGTTATTTTGGGAATTTTGGAATTTTCCCGAGTACCCGTTGTGTACGTCGGATTTAATACAGAGAGTTTGAGACATTCTGTAATGTGCTCTGTATCTGTAATATTTTTTCTCAGTGAAATAATATACAGACAAGGTGCCTTAGATTTTAATTGTCGTTCGCGTACGATAATTTTTATCCCGGTTTAACGTCAGGTTCGTTCAAAGCTGAATGGGTGGGAAAAGAGAGAAACGGCGACCGCCGTGGTTGGGCCCGAGGAGTCAGCGTGTCAGCTTCTAGCTGGCCGCGATAGGCCTAGCGACGGCGACCGCCGCATTTACGGCGACCGCCGCGTGCCCGCCGCAGGCTAAAAACGGCGCCCGCCCTGTTTTGTCCAGTGGACATTGCCCGTTGGTCGCCGGCGGTAATCGAGGCGCGCCGATCTTGCTTTCGGCCGCGTCTTAGGGTTTGGTTGAGGCTCCCAGGTGTTTGACTATAAATAGGAGTGTTTGGGAGAGGGTTTTGAAGCCCTTCCAACCCCGAATCGCTGCCGGGTTTCCTTCTCGTCGGAGTTGGTTTTCGCCGGAGTTTGAAGGTCTCGCCGGTGTTGCTTTGGTGTGTTTCCTGAGTGCCTTTGTGATGCTTTTGGTTAGCCTTGGAGGTTAGAAGCCAAAGCAAGTCGAAGGAGGCCGAACCGCTCGTGTTTTGGGGTGAGATTTCTCTCGTCTCTGTCGACCGTGTTCTTGACGGCGACCGCCATGTTCTTCACGGCGACCGCCGTGATGAATGCGGGGACCGCCGCCAAGAACAGCGACCGCCGCCAGTGCCCAGAATGCCTTCGTGGCTTTGGCTTGGTTGGTTGTCGTCGTGGCGTCTTTCCTTCCGTGTTCTTTCACCGTGTTTAGATTCGTACTGTTTATGTCGGATCTAACTTAGGGTTCCTTTTATGGGTCGACTCGAAGGTTGTTGTGCTGTCGGATCTATACCCGTGTCGAGCCGGAATCCAATTGTCGTCTTTAGACTATTCTGCGGATTAAGGCAAGTGGCGGTTCACTCTTGCTCATCGTTCCATATTTACATTAATTATCAGTTGTTTATCTGAGTAATTAATTTGGAATGATTATTGTGTTCATCTGGAAACGGTTTTGTTAACTGTTTTGGAAACTAAAATATGATGTTATAATAGGTTGTATATCTGTTAGAACAACGCTATTATATATATATGTGAATAATACAGATATTATTATAGGTTGTATATTGTTAGAACAACGCTATTTTATCTGTAACTGGCCATGAGGGCATTGATGTGAATTATTACTGTGTTGAACTGTTTAGTTAGCACGAGTATTCGTAGGAACGCTACTGTGTATCTCATTGCGAGTGCTAGTCGTTTCTTGATAACCTGGTGGTTAGGATTTAGTTCCTACCATCCTTCTCTAATGCTGTTTGTAGGGATTTAGTTCCTGACTCCGCCTTGAGGGATTTAGTTCCCGATTCGAATTTTGGGATTTAGTTCCCGAGTCAACTCTGCTTTAGGGATCTAGTTCCCGAGGGATTTAGTTCCCGAACCGACTTTAGGAATTTAGTTCCCGAGTCAACTCCGTCCATTGATTTAGTTCCCGACGGTATCTCTTTATCCCGATGGATGAGATGATTTAAAAGCCTATAACGTGATGTGGGTTTTTGGAATTAAATAAGATAAAGTGCCCGAGTGCACATAATTAATATACCTTTGGCGAGTAGTGTAGCTAAGTAAATAGTGCAGCTAGGAAAGCTCGTCTCGACTGTTGATCAGAGTACGTTCTCTTTCCAATCTGGATTCGCTGTGAGCGATGAGGTTGGTCGTGAACCAAAACATCTTAGTCAGTTTTTAGATCGTTATGTGGTTCTGTAAGATCCAGACTTGAATGTAGTACGTTCTCCTTTCGATCTGGATTCGCTGTAAGCGGTGAGGTTGGTTATGAGCCGAAGCATCTCAGTCAGCTTTTAATCGTTGTTGTATGATGCTGTAAACGTTCCAGATTTGTCATATTTCCTTAAAGACTCATTTCCTTTGGAGTCTTCTTTCGGGTCGATTTCTGTGAAGATTAAGTCTTCCAGAATCTTCTCTTGTGCATACCTCTTGTTGTTATTCCGTGAAAGTGCCGGGTTATGTATCGTCCCTTCGGTTATTATTCGAGGGACAATGATAGTAAACGGTTACGATCACTCGAACCACTCTGCTTTGTACCCTTGCTAGTCTATTCAAGTAGACTAACCCAGGAACATTGTTCTCTGCATGTGGGCTGGTGTCATCCGTTCGATTCGGCACATCAGATGGAGCGAAGATATGAGGAGACTAGATTGACTATGAAGACGACGGTTGTTTTTAGATGTTTTAATAATTATCTTTTAATCAGGTTGAGATCCTTGGGCAGGTAATCATTACGATCACAACCCTTTTTGTAATATCTTTTAAAAGTCTTCCACTGTACTTTGTTTAAACTCTGTGTTTGACCTATTCGGGATTGGGTTGTAATCCCGTAACTCATGTTTCATTTGATTGATGTTTTGATTTGAATACTTTGATCATTATGTATCAATTGTATTTCTTGAATTGTATTTAAACCGGTAAAGCCTTGGGTGATCTTGGTAAGGAACACTGGGGTCACTGGCGGTAATACCTTTCCAAATGGGTTAAGATTTGGGGGTGTTACAGTTGTGGTATCAGAGCCAAAGGTTTTAAAACGGGTTTGGAATTTTTATAAACCATTTATCCATTTTTGAAAATGCTTTAAAAGGGCTCTGAATTTTCAAAGTGAAAAGAATTTCAAAACACCGTTCATAGTCATGTCTTCTGTACAGTCTGATATAGTAAGCTTGCTTCTATGTCTAGAAAGACTAATTCATTCCCCGTTGCCCCATTAGATATGGGTGCATTTTGTTCTCTTTAGAGGAACCCGGGAGAAGCCGAGGTGGTTTCGCCATCTCCAGTTAGGCTTGATTCCCAGTTCGCTCGTTGTGAGTTAAGATTGTAGAATCTAGTAACTCGGTTGGAGTTCATCAATAGAAATTACCAAGTTGATCTATTCTAAGTTGATTTTATTACAATAAGTATATCAAAATGATACTAATGTGATAAAATCCTTAGAAATTGATCGGTACTCAGATGGTGAACACAAGGAACGTTATCCGTGCTGTTACTGGGCCGAGTAATGACCCCAGACCAACTGTAGGAAATGTTGGACAAGACGAGCAGGAGTTTGGTTCCAACAACCATCCTAGAGGCAATGGTCAAGAGCAGACCAACGCTCCAATGGCATTTGATGTTGCAACATTAGAGGCAATTCGGGGAATGGTCATGCAAGCAGTGACTGATATACTGCGACTGAGTATGCCACAGGCACAAGGTGTGCAAATTCCCCCACCGGTTCCCAGATTTGAGGAGCTAGGAAACCGTGTATTCCAGGAGAATATAGCCAGGACTCGAGACAACTATGGTCGTGCTCTGAAGACCATTAATTCCATGAGGCCTGACAGCTATAACGGGAAAGGGGAACCAGTCGGGGTGATCCATTGGTTCTCCCACATGGAGCGGTTGTTCCGCAACATTGATTGTACTGAAACTGAGAAAGTACATATAGCTTCTCTTCAGTTAAAGGAGGATGCTAGTGAGTGGTGGGAGAGTACCGGCTTAGCTAATAGCCCTGTTTTGAACTGGGAGATGTTCAAGACAAAGATGACAGACCGTTTCTTCTCTCGTGCTATGAGAGAGGAGAAACACAAGGAGTTCTTATACCCTAAGACTGATGGATTGAAGGTGACTGAGCTGGCAATCAAATTCAATCATTTGCTACAGTATGCTAGACGTGAGATATCCAGTGAGGCACAGAAAATCTGGTATTTCCATGAGTGGATGGGCCCAGATATTAAGCCACTGATGGTGCATCATGGATGCTCGACTTTGGAGCAGTACGTGCATGCAGCCTACAAGTTAGAGGTGACTCTAGAAGAGTCGACCAAGAAGCGTGATAGCCAGAGGCAAGGGGAGAACCAGCCTAAGGCAAGTGAGTTTAAACGTCCCGCTCCACCATCTGATTTTTCCATATTTGGCCGAGCAAAAACGAATATGACTCAGGATGGGTCTACGCAACGTTCGGGTTAGGGCAATAGCCTGATCCAGTGCTACAACTGTGGTACCTATGGGCACAAGAGTAATGTGTGTCCGAAGGAGGAGAAAACATGCTATGTCTGTGGAAAGGAAGGACACTTGCAGTTATTTTGTTTGCAGAGGAGACAGAAAGGGGCTGAGTCACAGCAGAGATTTGTTAATCAGAACAACCAACCCAGGTTCAGTCCGGTGGAAGCCCCTAGTCCTTCAATGCATACAACTGTGAGAAACAAGGGGAAAGCCCCGGTGGCTTCAGGAAGCCAAGGTCAATGCCTATACGTGATGCGTGAGGCGGATGGACCCTATGCTCCTAATGCTTAGAGTACTTTATATCTGCATTACACTTTTGTTAATGTGTTGTTGATGTGGGTGCTACCCAGACTTTCATTTTGGATGGTTGTAAGTTAAGTTGTGTGTGTAACGAGGTTGTGAACCTTTTGTTGTAACTCTTCTTATATATGAACCTTTGGTTTATACCAAGTTAATGTTTCGTTGCTTGGTATGGGGTAAGGTCTCGTGTTCGAGACTCACCAACAACCTCTTAGGAGATGGCTGCCTATTAATTAGGTGGAGCTACCAAGGATGGGTTGAGATATATGGACAGCGGCTCATGTAAACAGTGGACGCTGGTAATGGCTGGGCCTGGATTCGGAACCACTAGTGAGTCGTCTATGAACCATGTAGTGGGTTGGTCCAAGATGGTGACCATGTAGTGGGAACCAATCGTCTGTTGGATTATCGATTACCATCAATGGTAAGAAATTCAAAGCGATTTGACCTAAATAACCATGGTCCCATACGATAATTATTCTCGGTATGGATTGACGGAAGCGTCATAAGGCAGTGATCGACTTCAGTTTTTGTTATTTCTGTGGTTAGAGAATTTATGGGTGTCTTTCCAGAAGATATTCCTGGATACCGCGAATCGTGTCGTGGAGTTTGCAATTGATCTCGAGCCGTGTACCATGCCGATCTCTGAGGCACCGTACCGGATGGCTCCTATTGAGATGCAAGAGTTGAAGAAGCAACTCAATGATCTTCTTGACAAAAGTTATATAAAGCTGAGTGCATCACCTTAAGTAGGAGTGCCCTAGTTTTATTTGTCAAAAATAAAGATGGACCGTTTCGACTTTGTTTTGACTTTCGAGAGTTGAATAAAGTCACGATCAAGAGCAAGTATCTGTTGCCAAGGAGTGTTGATCTGTTGGATCAACTACATGGAGCAAAAGTTTTCTCCAAGATTGACCTGAGATCTGGGTATCATCAGCTCAGGATTCGTGAGGATGATATTCCGAGGATTTCATTTCGGACGAGAGATGGTCACTACGAGATTGTAGTCATGCCATCTGGATCTACGAATGCTCTAGCAGTTTTCATGAACCTAGTGCATCGATGTTTTAGACCAGTACTTGAATAAGTTCATAGTGGTATTCATCAATGGCATTTTGATATTTTTCCCGAGCAAGGAAGCTCACAGGGAACATCTGCGGATTTCTTTATCGGTCCTTAGACCAAGTCGGCTGTACGCAAAGTGGGCTAAGTGCGATTGTTGGATCTAGAAGTGGCTTTCTTAGGCCATGTGATCAATAAGAATGAGGTTATGGTTATTCCCCAGAAGAGTGAATCAGTAGTTGTTTGGAAGCGGCCTTAGGGTGTGAGCGAGGTGCGCAGTTTCCTAGAGCTTGCTGAGCATTATAGACGATTCATGGGAGGATTTTTCTAAGATCACTCCACCTATGACCAGTCTGTTCCGCAAGGTCAACAAGAAGTTGTCTGGGATGACAAGTGCAAGACCAGTTTTCAAGAAGTTGAAACAGTGTCTGACTTATGCACCAGTTTTGGCATTGTCGGAAAGAATGATGGCTATATGGTCTATAGTTAATGCTTCGAGAAATGGGTTGGGATGTGTCTTTGATGCAGAGGGGCAAGGTTATTGCATACGCATCTAGACAACTGAAAACCTATAAAGCAAACTAACCAACACATGACCTAGAACTAGCAGCAATAGTAGTTGCATTGGAAACTGAGGTTACTTGGGTGACCCAGAGGTCAGAAGAAGTTTTCCACTAGGAGATTATCCGTTTACATGGCATTACTAAGACCATTGTATCGGATCGAGATGGCCGATTCATGTCAAGTTTATAGCAAGAACTTCACAAGGCCATGGGAACTAAATTGAGATTCAGCAGCGTTTCATCCTCAGACAGATGGTCAGTCTAAAAAGACTATCTGGACCCTGGAGGATATGCTGAGAAGCATACGTACTCGATCATCCGACTAGCTGGGAAGACAGCCTAAGTCAGATTGAGCTCACGTACGATAATAGCTGGCATGCTATGGTCAAGAGGGCTCAGTTCGAAGCTTTGTATGGTCACAGATGTAGATCTCAGATTTGTTGGGTTGAGTACGCCGACAAGATTCTACTTGGACCAGAGTTGGTCGAAAGGACAACTTCGAACATTGCTCTGAGTAGACAGAGGTTGTTGACCGCTCAGAGTCGACAAAAGTTTTACGCAGATCAGAAGCGTTAAAGTGTTGAGTTCGAGGTTGGTGGCAAGGTACTTGTCACAGTATCACCACCCAAGGATGTTTTCAGGTTTGGTAAGCGTGGGAAGCTTAACCCTCGCTACATGGGACCATTCAAGATTCTGGATAGAGTAAGATCTCTAACGTACCGTTTGGCATTGTCGCCATCGGTGTACCCAGTGTATAATGTGTTCCACGTATCTTTGCTAAGGATATTCGTGCCAAGATGAGTCTCGTAGGCTGAGCTATAAGGACGTCGAGATTCAGGCAAATGGTACTTGAGAGGAGATGTCAGTGTGCATTATCGAACACCGTGTGAAGCGACTGTGCAACAAGATCGTACTGTTGGTACGAGTTCTGTGGTCCAGGTCTGGGACTGAGGAAGTTACTTGGGAAACCGAGGCAGAGATGCTCAGACGCTTTCCGGAGTTGTTTTTTTTCGGCCAAGTTTTGGGGTCGAAACTTCTTTTAAGGGGGAGGTGATGTGATACCCCGTATTTTTGTAAGGTTATTTTGGGAATTTTGGAATTTTCCCGAGTACCCATTGTGTACGTCGGATTTAATACAGAGAGTTTGAGACATTCTGTAATGTGCTATGTATCTGTAATATTTTTTCTCAGTGAAATAATATACAGACAAGGTGCCTTAGATTTTAATTGTCGTTCGCGTACGATAATTTTTATCCCGGTTTAACGTCAGGTTTGTTCAAAGCTGAATGGGCGGGAAAAGGGAGAAACGGCGACCGCCGTGGTTGGGCCCGAGGAGTCAGCGTGTCAGCTTCTAGCTGGCCGCGACAGGCCTAGCGACGGCGACCGCCGCATTTACGGCGACCGCCGCGTGCCCGCCGCAGGCTAAAAACGGCGCCCGCCGTGTTTTGTCCAGTGGACATTGCCTGTTGGTCGCCGGCGGTAATCGAGGCGCGCCGATCTTGCTTTCGGCCGCGTCTTAGGGTTTGGTTGAGGCTCCCAGGTGTTTGACTATAAATAGGAGTGTTTGAGAGAGGGTTTTGAAGCCCTTCCAACCCCGAATCGCTGCCGGATTTCCTTCTCGTCGGAGTTGGTTTTCGCCGGAGTTTGAAGGTCTCGCCGGTGTTGCTTTGGTGTGTTTCCTGAGTGCCTTTGTGAAGCTTTTGGTTAGCCTTGGAGGTTAGAAGCCAAAGCAAGTCGAAGGAGGCCGAACCGCTCGTGTTTTGGGGTGAGATTTCTCTCGTCTTTGTCGACCGTGTTCTTCACGGCGACCGCCGTGATGAATGCGGCGACCGCCGCCAAGAACGGCGATCGCCCCAGTGCCCAGAATGCCTTCGTGGCTTTGGCTTGGTTGGTTGTCGTCGTGGCGTCTTTCCTTCCGTGTTCTTTCGCCGTGTTTAGATTCGTACTGTTTATGTCGGATCTAACTTAGGGTTCCTTTTATGGGTCGACTCGAAGGTTGTTGTGCTGTCGGATCTATACCCGTGTCGAGCCGGAATCCAATTGTCGTCTTTAGACTATTCTGCGGATTAAGGCAAGTGGCGGTTCGCTCTTGCTCATCGTTCCATATTTACATTAATTATCAGTTGTTTATCTGAGTAATTAATTTGGAATGATTATTGTGTTCATCTGAAACGGTTTTGTTAACTGTTTTGGAAACTAAAATATGATGTTATAATAGGTTGTATATCTGTTAGAACAACGCTATTATATATATATGTGATTAATACAGATATTATTATAGGTTGTATATTGTTAGAACAACGCTATTTTATCTGTAATTGGCCATGAGGGCATTGATGTGAATTATTACTGTGTTGAACTGTTTAGTTAGCACGAGTATTCGTAGGAACGCTACTGTGTATCTCATTGCGAGTGCTAGTCGTTTCTTGATAACCTGGTGGTTAGGATTTAGTTCCTACCATCATTCTCTAATGCCGTTTGTAGGGATTTAGTTCCCGACTCCGCCTTGAGGGATTTAGTTCCCGTGGGATTTAGTTCCCGATTTTACTTTTGGGATTTAGTTCCCGAGTAAACTCTGCTTTAGGGATCTAGTTCCCGAGGGATTTAGTTCCCGAACCGACTTTAGGGATTTTGTTCCCGAGTCAACTCCGTCCATGGATTTAGTTCCCGACGGTATCTCTTTATCCCGATGGATGAGATGATTTAAAAGCCTATAACGTGATGTGGGTTTTTGGAATTAAATAAGATAAAGTGCCCGAGTGCACATAATTAATATAACTTTGGCGAGTAGTGCAGCTAAGTAAATAGTGTAGCTAGGAAAGCTCGTCTCGACTGTTGATCAGAGTACGTTCTCTTTCCAATCTGGATTCGCTGTGAGCGATGAGGTTGGTCGTGAACCGAAACATCTTAGTCAGTTTTTAGATCGTTATGTGGTTCTGTAAGATCCAGACTTGAATGTAGTACGTTCTCCTTCCGATCTGGATTCGCTGTAAGCGGTGAGGTTGGTTGTGAGCCGAAGCATCTCAGTCAGCTTTTAATCGTTGTTGTATGATGCTGTAAATGTTCCAGATTTGTCATATTTCCTTAAAGACTCATTTCCTTTGGAGTCTTCTTTCGGGTCGATTTTTGTGAAGATTAAGTCTTCCAGAATCTTCTCTTATGCATACCTCTTGTTGTTATTCCGTGAAAGTGCCGGGTTATGTATCGTCCCTTCGGCTATTATTCGAGGGACAATGATAGTAAACGGTTACGATCATTCGAACCACTCTGCTTTGTACCCTTGCTAGTCTATTCAAGTAGACTAACCCACGAACATTGTTCTCTGCATGTGGGATGGTGTCATCCGTTCGATTCGGCACATCAGATAGAGTGAAGATATGAGGAAACTAGATTGACTATGAAGACGACGGTTGTTTTCAGATGTTTTAATAATTATCTTTTAATCAGGTTGAGATCCTTGGGCAGGTAATCATTACAATCACAACCATTTTTGTAATATCTTTTAAAAGTCTTCCGTTGTACTTTGTTTAAACTCTGTGTTTGACCTATTTGGGATTGGGTTGTAATCCCGTAACTCATGTTTCATTTGATTGATGTTTTGATTTGAATACTTTGATCATTATGTATCAATTGTATTTCTTGAATTGTATTTAAACCGGTAAAGCCTTGGGTGATCTTGGTAAGGAACACTGGGGTCACTGGCGGTAATACCTTTCCAAATGGGTTAAGATTTGGGGGTGTTACAGATCATTGTATGTGTTTGATTTTGAGATTCTACAAACACTTGAAAATGTACCAAAACTATGAGATCACTAAACTATATGGTTGCTAGCTACCACATGATATATGTTTCACGTACACTCATTCAACCAAAAAAAATATAATGACATAAAACATAGAAATTGTCCATACAAATCATGATCGATATCTGCAAGAATCAAGCTTAGCTAGATAGGTAGTGGAGTTGGATAGACGTACATCTAACTGGGCAAGCCTATTTCGTCGTAGTCATCCATGGAAAAGAAGACCTCATCAAGACATGAAAGATCAGTCTCGTAGTTTTCACCCGCATCGCCATCTGTGTGCTCGTACACTTTACAAATGACCCATCTACTACCATCCTACGTACACACGTAATATAATTAAGCAGAGTGCAACACATACGTAGTTATGCTCTACATTCGATCATATTATAGTAGTATATAATTCTAAGATAGATGACAATACGTTGAGTCAAATGAGATAGTGCATGCACGCTTAATTACGTACCAACTTAGGCCGCGGTCTTCTACTAGATGCATTGGAAGAGGTGGATGAAGCTTTGGAAAGTCAATACTTGTGCATCATCCAGCTGGTCCAGTAGAGCTCGATTCCCTACATTGACTTCCAGTATCCGCTCTCGCTTACATTAAGGAGAAAGAAATGACGACCTCAGTTTCCTTCTATAGAGGAATCAAGGAAGAAACCAATGACTTGGGAGAAGGACGTTCTCGGGGTTCATATTGCAAGCATCTTGAAGCTAAGCGTACTAATTCAGTTCTATCGTCATTTGAAATTTGTCCCTCCAAGCATGAATCGATCATGGTCTAGATATTCTTGACCTGGATGAGATCAAGGGCCTGAAATATATAAACATGGTTGAGCAAACATATATATATATGAATCGGGTGAGATCAAGCAAATTCACTAATAGAAGTTGACGAAGTTGTCCAACAACTTTGGCTTCTTCCTGAGTTTGCAAAAAACACAAAGAGAACATAAAATATATGAACTGTGTTACACATTAATAAATTAAACTCAAGGTGTTTTTGAAGGCATGCTAATATGGTCCTAAATTACACCTTTGATTTCGTAAAAGGAGATAAGTTGTATAACTTGTATTTTTTTGATTTCGTATAGGTTATTTGCAGCATCATAGACATGTTTTAAGCTTCAACATGAAAGCAAACATTTCAGGCTACAAGAAGTACCACTACAAACTAAATTTGCACTATTCAAAAGCTTCTTGTTCCAAAGACATTATACATGTTTGTTATCACAACAGAGCACACACATTTTTCTCTCCCCGAGTACCCAACACATGATATAGGAAAAATGAAAATAAAAGTAGACCAATTTAATTCAAGATACTACATGTTTGACCACTCAGGAACATGTATTTCAAGCATTATCTTTATAAACATAAATGCCCCACCAAGGTCCCCAACCCCCAAGCAACCATGAAAAATGCACGGTGAGAGTTATAGCAGAAGCTCAGGAAAGTAGAGCTTAAGCTATAACTCTTTCCTCCTTCAAAATTATATTTTTATCCTAATTATTAATTGATTAATTAAGAAAGAAAGAAGTATCAAATGGATATAAAGTATGATTAAGAATTTAAGAAGCAAGATTCAAACAAAACTAAGGCAAAAAGTAACGCACATTTGGTTACAAGTTAGAGAGAGACATTTCTTCAACATGCAAGTGTACAAACAAGTATAAATTATTTCAATATGTGGATGTCAAACTAATGGCCACAATAATGACCAGTAGTTGTTGGAATGAAGTGAGATAGCAAATACGAATACTACAGAGAAAAATAAAGCGGATGCACATTTGATTTGAAGGAGATGAAAAACTATAATTCCTTTGTTGAGTACTTGAGTTAAAGCTTGCCTTTCACTGGGACAAAAGTCTAGTGATGCAATGGATGATCCTAGATGAAGCCTCTTATTCTAGTGACGGACCTGCATCTTACTCACTTCAACTACACAGATATCACCATCTTTACATCTGCTGCAGACAGAAACAAATCAAAGTACTGGTCAAGAGACAATTAGGGTTGCAACCATGCCCATCAGCCTATGCCTCGGGAGAAATAAGAGCATATAGTCAGTATTTTATAACTATATTACGAATTAGAAAGACAAATTAACTTACAAATAAAATTGAAAAGAAGTGAATAAAGCATTGAACATTCAACTCACATGTAAACACACACACAAGACACTTTTGTTGTTCAAACGGCATGCTTCTGACTTTGAATTTCGCTAAATTTATTTATATATTGTAAGGTTGTTCCAGTTACACAGCCAGAAGCAAAGACGAAGCACGAGATTGGATTCTCTTCTTTTCGTGCAGCTACAAAATGTTTGTCAAGTAGTTTCATAAACCATATCACACACCTTATGGATTCAGAAACATCACGGCATGTTTTCTCAAACTGCAGAATAAGGTCTGGGAAACTCATTGAGTCTGCAACAAGTAGAATATTTCATATTACATACAAAAACCTTAAAGTACTCTTCTTTTCATGCAGCTAAATACCAACATATATCAGGGTAGGAACCTTGAAGTGAAGAATCATGAAGAGATGCAAACAATGAAAAGGTTGTATCTCCAACATCCAGTGTCGCATCCTCTTCAATCTTGCATGCTTTTAGAGAATAACTTGCACCTCGACGAGCCAAATTAGTACCAGGGTATAAATCAGATAACATGTGACTATCAGGAGATCTCCTTTTGTAAGCTGAATGCGACCTCAAAGGAGTTCCATCACGATATTCAAAGTTATCAACTTCTTGTTTAATATCTTCTAGGAACAGTGCAGTGTTTGACCGTCTTCATTCACTGAGTCTAGAAGATGAATTGTCAAGGTACAAAGATAAGTTAGAACCTGATTGTCTCTTCATGTGCTTAAACTAAACAGTTTTCAGCTTAAGCATGCTAAAAAAACACATATGTATTATAGAACTAAATCCAGATCTATTATCTAATTATATAACAATGCAACTTAAAAACTAACCACAATGCAACCACGTAAGCATTTTGGACAGGAAAAATGAAAATAATCTTAATCATGCCATGAATTTGTATAATTTCTCCCCTTAGGTCAAATTCTCCGTATCTAATTTTGGACTGTATAATGTAACTATATCCTATAAAAAAATGCAGAATGAAATTTCACCTCGAACACATGAAACCCTAAAACACTGAGACTCACTAGTAGCACACCACTCTGTTGAGTGCCAACTGTCTACTCCTTAAAGCGTACACTAATTTTTTTTGAGATTTTGCATAGATGAATAATCCACTAGGAAACGAATAATTCGGCAAACACTGATGCATCTCACTCAATCAACTGATCCAAGAACGCAGAAACACGAAACGGAAAAAGGAGTTCATGATTTCAACAAAATCGGCAAATTACCTTGGCAGGATTCACGTAGAAGAACAAAGGCTTCTTCTTGTGTGAAATCTAAATTGGCCTACTCTTCGAAGCAACGATGGTAGATTCCAACACGGATGGCGGAGGAGGAGCCACCAACGATAGAATAACTTGTGGAGACGCCATTTATTCTTCTTCGATTGATGTCTTCTTCGCTCTGTTAATGGAAGCTCTCGATTGCCGATGAGAAGTGGAAGCCTCAACGCACAATAGTTACGGTGTTGCTAAGGCTCGGTGCGGTGATGGTCAATTTGGCGCAATGGCTCCACTGTTCTTTCGAAGGAGAAAAGTGAGGCTGGTGCTGCTAGGGTGGTGAAAGAGAAAGAAGGAAAAATAATCTGAGTGTTTCGTTTCTATTTATTTATTTTAACTCACAAATAACCCGGATGTGTACGTCACAAGATATATACAAGTAGATTCAACCCGGACGTTAACAGGTACATATTATTTAATTGTCTCATACATTTATGTAACCCGGATGTAGAAACACCCGGGTTATGAAGGACAACACTTTTTCCTCAACACTTTTTAACTTCACACGTAAACGCCCTGGTTATTTTCTATGAGATATTAGTTGATTTCTGTAGTAGTGCTTGTTTCATTTACAGAATGTAATATATTGTTGTTTAAAGAATTTAATGGTTTTTAGGGCATTACTGTTGGGTTGGTCGAATATTAATTGATCTCTCTCATGATCGAAACCGTACGAAGCCATACACTGAAAAGCACATTATCTAAAGTTCAATTCTTATTAAAAGCTTTTATTTGAGTTAATTGATTTCTCTTATCTCACTTAAAATTTCGTGGATTTTCTAAGACTTGGTAAGGGGTCAAATATTACTTTCGAAATGCTTTCATGTGATTTAAATCTTATCTGAATTGTGTTGCTAATTCATCAATTGCTTGGAGAAACCGTATTCCACAAAAGCAGGACGTAACGTTATACACTAAGCAACAGTACCTCAGTTGCTATCATACATTTGGTATATTAGCTTGTAGCTAGTAGCTACATGGTATAACGACGTTGGATTGGATACGGTTTCAGGGGATGAAAATTAATTAGTATGGCATGTGACATGCTTTTTAAAAAATTAAAATGATGAGATCGGTTTATTTCATTGAAATATTGATTATTGCATGAGCTAGATATACATCACAGAATATTGGAGTATCGATCCACGACAGCCGGAAATTCAAACCTACCTCAATATACTTTTAGAAGCTACAATTCAAACCAACCAGGAATACCTCCGGAGAAAGTCTGGATCAAGGGTTGTCCAAAACAAGTCGAACTGACGGTGGCGGATCTTGGAATTTGTCGAGGGGGGCAATTTTCGTTTTGTATATTTTCATTTCATAAATCGACTTTTATATTAATATTTTAATACTATAAAAAATAATGAGATCCACCTTTTCAAATTTGATTAATGCATGCAACATATATTCTATTTTTTTTTTAAAAAAAATTATAAAAACTATAATATTTACAATTTTGTTACTTCAATCATAAATTCTACTCTATTGTATAATATATTTGTGAATGTCCCTGGCCAATAGGCTGGGGGTGGAACGAACGAGTGTACATACGCATTAGATGCAATCCATAAGCTTAGTGAGATTTCATCATAAAGTGAAATGACAATAAGAGGAGTAATGGACTAAATTTATGGATTCGACATTGATATCCATTCACTTTCGATATTGCATTGACTTTATGTTCCAACATGCTTCAATAAGTGTAACGAATGGGAAATTGGCGAGGAAGTAACCCTAAAGAACAGTACCTCAGTTGCTATCATATATTTGGTATATTAGCAAGTAGCTAGTAGCTACATCGTATAACCACGCTGGATTGGATACCTTCTCGAACTCCATCGGATTCAGCTTGACTTCAGGGGATGAAAATTAATTAGTATGGCATGTGATATGCTTTTTAATATACGAGTATCTTTAAAAAAATTAAAATGATGAGATCGGTTCATTTCACTGAAA
This sequence comes from Rheum nobile, assembly GCA_027886185.1. Lineage (NCBI taxonomy): Eukaryota > Viridiplantae > Streptophyta > Magnoliopsida > Caryophyllales > Polygonaceae > Rheum > Rheum nobile. The sequence goes on along the minus strand of WOAB01000169.1, from coordinate 232,021 downwards.
TATTGATTATAGCATGAGCTAGATATACATCATAGAATATTGGAGTATCAATCCACGACAGCCGGAAGTTTAAACCTACCTCAATATACTTTTAGAAGCTACAATTCAAACCAACCAGGAATACCTCCGGATAAAGTTTGGATCAAGGGTCGTCCAAAACGAGTCGAACCGACAAACCAACAATTTGTTTGCGTAACCGAATATTAGTTTTATAGCTAAAAATCCGGTTTAATTAAACGGATATTATTCCTAATTTTTTGTTTACGAAATACATAAATTATACTCTATTGTATAAAGTATTTGTGAATGTCCATGGCCGATAGTCTGGGGGTCGGAACGAACGATTGTATATGCGCGTTAGATGCAATTCATAAGCTTAGTGAGATTCCATCATAAAATTAAATGATAATAGGAGGAGTAATGGAATAATTTTATGTATTCGGAATTAATATGCACTCACTTTCGATGTTGGATCGACTTTATGCTCCAACATGCCTCGATCCGCAAGTGTAACGAACGAGAAATTGGCTAGGCCCAAGTAACACTTGGACAAATGGACCGGTGTGGGTGAACATTTCATTCTCAATATAGCCAGACTCAATCAACCTAAGAGGCACACAAGACCGGACGAGCTCTAATACCACGTGAAAGTCCGTAGGCTGATAGACAATGGGACAGAACGTGCGAGCTCGTTAGACCGAATACATAAGCTCATTAGGGTTCAATCCTAAAACCAATTGACAATAAGAGGAGTAATCAACTAAACTTATTACTAGGCATTTATATCACACATTATATTCCTATCAACATTTTATGTTAGTTTGAAATTATTAAATATAAAGGCCAAGTTTGACACCAATTATACATAAGGTAGCTATGAGCAAACAGTTACACTAGCGATTAGGACAAGCATAGAAATATCCACTTTGGTGGTCTACTTTTGAGGACTTGGCTTTGGTGATCAAACTTCCATTGTGACCCTTTTGGAATTTACATTGTTAATTTTTATCCTAGTGAGATACCTTGGTATTCGATTGCAATAAAATATGCTATCTACTGTTAAATACTCCCATGACAATAACATTATTAGTCGCATCTCTTGGTGTAAGGCCCAAGCCTTAGAAGCGTCAGTCCATGTTAATACGAGGACTTTTCATAAGGTCGTCCATTTTGTTATTGCTTTCTCCTAAGAACGCTTGATTTAGAGTTAGTTTCCTTACTTGAACTCTAAAAAGGAAGAGATCGTGTTGACATAGATAATACTTCAATCTTTATAATAAACAAGTTTTATGTCAGGGGAGTTACAAACTCCATCATTTAAACCCTCGACGTCCTCATAAAGGCCAAAAGACTGCCATCTAGGTCGAATGACTGCCCACCGGGCCAAGCACAATCGAAACCCCGAGTAGACTTTGATACCATATTTTTAACACCCCTCGACTTATGTCGAAAGTGCCACACACTAATTACCTCAAAGTTTTATGCGTAAAATAAATACATTTATAATAAATGCAAAAGAATTTTAAACGAAAAAAACTCAACCTTTATTAAAAACTCTCCTCGTAAACTAGGGTGATGTGACCCTGCCTCCCATGACGGCCCACGACGAGGAAGAAAGCATGAGCCTACGCTCAGAGGGCCCAGTGACAAGGTCTAGGTCCAAAGCCATCGCCGCCGCCGTTGCGTCACTTGTCGCACGCATCGTCGCTGGCCAAGGAAGCCCAGACGCCAACCCAAGACTCGTCGTCCTCGCCACCATCGGCATCGGAACATCGCGATCATCGCAGCCGGCATCGCGTAGAGGTTTATTGCCTTTGTTTTGGGAATGTTTTGAGACATTTTCTATATTTGGTATTATTGCTTATTTTAGATAGTTTCCTTTTGAAGTCCTTTTCTATTTTAGGATTTGTGCCTTTTGCATGCTTGCATGGGCTAGCCCACTAGGTTCGACTCGGCCCATCCGATGTCTCGCCCTAGTATTTAAGTCAAACTATGTTATTGGTTTTAGCATGTCAATTTTAATCAAGGTTTCAAGTAGAGTGTTTATCCTCCTTCCCTTGATCGGACGTCACCCTCTATCTTCGCATCCCCATTCCCTCCGCCGCCGACGCTACGGCAATTGCTTGAACCTTCAAGCCAAGTCTTCCTTCGCATCTCCCTTCTCCCGCATTCGACGCTACGACACCAAAGACTTGTCTTTTCAAGTCACCTATCCCTCATCAAATCGCTTCCGCCATCGTTATCCATTCGCCCCATCAATCGCTTCCATCGCGTCCACCATCGCCACCAATTTCCATCATTGTCACTGTCGCTAGCATCGCCTTGACACTCGTCATTGTCTTCGCTATCGCCGTCGCCAACAAGCCCAGACACCCATCCAGTCAATCGCTCGTGGACATCATCGCGTTAGCCACCGGGTTCGCTTTGCAGCACCACCGTGTCCATCTTGTCAACCTTTCGTGCAAGACAATGTGACTTCTCGCCCAAGACTAGATCCGAAGGTGTCGCCTTTGACAATTGGCTTGTCATCGGAGGCAAGAACACATCAACTGGCAACAGAGCCCAATAGTCTTGTAAGTCACGAACTCAAGTTTGCATCTTGTTCACATTTTTTTTTTCTTGACCCCATCGTTTGCTTTCGTAAATTGTTGAGAAGAAAAAAAAAACAAAGTTCCCATCTTTGCATCACCTACTCGGTTTCTAAAAGATAATATCTTGGCCGTAATTTTTCCTTGTTCCCTAAGTTTTGGTGTGTTAGGTAATTTGTTATCTTGCATGCTAGAATATTTTGTTTCCTTGTTTCACGCGTGGATAGAGTTTCTTTGTTTGCTAGATTCTACTTTTTAGGTTGTTAGCCGCAATTTCCTTATAAGATATCAAATCAAATCTTATTTTTTCTCTCCTATCTCTAAAGATCACACTTGTGATATTCTTGTTACTTAGGATGTTTTCTTTTGTTTCCTTTTGCAAATCCGAAAAGATCAAAAGATAAGATCTCAGATATATATAAAAAAAAATATCAAAAAGATATTCAAAAAAAAAGTTACCAAAGTAAGGTAAAGCCAAAATAAGGCAACCCTAACCCACTCGACTCGGTCTAAGCTCATCTTCTCTCTCTCTCCGCCTTCTAGGTCAAGCTTTTTAGAAGGTATTTCTTGCTTATTAGGTTGCTTTGTTTACGTTTGCATTAGGGTTTCAATTTGTTCTTGTTTGTTTGATTACAACTTGCTTGATACACCATCTCTTGTGAAAGCCAAGCCACCCTCATGGCAAGCCAAACTAGCCCTACCTACGTGAACTTTGTGACTTGACTAGTGATCTTCTTGGTTGTTGTTCTTTGTTGTCTTTTGGTTCGTTTTTACTCCCATGTTTGGCCATATTGTTATAGGTAGCATGATGGTTGGACAACGTGAAGAACAACTTGGAGTTGACGACACCAACCCACATCCACCGCCGTTGGGTCTACCCCAAGACCAACCACCGATTGACCCACCACAACAAGACCCTCTCATTGAGTTGTCCGAGGAGCAAAGAGAGATCCAAGCCCTTCGATAAGAGAACGCAGCTTTGAGAGCCCAACAACGCACCGTACAACTCGTGCCCACACCACCACCCCTGAGTACTATGGATGCGCCGGCTCAACCCCGAGCCACCGACGCCGGTCCATCGAAAACAAAAGAGTAGACAAAGGCAAAGGTCTAATGCCTTCGACATCTCATCATCAACCACAACTCAATCGTATGCAAAGTGTCATCGAGAGTCGCCAAGGCTTCATTTCGCACACGGACCGCTATGTGCCCAGAGCCACACCCACTGGCTTCGACACCGGCTCCGACAACGACCGCGACGCCGAGGACACTCAAGGTGAGTTTTCTGAACCATACAACTTTGATGATCGCTATGCCTCTAGGAGAACCCAGAGACGCGTATCAGGCTCAGCGCCACGCGAAGGATGCCCTCAACGAGCCGAGCAAGCCGATGCGACACCAAGGAGACCCAGTCGCCGACCCAATGGGTATACGCGACGCGATGATCAATTGAGAACCCCAACTACTCAGCCACGGAGCCATGATGTACGCGATCATCTTCGACACCAAAGTGTTCGGACACCGCGTTACGGATCCGATGGCTACGCGTCGATCACACCCAATGTCCACGACGACTTTGACGAGTATCACGACGAGGAGATCGAGGACTCAGGTATGGTCAACCCTAATTTTTTTCACCCCCCTCTTGGAGATCCACTTGAATTGCAGGATCGCCCTTCGGATTGGATACCTCAACCACGTCTCCAGCCCCAAGGAGAACGCATTCGTGATATTGGCGGCGAGCGCCGTGATGTCATGCCAAGGGACATTCGCTAGGCCGACTATGACGCCCAGCCGCGAAGATGCTGATGCGACGACGCCTATGCGCCAAGGGATGAGTTTGCTCGCGGCGAAGATCACCAAGACCGCGATAGACCCCAGGTTGGACGCGATAGACCCCATGGTGTGCGCGCCTACGAGAATCCTCTCTACGCCACCACGCCAAACAACGCGTTCAACCAAGCACTTGCCCAGCCTCGATACCAACGACACGAAGTCAAGGTAAAGATTGAGCATTTCTTAGGTGAATACAATCCATCTGTTTTTCTTGAATGGGTGCAGGCTACGGAGTACACCCCTAGATATTGTCGAGTGCCACCTGAGGAGCATGTCGCCTCCGCGACACTTCACTTCCGAGGAGCCGCCCGCGTATGGTGGCATAGATTCGAAGATGACTGCGTGCGTCGCAACAGGACCAGAGTCACAGAATGGCATCAACTAGTCTACGTGATGACCAAGAAATACGTGCCTCTAGACTATAGGAATCAAATGAGAATGGAGATAGCCATGGCTCGCCAAGGGTCAATGACTCCACTCGAGTTCTTTTCCAAGCTTGAAGACATGTATTACGAAGCCAACATCTCTGTTGCACCATCGACTTTGAGGACAAAATTCTTGAGTGGCTTGAACACCAACATCCGTGATCAACTCGAGATTTTTCCCATCAAATATTTGAACACACTCACACATACGGCGATGCAAAATCATGCACAACTCTCTCGCTGAAAGTCTTACACTTTTCCAAGTGGCCAACAAAGGTATTCTTCTAACCCTAGTGGATTACCTTCTACTAATGTTCGCCCGAGTGTCTCTACCACAGCCGCGTCGAGCCAAGCCCCCAAAGCGAAGCCTTCGACGCCAAGCACCGCACCACGCCAGAACGCGCCCAGACAAGCTCCAGTGGGCACAGATCGCGCGCGCAACCTTGAGTGTTACAAGTGTGGTGGAAGAGGCCACTATAAGAAAGATTGCCCAAACGCTCAAAAGGTTTTGTTCTCCACGACCGCCGCCGGCTACGAGTCTTGCGACGACGAGGACCAACCCCTCGAGGCCATCGATGAAAGCATCGAAGAGAAGGAAGACGCCTACGACTGCAAACCCGCTTCTCTGCACGCGGGCACACCATTGAGCTTGGTGATGCGTCGTGTCCTCACAGTCAAAGAAGCAAGCCTCCACGACCAATGCGAGAACCTGTTCCACACAAGGGCTCTCATCTAGACGAATTCCTTGAGTGTCATAGTTGATGTAGGATCATGTGCTAACATTGTCAATGAGAAGGTCGTGACACACTTCAAGTTGCCTACGACGCCTCATCCACATCCTTATGCACTCCAATGGATTTCTTCAAGTCCAGGTAACACAGTATCTCGCCAATGCTTAATTTCTTTTTCCAAAGGGCAATACTGTGATTCTATAATTTGTGATGTCATTGCAATGGATGTCACCCATATCTTGCTTGGGCGCCCATGGCAATTCGACAGGCGCGTGCTCAATGATGGCTATTTGAACACTTATGTGTTCAATTACCACGGGAAGCGCATCACCTTGCATCCAATGTCTCCCCATGAGATCTTGCAGGACCAGGTTGAGTGTGATCGCCAAAAGGCCATTGAGACCGCGTCTACTAGGTCAAACGAGTGTCCAGACGCACTCCAGAGTCAAAACTCCTCCAATTCTGGCAACATTTCGTCTCCACCAGGCACTGACAAGAAGAGGAACAACGCCACATCTGGGACACCAAGTACCCATCGATCGTCCTGGCGCCGCTGCTGGTGCCGTTGGGAAGGCCAAGAAAGGCACTCCAGAAACTTGGCCAGGATTTTCCACTTTTGGCTCGAACACTGGTCCACCTATGCCCAGTGCCCCACAGAAATCAACAAGCGCCTCGCCGTCGACGAAGTTTGCCGAACCGTTGCCGCATACGTCTCCTTTGCAAGGAAAATGTGAGCGACGCTTATTTTGGCCACGCCCAGTGACCTCACTGCGTGTTTGACTGGAAAGGCACCATGTTTTCTGCTTGTGCCAACCCCATGCATCCCTGAGTCGTCGAACGCCGCTTCCGTGCCGCCAGCCATCGCGACCTTGCTCGCCGCTTTCGACGATGTCTTCCCCGCTGAGTTGCCAGACGGATTACCTCCACTGAGAGACATTGAGCACCAGATTGACCTTGTGCCAGGTGCTTCCTTGCCCAATCGCGCTGCGTATAGAGATGGCCCAGAGGAGACCAAAGAGCTCTAGCGCCAAGTGCAAGAGTTGTTGGATCGCGGCTACGTAAGGGAATCTCTCTCCCCTTGCATTGTACCTGTGATCCTTGTGCCCAAGAAGGATGGAACATGGAGAATGTGTGTTGCTTGCCGCGTGATAAACCAGATCACCGTCAAGTATAGGCATCCTATTCCATGCCTCGACGATATGCTTGATGAACTTCATGGCGCCATACTTCTCTCCAAGATAGATTTGAAGAGTGGTTATCACCAAATCAGGATGAAAGAAGGTGATGAGTGGAAGACCGCGTTCAAGACGAAGTATGGGCTCTACGAGTGGCTTGTCATGCCATTTGGGCTCACGAACGCGCCAAGCACCTTCATGCACGTGATGAACCACGTCTTGAGAACCTTCCTTGGCAAGTTTGTCGTCGTTTATTTCGATGACATCCTTGTGTATTCACGAAGCCTGGAGGAGCATGTCGATCACCTTCGCCAAGTGCTCGAGTGCCTTCGACGCGAGAGCCTATTCGCCAATATGGCCAAGTGCTCATTTTGCTCTGCGTCCACAAATTTTCTGGGCTATGTCGTGAGTAGTGAAGGTCTGCGCGTCGACGAAGAAAAGATCGCGGCCATCAAAGAGTGGCCAACGCCGACGACGCCGACGCAAGTGCGAAGCTTTCTCGGCCTCGCAAGATTTTATAGGCGCTTTGTTCGAGACTTCTCCTCCATTGCCACGCCTTTGCATGATTTGACGAAGAAGGGAAGCACTGTCTTGTGGCTTGAGTCCCACGAAGAGGCCTTCTCGGCTTTAAAGCGGGCCTTGTGCCAAGCACCATTTCTCCAGCTTTCCGACTTCGCCAAACACTTCGAGGTGGAGTGTGATGCCTCAGACATAGGCATTGGTGGTGTGCTACACCAAGAGAAGAGGCCCATAGCATATTTCAGTGAGAAGCTCACGGGGGCCACACTCAATTACCCCACCTACGACAAAGAGTTATATGCTCTAATACGTGTGCTCAAGACATGGCAACAATACCTTTGGCCGCATGAATTTGTCATCCACAGCGACCACGCAGCCTTGAGCTATTTGAAGAGCCAAGCCCACCTCAATCGACGCCATGCTGGTTGGGTGGAATTTCTGGAGACATTTCCTTATGTCGTGGTCCACAAGAAGGGAAAGGAGAACATTGTCGCCGACGCGTTGTCTCGAAGGTATGTTCTCTTGACTCATGTGCAAACTAAAGTTTTGGGTTTTGCTTTGATTAAAGAATTGTATGCTGGTGATCCTTTCTTTGCCCCTATAGTCGAGCATTGCCTAAGATTTCGAGAGTTTGAGTCATATTTCCTTTCTAAGGGTTATTTATACAAGGCTAGTCGCTTTTGCATCCCTAGGTCTTCCATTAGGATCCTTTTGATTCAAGAAGCACACGAAAGTCGTGGACACTTTGGGATTAGTAAGACCTTGGCCACCCTAAGAGAACATTTCTTTTGGCCTAAGATGACCCAACAAGTGACTAGGTTTTGTAGAAGTTGTGTGACATGCCAAAGAGCCAAAGCTAGGTCCATCCCACACGGCCTCTGCACACCTTTGCCCATTCCTAATGCCCCCTGGGAAGATTTGTCTATGGATTTCATCACGGGTTTGCCCCTCTCTAGACGAGGTAAAGACTCTATTTTTGTGGTCGTAGATAGATTTTCTAAGATGACACATTTTATAGCTTGTAAGATAACCCATAGTGCTAGTGAGATTGCCGATCTATTCTTTGAGCATGTGGTGCGTCTTCATGGAGTCCCACGTACCATAGTGAGTGATAGGGATTCTAAGTTCGTTGGTCATTTTTGGAGAACTCTTTGGGGTAAGCTAGGAACAAAACTCCTATTTTCCACTAGCTACCACCCCCAGACCGATGGCCAAACGGAGGTCACAAATCGAACCCTAGGAGCCCTCCTTTGCACGATGCTAAAAGCCAACCCTAGGCGTTCGGAGGACTTACTTTTACTTGTAGAGTTTTGTTACAATAGATGCAGGCACACGGCGACCAAGTTGACACCTTTCGAAGTGGTGTATGGCATGAACCCATTGACGCCGCTTGATTTGTCGCCACGACCACTGCGAGACCCAGTGCATGTCTCTGCCTCCAATCGCACCGAGCAAGTACAAGAGCTCGATCGACGGACCAGGGACCAATTAGAGAGAAGAGCCGCGCAGTATGCCTCCTAGAAGAACACTGGCCGACGCCGCGTCGTTTTTGCACCCGGGGACCTCGTTTGGGTGCACATGCGAAAAGAAAGGTTCCCCTCGCGGCATAACCATAAATTGGCACCGCGTGGTGATGGTCCATTCCGCGTGATAAAGGCCATAGGGGACAATGCCTATCAACTTGAGCTACCACCAAATTTTGGAGTCAACGTGTCTTTCAACGTCGCAGACTTGACACCATATGTGGAGCCTGAGTTTGATGATGGTAAAGCGGGACCACTTCACATCCAAGTGGGGGAGGGTGATGTGACCCTGCCTCCCATGACGGCCCAAGACGAGGAAGAAGCCATGAGCCTACGCTCAGAGGGCCCAGTGACAAGGTCTAGGTCCAAAGCCATCGCCGCCGCCGTCGCGTCACTTGTCGCACGCGTCGTCGCTGGCTAAGGAATCCCAGACGCCAACCCAAGACTCGTCGTCCTCGCCACCATCGGCATCGTAACATCGCGATCATCGCAGCCGGCATCGCGTGCACCCACTCACGAGGCCATCGACCATGCCTTCACCGCGTCCGGGTTTTGACGCGTAGAGGTTTATTGCCTTTGTTTTGGCATAGTTTTGAGACACTTTCTATATTTGGTATTATTGCTTATTTTAGATAGTTTCCTTTTATAGTCCTTTCTATTTTAGGGTTTGTGCCTTTTGCATGCTTTCATGGGCTAGCCCACTAGGTTCGACTCGGCCCATCCGATGTCTCGCCCTAGTATTTAAGTCAAACTATGTTATTGGTTTTGGCATGTCAATTTTAATCAAGGTTTCAAGTAGAGTGTTTATCCTCCTTCCCTTGATCGGACGTCACCCTCTATCTTCGCATCCCATTCCCTCCGCCGCCGACGCTACGGAAATTGCTTGAACCTTCAAGCCAAGTCTTCGGTCGCATCTCCCTTCTCCCACAGTCGACTCTACGACACCAAAGACTTGTCTTTTCAAGTCACCTATCCCTCATCAAATCGCTTCCTCCATCGCTATCCATTCGCCCCATCAATCGCTTCCATCGCGTCCACCATCGCCACCAATTTCCATCATTGTCGTCGTCGCTAGCATCGCCTTGACACTCGTCATCGTCTTCGCTATCGCCGTCGCCAACAAGTCCAGACACCCATCCAGTCAATCGCTCGCGGACATCATCGTGTTAGCCACCGGGTTCGCTTCGTAGCACCATCATGTCCATCTTGTCAACCTTTCGTGCAAGACAACGTGACTTCTCGCCCAAGACTACATCCAAAGGTGTCGCCTTTGACCATTGGCTTGTCATCGGAGGCAAAAACACATCATAGGGAAACAAGTATAACAACACGATATTGAAACTAAACTGGAAGACTTTAAGTAAACCCTAATGACATGACTCGATTATCCATTACTTTCGTCTATTATATTAATTAAGAAGATTAAATTCGATTAAAAAAAACACTTACAAAAAACATCAACTGGAACTCTTCTCCTCTGTTTTGTTACTTCTAGATAATTTGAGACAAGTAGACAGATGTGTCGTATATAGACCTGGCAAAACATGACCCGACCTGACCCGCCCGTATCCGCTCTCGCTTACATTAAGAAGAATGAAATGACGACCTCGGTTTCCTTCTATAAAGGAATCAAGGAAGCAACCAATGACTTGGGAGAAGGACGTTCTCAGGGTTCATATTGCAAGCATCTTGAAGCTAAGCGTACTAATTCAATTCCTTCGTCATTTGAAATTTGTCCCTCCAAGCATGAATCGATCATGGTCTAGATATTCTTGACCTGGATGAGATCAAGGGCCTGAAATATATAAACATGGTTGAACAAACATATATATATGAATCGGGTGAGATTAAGCAAATTCGCTAATAGAAGTTTACGAAGTTGTCCAACAACTTTGGCTTCTTCTTGAGTTTGCAAAAAACACAATAAGAACATAAAATATATGAACTATGTTACACATTAATAAATTAAACTCAAAGTGTTTTTGAAGGCATGCTAATATGGTCCTAAATTACACCTTTGATTTCGTAAAAGGAGATAAGTTGTATAACTTGTATTCCTTTGATTTCGTCCGGGTTATTTGCAGCATCATAGACATGTTTTAAGCTTCAACATGAAAGCAAACATTTCAGGCTACAAGAAGTACCACTACAAACTAAATTTGCACTATTCAAAAGCTTCTTGTTCCAAAGACATTATACATGTTTGTTATCACAATAGAGCATACACATTTTTCTCTCCCCGAGTACCCAACACATGATATAGGAAACATGAAAATAAAAGTAGACCTATTTAATTCAAGATACTACATGTTTGACCACTCAGGAACATGTATTTCAAGCATTATCTTTATAAACATAAATGCCCCACCAAGATCCCCAACCCCCAAGCAACCATGAAAAATGCACGGTGAGAGTTATAGCAGAAGCTCAGGAAAGTAGAGCTTAAGCTATAACTCTTTCCTCCTTGAAAATTATATTTTTATCCTAATTATTAATTAATTAAGAAATAAAGAAAGAAGTATCAAATGGCTATAAAGTATGATTAAGAATTTAAGAAGCAAGATTCAAACAAAACTAAGGCAAAAAGTAACGCACATTCTGTTACAAGTTAGAGAGAGACATTTCATCAACATGCAAGTGTACAAACAAGTATAAATTATTTCAATATGTGGATGTCAAACTAATGGCCACAATAATGACCGGTAGTTGTTGGAATGAAGTGAGATAGTAAATACGAATACTACAGAGAAAAACAAAACAGATGCACATTTGATTTGAAGGAGATGAAAAACTATAATTCCTTTGTTGAGTACTTGAGTTAAAGCTTGCCTTTCACTAGGACAAAAGTCTAGTGATGCAATGGATGATCCTAGATGAAGCCTCTTATTCCAGTGACGGACCTGCATCTTACTCACTTCAACTACACAGATATCACCATCTTTACATCCGCTGCAGACAGAAACAAATCAAAGTACTGGTTAAGAGACAATTAGGGTTGCAACCATGCTCGTCAGCCTATGCCTCGGGAGAAATAAGAGCATATAGTCAGTAGTTTATAACTATATTACGAATTAGAAAGAAAAACTTACAAATAAGATTGAAAAGAAGTGAAAAAGCATTGAACATTCAATTCACATGTAAACACACACACAAGACACTTTTGTTGTTCAAACAGCCTGCTTGCGACTTTGAATTTCGCTACATTTATTTATATATTGTAAGGTTGTTCTAGTTACACAACCAGAAGCAAAGACGAAGCACGTGATTAAATTCTCTGCTTTTCGTGCAACTATAAAATGTTTGTCAAGTAGTTTCATAAACCATATCACACACCTTATGGATTCAGAAAAATCGCGGCATGTTTTCTCAAACTGCAGAATAAGGTTTGGGAAACTCATTGAGTCTGCAACAAGTAGAATATTTCATATTACATACAAAAACCTTAAAGCACTCTTCTTTTCATGCAGCTGAATACCAACATATATCAGGGTAGGAACCTTGAAGTGAAGAATCAAAAAGAGATGCAAACAATGAAAAGGTTGTATCTCGAACATCCAGTGTCGTATCCTCCTCAATCTTGCATGCTTTTAGAGAATAACATGCACCTCGATGAGCCAAATCAATACCAGGGTATAAATCAGATAACATGTGACTATCAGGAGAACTCCTTTTGTAAGCTGAATGCGACCTCAAAGGAGTTCCATCGCGATATTCAAACTTATCAACTTCTTGTTTAATATCTTCCAGGAACAGTGCAGTGTTTGACCGTCTTCCTCCACTAAGTCTAGAAGACGAATTATCAAGGTACAGAGATAAGTTAGAACTTGATTGTCTCTTCATGTGCTTAAACTAAACAGTTTTCAGCTTAAGCATGCTAAATAAACACATATGTATTATAGAACTAAATCCAGATCTATTATCTAATTATATAACAATGCAAGTTAGAAACTAACCACAATGCAACCACGTAAGCATTCTGGACAGGAAAAATGAAAATAATCTTAATCATGCCATGAATTTGTACAATTTCTCCCCTTAGGTCAAATTCTCCGTATCTAATTTTGGACTGTGTAATGTAGCTATATCCTATAACAAATGCAGAATGAAATTTCACCTCGAACACATGAAACCCTAAAACACTGAGACTCACTAGTAGCACACCACTCTGCCGAGTGCCGAGTGCCAACTGTCTACTTCTTAAAGCGTACACTAATTTGTTTTGAGATTTTGCATAGATGAATAATCCACTAGGAAAACGAATAATTCGGCAAACACTGATGCATCTCACTCAATCAACTGATCCAAGAATGCAGAAACACGAAACGAAAAAAGGAGTACATGATTTCAACAAAATCGGCAAATTACCTTGGCAGGATTCACGTAGAAGAACAAAGGCTTCTTCTTGTGTGAAATCTGAATTGGCCTATTCTTCGAAGCAACGGGTAGTTTCCAACACGGACGGCGGAGGAGGAGCCACCACCGACAGAATAACTTGTGGAGACGCCATTTATTCTTCTTCGATTGATGTCTTCTTCGCTCTGTTAATGGAAGCTCTCGATTGCCGGTGAGAAGTGGAAGCCTCAACGCACAATAGTTACGGTGTTGCTAAGGCTCGGTGCGGTGATGGTCAATTTGGCGCAATGGCTCCACTGTTCTATCGAAGGAGAAAAGTGAGGTTGGTGCTGCTAGGGTGGTGAAAGAGAAAGAAGGAAAAATAATCCGAGTGTTTCGTTTCTATTTATTTATTTTAACTCACAAATAACCCGGTTGTGTACGTCACGGGATATATACAAGTAGATATAACCCGGACGTTAACAGGTACATATTATTTAATTGTCTCATACGTTTATGTAACCCGGATGTAGAAACACCCGGGTTATGAAGGAAAACACTTTTTCCTCAATACTTTTTTAACTTCACACGTAAACGCCCTGGTTATTTTCTATGAGATATTAGTTGATTTCTGTAGTAGTGCTTGTTTCATTTACAGAATGTAATATATTGTTGTTTAAAGAATTTAATGGGTTTTAGGGCATTACTGTTGGGTTGGTTGAATTGATCTCTCTCATGATCGAAACCGTACGAAGCCATACACAGAAAAGCACATTATCTAAAGTTCAATTCTTATTAAAAGCTTTTAATTGAATTAATTGATTTCTCTTATCTCACTTAAAATTTCGTGGATTTTCTAAGACTTGATAAGGGGTCAAATATTACTTTCGAAATGCTTTCATGTGATTTAAATCTTATCCGAATTGTGTTGCTAATTCATCGATTGCTTGGAGAAACTGTTGGGCCCAAGGCCCATTACTCCAGCCCAAGTTCCCCTCTTATCTGCTAGCATATTGATAAGGCATTGTCGTGACACCTTAACAAAATAATCCTAACAAACCTAAACAAGTAGTAGAGGCAAGCAAGGGTCGATCCCACAGGGAGGAAGTGATCTTTCTAAATGTTAATCAGCATGCAAAGTAACAAGAAAGGGGGGTTTTGGTTGTTCACAGAGTAACAAGGTTAAGTTGGCTTGAGAATATGAATGGGGAAAGTAGTTCCACTAGAACGAGATCCACAATACAGAGATATAAGTTGATCACTGAAATCTATTCAATCCAAGTTCTTTAACTATTCTTATGGTTGTTCCCATACTGATCTTAAGTACTATTGATTCTCACAGTTGTCAATAGAATTATTACTATGCCAATGGTAAAGCACCTCCGATTCTCATAGTTGTCGGTGTACTTTACCACCAACAAAGCAATAACAATGCACACAAGGATATAGGATACATGCAAATAGAAAGACGTATTAATACTCGCATGCAACTAATTCTCACTCACAATTGTACGCTCGGAACCCCTATACGCACAATTGTGTTTGCTACTAGATATGCACTTGAACCCCTATATGCAATCCTAGCAATTGATAAATATTACTCAACCTAGCTGGCCAGACTATGAAGAACAATGATAAATCAATAATCAATATAACCAAGAGAATCAAACCAACACACATAAGAATAAGAACAAGGAATAGAAATCTCACAACCGAATCAACTGTATTGCGTCAAACGTCTAGCAGAACAAAGGTGTTTAGCTCTCCATGGGTTGAAAACCCTGGAGGCAGAATGAAAAACGAATTAAGTCTCCCGAAGGAGAATTGTAACTTGTGGCAACTAGGTTAACAAAAGAGTATTTAACCTAAATCTAAAAGTAATAAAAATAGTAAAAGGGAATAATAATAAAACTAATAGCCAAAAAAAAATGAAATAGGGAATTAATCCCGTAATTCTCGTGCAAGCCTCTCGTCTGCCCATCTCCAGTTCCAGCTGATCGGCCCAACTCCATCACATGCTCCGCTGATGTCATGGCGACATCATCTTCCAATTCTTCAGCACACTTTCTCGCTTTCAATTCACGCGGCGCGGCATCTTTATCTGAGACCCACCGCCGGGTCGCGGTGGCTTCTGGCGCGAGGCGGTGACTTTTCAGCTTCTGTGATACTTTAGTAAAAATGCCATAACTTTTGATTCCCAACTCGGATTGCGCTCATATTTTGAGGACTTGCAATAGACTTCAAGATCTAACTCCTCGAATTGGAATCACTTCATTTTGACATCTGAGTAGAGAGAACGAACCATTTGAATTCAGTACATTGTTCTTCTACTCTTCAATACACTTCAAACCTCTATAAATCCCATGATTTCTTCACTTCTCCACTCTAACTCCATAATCTCCAATTGTGCATAAAATCCAATCAAATGGCACCTCAAACCTGGTAATAACCCTTAGATATGTGCTACAAAATAGCACTCATCACATATATATTGCAATGTGAGGAGGAGAGAGACACGAGAGAGTGCTGATTTTTGGAGCAAGAGTTTGCCCTAGTGAGAGCCCCCATTTGAGAGATTCAAAGGAGAATAAAAGTGAGGAGGGAGATTGGAGAAGAGAGAAGAGAAATTGGTGGAGAAAGTGAAGGTTTTTCCTTGTCTATACCTTGGATCGTTCATCTCTTGTTCCGGGAAGCCAACAACGGGTGTTTGTTGGAAGGTACTCCTCTTTTGGTTGGATCTAATCCCTAGTTAAAAGTGTTTGTTGTTAGATTGGATATTTTGCTTGAGTTGATTCTCCATATCTTGTTATCTCCTGTGTGAGATTGGTATTGTATGAACACTTGTACTCTGTTTTGATGATTAGTGGATTTCGTGCTCTGGCGGGCGACAGTGGGTTTTTTACCTCTCCTTAGGAGGGTTTTTCCCACTTAAATCTTGTGTTGATTTTGTGCATTATTTCTGTTGTGCTTATGTTGCTTGATTGTGGTTTGGTTTCTGCGATCTGGTTGGTTTGGTTGCCGGAAAGAGACCTAGGTTCCGCAGGTTCATTGATTTTGAGCTTCCGCTGATTTGTTAGCGGGACCGAATAGTGATCGATCCCCAACAAGTGGTATCAGAGCCAGAGAGAGCTCAGTTTGAGTTTGGGTCGAGATATGGCGACTAAGACAGAGGAGTTTGCGGGTACGATGATTAAGCTGACGTCTTCAAATTACTCGATTTGGAAGTCGAAGATGGAAGATATTCTATACTGTAAAGATCTGTATGATCCGATTCAGTTAGGGTCGGACAGACCAGATGAGATTAAAGAGGGAGACTGGGTAAAGTTGCACAAAAAGGCAGTTGGAACCATGAGGCAGTGGGTAGACAATAGTCTCTATCATCATATCAACAGTGAGACAGATGCAAAGGTTTTATGGAAGAAGCTATAATCCATGTATGAGAGAAAGTCAGCACATAGCAAAGCCTTTGTAATCAGAAAGATTGTGAATCTGAAATACAAAGATGGAAAGTCTATTGCCGAGCACCTGAGTGAGTTTCAGGAGCTAGTGAATCAGCTGAACATAATGAAGTTGGCCCTAGATGATGAGCTGCAAGCTTTGTTGCTTCTAAGTTCTTTTCCGGATACCCGGGAGACTCTGGTTGTGTCCATCAACAACTCTGCACAGAGTGGCGTTGTGTCCTTGAGTACCGTGATTGATAGTCTCTACAATGAGGAGACTAGGAGGAAAGATATGGGCACTAACACTTTGCAGACTCTGGCGACGACTTCAGAGAATAAGTCCAGAGCGAGAAGCAGAGAAAGAAAGGGACGTGGGAAATCCATAGGGAAGTCACAGAATAGAGGAACATCTCAGGGTAAAGGAAAGTTTACTTGCTTTCATTGTGGCAAAGAGGGACATATGAAGAGGAATTGCTATGCCTTGAAGAAGAGCATGAGTGAAGAGAAGAATCAGAAAGAAGACGACAAGAACACCACTGCAACTGCATACAGTGATGAAGAAGGTCTTGTTGTTCTTTCCTGTGTTGATGAGCACAGTGATGAGTCAGATTCTCGTGTAGAATGGATAGTGGATTCAGCTGCATCCTATCATGCTACACCGAGAAAGGAGATATTCACCAGCTACAGAGCAGGAGACTTTGGCAAGGTGAAGATGGGGAACACCAGCTACGCGGAGATTGTTGGTATGGGTGACATTTGTGTTCATACAAATGCGGGTTGCACGTTGACTCTGAAGAATGTGCGACATGTACCTGATCTGCGTATGAATTTGATTTCTCTTCATGCTTTGGACCTAGAGGGTTATCACAGTTATATTGATGATAAGAGATGGAAGCTTATTAAAGGCTCGATGGTGATTGCTAGAGGGAGTCTAAGCTACACGCTGTACAAGACTCAGATGAAGGTCTTGAGAGATTACCTGAATGCAGTTGAAGATGATGTATCACCAAATTTATGGCACAGACGGCTGGCTCACATGAGTGAGAAAGGACTGCAGATTTTGGCGAAGAAGTCTCTCATTCCTTCCGCCAAAGGTACTCCTCTGAGCCCTTGTGATTATTGTTTGTTTGGTAAACAAACTAGAGTGTCATTTAGCAAATGTTCTGAAAGAAAAAAAGAATTTGCTTGAACTGGTGTATTCTGATGTGTGTGGTCCCATTGATGTACCCACACCTGGTGGTCGTAGATATTTCCTGACCTTTATTGATGATGCTTCACGTAAGGTTTGGGTGTTTGTTTTGAAAACAAAAGACCAGGTCCTTGATTGTTTCAAGCAATTTCATGCCATGGTGGAGAGAGAGAAGGATCGTTCTCTGAAATGCCTTCGCAGTGATAATGGAGGCGAGTACACTTCCCATGAGTTTCAGAAATATTGCCAGGAGCATGGCATACGACATGAGAAGACAACTCCGAGCACTCCACAACACAATGGCGTTGCAGAAAGGACAAACAGGACCATCATGGAGAAGGTCAGATGTATGCTGAAGATGGCGAATCTTCCTAAGCCATTTTGGGGTGAAGCTGTGATGACTGCTTGCTATCTGATGAATAGATCTCCATCAGCTGCTTTGGATTTTGACATTCCTGAGAGAGTTTGGTCTGGAAGAGACATTTCATACTCTCATTTGCGGGTCTTTGGCTGTAAGGCATTTGTGCATGTGCCTAAAGAGCAGAGACAAAAGTTGTACGACAGAGCAATTCCATGCATTTTCTTAGGCTATGGAGATACTGATTTTGGATACAAGTTGTGGGATCCAGAAAGAAAGAAGGTGATAAGGTCCAGGGATGTGATCTTTCACGAAGACAAGTTGTTGTCAGATTCTGATACACCAGAGGAAGTTGATGAGCTTCCAGTTTACTTGCCCTCTCATTCAGAAGAGAATGACACAAGTGACGAGTCTTCCTCAGAGAATGGCACAAATGAGATTCCTGCGTCAGACGATGTCTTACCAGATGCTGAAACTGATGAGGGTTCTGAGCAGGGGGAGCCAGAAGAGAGTGAAGAAGGTAATGAGCTTAGAAGGTCAGAAAGAGAATGTCGTCCGTCCACTAGATATTCCTCGTCTGAGTATGTTGCAGTTACTGAAGAGGGGGAGCCTGAAAATTTTCAAGAAGTGCAGAACCACAAGGAAAAAGCTCAGTGGGTGAAAGCCATGGAGGAGGAGTTGAGTTCTTTGAAAAAGAACAACACATATAAGCTAGTGAAGCTTCCAAAAGGAAGAAAGGCGCTGAGAAACAAGTGGGTGTTCAGGCTAAAGATGGATGGAGACAAACTAGTCAGGTACAAAGCCCGACTAGTTGTGAAAGGCTTCAGTCAAAAGAAGGGAGTTGATTTTGATGAAATCTTCTCGCCTGTTGTCAAGATGAGTTCCATCAGAGTGATCCTTGGCTTAGCTGCAAGCATGGATCTTGAACTCGAGCAGTTGGATGTGAAAACTGCATTTCTCCATGGTGATTTAGACGAGGTGATTTATATGGAGCAACCAGATGAATTTGAAGTAAAAGGAAACGAGCACTTGGTTTGCAAGCTGAAGAAGAGCTTATATGGACTGAAGCAAGTTCCCAGACAGTGGTACAAGAAGTTTGATAGCTTCATGGTGAATCATGGCTACACCAGAACAAGTGCAGATCATTGTGTTTACTTCAAACGTCATGCAAACAGTAAGTTTGGCATTCTTCTTCTTTATGTGGATGACATGCTCATTGTGGGACAAGATAAATCCCTAGTTGATGCTTTGAAGTGGGATTTGAGCACTTCCTTTGACATGAAAGACTTGGGACAAGCACGCCAGATATTGGGCATGCAGATTACTCGTGACAGGAAAGCCAAGAAGATATGGTTGTCACAGGAGAAGTATATTGAGAAGGTTCTGAGTAGGTTCAAAATGGAAGATGCTAAGCCGGTTAGTACTCCTCTTGCTAGCCATTTCAAATTGAGCAAGAAGTCATGCTCGTCTTCAGGTGAAGAAAAGAAGAAGATGGCCACCATTCCTTATTCATCAGCAGTTGGTAGTTTGATGTATGCTATGGTGTGCACACGACCAGATATAGCTCATGCAGTTGGTCTCGTTAGCAGGTTCCTTGCTAATCCTGGAATAGATCATTGGGAAGCTGTAAAGTGGATCTTCAAGTACTTGAGAGGTACTTCCAAGATGAGCTTATGCTTTGGGGGAGCTAAACCTATTCTTGAGGGTTTCACAGATTCAGACATGGCAGGAGATCTCGATGGTAGAAAGTCGACATCGGGGTACTTGTTTACTTTTGCAGGGGGAGCTGTCTCGTGGCAGTCTAAGTTGCAGAAGTGTGTTGCTTTGTCCACGACAGAGGCAGAGTACATTGCCATGACAGAAGCAGGAAAATAGATGCTTTGGGTGAAGAGATTCCTTCGAGAACTAGGTCTGAAGCAAGGAAAGTATGTGGTGAACTGTGACAGTCAGAGTGCTCTTGATTTGAGGAAGAATGCCACATACCATTGTCGGACAAAGCACATTGATGTGAGATATCATTGGATTCGAGATGCTGTGAGTGATCGTCAGATGAGCTTGAATAAGATTCACACAGACAATAATCCAGCTGATATGTTCACCAAGGTGGTGACTACTGACAAGCATCAGTTCTGCGCCAAGATGGCGGGACTGGTGCGCAAGTGAAGATCCTGAGACGATGTGAATGTCTTCCCCTGGGCTGGAGGGGGAGATTGTTGGGCCCAAGGCCCATTACTCCAGCCCAAGTTCCCCTCTTATTTGCTAGCATATATATTGCAATGTGAGGAGGAGAGAGACACGAGAGAGTGCTGATTTTTGGAGCAAGAGTTTGCCCTAGTGAGAGCCCCCATTTGAGAGATTCAAAGGAGAACAAAAGTGAGGAGGGAGATTGGAGAAGAGAGAAGAGAAATTGGTGGAGAAAGTGAAGGTTTTTCCTTGTCTACACCTTGGATCGTTCATCTCTTGTTCCGGGAAGCCAACAACGGGTGTTTGTTGGAAGGTACTCCTCTTTTGGTTGGATCTAATCCCTAGTTACAAGTGTTTGTTGTTAGATTGTAGATTTTGCTTGAGTTGATTCTCCATATCTTGTTATCTCCTGTGTGAGATTGGTATTGTATGAACACTTGTACTCTGTTTTGATGATTAGTGGATTTCGTGCTCTGACGGGCGACAATGGGTTGGTTTGCTTGTGTTGATTTTGTGCATTATTTATGTTGTGCTTGTGTTGCTTGATTGTGGTTTAGTTTCTGCGATCTGGTTGGTTTGGTTGCCGGAAAAAGACCTAGGTTTCGCAGGTTCATTGATTTTGAGCTTCCGCTGATTTGTTAGCGGGACCGAATAGTGATCGATCCCAACAGAAACCGTGATCCACAAAAGCAGGACGTAACGTACTAACGTTATACACTAAGCAACAGTACCTCAGTTGCTATCATACATTTGGTATATTAGCTTGTAGCTAGTAGCTACTTGGTATAACGACGCTGGATTGGATACCTTCTCGAACTCGATCGGATTCAGCTTGATTTCAGGGGATGAAAATTAATTAGTATGGCATGTAACATGCTTTTTAAAAAATTAAAATGATGAGATCGGTTTATTTCATCGAAATATTGATTATTGCATGAGCTAGATATACATCACAGAATATTGGAGTATCGATCCACGACAGCCGGAAATTCAAACCTACCTCAATATACTTTTAGAAGCTACAATTCAAACCAACCAGGAATACCTCCGGAGAAAGTCCCGGAGAAAGTCTGGATCAAGGGTCGTCCAAAACGAGTCGAACTGACGGTGGCGGATCTAGGAATTTGTCGAGGGGGCGATTTTAGTTTCGTATATTTTCATTTCATAAATCGACTTTTATATAAATATTTTAATATTATAAAAAAAAATGAGATCCACCTTTTGAAATTTGATTAATTCATGCAACATATATTCTATTTTTCAAAAAAAAATTATAAAAATTATGAAAACTATAATATTTATAATTTTGTCACTTCAATCATAAATTCTACTCTATTGTATAATATATTTGTGAATGTCCCTGGCCAATGGGCTGGGGGTGGAACGAACGAGTGTACATACGCGTTAGATGCAATCCATAAGCTTAGTGAGATTTCATCATAAAGTGAAATGAAAATAAAAAGAGTAATGGACTAAGTTTATGTATTCGACATTGATATACATTCACTTTCGATATTGCATTGACTTTATGCTCCAACATGCTTGAATAAGTGTAACGGATGGGAAATTGGAGAGGAAGTAACCCTAAAGAACAGTACCTCAGTTGCTATCATATATTTGGTATATTAGCAAGTAGCTAGTAGCTACATCGTATAACCACGCTGGATTGGATACCTTCTCGAACTCCATCGGATTCAGCTTGATTTCAGGGGATGAAAATTAATTAGTATGGCATGTGATATGCTTTTTAATATACGAGTATCTTTTAAAAAATTAAAATGATGAGATCGGTTTATTTCACTGAAATATTGATTATAGCATGAGCTAGATATACATCATAGAATATTGGAGTATCAATCCACGACAGCCGGAAGTTTAAACCTACCTCAATATACTTTTAGAAGCTACAATTCAAACCAACCAGGAACACCTCCGGATAAAGTTTGGATCAGGGGTCGTCCAAAACGAATCGAACCGACAAACCAACAATTTGTTTGCGTAACCGAATATTAGTTTTATAGCTAAAAATCCGGTTTAATTAAACGAATATTATTCCTAATTTTTTGTTTACGAAATACATAAATTCTACTCTATTGTATAATGTATTTGTGAATGTCCATAGCCGATAGTCTGGGGGTGGGAATGCGATTGTATATGCGCGTTAGCAGCCCCGGTCCGGACATTTTAAAGGCCCCGGGGCGAAAATAAATTATGGGCCTTAATATGTTAATTTTGGTTTTTGTTTGACAAGTATAGTTATAAATATTTTTTTACTCATAAAAAACATTTTGATAATAAGTACTTTTTAAATTTTGAAATTGTAGTGATATGAAAAAATGTGAACGGGAGAGATAAGTACTTATAAATAATAATATATTTACAAATATATAACCCAACAAACCCTTAACACATATATACTTTTTTTGTGAGAAACAAATTAAAAACTCTTAACATAGTGGATGGTAATAATAAAAATTGTATATAAAAAAAGGTTTTTTCTAGTGTGTGCTCATGGGCACACTCTAAAACCTCAATTTTTAGCAATATTTTTTTTAACCATTAGTTTAATTTTTTTACTAAGGGTTACTTCCTCGCCAATTTCCCATCCGTTAATTTAATTTTTCTAGTGTGTGCCCATGGGCACATTAGTTTAATTTTTCTAGTGTGTGCCCATGGGCACATTAGCAATATTAGTTTAATTTTTCTAGTGTGTGCCCATGGGCACATTCTCTTTTAGGGATTATTTTGAAGATAATTTCTTATTTTAACTTGTTAGCATGTGCTCATGTGCACACACTAGAAAAATCGATAAACAAAATACAAGCAAGACGTAGCCTTTCGTCCTCATCAAAATTGCCTTAATTGAAAACAAATAAACATTAGAAACAAGAGGGAGGTTCCGGTGCGAAATATCTTTAACGTGCGAAATATCTTTAACTTCGCGTTCATAAAGTGATACCAAATGTTCATTATATGGATGGTCATGTTCACAGATAACATGTTCATGTCAACGAAAAGTCATTTTCATAATCTGGGCGGTCATGTTCAAAATAAAAATAAAAGTTCGCCGAAAATATAGTTTTTGCCACCGCGTTTTTTCACTTAGAATTTCTATCTTCTAATCTCAGCCCTTCATCCAATGGTCCATGTTATTTATCACTTCTCACCCTAAAATTAGTTCTCATGGGAACCTTAATCTTAGAAACAAATGCTAATAATAATGCTCCTATAAAAAAATCCCAAATTGGGAGAAGTGCTAGTAATACTAGCTAGATTCACTCCTTTTCCAATTTGGGTGAATATGCTATTATGTGGTTAGTGGTTAGGTACTTACGTGGGCAGTAGTGGGCCTTTTTCCATTTTCTTGGGCCTTTTTGGTCTAAAAATACAGAAATAAGTAGCAATTGTGATTGGGCTTTTTTTGGTCTAAAAATTAAATGAAACAAGTAGCAGCTACTTGGAATCGAACTTGCGCGTACAACATTGAAAGTGTGGGTATAAGCATGCCACTAGGCTAATATGTTCTATTGGTTCAATTACTAGTAATAAATTAATAATACTTGTTTAACTTATTGGGCCCCTTAAATTTTTGGGCCCTAGGCTGGCGCACTGCTCCTATCTCTGGGCCGGGCCTGCGCGTTAGATGCAATTTATAAGCTTAGTGAGATTCCATCATAAAATGAAATGATAATAGAAGGAGTAATGGACTAAGTTTATGTATTCGGCATTAATATGCACTCACTTTCGATGTTGGATCGACTTTATGCTCCAACATGCCTCGATCCGCAAGTGTAACGAACGAGAAATTGGCTAGGCCCAAGTAACACTTGGACAAATGGACCGGTGTGGGTGAACATTTCATTCTCAATATAGCCAGACCCAATCAACCTAAGAGGCACACAAGACCGGACGAGCTCTAATACCACGTGAAAGTCCGTAGGCTGATAGACAATGGGAGAGAACGTGTGAGCTCGTTAGACCCAATACATAAGCTCATTAGGATTCAATCCTAAAATCAATTGACAATAAGAGGAGTAATCAAGTAAACTTATTACTAGGCATTTATATCACACACATCCGATATGGAATGAACTTTATATTCCTAACAACATTTTATGTTAGTTTGAAATTATTAAATATAAAGGCCAAGTTTGACACCAATATACATAAGGTAGGCTCTGAGCAAACAGTTACACTAGCGATTAAGGCAAGCATAGAAATATCCACTTTGGTGATCAAACTTCCATTGTGACCCTTTTGGAATTTACATTGTTAATTTTTCTCCTAGGGAGATACCTTGGTATTCGATTGCAATCAAATAGGCTATCTACAGTTAAATACTCCCATGACAATAACATTATTAGTCGCATCTCTTGGTGTAAGGCCCAAGCCTTAGAAGCGTCAGCCCATATTAATACGAGGACTTTTCAAAAGGTCATCCATTTTGTTATTGCTTTCTCCTAAGAACGCTTGACTTAGAGTTAGTTTCCTTACTTGAACTCTAAAAAGGAAGAGATCGTGTTGACATAGATAACACTTCAATCTTTATAATAAACAAATTTTATGTCAGGGGAGTTACAAACTCCATCATTTAAACCCTCGACGTCCTCGTAAAGGCCAGAAGACTGCCATCTAGGTCGAGTGACTGCCCACCGGGCCAAGCACAATCGAAACCCCAAGTAGACTTTGATACCATATTTTTAACACCCCTCGACTTATGTCGAAAGTGCCACACGCTAATTACCTCAAAGTTTAATGTAGAAAGTCACCCAATGCTTAATCTGAATAATTTATGCGTAAAATAAATACATTTATAATAAATGCGAAAGAATTTTAAACGAAAAAAAACTCAACCTTTATTAAAAACTCTCCTCGTAAACTAGGGACACTAGTATAACAAGACGATATTGAAACTAAACTGGAAGACTTTAAGTAAACCCTAATTACATGACTGGATTATCCAATACTTTCGTCTATTGTATTAATTAAGAAGATTAAATTCGATTACAAAAAACACTTACAGAAAACGTCAATTGGAACTCTTCTCCTTTGTTTCGTTACTTCTAGATAATATGAGACAAGTAGACAGATGTGTCGTATATAGACCTGGCAAAACATGACCCGACCTGACCCGCTCGATATTTTTAGGGTTGAGACCCGATCCGAAAATCAATTGGTCAAGAAAGACCCAAACCTAATAATTTGAAAAATTCTGGGTTTGATACGACCCGACCCGTTGGGTTAACCGACCCGACCCAGTCATATGTATTACCTCATTTATAATGAATATTATACTACTTTTTACTAAATAGTGATAAAATATTGATTATGTTTTTATTATTATTACTTTTTTTTTATTTTATTATTAAAAATATTATTTTATTATTAAAAATATTAATTTATGATTAAAAATATTATTTTATTATTAAAATTATGACTTTATTATAAAGGTTATTGTAAAAAATCATTATAAAAACTTACACTTTGGACCCGTTGGGTCAACCCGAACTGTCACCAAACCCGGCATGACCCGACCCAACTAACCCGTAATTGTTAACAACCCGATTGACCCGAACCCGATTTGACCGGAACCCGGTTGACCAAAACTTGAACCCGACCCACCCGACCTCATTGCCAGGTCTAGTCGTATAGGATAGACGACATCAGCCAAACATGCGCGGAAAAAAGTTGGTTGGTTAGTCTAATGAAACACTATGTGAGGTTGTGTGAGGTTGTGTGTGGTCGTATCTAGTTACTACCATCATTTCTCAAATAAAAGTCGATAGACGATAGAAAACTACAATACTTCCACTGAAACGTACGATGGATGAAATGAATGCGCCAGCCTAGGGCCGAAATGAATGTGGCTATTGTGAAAACTACAATACTTCCACTGAAACGTAAGAGAATAGCCGAAATGAATGTGGCTATTGTGAAAAGAAGAAATGAATTCCTTTTAGAACGGTTTAAATCAACACACAAATATATAAAAACTTCATTGAACAATTATGTCCTACCAACCTCGCTGCATACGTGATGTGTGAATTCAGATTGGAAAGACAACCCACTTAGACTGGAGCAAGAGCGGATTTCAAGTTTTACTTCTCGTTCCGGTTCATTGATTATGTGCTCGTAGAACTTATCTTATTTAGTTTCAACACAACACAGTACACTAAATCTTAAGGCTTTTAACACAATCTCGAATAAAACGAGAACAACACATGGAGACTTTATTTCAAACCCAATTGCACTAGTAAGGTGCTTAAACACCTCTTATCCTTAACGGATGGATAAGAAGCAATGATCATGACCTGAAAAGTATTAGGGAACTATTCCAACTAATACATAGTTATAAAGAGAATGTCATGCCTCGCAATGCCATAACATATCTGACACATAATGTAATAACCCTCAATTTTAGTAGGGGTATTTGGGTAATTTTCAAACTCTCGTTTTGTATGCAAGATGTGTTAGGCATGTTCGGGATCTCTGTAGGAACCATTTGAACATGATGATATACGTTTAATAAGATATATGGGTCTTAAATTGTTTAAGGAGTGTTATGGAGTGCTACAATCAAAGATTTAAGCTTGACCGCGATCGAAGACCGTGATCAAGGTCTAAGAACGCGAGCGCGGCAGTTCCGCGACCGCGGTTTTGAAACCGCGGGTGCGGCAGTTCCACGGGCGTGGTTTTGCCTATGGGCAAACCGCAATCGCGGGCAGCTCTGTTCGTCTTCTTCCTCTGTTTTCCAGATCGTCGACAATCGGCTTTTCCCCTCGTGTTCGAACGGCGGGAGCTGGAGCGTTTGGGTTTCCTTGACATTGAGGTTGAGCTCCAATTCTAGCCTATAAAAGGGGCTCGGATTTGGCTTTCTCTCCATCATTCGCAGCTCTCTCTTCCTCTCAAATAAGTTTGTTTTTGTCGCTGGAGCCGAAGTCGTCGCCGTGGGAAATCCTTGGAGTCGTGGTGGTGCACAGTGGTTCAGAAGCGAAGATACGAAGTCGTCGTCGTCGGTATGGCCTCGAAAGCTCGATTAAGCTCGCGTCGGGGTGGAGTTCCACGACCGCGGCTCCACCCACCGCGACCGCGGCCGGGCAGAGACCCGCGACCCCGGCTGGGCGCGAAACCGCGTTCGCGGCTATGCCATCCGCGACCGCGGCACTGGCCTCTTTCTTTCGTTTTGCTTCGTCTTTTTGTACCGTATCTAATTTAAGGTTTTGTCTTAGAACTCGTCGTCGTTGTAGGCATCCGTGCTCAGATTCAAGTTTCCAGATCTCGGAACCCGTTCTCTCGTTCGTCTAGTCTAAGGCAAGTGGTGGTTCGCTCTTGCTTATTATTCTATATTTCCCTTGATTATCAATTGTTTAATTAAGTTGGAATAAAGTTGTTGTTGTTTTGTGTTTGGGAACAGATTTGATAAAACGATGTGTTAAAATATGAATTAATAATAGGTTTTATATATTGTTAGAAACAACGCTATTATATATAATTCTATATGATATTATCATAGTGATGAATGGATTTTGGTGTGGATTTATATGTGGACTTACATGCTTAGTTAGCATGAGTATTCGTAGGAACGCTATGTACCTTACGAGGTCTATTCGTTTTTTTATATCTTTGTGTTAGGAAGATAAATGCCCTAACGCTTTTTGGTCAGGACCTACCCCTATCCGAATATAGGTGGTGGTGCACTTAGCTAGTGCCAATCTTTGGGATTCGTCCCATGTTATATATCTCATTGCGAGATTGATGTGGATTAAAAGTTTTAACGTTAAATGTACGTTTTGGAAGTAAATAAGATAAGTGCTTTTACGCACATAATTAATATACCATCGGGCGAGGAGTACAACATGGAAACCGCCCGGACTCTTGTTAGAGTAAGTCCTCTTTCCAATCTGGATTCGCATGGCGCGGTAAGGTTGGTCGTGGACCCAAATAATCAAGGTCATGTTTATAAACTTGTGTGAAAACTTAACGTTCCCAAACAATCTTCATATTTTCCTAAAAGACTCAATTACGTTGGAGTCTTCTTTTCGTTGCATGTCTTTTTCTATCATTCCGTGAAAGTTCCGGGTTATGTATCGTTCCTTCGGTTATTATTCGAGGGACAATGATAATAAACGGTCCCGATCACTAGAACCATTCTGTTTTCACCCTTGCATAGTCTTTCATTAGACTAACCAACCGGGTTTTATTCCTTGCATGGTTGGCTAGTGTCATCCGTCCTATATGGAACATCAGTGGTTGGTCCCCGGTGATTTGAAGTAACCAATCGAAGAGAAGGCTTGCAGATGAAGTTTGCGTTTTAAGAAGTAATCCAAGGCGTGTATGTTTAATTTGAAACAAATGTAATACATAGTCTTGTAATTAGGACTACTTTAAAAGAGTCTTCCACTGTAATTTAAAAAGTCTTCCGCTGCCATTATACTTTGTTGTAAAACCATCCTTCTCATTTGACGAGAGGAATCTTAACAAAAGGTTGAGTCTTATTCATTTAAAATGTCTTCCGCTGGTTATTCTGTCGTTGTTTAATATTTATGTATTCATTTAAGCTTAATTGTTCCGATTAAAGCCTAGGGTAACTTTGGACATTAACGTTTGAGGTCACTGGCATGTGGCACTACCGACATAAGTCGGGGGTGTTACACATAACGG
This sequence comes from Rheum nobile, assembly GCA_027886185.1. NCBI lineage: Eukaryota > Viridiplantae > Streptophyta > Magnoliopsida > Caryophyllales > Polygonaceae > Rheum > Rheum nobile. The sequence continues at coordinate 203,060 of WOAB01000169.1, read as the reverse complement.
CAATAAAGTCCACACTTAAACACATAAGGTCCACACACAATAGCGCCATTAAGACAATAACAACATTAAATATTCTAACATTTAGAACTGTGTGTATATATATAATAACTATCAACCTAGTTACGTAATTTTTTAAAGCACACAAGTTTTCCAAACATTTAATCTGGCTTTATAAATTACCCAATTAATTAACAATAAATTTTAGTATTAACTGCCGATCAAAAGACGAACTGATATGACAAGAGCAAACCACCACTTGCCTTAGATAGTTTTGTCGATAAAACAACGTAAGGACGAATGTATCTAATCAGTAGGCTCAACTTCTGCTCCAATTCAGATCGAAAAGTGGTTCCATGATATACCTAAAATAAACCAGACTTAGTCAATTTATTTTTAACAATATCACAAACACCAATTCAACAAGGTTTTCTAAACCAAGTTTACAAAGACTAATTGTTGAATTTGGTGTCTAATCCAATGTAAAACCTTATCCCTATTTAAATTATGACTTTAATCAAAATTTAAAATGTGATTTAAGCTACTGTTAAAACAAACAATGCTTCACTTAAGCCGAACATGGCTTACGATGATGGTGGTTGGGCTGGTGGATTCGGAGGCAGTCCAACGGTAGTGCAAGAGTGTGTTGGGAGGAATACCTCAAAATTTAAAATGTGATTTAAGCTACTGTTAAAACAAACAATGCTTCACTTAAGCAGAACATGGCTTACGATGATGGTGGTTGGGTTGGTGGATTCGGAGGCGGTCCAACGGTAGTGCAAGAGTGTGTTGGGAGGAATACCTCTTTGTGATGCATCTTACACAACGCCATCTTCAACTTTAAGGAATGGTTGAATCAATACCATGAATATGAGGACAACGATCAAATCAATGGACTGGATATTGGATTGAATCACAATAAAACGCTTTCTAAATAACGTATTTCGACCCTCATACAACTGCTCTAAGGAGATCCAAAAGGCTAAAGGGTTACATGAAAAAAATCGATACGAGGATAAGCCAATCGTACCGATCTTGTTCTAGGCTTTTTTAATCCAGATCGCACTTGAAAGGTTGTGTGTATATACTTTAGACTTGGTTAATATTAATTCTTAAATCGATCAAGATAGTAACCCAATTTAGCCCAAAGCGTCTTCCAAAAATAGCTCAGGAATTTGACATCACGATCTGAAACAATTGACCTAGGGACTCCATGCAATCTCATAATATTATCAAAGAAAAGACTAGCTACATGAGATGCATCATCAGTTTTGTGGCATGCGATAAAATGAGCCATTTTCGAGAACCGATCTACCATAACATATATGGAGTCCCTCCCCCTCTTAGATCGAGGTAATCCCAACACAAAATCCATGGAAATGTCTTCCCAAGGAACTTGTGGAATAGGAAGGGGAGTGTACAAACCATGCGGTTGTACCCTAGACTTGGCACGCAAAAAAGTCACACATGAAGCACAAAATTTCTCAACGGACTTAAGCATGCGTGGCCAATAGAAATGCTCCCTCAGTACATGCAAAGTTTTCATTACCCCAAAGTGTCCCATGAGACCACCACCGTGGGCCTCTTGCACTATCAAATGCCGAATAGATCCCTTAGGCACACACAATCTAGGACCCTTAAACAAAAAGCCATCATACAAATAGAATTGGTCCTTACTTCCCTTAGCTAAGCATGCTTGAAAAATATCATGGAAATCAGCATAATCCACATACAATTCACGCATAAAAGCAAATCCAAGCAACTTAGCATCAAGAAGGGAAAGAAGTGCATACCTCCTAGAAAGGGCGTCGGCGACGACGTTGTCCTTGCCCTTCTTATGCTTGATGACATAAGGGAAGGATTCAATAAACTCGACCCACTTGGCATGGCGCTTGTTGAGCTTGCTTTGCCCCTTGAGATATTTCAGCGCCTCGTGGTCGGAGTGGATCACAAACTCGTGCGGCAATAGGTAGTGTTGCCACACCTTGAGAACCCGGACAAGGGCGAGCAATTCTTTGTCATAGGTGGGATACTTCAGTTCAGCCCCACCCAATTTCTCGGTGAAATATGCCACGGGTTTGCCCTCTTGCATAAACACGCCACCCAAGCCAATGCCCGACGCGTCACACTCAATTTCAAACATCTTGTTGAAATCGGGCAAGGCAAGGAGAGGTGCTTGTGTGAGCTTCGCCTTGAGGATGTTGAAGGCGTCTTCTTGAGGTCCCTCCCACCTGAAGGGGACGTTCTTCTTAGTGAGATCGGTGAGGGGCGAAGCTAAGGAGCTAAAGTCCCTCACAAATCGTCGGTAGAAGCCCGCCAACCCTAGGAAGCTCCTAACTTGTGTCATGGTCGTGGGAGTAGGCCAATCTCGGATGGCTTTGACCTTTTCTTCATCCACCTTCAGCCCATCCTTGCACACGACAAAACCAAGAAACACCACGTGATCCGAGCAAAAATGACATTTCTTAAAGTTAGCAAATAGGCTCTCTTTCCTTAGGACATCTAGCACTTGCCTAAGGTGCTCAACATGCTCTTGCAAGTTATGGCTATACACTAGGATATCATCGAAGTATACGACCACAAACTTGCCAGGAAAGAAGCGGAGGACATGGTTCATCAACCTCATAAAGGTGCTAGGAGCGTTGGTTAGACCGAAAGGCATAACCAACCACTCATAGAGCCCATATTTGGTTTTAAACGCCGTCTTCCACTCATCCCCCTCTTTCATCCGGATTTGATGATAGCCACTTTTCAAGTCAATCTTTGTAAAGATACTTGAACTGTGAAGCTCATCGAGCATATCATCAAGCCGCGGAATAGGGTGGCGGTACTTGATGGTTATGTTGTTGATTGCTCGGCAATCAACACACATACGCCATGTACCGTCCTTTTTAGGGACAAGAATTACCGGAACCGCACAAGGACTGAGGCTCTCACGCACATAGCCCTTGTCGAGGAGCTCTTGCACTTGACGTTGAAGCTCCTTGGCCTCCTCGGGGTTGGACCTATAGGCTAGACGGTTCGGTAGTGTAGCCCCCGGGACAAAGTCGATCTGGTGTTCTATTCCCCGAATTGGTGGTAGGCCACTTGGCACCTCGTCTTGGAAGAGATCCTCATAATCCTGCAAAAGACGAGAGATAGGTGAGGGAAGATCATCCAACTCTTAAGAAGACAAATATACATCATGATATAAGAGTAGGAGACAAGTGTTACTTCCCCAGATGGCGTGGACAACTTCCTTAGGCTTGGCCAAAGGGAGTTGGTTGGAAGTGCCCACGCTACCACCAATGTCCAACTTCTTATTCTTCTTCTCCTCATGGCCTTGGTGCTTTTTCCGCTGCTCTTTGGCCACATGATCAAGCATGATCTCATGAGGAGTCAAGGGGTGAAAGGTGACCTTCTTGCCATCCTTGTGGAAGGAGTACTCGTTGGAGACGCCATCATGGATAACACCCCTATCATATTTCCACGGCCTTCCAAGCAAGAGGTGACATGCGGTCATCGGGACCACGTCACACTCAACCTCATCCGCATAAGGATCTATAGCAAAGGAAATAACACACCTTTCCCTAACTTGAATAGGAGAGTTAGAATTAATCCAACACAAAGGGTAAGGCTCAGTTTATTGACTCAAAATGTTCTGTTTTGATGTGTTTAAGGCAGCCAAAAGTCAGTCACAAATGATACTAAATTCGGGCAAGTGAAAGTGCACAAAGGAACCGAAACAATTTAATGCACAAGACCTTTCATCAAAACACAACTCCTAATCTTTTATGGATGCATTCAACCTTCATATCCACTCAGAAATATGCAGAAAACGAACCCAGAAAATTGCAGAAAAATGTCCAAGATCAAGACACAATTCGCATGGAACAACAAGGCCAAACAACAATCGGCTAGAACTTCACTTGCAACTATTGTAACTTGAAATTCTAAGCCAAATTTAGGACATACCTTGTGTGGCTCTGATACCACATGATGCGTGAGGATCGGGATGAAGCCTTCGGTGCGAGGAAGTCCACAAGAGCCACGGAAATGGCAAGACAACAACACCAACCGGCAAGGAACTTGGCGCCGGCGAGAGAGAGATTTGAGGGCAGATTGGGGCGCGCCTTGGGCTGATTCTTTGGATGATCTTGGGGTGATTCAAGATGAAAAGAAACACTAACAACCTGGATTTGAATCTATCTAAGAGATGAAAAGAAACACTAAAATTCTGCAAAAAACTCCATTGAAAAACGAGAGAGAAAAACAAGGTTTTAGGTTCAAGTTTTCCATCCCAAAACAAGGGCCGGCTACAACCTATTTATACCCAAACCTTAATGTTGGAATTCAACCATAATATAGTCAAGACTAAGGTAGAAAATGTCATGAAGACCAACACAAAAATCAGCAATAAATGCCCCTTCAAAACAAGCCCCACACGGCTAAGGAATCCTTGCGCCTAGCCCGGTTGTTGCACCAAGGCACACATGGCCTTCTCTTCCATGTGGCTCGGTGCTCCCATGGTCATCAGGCCAGCCTAGAGTCCCTCTTGCAATGCTCGAGCCCGAGCTCGAGTGATCCATCCCGGAAAGACCCGAGCGCCGACCTCCCTTGCGCCAACAATAGGTGTGCGGCACTTCCTTGCTTCAACTCCAGTTTCACAGGCGTTCTTGTGCCCAATGTCTCCTAGAGGACCAGTGGAGTCATCCCCCAAAAGATGGCTCAGAGAGTTGTGAGAATTGCCGGGCCAATTTCCATGCCCTAGCTCGGATGCACTAGGCGCGGCGACGACGGTGGCTTGAGTCTTGCTCGAGATGCGACGTACTCACATCACTTAAGAAAGTAATTTGATCGATAACCGACCAATCTATACAAAGTACAGTAAGGTCGAGATGACTAATCTATATAAAATACAATATAGTCACAGATAACAAATCAATATGAGAATATTGTAGGGCATAACATGACCAGTAGACTAAAAAGTATTTTGGTCAACCTAATAGACTTATCAAGTAATCTGTATCAAATACCGTATACCTGAATCAAGTAATTTAGAAACATGAGTAATGTATACAAAAGTATAGTAAACTCATATACACAAGACCTCATCTTACTCATGAGATACTTGTCCTTAACCTTTTAAGACTTTAATCCGAACGGTTTCATACCGCCCGCTTCATTTTCGTCCATATAGACAATGAACTCTAATTTGATTAATTGTGCATCTCTTGCATCCATATTAATCAATGAAACTTAGGAAATTATGATCTCCATATCGACGTATACACCATGACCAATATTATATACCATGTTCATGCACATATTCTTCGACCAATTTAATGGCACGCGATTACAAATGAACACAATATTTAATATATAAGCACTTGATTTTGATCACACATATAGAAGTTATAATCTTTCATCACCCAATAACATGGAATGAAAACCCATCAATTTAATTTCCACCATGATCATTCATATATAACTATGAAGAAATTATATCATACATGCTACGAAATCCATCACCATTAAATGGTATACTCATGCTCATATTTTTTCATGCGTCATCCTCATTTTCATTAGATCCAACACTTCCATCCTTGATTAATAAAATGTGAAATTTTAGACGTGATAAATTAATAAAAACAAGTTAGTATTAATTAGAAGATCTAAGATCCAAAGTTCTCCATTATAGAGAACGCCCAAATGCTTAATAAAATATATTTCACATAGAAGCTAAGCAACTAATAACTTATTAAAATATAATATCAACTGAAATAATAAATACTCAATTAATGTCCATAATTAACCATATGATGTAAGATTAATATTAGAAACTATGTGATGTTTTGATAAATAAAATCTATGTGATGTAAGATTACTTGAAAAAACATGTAATATAAGATTACTTAAAATATTATGTGATGTAGAACTTACACATTTTATGAATTAGAAATATTAAAAAAAGTATATTATGTATCATCCTCATCATTTTAATCCCTTCCAAGAACATTGAAAAATCTCTCATTGGTGGAAAGAATAAGGTTTTCTACATCAATGAGCAATCATTTGCACATTAGGACGAACCCGTTTTAACTTTTTTTCATCTTAAAATTGATAAAAATATATAAATGGGCTAAGTAAATGTCTTAGTGTGATACCCCGTATTTCTGTAAGGTTATTTTTGGAATTTTGGGATTTTTCCCGAGTACTTGTTATGTACGTCGGATTTAATTCAGAGAGTTTAAGACGTTCGGTAATGCTCTCTGTATCTGTAATATTTTTCTCAGTGAAATAAAATACAGAAGACGTGCTTGGGATTTTAATACTCGTTCGCGTACGATAATTTTATCCCGGGTTAATATCGTTTTCGTCTAAGAGTTGAGGAAGCGGCAAAGCCAAGGGCGGCGCCCGCCGTACAGTGGCGGCGCCCGCCGTCGCAAGGCTCGAGGAGCAGGCTGGGTCTTCTCCTAGCTGGGGACGCCAGGCCTATGGCGGCGCCCGCCGCATTTATGACGGCGCCTGCCGTCGTTGTTGTCTGGAGGTCCTTGCCCGAAGGTCGCCGGCGTGGCTCTGGCAGCGCCGGAGTAGCTCTCCGTAGGGCCATGATTGCGTTTCCTGGCATTTGGCTATAAAAGGAGGTGTTTGGGAGGGGTTTTGAGCTCAATCCACATCCCAAACTCTCCCAAATTCTTGCCTCACCGGAGTTGTGCCTCGCCGGATTTCTGAAGCTTTCGCCGGAGGTCGTTTGGTGGTGTTTCCAGAGTGCCTTTGTGAAGCTTTTGGTAGCCTTGGAGGTTAGAAACCAAAGCAAGTCGAAGGAGGCTGAGTCGCTCGTGTTTTGGGTGAGTTTTCTCGCCGCTTCTGTCGTCTGAGTTCTTCACGGCGCCCGCCGTGATGAACTGCGGCGACCGCCGCCAAGAACGGCGACCGCCGCCAGTGTCCAGAATGCCTTTTTGGGCTTTTGGCTTTGGTGGTCGTCGTTGTGGCGTCGTTTCCTTTCAATTTCTTTCGTCGTCTTTAGATTCGTACTGTTGTTATGTCGGATCTAACTTAAGGTTCCTTTTATGGGTCGACTCGAAGGTCGTTGTGCTGTCGGAGCTATACCCGTGTCGAGCCCGGAATCCCGTCGTTGTCATTAGGCTTTTCTACGGATTAAGGAAAGTGGCGGTTCGCTCTTGCTCATCGTTCCATATTTACATTAGTTATCAGTAGTTTATCTGAGTAATTAATTTGGAATGATTACTGTGTTTATCTGGAAATGGTTTTATAAACTATTTTGGAAACTGTAATAATGATATTATAATAGGTTGTATATCTGTTAGAACAACGCTATTAATTATGTTCGCCTTGAGGGCATTTATGTGGATTTATCCTGAACTATTGTTGTGCTAGAACTGTTTAGTTAGCACTAGTGGTTAGGAATGCTATGTACCTTGTGGGAGTTTAGCTGTTTCTTTATAACTGGTACTTGGTGGATTTTCCCCAGTACTTTCTCTTTGGTCATGACCATATCCTTACTTGGGGTTGGCGCATTTCGCTAGTGCCAAATCTTCTAAGGTTCATCATTTCTATATCTCTTGTGGGGAGGTCTGATATCTCTTGCGGGGAGATCCGATATCTCTCGGGTGGAGATTTAAAAGCTTATAACGTAATGCTCGTTTTGGAATTTAATAAGATAAAGTGTCCGAGTGCACATAATTAATATACCTTTGGCGAGTAGTGCAGCTAAGTAAATAGTGCAGCTAGGAAAGCTCGTCTCGACTTTTGATCAGAGTACGTTCTCTTTCTAATCTGGATTCGCAGTAAGCGGTGAGGTTGGTCGTGAACCAAAACATCTAAGTCAGCTTTTAAATCACTGATGTCTGATTCTGTAAACGTTCCAGATTTTTCATTTTTTTCCTTAAGACTCACTTCCGTTGGAGTCTTCTTTCGGGTCGATTTCTGTGAAGATTCAGTCTTCCAGAATCTTCTCTTGTGCATGCCTTTTGTCATATTCAAGTATAGTATGGTGGTTGACTAACGTAATCGACTTTTATTCGAGAGACGAAGAGTCTAACCTAATACGATTGCTTCGAACCACTCTGCTTTGTTCCCTTGTATAGTCTTTCATTAGACTAACCAACCGATAATTCCCTTGCATGGTTGGCCGGTGTCATCCGTTCGATTCAGCACATCAGATAGAGTGAAGATATGAGGAGACTAGATTGACTATGAAGACGACGGTTGTTTTTGGATGTTTTAATAATTATCTTTTAATCAAGTTGAGATCCTTGGGAAAATGATCATTGCGGTCACAATCCTTGTTGTAATATCTTTTATAAGACTTACGCTGTAACTTATTTACTCTGTTATATATTTTATAAGACTTCCGATGTACCTTGTTTAAAGACTTCCGTTGTAATTTGTTTAAATTCTGTGTTTGTCCTATTCGGGATTGGGATGTAATCCCGGGACTCATGTTTTATAGGAATAAAGTTATCATTTTGTATCATTGTATTTCATGATTTGTATTTAAACGGTAAAGCCTTGGGTGATCTCGGTAAGGAACACTGAGGTCACTGGCGGTAATACCTTTCCAAATGGGTTCAGATTTGGGGGTGTTACAGTTGTGGTATCAGAGCGTAAAGTTTTAAAACGGGTTGGGTATTTGAATACCATTTACTCGTTTTCGATTGAAAGGTATTTTCAAAAGGTTCTGAGTTTTAAAAAATAAAAACGGTGTTTTTATTTTCAACCGTTCATAGTCATGTCTTCTATACAGTCTGATATAGTAAGCTTGCTTCTATGTCTAGAAAGACTAATTCATTCCCTGTTGCCCCATAAGATATGGGTGCATTTTGTTCTCTTCAGAGGAACCCGGGAGAATCCTAGGTGGTGTCGCCATACCCAATAAGGCTTGAATTCCCAGTTCTCTCGCTTTGAGTTGAGGTTATAGAACCTAGTAACTCGGTTTAAGTTCATCAATAGAAACTACCAAGTTCGATCTATTCTAAGTTGATTTTATTACGATAAGTATATCAGAATGATACTAATGTGATAAAATCCTTGGAATGTGATCGGTGAACAGATGGTGAACACAAGGAACGTTATCCGTGCTGGTGCTGGGCCGATCAATGACCCTAGACTGAGTAGGAGGAATGTTGCAGACCCAACATGAGAGCGTGAGTCTGTCTTCAATAATAATCCTGGAGGCAATGACCCAGCTCGGGACGACGCACCAAGGATATTTGATGTAGCGGCCGTTGTAGAAATTCGAGGAATTGTCATGCAAGCGATCGCCGATGCGCTACGCCCGAATGTGCCTCAGGCACAAGGAGTGCCAGTACCTCCAGAAGTTCTGAGGTTTGAGGAACAAGAGAATCATGTACTACAGGGAGGTGTGATCAGGGATAGAGGGGAGTATGGACGAGATCTGAAGGCTATTAACTCTATGAGGCCTGATAGCTTCGATGGAAAAGGAGAGCCAGTCAAGGTGGCTCATTGGTTTTCCCACATAGAGCGGTTATTCCGCAATGTTGAATGAACCGAAGCTGAGAAAGTGCATATAGCTTCTCTTCAGTTAAAGGAAGAAGCCAGTGAATGGTGGGAAAGCACCGGCTTAGCTGATAGCCCTGTTTTGAACTGGTCGATGTTCAAGTAAAAAATGATTGATCGTTTCTTTTCCCGAGCTATTAGGGAAGAGAAGCACAAGGAGTTTTTATATCCGCAGACACATGGTTTGAAGGTGACTGAGCTTGCGACCAAGTTTAATCATTTGCTGCAGTACGCTGAACCTGAGATTTCCAGCGAAGCACAGAAGATCTGGTATTTCCACGAATGGATGAATCCAGATATTAAGCCCTTGATGGTGCGTCACGGTTGCTCTACCCTGGAGCAGTACGTGGATGCAGCCTACAAATTGGAAGTGATTCTGGAGGAGTCAAAGAGGAAGCGTAACAGCTAGAGACAAGTGTAGAACCAGCCGTAGGCAGGTGGGTTTAAACATCCCGCACCACCATCTGATTTTGCCAAATCTGGCCGAGCAAGAACGACTATGACTCACGATGGGTCTATGCAACGTTCGGGTCAGGGCAATAATCTGATCTAGTGCTACAACTGCGGTACACACGGGCACAAGAGCAATGAATGCCTGAAGGACAAAAAGACATGCTTTGGCTGCGGAAAGGAGGGTCATATGCAGACATTCTGTCAGCGGAGGAATGGGAAAGGAGCTAAGTCATGGCAAGGGTCTGTTAATCAGAACAACCGACCCAAGTTCAGTCTGGTGGAAGCTCTTAGCCCTTCAATGCAGACAACTGCGCAGAATAAGGGGAAATCCCTAGTGGCCTCTGGAAGTCAGGGTCAACGCCTTTACGAGATGCGTGAGGCGGAGGGACCCTATGCTTAGAGTACTTTGTATCTGCATTCTACTTTTGTTGGTTTGTTGTTGTTGTGGGTGCTACCCAGTCTTTCATTTTGGATGGTTGTAAGTTAAGTTCTATACGCGGCTAAGTTTGTGAACCTTTGGTTGTAAATATTCTTAATATAAATATTTGGTTAGAACAAATCGTCTGTCAGAACTGTCAATTACCATCGAGGGTAAGAAATTCAAAGCGATTTGACCTAAATAACCGTGGTTCCATACGATAATTATTCTCGGTATGGATTGACTGACGCGTCATAAGGCGGTGATCGACTTCAGTTCTTGATATTTATGTGGTTAGAGAATTTTTCGGATGTCTTTTCATAAGATATTCCTGGTTACCCCAAATCGTGACGTGAAGTTTGCCGTTGATCTCGAGCCAAGTACCGCGCCGATCTCGGAGGCACCGTACCAGATGGCTCCTGATGAAATGCAAGAGTTGAAGATGCAACTCGAGTATCTTCTTGACAAAAGTTATATAAGGCTGAGTGCATCTCCTTGGGGAGGGTGCCCCGGTTTTATTTGTCAAAAAGAAAGATGGACCGTTTCGACTTTGTTTTGACTTTTGAGAGTCGAATAAAGTCACGATCAAGAGCAGATATCTGTTGCCAAGGACTGATGATCTGTTAGATCAACTATAGGGAGCAAAAGTTTTCTCCAAGATCAACCTGAGACCGGGATGTCATCCGCTCATGATTCCTAAGGAAGGTATTTCGAGGATTGCGTTTCGGACAAGAGATGGTCACTACGAGTTTGTAGTCATGCCATCTGGACCTACCAATGCTTCAGCAGTTTTCATGAATCTAGTGCATCGATGTTTTCACCAGTACTTGGATAAGTTCATGGTGGTTTTCATCGATGGCATTTTGATCTTTTCCCGAGCAGGGAAGTTCACGAGGAACACCTGCGGATTGCTTTGTCGGTCCTTAGACAACATCAGCGTTATGCTAAAATTGTCAAAGTGTGACTTTTGGATCTAGAAGTGGCTTTCTTAGGCCATGTGATCAATGAGAATGGGGATTATGGTTAATCCCCAGAAGAGTGAATCAGTAGTTGTTTGGAAGCGGCCTCAGAGTGTGAATGAGGTGCGTAGTTTTCTAGGGCTTGCTGGGTATTATAGACGGTTCATGCAAGAATTTTTCTAAGATCGCTCCACCCATGACCGGTCTATTCCGCAAGGTCCACCAGAAGTTTGTCTGGAATGACAAGTGCGAGGTCAGTTTTCAAGAAGTTGAAACAGTGTATGACCTCTACAACAGTTGTGACACTAGGGTTACTTAAGAAACCCAGATGTTAGCAGAAGTCTCTTATGGGGAGGTATGATATCTCTTGCGGGGAGATCCGATATCTCTCGGGTGGAGATTTAAAAGCTTATAACGTAATGCTCGTTTTGGAATTTAATAAGATAAAGTGCCTGAGTGCACATAATTAATATACCTTTGGCGAGTAGTGCAACTAAGTAAATAGTGCAGCTAGGAAAGCTCGTCTCGACTTTTGATCAGAGTACGTTCTCTTTCTAATCTGGATTCGCTGTAAGCGGTGAGGTTGGTCGTGAACCGAAACATCTAAGTCAGCTTTTAAATCACTGATGTCTGATTCTGTAAACGTTCCAGATTTTTCATTTTTTTCCTTAAGACTCACTTCCGTTGGAGTCTTCTTTCGGGTCGATTTCTGTGAAGATTCAGTCTTCCAGAATCTTCTCTTGTGCATGCCTTTTGTCATATTCAAGTATAGTATGGTGGTTGACTAACGTACTCGACTTTTATTCAAGAGACGAGGAGTCTAACCTAATACGACTGTTTTGAACCACTCTGCTTTGTTCCCTTGCATAGTATTTCATTAGACTAACCAACCGATAATTCCCTTGCATGGTTGGCTGGTGTCATCCGTTCGATTCAGCACATCAGATAGAGTGAAGATATGAGGAGACTAGATTGACTATGAAGACGACGGTTGTTTTTGGATGTTTTAATAATTATCTTTTAATCAGGTTGAGATCCTTGGGAAAATGATCATTGCGATCACAATCCTTGTTGTAATATCTTTTATAAGACTTCCGCTGTAACTTATTTACTTTGTTATATATTTTATAAGACTTCCAATGTACCTTGTTTAAAGACTTCCGTTGTACTTTGTTTAAACTCTGTGTTTGTCCTATTCGGGATTGGGATGTAATCCCGGGACTCATGTTTTATAGGAATAAAGTTATCATTTTGTATCATTGTATTTCATGATTTGTATTTAAACGGTAAAGCCTTGGGTGATCTCGGTAAGGAACACTGAGGTCACTGGCGGTAATACCTTTCCAAATGGGTTCAGATTTGGGGGTGTTACAGTTGTGGTATCAGAGCGTAAAGTTTTAAAACGGGTTGGGTATTTGAATACCATTTACTCATTTTCGATTGAAAGGTATTTTCAAAAGGTTCTGAGTTTAAAAAAATAAAAATGGTATTTTTATTTTCAATCGTTCATAGTCATGTCTTCTATACAGTCTGATATAATAAGCTTGCTTCTATGTCTAGAAAGACTAATTCCTTCCCCGTTGCCCCATAAGATATGGGTGCATTCTGTTCTCTTCAGAGGAACCGGGGAGAAGCCTAGGTGGTGTCGCCATACCCAATAAGGCTTTATTTCCCAGTTCTCTCGCTTTGAGTTGAGGTTGTAGAACCTAGTAACTCGGTTTAAGTTCATCAATAGAAACTACCAAGTTCGATCTATTCTAAGTTGATTTTATTACGATAAGTATATCAGAATGATACTAATGTGATAAAATCCTTGGAATGTGATCGGTGAACAGATGGTGAACACAAGGAACGTTATCCGTGCTGGTGCTGGGCAGATCAATGACCCTAGACTGAGTAGGAGGAATGTTGCAGACCCAACAGGAGAGCGTGAGTCTGTCTTCAATAATAATCCTAGAGGCAATGACCCAGCTCGGGACGATGCACCAAGGATATTTGATGTAGCGGCCATTGCAGAAATTCGAGGAATTGTCATGCAAGCGATCGCCGATGCGCTACGCCCGAATGTGCCTCAGGCACAAGGAGTGCCAGTACCTCCAGAAGTTCCGTGGTTTGAGGAACATGAGAATCATGTACTACAGGGAGGTGTGATCAGGGATAGAGGGGAGTATGGACGAGATCTGAAGGCTATTAACTCTATGAGGCCTGATAGCTTCGATGGAAAAGGAGAGCCAGTCAAGGTGGCTCATTGGTTTTCCCACATAGAGCGGTTATTCCGCAATGTTGAATGCACCGAAGCTGAGAAAGTGCATATAGCTTCTCTTCAGTTAAAGAAAGAAGCCAGTGAATGGTGGAAAAGCACCGGCTTAGCTGATAGCCCTGTTTTGAACTGGTCGATGTTCAAGTCAAAAATGATTGATCGTTTCTTTTCCCGAGCTATTAGGGAAGAGAAGCACAAGGAGTTTTTATATCCGCAGACAGATGGTTTGAAGGTGACTGAGCTTGCGACCAAGTTCAATCATTTGCTACAGTACGCTGAACCTGAGATTTCCAGCGAAGCACAGAAGATCTGGTATTTCCACGAATGCATGAATCCAAATATTAAGCCATGGATGGTGCGTCACGGTTGCTCTACCCTGGAGCAGTACGTGGATGCAGCCTACAAATTGGAAGTGACTCTAGAGGAGTCAAAGAGGAAGCGTAACAGCCAGAGACAAGTGCAGAACCAGCCACAGGTAGGTGGGTTTAAACGTCCCGCACCACCATCTGATTTTGCCAAATCTGGCCGAGAAAGAACGAGTATGACTCACGATGGGTCTACGCAACGTTCGGGTCAGGGCAATAATCTGATCCAGTGCTACAACTGCGGTATGCACGGGCACAAGAGCAATGAATGTCTGAAGGACAAAAAGACATGCTTTGGCTGCGGAAAGGAGGGTCATATGCAGGCATTCTGTCAGCGGAGGAATGGGAAAGGAGCTAAGTCACGGCAAGGGTCTGTTAATCAGAACAACCGACCCAGGTTCAGTCTGGTGGAAGCTCTTAGCCCTTCAATGCAGACAACTACGCAGAATAAGGGGAAAGCCCCAGTGGCCTCTGGAAGTCAGGGTCAACGCCTTTACGAGATGCGTGAGGCGAGGGACCCTATGCTTAGAGTACTTTGTATCTGCATTCTACTTTTGTTGGTTTGTTGTTGTTGTGGGTGCTACCCAGTCTTTCATTTTGGATGGTTGTAAGTTAAGTTCTATACGCGGCTAAGTTTGTGAACCTTTGGTTGTAAATATTCTTAATATAAATATTTGGTTAGAACAAATCGTCTGTCAGAACTGTCAATTACCATCGAGGGTAAGAAATTCAAAGCGATTTGACCTAAATAACCGTGGTTCCATACAATAATTATTCTCGGTATGGATTGACTGACGCGTCATAAGGCGGTGATCGACTTCAGTTCTTGATATTTATGTGGTTAGAGAATTTTTCGGATGTCTTTTCATAAGATATTCCTGGTTACCCCAAATCGTGACGTGAAGTTTGCCGTTGATCTCGAGCCAAGTACCGCGCCGATCTTGGAGGCACCGTACCAGATGGATCTTGATGAAATGCAAGAGTTGAAGACGCAACTCGAGTATCTTCTTGACAAAAGTTATATAAGGCTGAGTGCATCTCCTTGGGGAGGGTGCCCCGGTTTTATTTGTCAAAAAGAAAGATGGACCGTTTCGACTTTGTTTTGACTTTTGAGAGTCGAATAAAGTCACGATCAAGAGCAGATATCTGTTGCCAAGGACTGATGATCTGTTAGATCAACTACAAGGAGCAAAAGTTTTCTCCAAGATCAACCTGAGACCGGGATGTCATCCGCTCATGATTCGTAAGGAAGGTATTTCGAGGATTGCGTTTCAGACAAGAGATGGTCACTACGAGTTTGTAGTCATGCCATCTGGACCTACCAATGCTTCAGCAGTTTTCATGAATCTAGTGCATCGATGTTTTCACCAGTACTTGGATAAGTTCATGGTGGTTTTCATCGATGGCATTTTGATCTTTTCCCGAGCAGGGAAGTTCACGAGGAACACATGCGGATTGCTTTGTCGGTCCTTAGACAACATCAGCGTTATGCTAAAATTGTCTAAGTGTGACTTTTGGATCTAGAAGTGGCTTTCTTAGGCCATGTGATCAATGAGAATGGGGATTATGGTTAATCCCCAGAAGAGTGAATCAGTAGTTGTTTAGAATCGGCCTTAGAGTGTGAATGAGGTGCGCAGTTTTCTAGGGCTTGCTGGGTATTATAGACGGTTCATGGAAGAATTTTTCTAAGATCGCTCCACCCATGACCGGTCTGTTCCGCAAGGTCCACCAGAAGTTTGTCTGGAATGACAAGTGCGAGGTCAGTTTTCAAGAAGTTGAAACAGTGTATGACCTCTACAACAGTTGTGACACTAGGGTTACTTAAGAAACCCAGATGTTAGCAGAAGTCTACCACCAGGAGATTGTCCGTTTACATGGTGTTCCTAAGACCATTGTATCAGATCGAGATGACCGATTCATGTCAAGATTTTTGGCAAGAACTTCACAAGGCCATGGGAACTGAATTAAGATTCAGTACATCATTTCATCCTCAGACAGATGGATAGTCTGAAAGGACCATCCAGACCCTGGAGGATATGCTAAGAGCATGTGCACTCGATCGTCCGACTAGCTGGGAAGACAGCCTGAGTCTGACTGAGTTCACATACAATAATAGTTGGCATGCTAAGATCAAGATGGCTATGTTTGAAGCTTTGTATGGTCTCGGATGTAGATCTCCAATTTGTTGGGATGAGAATGCCGACAAGATTCTGCTTGGACCAGAGTTGGTCGAAATGACAGCTCTAGACATTGCTTTGATTAGACAGAGGATGTTGACCTCCCTGAGTCGACATAGATCACATTGGAGGAGTCTGTCCATAAACGGGAGAAGCAAGTTAAGGGAAATGGTGGGCAACAGGATCGCCAGGTTGGTTCATTCAAACGACCGGCATCGCCTACCAAGTTTGAAAAGTCTGGTTGTGCCAAGACCGAGACAACTCAGTCTGACTCTGCCAGAGGCTCAGGTTGGAGCAGCAGAGTAATTCAGTGCCATAACTGTGGTGAAGTTGGGCATAAAAAAAAAATTAATTGCCAAAAGGACAAGAGAGTATGTCATAATTGTGGGAGAGAAGGCCACATAAAAACATACTGCAGACTGAAGGGTCAGGGACCAATACAGTCTTATCAGGCGTCAAATGTTGGCGGTGGGCAGAACCCAAGGCCAGAGGCATCGGCTCCTGAGCAGTCTATGGCTCGTAATAAAGGCAAAGCGCCTATGGGGTCTTCAGGCCAAGGGCAAAGACTCTTTGTAATGAGCCAAGCCAACGGAGAAGAACCCTGATCCATTAAGTTGTATTTATGTCAAGTCTTTCTTTAAGATTAAGGAGTAGCGACGTGTGTCGATAATCTCCGTGGTATCGTGATCTGGTTGTTCAACTTTTGTCAGTTAAGGTAATGTTTGAATGATAATGAAGTGTTTCCTTGTTGTGGAAATTTCAGAATGCGTTATCGTTACGAATTAGTTGTTCATACGAAACCTCGTAAGTGTCGAGAACAGCTTATGCCAAGTAAGGATAAAGACTGTCAGACTTATGGTGGTGGAGTATTGTGGGCAACTTAGATGTTCGTCCCCTATATGATTAATCACAGGGTCGACTCTGCTGTTTAAATCTAAATCCATTCCTAAGATTCTTCTTCATATATAGAGTATGTCATCTATAAGGCTGGGTGCAACTCTTTGAGGAAGATTAAGTTGTAAGAGTTGTTGTGTTAAGAAGAAAGGTTGCAGTTTAAGAGGGGATATGGCAATGATCCCGATGTATTAAAGATTCAGTAAAGAGAATTGTCTATATACACCTAAGGAATAAATTTGTAAGCGGTATCCCATACGCTGAGTTTTTTTTCCAAGCTTCCTTAAGAGATAAAGGATGAACTTGTGGAGTTATGTTCGGAGAGACTAAGAGCTATCTCTCATAAGTGAGTTGTGTTATAAGAATCGAGACGAGCGAATCATTTTCAGAATGATATCCTAAGGAATTAAGAGTAATATCTCTTGTGATCCATTTCAAGGATGAAGTGAATAAGGATATTGAATCCAAGTGGTAAGATTGGTGTTGAGGCAGGACCCTCATTGGCTTAATGCAAGTTTCGGGGTCGAAACTTCTTTTAAGGGGGAGGTGATGTGATACCCCGTATTTCTGTAAGGTTATTTTGGGAATTTTGGGATTTTTCCCGAATACCCGTTATGTACGTCGGATTTAATTCAGAGAGTTTAAGACGTTCGGTAATGCTCTCTGTATCTGTAATATTTTTCTCAGTGAAATAAAATACAGACGACGTGCTTTGGATTTTAATACTCGTTCGCGTACGATAATTTTATCCCGTGTTAATATCGTTTTCGTCTAAGAGCTGAGGAGGCGGCAAAGCCAAGGGCGGCGCCCGCCGTACAGTGGTGGCGCCCGCCGTCGCAAGGCTCGAGGAGCAGGCTGGGTCTTCTCCTAGCTGGGGACGCCAGGCCTATGGCGGCGCCCGCCGCATTTATGACGGCGCCCGCCGTCGTTGTTGTCCGGAGGTCCTTGCCCGAAGGTCGCCGGGTGGCTCTGGCAGCACCGGAGTAGCTCTTCGTAGGGCCATGATTGTGTTTCCTGGCATTTGGCTATAAAAGGAGGTGTTTGGAAGGGGTTTTGAGCTCAATCCACAGCCCAAACTCTCCCAAATTCTTGCCTCACCAGAGTTGTGCCTCGCCGGATTTCTAAAGCTTTCTCCGGAGGTCGTTTGGTGGTGTTTCCAGAGTGCCTTTGTGAAGCTTTTGGTAGCTTTGGAGGTTAGAAACCAAAGCAAGTCGAAGGAGGCCGAGTCGCTCGTGTTTTGGGTGAGTTTTCTCGCCGCTTCTGTCGTCTGAGTTCTTCACGGCGCCCGCCGTGATGAACTGCGGCGACCGCCGCCAAGAACGGGGACCGCCGCCAGTGTCCAGAATGCCTTTTTGGGCTTTTGGCTTTGGTGGTCGTCGTTGTGGCGTCGTTTCCTTTCGATTTCTTTCGTCGTCTTTAGATTCGTACTGTTGTTATGTCGGATCTAACATAGAGTTCCTTTTATGGGTCGACTCAAAGGTCATTGTGCTGTCGGAGCTATACCCGTGTCGAGCCCGGAATCCCGTCGTTGTCATTAGGCTTTTCTGCGGATTAAGGCAAGTGGCGGTTCGCTCTTGCTCATCGTTGCATATTTACATTAGTTATCAGTAGTTTATTTGAGTAATTAATTTGGAATGATTACTGTGTTTATCTGGAAATGGTTTTATAAACTGTTTTGGAAACTGTAATAATGATATTATAATAGGTTGTATATCTGTTAGAACAACGCTATTAATTATGTTCGCCTTGAGGGCATTTATGTGGATTTATCCTGAACTATTGTTGTGCTAGAACTGTTTAGTTAGCACTAGTGGTTAGGAACGCTATGTACCTTGTGGGGGTTTAGCTGTTTCTTTATAACTGGTACTTGGTGGATTTTCCCCAGTACTTTCTCTTTGGTCATGACCATACCCTTACTTGGGGTTGGCGCACTTCGCTAGTGCCAAATCTTCTAAGGTTCATCCTTTCTATATCTCTTGTGGGGAGGTCTGATATCTCTTACGGGGAGATCCGATATCTCTCGGGTGGAGATTTAAAAGCTTATAACGTAATGCTCGTTTTGGAATTTAATAAGATAAAGTGAACGAGTGCACATAATTAATATACCTTTGGCGAGTAGTGCAGCTAAGTAAATAGTGCAGCTAGGAAAGCTCGTCTCGACTTTTGATCAGAGTACGTTCTCTTTCTAATCTGGATTCGCTGTAAGCGGTGAGGTTGGTCGTGAATCGAAACATCTAAGTCAGCTTTTAAATCACTGATGTCTGGTTCTGTAAACGTTCCAGATTTGTCATTTTTTTCCTTAAGACTCACTTCCGTTGGAGTCTTCTTTTGGGTCAATTTCTGTGAAGATTCAGTCTTCCAGAATCTTCTCTTGTGCATGCCTTTTTTCATATTCAAGTATAGTATGGTGGTTGACTAACGTACTCGACTTTTATTCGAGAGACGAGGAGTCTAACCTAATACGACTGCTTCGAACCACTCTGCTTTGTTCCCTTGCATAGTCTTTCATTAGACTAACCAACCGATAATTCCCTTGCATGGTTGGCTGGTGTCATCCGTTCGATTCGGCACATCAGATAGAGTGAAGATATGAGGAGACTAGATTGACTATGAAGACGACGGTTGTTTTTGGATGTTTTAATAATTATCTTTTAATCAGGTTGAGATCCTTGGGCAAATGATCATTGCGATCACAATCCTTGTTGTAATATCTTTTATAAGACTTCCGCAGTAACTTATTTACTCTGTTATATATTTTATAAGACTTCCGTTGTACCTTGTTTAAAGACTTCCGCTGTACTTTGTTTAAACTCTGTGTTTGTCCTATTCGGGATTGGGATGTAATCTCGGGACTCATGTTTTATAGGAATAAAGTTATCATTTTGTATCATTGTATTTCATGATTTGTATTTAAACGGTAAAGCCTTGGGTGATCTCGGTAAGGAACACTGAGGTCACTGGCGGTAATACCTTTCCAAATGGGTTCAGATTTGGGGGTGTTACACTTAGTGAGTCCAAGAGTCTTTGAATAAGATGGCAAAATTGTCCCAAGTTCAATGAACAACCCAATACTTAAAAAAATATTGTAAAAAACCAAGTTTCCCTATAATCTTACGATTCTACGTAAAATCCTGATTCTAACGATCCTATTACGATCATAGTACGACTCTACCACGTACGACTATTTCCATACGATTTGAGTAGTTTTGTATGTTTTGGATCGTAGAATCGTACGATTCTACGACTCGGATCACGATTTTAACAACACGGCATATATGTATGGAAATGTAGAAGGATATGTAAGGGTTTTTTTGTAATTACATTTCGTTTGTATTAAGCTCTCTTTGAGCATTTTGTTAGATTGATTCTAACAAAATTCCTCTTTCAACCTCTCTCTCTCTCTCTCTCCTCTAGTTCATCAATGGAGATTAGCTCAATGTCTCTTTTTTCTCTCGTTTATTGAGTTTGACATGGTATCAGAGCAAGATTTTGTTCTTGGATTAAACGCCTTAATCTAATTAGCGTTTTTCTTGAAAGATCAAATGGCGATCGGTGAGAATCAAGAAATGAATGCTTACAACGACCCTCTTTTCTTGTAAAATTTGAATCATCATGGGGCTCAGTTGGTTTCAACAATGTTCGTTTCAATAGATTACCTCAGTTGGAGTCATGGAGTAAGGCTAGCACTCGGGGCAAATTTGAAGCTAGGGTTCATCGATAGAAGTTGCAAGAAACCAGAGGTTAAAGTTGAAAATCTTGCGCGATGGAGCGGGACGAATTATATGGTTTGTTTCTTGTTTCCATCTCTATGATTGCATGACATTTCTAGTGGATTGAGGCATGTTACTTCCACGAAATAACTCTAGGATGAGTTATGTGAAAGATATGCACATCGAATTCTCCATTAGTGTTTCAGTTGAGAAGAAACTTGTCAAATTTGAGGAGGATAATATTTCAGTGACCGATTACAGTGGAAAGCTGAAAATGCTTTGGGATGAGATTCAAAGTTTGGATCCTCTACGTGTGTGTGAATGTGGGGCAAGGAAATCTTGTACTTATAAGCTAACAAAGAAATTGTTGTTGGATGATTCTAAGAACAAGATGATGGACTTCTTGATGGGATTATATGATGGTTTTGAGAATGTCAGGAGTCAAATTCTTGACATGGATCCATTGCCAACTGTGAATAAAGCATTCTATTTGGTTCAGCGAATAGAAAGGCAAATGTTCCTCAAAATTTGGAGGTGAGTGCTTTAGCTGTTGAGAGACAACAAGGGAGGTCGTCTAAGGAATAATACAAAAAGATGAAAATGCAGAGATTCTGTGACTTTTGCAAAAAAGAAGTGACATCTCATGGAAGCATGTTTTAAGCAACATGGTTTTCCAGATCGGTATAAGGGAACCAAGAACAGTTTTGAGTATCAAGGGAAACAACCAAGAGCTAATGTGGTTGTACAATAAGACAATCCTTTAGAGTTTGATGAGACTCCTCAAGACAAAGGTGTTGCAAATGTTTCTATTGAGAAACATGAGCAAATTGACAATGCTTTAATCTCTACATGTTGCCAAGAAGTTATGCATATGAAAGGGAAAGATTAGTTACATATAGTGTGGCAAATTTTGCAGGTAAAGTATTTAATTCTACACTTTTACATGCTAGAATTGGGAATCTTGACAGTTGCTGGATAATTGATATTGGTGCTACAGACCACATGTGTTGCAATGATTCACTATAACTGTCGTAAAGAATATTAGCAAGACAATATTAGTTGGATTACTTGATGGATAACTTGTTAAAGTGAGTAAAGTGGGTGATGTTTTCTTAGCCAAAGGGATAATACTCGGGGATGTGTTGTATATTCCTGAATTTAAATAGAATTTGTCATCAGTTTAGAGACTTATTGATCAAGATGGACTTGTTGTTATATTTTCTTCTAAAGGGTATGTTTTCCAAGACCCTTTAATTAAGCATATCAAGGATGAGGGAGAAAGGATATTAGATCTTTATAAAGTCACAACTAGTTCTAATGGAGCAGGGAGTTCTTCAGCTGTTCAAAGTAATCTGTATAAACGATTTGCTTGTAATAAGTCAGGTTTTGACTCTATGTTACAGTTTTCTAATTATGTTGTGTTCTCATCACTACAAATGATACTTGGTCATGTTTTATTATCCAAACTAAAACACTTATGTGTTGATGGTATTGCATCTTTGAATGAATTGTATTGTGAAACTTGCATTTTGGCCAAGCATCATAAATTGCCATATGATAGAAGTAGTTCTATTGTTGTTTTACCTTTTGCCTTAGTGCATGTGGATCTATGGGGGATTTATAATTGTGCATGTCTAGGTGGTGCAAGGTATTTTCTTACCTTGGTAGATGATCACAATAGAGTCACTTGGACTTTTCTCATAAATAGTAAAGAGCTGGTTTGCATGATCTTGATTGATTTTATTGCTCATGTGAGAAATCAATTTGAGGAAGTTGTGAAAGTCATTAGAAGTGATAATGGAATTAAAATAGGGCGGAATCAATGTCAAAGTTATGGGAATAGTTCATCAAAGGTCTTTTCTAGGGAATCCTCGACCGAATGAGAGAGTCGAGTGCAAGAATAGGCACTTGATTGAGATTGCAAGAGCATTGAGGTTGTATGCTCAGTTACCCAATTAGTTTTGGGGTGATTGTGTCTTAGCTGCTACACATCTCATCAACAAAATGCATAGCTTTGTGTTAAATTGGAAAACACCTCTTGTGGTCTTACTGAAAAGGAAACCATCTTATGATAACTTGAGATTCATTGGTTACTTATGTTATGCTCTTCACAAAAGTGGTGATAAATTTGCTTCTAAGGCAAGAAAGTGTGCCTTCTTTGGTTATCTTTATAGTCAAAAAGCGTATAAGCTCTATGATTTAGAGACACATCAAGTGTTTGTTAGTAAAGATGTCATTTTGAAGGAAAATATTCTGCCTTTTCATGCTTCTTCTCTACCAGTTGACAGTAATACAGTTGCTAAAGATGTTATATATACTGCCTACTAGAGATACTTTACCTTTAGTTAACCCTGCATTGGATGATGCTGACATTGGCCATTAATCTTCTGAACATCAATCATTTAGTGATCATATTTCTTCTCAACATGCAGTAGTACCTATTTTTGCACATGATTCAGTATCTTCTCAATCTATTTCTCCATGATTCTCTATTCATAATGAAGTTGAGTTTCATTCTTTGGAAAGAACACCACTAATACTTAGACAAACCACACGAGCTAGAGATTCTCCTAGCAGATTTCCAGTCTTTTCTTGCTTCTCAGTGTCATATGTCATCTTATACTTCTGAGTATAGAGCTCAACTGGATAATGTGATGTCTCATTATGAGCATGTTTCTTATCATCAAGCTGCAAAAGATCTTTTTTGGGTGGATGTTGTGCAGAAGAAGTTAGATGCTTTTGAAATCAACCATACTTGGGATTTGGTTTCAATGCCTTCAGATAAAGTTGCTATAGGATGCAAATGGGTATTCAAGATTAAATTTTGACTTGATGGAACTGTTGAGAGTTATAAAGCCAGATTTGTGGCTAAAGGATATAATAGAGTAGAAGGAAATGATGATAAGTATACCTTTACTCTTGTTGCTCAGTTTGCTTTAGTTAGAATTTTTTAGCTCTTGCTACTACACATAATTGGCCTATTCATCAACTAGATGAAGAAGTCTACATGACTTTGCCCTAAACATATGACAAAGGGACTCCAGACCAGGTATGTCACTTCAAAATATATCTTTATGGCCTTAAACAAGCCTCAAGAAAGTGAAATCTTGAGCTTACTGGTTGTTTCTTACTCTTGTTTTGTGCAATCTAACCATGATTATTCAGTCTTTGTGAAGCAAGAATAAAGAATGACTAGAATGACTTTTGTTTTCAGTCTTTGTAAAGCAATAATAAAGAATGACTAGAATGGCTTTTGTTTATGATGATGATGATGATATGTTTATCACATGGGATAATGTGCCAGACATTTGTGCTATTAAAGATGCTCTTCATTCTGCTTTTCCTATTAAGGACTTTGGTCCTATCAGATATTTCCTTTGTATTGAAGTAGCTAGATCAACTAGTGGCACTTTTTTGAATCAAAGGAAATATTTTATAGACTTCCTAAAGGATACTAAGATGCTAGATTGTAGGGTTGCTAAATTTTCTCTTTAGAGTGGCTTGAAACTTTCCATATATCATGGGGAGTTATTAGAAGATCTAGAAATTTACAAGAAGACTTATAGGGCGTCTACTGTACTTGAATCTCACTTGCCCTGAGCTCCTTTGTGATTTACAACACTTAATAATGAACACGTGGGTTCGAGCGTGTAATTCATAAATTTAATTTTATTTAATGTTTTTAACGTCAAAATATGCACAAAATCACCTCATTTTTTTTTTTGTTTAGCCTTCATATATCACCCCATTGTAGTCTTAAAAAACCAACCTCTTTGTTATCTTTTTCAAATAATATATATTTTGTTTCCGCAAAATCATCCACAATTTATCCCACTTAAAACAAATTACCACATTTTCATCTTGTTTTAATTTTTTTTATAAACTATACATTTTTTATGCTTGCTTCTTAAGGTATTACCATTAATTATCAAAAAAATACTTTTGAACTCAACTCAATAAATGATCTTGAATTTGCATAAAAATATCCATAATTTATGATATTATAAAAAACAACAATTTTCAATTAAACTACTATAATATCGAGCCCTCAAATGTAATATTTTCAATAAAATTACTCTAATACATAGTCATAGTACAAGTCCCCCAAAAATATTGTGACAGCCCTGATCATCATCACGATAATATTACAATACCAATATGAAAAATATAACAGTGACATATAACGTACTAATTTTGAATCCAGTTAACCAAAAGCCACCAAACGGTTCTCCTCTAATGGAGAATATAAACTGGACGCAATCATGCAACCGATGCATATATCGTCTCAATAAATTAATTTATAACCGTGCATGATATGTTTCAATCCAACGATTCGAACACAATTCCTATATCGGAATTGTAAGTTGATAACTAGGGAATTCCTCCAAACATACAATTAAAATCAACCCGTCATTCATCGTAATAGTATAGAGGAATCCCATGATCATACTTAGTTTGAACGATGATGTTCTCTCTGGTTTTAGTGATTATAAACACCATTAAATTTGATTAGTTCCAGATTGATTGAATGAGTAGGGAATATTGAAACCAAGAGATAAGCAAAACCGAGAAGCATAGAAACAAAGAATCAACAAGGGAACAATGAAGCTAAGCGAAGTGAATGAATGAAGCGTGTATGCTGTAGAGAAAGATGAGAAGGGAACAACGTCAAGAAACGAAGTGTATACACAGAGACAAGATGCTGGAAACTTCAAGATAAGATTGGTCAATTATGAAAAGAAGATCTCGAAGATCACTTGGGCCGCAAGGCAAGAAAAAAGATAGAGTTTAAACTTAGTCTTAAGGTTAGAATCATATATATTGATACAAGATAAAAATAACTGTATATACCAAAATAGAGAGGGAGGTTCGGGTGCGAAATATTCTTATGGTGCAAAGTGCGAAACAGTCGCGTTCATAAATTGACACCAAATGTTCATTATCTGGGCGGTAATGTTCATTATCTGGGGGAGGGTAATGTTCAAGGGACGATACTGTTCAAAAAAAAGGGGGAAAGAGTGAATAGTGATGCGGTGGCATAACCGTAAATACAACGAACTTTTTTTTCATTATTTTGTTTCGGTCAACATTTTTTTTTAATTTATTTATTTTTTGTCTCTGATCGTTCTGGAATAGACAATTATTGACGTTCACATACAAGTACTACATGTTCATTTTATGTGCCGTAAAGTTCACATATAACATGATCATGTTCAAACACATGTCTTTGAACATTTAGTGCTTATTTGTGAATGTGAATGTACAAATAAATGAACATTTAGTGATTATTTGTGAACCTTCTATATATGCTATTCCAGAATGATCAGGGGACGAAAACGAAAAAAATAAAATAAAATTGTTGACCGAAAAAAAAACGGACAGCCGAGATCACTTCGTATTTTGCACCCTAAAACCACTTCTCACCTGATCCCACTTCCCAAAATAGATATTAGTTAGGTTAATTATTTAGAGTGACACGTGATTGGCCAATTTAGGTTAGTTAATGGGCTTTATCTACGCCTATATATACACGAGAGGTTACACTTGTGAAATGTTACGCAATTAAGAGATTCTAAGCCATATATAGAGAGAAGAATTGAAGTTACGCAATTAAGAGAAATGATACGCAATTAAGAGGTTTTATTTGGCCAATCTAGGTTAGTTAGGGTTTTGGTTTAATTTGTGTTGTTAGGGTTATTGTTAGGGCCCCTGGATCCCGTCCACGTGGAGCGCTCTGAGGTGTCGAGACGTGTTGCCTCAGATCGTTGTTGAAGTAGACGCTACGGAGAAGACCGTAAACAATATATCGAAAAGAGATATTGAGCGACACATTCAGGGAAGATCTCGTTTCTGTAAATAAAAGATCCCTTATTCCGGATAAGTATGGGGACCCGTCCAACTCTTTCTTAATGAAATATTCCAAGATAAGGAATAAGATAATATATTTTGTATACAGAAATAGTATTACCGGATCTACATTATCTTACTTAAGCTCCAAGCAAATATTCTATCTTGTATATGTGGTAATCCTATCTCCACTAGGATTAGGCATGTACCTCTATATAAGGAGAGTATGCAATTCTTGTAACATACCATATCTACATTACCTTACATTATCTTACGTTTGTCCCTAATAGTGTAATCCTTGGCCTTATACTCCACAATCAAAGTCGATGGCGTCCTAATCCAAAGTCCGGCCAAAACAATTGGTGCCCACCATTGGGATGAGAGTAAAAAAGATTACACCTTTTATTCCAACCACAAACACTACAACCCTTACAACATGTCCACCAACGAACCTACTAACGATATTACTGTGTCTGAAGATGTCATCGTCACCACAAACACACCACCATCTCAAAATCTGCTCGATCAGGCTGGTCCCAACGTTCCGGGGGACCAATACTCCATCGACACGACGAAACTCCGTGAAAAGATGAAAGATTTAAAGGAGTCGCTCGCTGTTCAAATATCCCAGTCTGAAGCACAACTCTAAGAGGTGCTGAAAGAGAACGAGGCGTTGCATTCCCAAAATATGTCCATGCCGTCACTAGAACCTTGTTCTCGACTCCAATACGTTCGCAACAACAACACCGTCAGGTGTATCGGCCTTGAGTCCGCTGCTATCAGC
This sequence comes from Rheum nobile, assembly GCA_027886185.1. Lineage (NCBI taxonomy): Eukaryota > Viridiplantae > Streptophyta > Magnoliopsida > Caryophyllales > Polygonaceae > Rheum > Rheum nobile. The sequence continues at coordinate 175,674 of WOAB01000169.1, read as the reverse complement.
CCATCCTTTTCAACTCTATCCATGATGTCGTCCGTGGGCACAGAAGGATCTCGCCACCCGATGGCAACAACCAGTCAATTCGTCCATAATCTAAAAACAACCAATATGATGGAGGCATTGTCCATGGAGTCGCTCGAAGAGGTCATTGAAAGAAAGTGGCGCGAGAAGCATAAAACTTTAGACGAAATATTTGCTCAAATACCAGGGGTGCCCAGACCCATCGAGGAGGAAGGCGACGACTGCTACTCCAACTCACCTTCACCGACGCCATTGCTCACGTCAAAATCCCTAAGTATACAGTCCTTGATATGGCATCGTACGATGGGAAAACTTACCTTGATGACTAGTTGATGTACAAATAGAGTCTGATGATGAGCGCGATGCCTAAACACCTGAAAGAGGCCGTGATGTGCAAGTTGTTCGGGTCTACTATGAAAGGCTTTTCCTTGACATCGTTCATAAACCAGCCCAATGATAACATCTATTTTGTACATTTTTAGATCATACTTTTTGTGTATTGATTGGGTGTTCTCATGCACTTCCTAGATGTCTACACCCAATTTTTGCATGATTTTAGGCACCTTGGAATACCTTTCAACTTAAAAGATGAATGTTGAAGATTTGAAGAGTAAAGATGTACTCTCTGAGTATGTACAAGATAGTTTTGAAGAGCATTGAAAAATCCGAGTTACGCACTAAATATGTCCTTTTCATGTCTCTTTCATGCAATGCTTTGTTCCAGATCTACGGTTATCGTATTGGGGTCATTGAGGTGGCGTTGGAAAGCTTACTCAATGAGCTACACTTTGTTTTTTTACTCTGAGTCCAAATTCCCACTCAAAGGGGGCCAAAATCACACATCTTTGAGACGTACGGTTTGATGCACGACCATACCATGAACTGCCCCCATTGAAAGTGCACGGCCATTCGACAGTTCGTGCACTCAAGTGCACAAACCGCACACTTGTCTCAGTTAAGCCGCACAGTCTGTTGACAGTCCGTGCACTTGACTACACAGACATGTGGTGGTCCGTACACGCATGTTTTTCCCAAATTTGATTGGCTTCGGCCTAATGCTATATTTAGACATTTTTATATGCTTTTCTAGGGGATTTTTCAGACTTCATCTTCCATCTTTGACATCGTTGTTCTATCCCTAGTATGTTTTTGGAGATTCTTTTGAATATTTTTGCAAGATTGGAGATTGCTTCCCTAGATTTGATCAAGTATTTTCTTCTTCTAATCTAGTCGAACGATTTGTTTTGTTCTTAAGATGTTTTTGATTGTTTCTTTAAGCATGCCTGGCTAATTCCATTTTTGTAGGGTTAGGGTGATCCCAACAATGTGTAGGTAGAATTGAATGTGATATTTGCCGGAACTGAACCTTAAAACTTTGTTTGATTCAATTCTAGAGTCCTTAATGCAATTGATGAAAGTTGATTAGATTTATGTTAGGTTTGAGACTGATAGAAGATACGCTTAGTAGATAGCTCAAATAGGGTATAGAACCGACATGAGATTATTTTTATCAGACTACTAGGCATTGAACCTAAGTGTTATTTATGCGACAACAACTTAATTACTCTTGTGGAATACTAAGCTATCAATGAAACCGTAGGTTTATTTGGACTTAGCGGAACGCGACAACGAATGTTGATTCAGTTGATCTTCAGATTCTAAGTGCCCAAAGGGTCTAGATTTGATTAGATCAATGCAACAACGATTGTTAGTTAGAATTTAAACACATCTATTATCAATTGACAAGAGTTAGTAGATACTTTAGGTAGCTTACCTTCAAACAAATATAAATAATTTTTTCAGGAAGATATCTAGTAAGTTTACCAAGACATTGTTGTGGAGATCCATAGTCCTAGGATCTTCCATCTACTGATTTAAAACCATATTTTGCACATTTTGTGTATTTCGTTTTAGACATAACTCTACAAAACTCACTTATTAAGGCTTAGCTTATTAGTTCTAGTTACAATTGACGCTACATACCTTGTGGGAACGATAGTTGAAAATCTACAACTGACCTCCTACGCTTGTGGGTAGGGTTTAGTCCTATGAAGTATTTGGCGCCGCTGCCGGGGACTATTGCTGTTTTGGGCAAAAAGATATCAAACCTAATTTAACACCCCCAAAAATAACCTTGAAAGTATTACTGCCAGTGACCTCAGATTACACATCTGAAGCCACCCAAGGCTTAACCATTTTATACTAACCATAAAATAACACCGATAATATTAAATATCATAACACTTTATTCAACCAAAGTCTCGGATTACATCTGTAAAATCCAAAATACATCTAAAATACAGAATTTGTTTCAATACAACGAAAGTCTTTTAAATAATAAATATCATAAGGGTCTTGATCGGAGCGATCTCACGCCTAGGATCTTCAACCTTGAGAAAACTCTTAAAAACTCCATCTGCCTTCATCGTCGCGTACTAGCCTTCACGGATGGGAAGTTTACCTGATATGCCGTATGAGACGGATGACACCAGCCAACCATGCAAAGGAAAATAACCGGTTGGTTAGTCTAATGAAAGACTATGCAAGGGTATAACAGAAAGGTTCTAAGTAGTCGTATTAGGTTAGACCCATCGCTTCTCGAATGAAAGCCGATGACGTTAGTAGCCTCAATACTTCTACGGAAAGATACAAAACAGTATGATCAAGAGAAGACTCCAAAAGATCGAGTCTTAGGGGAAACGTATGAAGAGAAGACTCCAAAAGATTGAGTCTTATCGGAAAATATGACAAGTGTTTGGGAACGTTATAATTTCACACAAGCGTTTAAAAAGACTTGACCATTTGGGTCCACGACCAACCTCACTGCGCAATGCGAATTCAGATTTGGAAGGAGGACTTACTTTAATCGAAGTCCGGGCGGTTTCCACGTTGTACTCCTCACCCGATGGTATATTAATTATGTGCCATATCGCACTTATCTTATTAAATTCCAAAACGTACATTTACGTTACAAGCTTTTAAGATATATCATCTCTTCACGAGAGATATCGAAGGAATAAATTCCGATTGTCGGCACCAGCTGTGTGCACCTACCCTGAGTAAGGGTACAATCATGACCATGAAAAGTACTAGGGAAAAATCCTCCTAATACCAGTTATAAAGAAACGACTAGACCTCGCGAGGTACATAGCGTTCCTACGAATACTCGTTCTAACTAAACAGTTAAAACCACACAATAATCCACTCCAGTACCATCATGGAAATAACAGATATAATAGCGTTGTTTCTAGCAGTATATACAACCTATTATAATATCACATTTTAAATCATCCATTTATAAAACTGTTCCCAAATGAAAACAACAATCATCCCAATTTAATTAACAATTAAAGGCAATTGATAATTAACGGAAACATGGAGTGATAAGCAAGAGCGAACCGCCACTTGCCTTGATCGAGACGAACGAACGATGTAGGGTTTCTGGGTCCGGAAACAAGAATCTGTAATCGGGTTACGAATTCCTACGATGACAACGAACCCACGACGAAACCCTAGGTTAGATTCGATACGAATAATAATACGAATCTAAAGAAATGAACGGAAACGAAAGAAACGAGGGTCCCATCCGTGACCGGCTCGTCCAAAGCCACGATCGTGTTTGCTAAGGCAAACCGCGGTCGCGGTTTGGATTCCACGGTCGCGGATATCTGGGCACCATCCACGGTCGCGGTGTTCATGTCCGCGATCGCAGATCAACCTCCGACGAACCCTAAATCGAACCAGCTCACCGACGACGACGACAATGGCTCGGATGAGGGGGCTTTGACTCCTACCACCACGAGACCTCCAAAGCACCACCACCACCAGCTGGGCACATCGGCGAGCAGCTCCGATGACGACGCGACTCCGGCGAGAGCAAAACGAACACGTGCGAGAGATTGAGAGATGGAGATCGGAATTGGATGCTGAGCCACCCACCTCGGCCCCCCTTTTATAGCCACCGAAGAGGAGTAACGGCGGCCAGGCGAAGCGATCCATCTCTCTCCCCCGGCGAATCGACGACGACCCAACCGGCGAAACACGCAGAGCCATTGAAGACGACGCTGAACAGTTTTCCGCGATCGCGGAAATTCTTCCGCGGTCGCGGAAAATGCCACATTCACGTTGTTGCTTCAGGGAAAAGGTTTACACGTGATTAAACCCCTAAAAATAAATATTTGTACCCAAACAAATATTCTAAGCCTCAAAAATACATCGGATGTATATTATAATGCTCATGGAATTATTACAGAGATTATACGAGTTACAGAAAATCCGAACTTTGCCAAACGCGACACGATTATAGAACGAGGGTTGGGGAAATTACCCAAATACCCTTACTAAAAATGAGGGGTATTACATCACCTCCCCCTTAAAAAAAAGTTTTGACCCCGAAACTTGGCCGAAATAAAAAAAACGAGGGACGTTACAGCACTACCCCTTTAAAAAGGTTTTGACCCCGAAACTAGGCTGAAAACAGGTCAGGAAAATGACTAAGCATGTCAGCCTCAGTCTCCCAGGTTTCCCAAGTAACCTCTTCAGATCCAAACTTGGACCAAAGGATCCGTACTAATGGTACCACCTTATTCCGCAAGTGCTTCTCGCGATGTTCGAGAATACGCACAAGTATCTCCTCGTAGATACCATTTGCCTGAATCTCGATGTCCTCATAACTCAGTACATGAGACACATCTGGCATGTACTTCCTCAACAAGGACACGTGGAACACGTTATGCACTGGATGCGCTGACGGCGGCAATGCTAAACGATACGCTAGAGACCCCACCCTGTCAAGGATCTCAAACGGTCCCACGTAGCGAGGGTTAAGCTTCCCACGCTTGCCGAACTTGAACACACCCTTGGATGACGACACCCTGACAAACACTTTGTCACCAACCTCGAACTCGACATTCCTGCGCTTGAGATCTGCGTAAGACTTCTGTCGACTCTGAGCTATCAACATCCTCTGTCTGATCAAAGCAATGTCCGAGGCAGTCCTTTCGACTAACTCCGGTTCGAGCAGAACCTTGTCGGCATTCTCATCCCAACAAATTGGAGATCTGCACTGCCGACCGTACAAAGCCTCGAATGGAGCCATCTTAATGGTAGCATGTCAGCTGTTGTTGTACGTGAACTCATATTCAACTCCTTTTGAGTGAACACATACTTGAGACTCTTATGATCGGTGAAGACTTGGCACCTAATACCATAGAGATAGTGCCTCCAAATCTTCAACGCGAAAACCACAACCGCTAACTCCAGATCATGCGTCGGATAGTTTGCCTCATAGGTTTTCCATTGCCGAGATGCGTACGCAATAACCTTTCCTTTCTGCATCAGTACACATCCTAACCCATGCTTTGAAGCATCACTATAGACCATATAACCATCAGATCCCTCCGGTAGCGCCAAAACTGGTGCGGAGGTCAGACACTTCTTCAACTTCTGAAAATTGGCCTCGCACTTGTCATCCCAGACGAACTTCCTGTGGACCTTGCGGAGCAAACCGGTCATAGGTAGAGCGATCTTAGAAAATCCCTCCACGAACCGTTTGTAGTATCCTGCGAGTCCCAAGAAACTGCGCACCTCCTTTACATTCTGAGGCCGCCTCCAATTGGCTACCGCTTCAATTTTCTGAGGATCGACCATAACCCCATCCTCATTGATCACATGGCCTAAGAAATCCACTTCCTTGATCCAGAAGTCACACTTAGACAGTTTTGCATACAGCTGATTTTGTCTAAGGACAGACAAGGTGATCCGAAGATGTTCCTCGTGAGCCTCCTCACTCGGGGAATAGATCAGAATATCGTCGATAAAGACCACCATGAACTTATCCAGATATTGGTGGAAACATCGATGCATCAGATCCATGAAGACTGCCGGAGCATTAGTAAGTCCAAATGGCATGACTACGAACTCATAGTGCCCATACCTCATCCGGAAAGCAGTCCTCAGAATATCTTCCTCACGAATCCTGAGTTGATGGTAACCAAATCTCAGATCGATCTTGGAAAAGACTTTTGCTCCCTGTAGTTGATCCAACAGATCATCAATCCTAGGCAACGGATACTTTATTCTTGATTGTGACCTTGTTCAACTCACGATAGTCGATACAAAGTCAAAACGAACCATCCTTCTTTTTGACAAAGAAGACCGGAGCGCCCCAAGGCGATGCAGTCAGACTTATATATCCTTTCTCAAGAAGGTCCTCGAGTTGCTTCTTCAACTCTTGCATCTCAGGTGGAGCCATCCGGTACGGTGCCTTAGAAATCGGCGCGGTACCAGGCTCGAGATCAATGGTGAATTCCACGTCACGATTCGGGGATAAACTGGGAATCTCCTTTGGAAAGACATCCGAAAACTCACGAATTATAGGAATATCAAGAACTGAGGCCTCATCTCTCTTGGGCTTATCCAGATAGCACAAGTACCCGACATAACCTTGTCGAAATAGCTTATACGCAGCCATTGCATTGATGAGCTTGCCGTTATCAGCGTCATTATGACCCTTAAATTTCATACAAATTGGCCCCCAGATGACACCGTCACAGTCCTTGAGCTAAAATCGATTACCGCCCCATGACGCGTCAGCCAATCCATCCCGAGAATAATGTCGTATGGAGCCATGGCTATATAGATCAAGTCTGCTTCAAACTTCCTACCCTGAATGGTGATTGGAAATTCTGACAGACGCTTGGTTCCTACCAACTGTTCACCATTGGGTAGATTCACTACAAAAGGCTCACAGGCCTCATTGCATACTAAGCCTAGCTTACTTACATAACTCTCTGAGATGAAAGAATGAGTAGCACCCGAATCAAATAATATACACACAGAGGTAGAATGAAGGTATAAAGTACCTTGAGTAATCAGAGCATTAGGTCCGTCAGCCTCATGCATCTCGTAGAGTCGTTGACCTTGACCTCCTGAAGCAGCTGGGGCTTTCCCCTTGTTATGAGTAGTTGTCTGCGTCGAAGGGCTAGGAGCCTCCATTGGTTTGAATCAGGGTCGGTTGTTATGACTAACGGACCCTTGCTGTGACTCAGCTCCCTTCTGTCTCCTTTGCAGACAAAACGTCTGCAAGTGCCCCTCCTTCTCGCAGGAAAAACACGTCTTTCTATCCTTTGGCCATTCATTGCTCTTATGCCCCGACGTGCCACAATTGTAACACTGGATTGGATTCTTTGCCTGACCCGAGCGTTGCATAGACCCTCCCTGAGTTGTCTCCGTTCTCGCTCGGCCAGACTTGGCAAAGTTTGACGGTGGCGCGGGTTGCTTGAACCCACTTGCTTGAGGCTGGCTCTGTGCCGGTCTCTGGCGATTGCGCTTTCTCGTCGACTCCTCCAGAGTCACCTCCAACTTATAGGCAACATCCACGTACTGCTCCAGAGTAGAGCATCCGTGGAGCACCATCAGTGGCTTAATGTCCGGATTCATCCACTCGTGGAAATGCCAGATTTTCTGCTCTTCACTGGACACTTTCGGCCTAGCGTACTGCAATAGGTGATTGAACTTGGCCGCAAGCTCAGTCACTTTCAATCCATCCCTCTTCGGATAGAGAAACTTCTTATGCTTCTCTTCCCTCATAGCACGGGAAAAGAAACGGTTGGTCATTTTCGTCTTAAACATTCTCCAGTTCAACCCAGGATGATAAGCTAGACCGGTGCCTTCCCACCATTCACTAGCCACCTCCTTCAGTTGAAGGGATGCAATGTGCACTTTTTCAGCTTCAGTGCACTCGACGTTTTGGAACAACATTTCCATGTGTGAGAACCAATATGCCACTTTGACTGGCTCTCCCTTTCCATCATAGCTGTCAGGCCTCATAGAGCTAATGGCCTTCAGCGCTCGACCGTAATTGCCTCTGTTCCTGACTGCATCTTCATGAGGCACATGGACAACTGGCTCCTCGAATCTAGGAACCACTTGAGGAATTGGCACACCTTGTACCTGTGGTGCGATTGGCCGCAAGATATCGGTGACCGCTTGCATCACGATCCCCCGAATAGCCTCAATTTCCGCGGCGTCGAATACCACTTGAGGGTTGACCGGAACTTGGTCACTGCCCCCAGGGTTGTTGTGAGAAACCGACTAGTTCTCATCCCCTGGATTTGCGGCATTCCTCAAATTCAGTCTGGGGTTGTTGCTTGGCCCAGCACCAGCACGAAGGGTGTTTCGGGTGTTCATCATCTGTTTACCGATCAATGTTTCCAAGTATATCACAACATTAATAACAGTTTATCATGCACACGTATAAAAATTGACTCGAAATAGATCAAACTGGTAAACTTTCATTGATGTTATGAACTGAAACTGAGTTTGATAGAAAAGCCCTTCCCAGCGATAAGACAAAATTGCCAGGAGGCTACAATTCTAACGAGGCAAAACGAAACAACTAAAAAAAAGAAACGCTAAGACTCAACACCGGCTCCCATCATGGTGCCCTGAAGTGCTTCCTATAATCAGGAGCCCTCATACACATCCTCTTCGGAAGGGGTCTATCCTCGGGGTCTGGTGTCGGACTCCTCGACCTACTTGGGCCTGGAGCACACGGCTCATCCCTAGGCCTTGGCGCCCTCGGTCTTTCTCTAGACACGGGAACACTTGGCTCAGCCCCGTCAGATACCGGTGGGTAGCAAAACTCCTCCAGAAACCCTGGTTGAAAGTCTGCCCTGTTCACCTCGTACTGAGGGTTGAGTAGCAACCTTGCCTACCGGATGTACTCCTGGAGCTCGTGGACGTCCCCAAGCATTCGGGAGAGACCGAGTTCCGTCTCGTATGTCCTCTCCTCCATGTCATACAAGGCATTCGACCACTCCTCCAGGCGTTCCTCGAGCATTTGTGGCCTCAGCCTGGCCTGTTGGGTCGGGACCACACTCGGTGTACCCATTGACTCCCACGACCTTGCCCTCGCTCAAGCACGCTCTATTGCTTCATCCACCCGGCGACGCACTTCAGAGGAAACCATCTGACTCTGGTGAAACACATGTCACGAATCAGGACTCACCATTGGCCTCCTCGGAGTAGGGATCATTTGCGGGTCCTCTGATGCATCCAGCGGCCCACTCCTCCTCCTGACGGTACCTGAAATACCAAGCGCCTCCCAAGCGGAAGGGGACAACGAGGTATACTCCTCCTCAGGTGGCGGCACCGGACTCGGGAAAATGAATTGCATTCCCGGATCCTCACTGTCTTCCAACAAGTGCTCCAAGTCGAAGCCATACTCCTCGAGGTACTCCTCCTCCGGGTCTTCCTCGGGATCCTCCTCCGGATCCTCCTCGGGATCTTCCTCAGGATCCTCCTCTATCTCGAAGTCGTCGTCGTAGTACCCTCCAAGGTACTCCGACGGATCCTCCTCTTCTTCTGTGTCCTCCCTCGGGTCTGCTTTAGGCTCCACCTCAGGAACTCTAGCCCCGTCAGACACCAACACCACCGACTCTGGAAGTACGGTCTTCACCTCCTCGGGTGGACAACTTGGCTCCCCTACCTCAAAGCACGGAGGGGGAACTGGGAACTCGAGCCTGACTGGAGATGGCGGGGCCACCTCGGCTTCCTTCTTGTTCCTCAGTTGTGAAAAGATTGCGCCCATATCCTGCGAGGCGATGAGAAAAGAATTAGTCTTTCTAAATATAGAAGCGAACTTACTATATCAGACTAGAATGAAGGCACGACTTGAATGGCAGATATTTCAAAATAACACATTTATTCAAATATGGTTTTATCCGAAATTTTCAAATTTTGGATTTAACCAACAACTTTCTCAGTTCAAACGGGTAAACGGTTTTAGGGAATTTTGTTTTCAGTAAAACAATTTGAAACCCAACCCGTTTTAAAAACTTTCGGCTCTGATACCAAATCTGTAACACCCCCAAAAATAACCTTGAAAGTATTACCGTCAGTGACCTCAGATTACACATCTGAAGCCACCCAAGGCTTAACCATTTTATACTAACCATAAAATAACACCGATAATATTAAATATCATAACACTTTATTCAACCAAAGTCTCGGATTACATCTGTAAAATCCCAAATACATCTGAAATACATAATTCGTTTCAATACAGCGGAAGTCTTTTAAATAATAAATATCATAAGGGTCTTGATCGGAGTGATCTCACGCCTAGGATCTTCAACCTTGAGAAAACTCTTAAAAACTTCATCTGCCTTTATCGTCGCGTACTAGCCTTCACGGAAGGGAAGTTTACCTGATGTGCCGTATGAGACGGATGACACTAGCCAACCATGCAAAGGAAAATAATCGGTTGGTTAGTCTAATGAAAGACTATGCAAGGGTATAACAGAAAGGTTCTAAGTAGTCGTATTAGGTTAGACCCATCGCTTCTCGAATGAAAGCCGATGACGTTAGTAGCCTCAATACTTCTACGGAAAGATACGAAATAGTATGATCAAGAGAAGACTCCAAAAGATCGAGTCTTAGGGGAAACGTATGAAGAGAAGACTCCAAAAGATTGAGTCTTATCAGAAAATATGACAAGTGTTTGGGAACGTTATAATTTCACACAAGCGTTTAAAAAGACTTGACCATTTGTGTCCACGACCAACCTCACCGCGCAATGCGAATTCAGATTTGGAAGGAGGACTTACTGTAATCGAAGTCCGAGCGGTTTCCACGTTGTACTCCTCGCCCGAGGGTATATTAATTATGTGCCATATCGCACTTATCTTATTAAATTCCAAAACGTACATTTAGGTTACAAGCTTTTAAGATATATCATCTCTTCACGAGAGATATCGAAGGAATAAATTCCGATTGTCGGCACCAGCTGTGTGCACCTACCCTGAGTAAGGGTACAATCATGACCAGGAAAAGTACTAGGGCAAAATCCTCCTAATACCAGTTATAAAGAAACGACTAGACCTCGCGAGGTACATAGCGTTCCTACGAATACTCGTTCTAACTAAACAGTTAAAACCACACAATAATCCACACCAGTACCATCATGGAAATAACAGATATAATAGCGTTGTTTCTAGCAGTATATACAACCAATTATAATATCACATTTTAAATCATCCATTTATAAAACTGTTCCCAAACGAAAACAACAATCATCCCAATTTAATTAACAATTAAAGGCAATTGATAATTAACGGAAACATGGAGTGATAAGCAAGAGTGAACCACCACTTGCCTTGATCGACAAACGAACGATGTAGGGTTTCTGGGTTCGGAAACTGGAATCAAGTTACGGATTTCTACGACAACAACGAACCCATGATGAAACCATAGGTTAGATTCGATACGAATAATAATACGAATCTAAAGAAACGAACGGAAACGAAAGAAACGAGGGTCCCATCCGTGACCGACTCGTCCAAAGCCACGATCGCGTTTGCTAAGGCAAACCGCGATCGCGGTTTGGATTCCGCGGTCGCGGATATCTGGGCACCATCCGCGGTCGCGGTGTTCATGTTCGCGATCGCGGATCAACCTCCGACGAACCCTAAATTGAACCAGCTCACCGACGACGACGACGACAACGGCTCGGACGAGGGGGATTCGACTCCTACCACCATGAGACCTCCAAAGCACCACCACCTGGGCACACCGGCGAGCAGCTCCGACGACGATGAGACTCCGGCGAGAGCAAAACGAACACGCGCGAGAGATTAAGAGATGGAGATCGGAATTGGATGTTGATCCACTCACCTCGGCCCCCCTTTTATAGCCATCGAAGAGGAGTAACGGCGGCCAGGCGAAGCGATCCATCTCCCTCCCCCGGCGAATCGACGATGTCCCAACCGGCGAAATGCGCAGAGCCATTGAAGACGACGCTGAACAGTTTTCCGCGATCGCGGAAATTCTTCCGTGGTCGCGGAAAATGCCATGTTCGCGCCGTTGCTTCAGGGAAAAGGTTTACACGTGATTAAACCCCGGAAAATAAATATTTGTACCCAAACAAATATTCTAAGCCTCAAAAATACATCGGATGTGTATTATAATGCTCAGGGAATTATTACAGAGATTATACGATTTACCGAAGATTCGAACTTTGCCAAACGCGACACGATTACAGAATGAGGGTTGGGGAAATTACCCAAATACCCTTACTAAAAATGAGGGGTATTATACCTAAATTGCCTTCGATGTGGTGCTATTAGTCGAACAGATCAAATTAATACTTCAAACAAATCAGAGAAAAAAAATGATGAGACGAAATAATGATAATAAAGCTTAGCTATGACGAATCGAAATGGAGAATGTCGAATGGATCCGAGCACAATCGAATGAACTTTGCGAATGTATTGAACGAGCTTCTAGTATATCGAGAGCTATGGAGTTTTAATACATCAGTAATGGAATAGTAGAGAACATGTCTTACAACGGGCTCATCCTAATCTATTTAAGATGAGGTGATTTAATGCCAGATTTGAGGAGATCATTCAGCCGTTTAAGTGCTAAGATCATGCCCATGATTTTCGTTCGGACGTTTCAAGGAGCCTTTGGTCGCATCAGCAAGCAGGCCGTTTTCTCCGCATGATGGGCTTCAGCTTTCAACCGTTTGTGGGCCGGTCCAACCTGATCAAAACGTGGCCCAACAATTGCCCCAAAGGAAACCAGACGAGTAATTGTCGAACTTGTGCGGTTTTCTTTCCTTGTGGATCGTGGACACGTGGCTCTGGATCAGACGACCCATCTGTGGAGTTGGATCCCATCCTTGCCAATAAATTGATTTGACCTCTGCCTTCTTACCTTTATCGCCTGTAACTTCTTATCCCTAGGTAACTCTTCTTCTTCCCAAGTTCAAATCTTTTTAGCGTTTTGTCCATGGCCGCCTCTAACTCGGGATCAAGTTCTGAGGATCGCCCCCATATCTTCCTTCTTAGTATGCAGGAGAGCGTTCTGAATGTCATGACTTAGGCTGAACTCGATAGGGTTTTGCAAGTTGGAGGCTTTCCCAAGGGCACCAGAGCTCGTCTCCCTTATCCGGATGAACGCGCTGATTCCAAGTGTAGGATGGGTATGCTTTTACGAGTATCCCTTCAAAATAGGTCATACCTTTCCTTTCTCTGAGTTGGTCCAATCGGTGCTTTCCTCCTTTTCTCTAGCCCATTGCCAAGTAATGCTTCATGCTTGGCGCTTGCTTAAGGTTTAAGACCGCTTGAACAGAGACTTCGTTGTTGGCATAGATTTTGGGGTTCTGGATTATAACTAATGTCTGGGATCCAAGCGGTCATACCAATATAACCTTCGATGCCGCTCCGATCGCCAACCCTTGGTTTTGAAGTTGAATATGAACGACTGTGGATGGAAAAAATTGTTCTTTTTTGTGAATATTGCGTCATTGGGTTTGGGGGCGATTGTCCGTTCTTGCTGACCGATTGGATGTGGAGAGGTTTGTGTTCTTTCCTGTGCTTGAGATTGGTCACATGGCTTTTAACTTTGGCATACATGTAACTTTTTACAGAACCTGAGATCGCAGAACCAGAGGAAGATCTTGTCTTTAAGTCGAAGACGCAAGTGGTCTTGAAGCTTTCGAAGATCGAGAGGACCTGCGCCAACAACAGTGTTTTTTCGTCCGCTCAGCCTCTCCCTATTGAAGTAGTTTCGCCAATGTCGTCTTCTTCCAAACGTGAGTATCAGTTAGGTTTATCTTGCTTTGTTTCTTTCATCCACTATAACTGATTCTTCTCTTGTCAAATGCAGCCTTGTCTCGTGGCAAGAGGTCTAGTGCTCATCTCTCAGCAAAAGATCTGTTAGAGCAGAGGATGCGTTCCAAGGCTCTCCCCAAAGGTTGTCCCTCGAAGTTGCTCCCTCCAAAATCGTCTGGCCACAAGAGAAAGTTTGTTCGTGTTTCAGACGATGTGTCGAAAGGCAAGTCGGTGAAGAGGACCAATTACTTCCCTGAACTTTTGACTTTGCCAGTGCCTGACGACATTGAAGACCTTTCTGTCTTGGAGAGCTTGGAGGTGGTTGCTACGAGTTCTTGGACGGTTGATCTTAAAACTTCTCTCTCTCTTTTTAATTTTTTTTTACTTGTGTCCGTGGCGAGTTTGCTGACTTGCTATCCGTGTGTGCAAAACATCTTAGATCTAGTCACTTGAAGACTAAACAGTTGTGGGATGATGCTCAGTTGAAGATCTCCCAAGCTGAGGGGCAGGGAAAAAGAAGCGGATGCGCTGTTGAAGACGTCGGAGGGTGCGCGTCGCGCCATTGAGGCTGACTTGAAGGGTTCTGAGCAATGGATTAGTGAATTGGAGGCTCGGCTTGAGAATGCCAAGAAGGAAGGCGGCGAGGTCGCTACTGATGTTGGAGCCTACTTCACGCTTAAGTCTAGGATCAAGATGATGAAGGATCTCAAGACTAGTTGCCACGAATCATGGGATCTGGAGAAGGAACAGGCTTACCTGGATGAGCAATTTCCCAATGGTTGCCCCGGTGTCGACTTCCTCTAAGCATGCGGGACTGTTGGAGTCGTGGCAGAAGAAGGAGCTAAAATGAGTTCTGGACGGACAGAAATGGCATCCGATCCTGTCCCTGACGCTGCCCCAGGAAGGATGTCGAAGCTTGAAGCTCTTTACACTTTAGTTCGTTGATTTGTCGGTTGGATATTCGGACTAGTTGTGTTAAAAGTCCCTCCGTTGCATGGGCAAACTCTATTTTTTGGCGACCCGTCCACCATCGCGGGTCGCGTGTTTGTAAGACGATGATGATTTGCATTTCGCCTTGTTTTTTTTTCGAATGGCATTCTTCGGTTCTAGCGAATGCTGCGTTTGATGTATGCTTGTATGGATGCATTTTCCGTTTTAGAAAGAGGGGAGGCCTGTGAATTGTGTTAAGTTTAGTCATGACGATTGTATATCGTAATCCAGGGAGGTAAGCAAATGTGTCTTGCATTAAATGTTTTGTCTAAGGCTTTGTATACCTTATTTTGTAATAAGGCGGGCGGTGTGCCGTCGTGCCTTTGTTGTACAACTCCCTGTGTGCCGATCGATCGTGTTGTGTAAGTTGTAAGCGCTTTCGTTTGTCTTGAGTGGATCCACTGCTTTGTTTGAATTTGTTGTGCCTGTGTTGGACGAAACAAGATAAAGGGCCTCTAGGAAATGGCTGTTGGGGGTGAAACCAATGGCCCTCCGATGCTTAAGTCAGTGAATGCATCCGGTGAAAAAACATCGGTTCGAACAAGTGTAATTGATAAGTCGACAAATGACAAAAGGTTTTTAGAAATGATACTGCTTTAAGTATGTCGCATTCCAACTTCTTGGGATGATGCGTCCTTCCATGTCTTGCAATCTGTAGGCGCGTTGTCCAACAACGTCTGTGATTAGGTAGGGTCCTTCCCATTATGGAGCCAGTTTACCGTCCCTGGGGTCTTTGGTGTTTTGAAACGTCTTCCTTAGAACCCAATCACCTTCTTTGAAAACTCTGACGCATACATTTTTGTTGTAGCTCCTGGTGACCTATTGCTGGTATTGGACCATCCTAAGCCTGACTCTCTCTCTGACTTCGTCGATCATGTCGATATTATGCGACAATTCTTCGTTGTTCTATTCTGGGGTTTGCAGGCCGTACCTGGCTGTAGGGATAAGTATCTCGGCTGGTATGACCGCTTCACATCCGTAGATGAGTGAGAAAGGTGATTGTCATGTCGCAATATTCGGTGTAGTTCTGTCGGACCAGAGGATGTAAGGGAGTTCGTCTGTCCACTTGCCTTTGGCGCCTTCTAATCTCTTTTTTAGGTTGTTGATGATGATTTTATTACTGGACTCTGCTTGCCCATTCGACTGTGGATATCTGGGGGTGGACGTGACTAAGTTGATGTTCCACTGTTCGCAGAAGGCTCTAGTCTTGCGACCGATGAATTGGGATCCATTCTCGCATACGATTTCTGATGGCACGCCGAATCTGCACAAAATGTTTCGTTTGATGAATGAAATGACTTGAGTTTCTTTTACCTCTTGATAAGCTTCGGCCTCGATCCATTTGGAGAAGTAGTCGGTCATGGCCAGCAAGAAGACGCGTTGCCCCTGTGCTGGTTGTAATTTGCCGACAATGTCCATTCCCCATCTCATGAATGGCCAAGGCACAAGTGTAGGATGTAGGGGTTCTAATGGTTGATGTGCGACCGGTGCATGTCGTTGACAAGCGTCGCATCTCTTGGCATATTCTAATGCGTCCGCGTTCATCGTTGGCCAATAGTATCCCATGCGTCGAGCCTTACAAGCTAAGCTCTGTCCCCCGGCATGATTGCCGCACTCCCCATCATGTAAGGATTGAAGAAGTTTTTGGGCTTCGACGGGCGTGAGGCACTTTAGTAGCAAGCTTGTGACAGATCGTTTGAAAAGAAAACATTCTTTCATTTCGAAGGATAAAGCCTGTACCTTTAGACGCTTGGCCACAACTTTATCGTCCGGTAGGGTGCCGTGTGCTATCCAATCGACGAACGGTTTTGTCCAGTCTTCGAAATCACTTGTCGAATGAGTTTCGGAGTTGTCTTGTGTTATGGTGATGACCTCTTCCAATTCGTCTTGTTCCTTTGTATCTTTGGATGTTCTCGACACTGTGGGTGTTGTGACGTGGATTTTGGGAATGTTGGGAAATTCTTTTGGATCTAGCGTTGATCCCAGGTTAGCCAGTGCGTCCGCTTGTGTGTTTAATTCTCTTGATACTTGGCTGATGTCGAATGTCTTGAATTGTGCGACCAATTTTCGGACGATGCTCAGATATGCAGCCATTCTATCGTCTTTGGCAGCGTACACTCCTTGGACTTGGTTCACGATTAGTAGAGAATCGCAAACTACCTTCATGTCGTCGATTGCGAGATCCCGTGCTAGGTTGAGGCCGAATACGAGTGCCTCATACTTTGCCTCATTGTTGGTTGCATCCCCTTCACATCTCACGGCCTGGGCTATCTTGTCCCCTTGTGGTGATTTTAGTACGACACCTAGACCTGTGCCCATGACGTTTGATGCTCCATCGGTGTGTAGTTCCCAAGTGCCTTGTTCGTCTGTCGCGAATAGATCTGTTGCTTCTTGTATGGCCTCTTGTTCTAGTGTGGGGCTGGAATCTACCACAAAGTCGGCTAAAGCCTGAGATTTGATGGTTGTTCTGGGTTCGTACTCGATTTCGTAGCCACTCAGTTGTATAGCCCATTTAGCCATTCGACCTGTGAACTCAGTTTTCCTCATGATTGCTTTCATGGGATGGTTAGTCCTCACAATAATAGTATGCGATTCAAAGTAAGGTCTTAACTTGTTGGAGGCCATGACTAATGCCAAAACTAACTTTTCCAATGAACTGTACCTTGTTTCGGCTAGAAGTAGTGACCGGCTTACATAATAAATCGGGGATTGTTTGCCGTCTTCTTCTCTTACCAAGACGGCACTTACCGACGTGTCTGACACGGCCAAATAGATGGGCAATGGCTCGTCATCCTTTGGTTTGGTGAGTAGTAATGGATTCGACATATATTTCTTCAATTCCTGGAATGCCATCTCGTGCTCTGCTCCCCATTGGAATGATTTATTCTTCTTGAGTGCGTCATAGAACGGCTTGCACTTGTCAGACGATTTCGAAATAAAGCGGTTCAGCGCCGCTACACGTCCTGTGAGCTTCTGGACATCTTTGACGCATCTGGGCGACCTTAGATTGATATTTGCTTTTACTTGTTCAGGGCTCGCCTCGATCCCTCTTTGGGTCACCATGTATCCCAAGAATTTCCCTGAAGCGACTCCGAAAGAACATTTAGTGGGATTCAATTTCATGTTATAGCGTTTAAGTACCTCGAATGCTTCCTTCAGGTGTTCGATGTGATCTTCTTTTTGCTTTGACTTGACTAGCATGTCGTCGATGTAGAGCTCCATGGTGTCCCCAATCTGGTTTTTGAACATTTTGTTCACTAGTCTCTGGTACGTTGCCCCTGCATTCTTTAGACCAAAGGGCATGACTTTGTAGCAATAAGTCCCCTGACTTGTAATACCCCTCATTTTTTAGTAAGGGTATTTGGGTAATTTTCTCAACCCTCGTTATGTAATCGTGACGCGTTTGGCGAAATTTGGAATTTCTATAACGCGTATAATCTCTGTAATAATTCCCTGAGCATTATAATATACATTCGATGTATTTTCGAGGCTCAAAATATTTGTTTGGGTACAAATATTAGTTATTGCAAGGTTTTAGCACGTGTTCAATCGTTTCCCGGGCCAAAGGACGCGAACAGGCCTTTCCCGCGACCGCGAAAGATTTCCGCGACCACGGAAAATGATGCATCGTCAACCTCGCGAATAGGCATTTTTCCATGATTGCGGAATATTTCCGCGATCGCGGAAAATGCTTCGTCCTCGTCTTCAATGTCTTCATCGGTTGAGATGGCCGTCGATTCGTCGGGGGGGATTTGGAGCGGTTCGTCTGGCCGGGAGTTGGGGTGCTCGGTGGCTATAAAAGGAGGGCTCGGATGGAGGGTTGGAGCATCCGAAATCCAATCTCTCTCTCTCTCGCTCGTGTCACCGGAGTTCTCGTATCGTTGGAGCTCTTGCTGGTGGTTTTAGTGGTCGAGTGGTGGTGCAGTAGAGGTGTCGTGGTGCCAGGAGACGAAGCCCTCTCGTTCGGAGCCTCGTCGTGTCGTCGCCGATGAGAATTTGTCCGAGGAGGGTTGCCGGGTTCATGGCCGTGACCGCGAACATGGACATCCGCGACCGTGGACGATGTCCAGACATCCGCGACCGTGGAATCCAAGCCGCGACCGAGGATTGCCTTAGCAAACGCGATCGTGGCCTTGGATTATCCGGTCATGGATGGGACCCTCGTTTCTTTCGTTTCCTTAGATCCGTATTATTATTTATCGAATCTAACCTAGGGTTTCGTTGTGGGTTCGTTGGCGTCGTAGGAATTCGCAATCCGATTCCGTTTCCAGTTCCCGGACCCAGAAACCCGTCATCATTCGTTCATCTCGATCAAGGCAAGTGGCGGTTCGCTCTTGCTTATCATTCCATATTTCCGTTAATTATCAATTATTTTGGATTGTTAATTAAATTGGGATGAATTGTTGTTTTCGTTTGGGAACAGATTTTATAAATGATATGATATAAAATGTGATATTATGATAGGTTGTATATATTGCTAGAAACAATGCTATTTTATCCGTTGTTACCATGATGGTATTGGTGTGGATTTTATGTGTGAACTTATACATATATAGTTAGAACGAGTATTCGTAGGAACGCTATGTACCTTGCGAGGTCTAGCTGTTTCTTTATAACCATGGTGGATAGGATGTCATAGCCCTAACACCCTTTCCTGGTCATGACTATCCCCTATCCGAGTATAGGGGAGGTACACACAGCTGGTGCCCAATCAGGATTTATTCCTAAGATATCTCTCGTATCGAGATGATATATTATATGATAAAAGCTTTAACGTAAATATGCGTTTTGGAATTTAAGAAGATAAGTGCGATTATGCACATAATTAATATACCCTCGGGCGAGGAGTACAACGTGGAAACCGCCCGGACTTCGGTTAGAGTAAGTCTTCTTTCCAATCTGGATTCGCATTGCGCGGTGAGGTTGGTCGTTGACCCAAATGATCAAGTCATTTTTAAACGCTTGTATAAAAACTATAACGTTCCCAAACATTTGTCATACTTTTCCATAAGACTCAATCTTTTGGAATCCTCTCTTCATACATTTCCCATAAGACTCAATTCCTTTGGAGTCTTCTTTTCAATGCATGTCTATTCTAATCATTCCGTGAAAGTTCTGGGTTATATATCGTTCCTTCGGTTATTATTTGAGGGACAATGATAGTAAACGGTTACGATCACTAGAACCATTCTGTTTTCACCCTTGCATAGTCTTTCATTAGACTAACCAACCGGGTTTTATTCATTGCATGGTTGGCTGGTGTCATCCGTCCTATACGGCACATCAGTGGTTGGTTCCCGAAGACTTGAAGTAACCAATTGAAGAAGAGGCTTGCAGTTGAAGATTTAAGTGTTAGTGTTTTAAGGTTGTCAACTATTACTTTAATATATTGTTATAACCTAGTCATGTAATAGGTTTATTCTAAAAAGTCTTCCGCTGTGTAATTTATAAGTCTTCCGCTGAGATTTAACTTTGTTGTAAAAACGCTACTCTCGTTTGATGGGAGATCTTTTAATAAAAGGGTTGAGTTTCATATTTAAATGTCTTCCGCTGTTTAATCTTTCGTTAATTAATATGTTCCTTTAAGTTTAATTGTTCCGATTAAAGCCTAGGGTGACATCGGACAGTAACGTCTGAGGTCACTGGCGTGTGGCATTTCCGACAATAAGTCGGGGGTGTTACATGACTAGTGACGAAGGCCGTTATTTCTTGGTCTTGGGGGTCCATCAGTATCTGGTTATAGTCGTTGAATGCATCCATGAAAGAGAGCATCTCTTGGCCTGCCGTTGCGTCGATCATTGCATCTATGTGTGGTAAGGGGAACGAGTCCTTTGGACATGCTTTGTTGAGGTCCTTGAAATCTATACAGACCCTCCATTTTCCGTTCTTCTTTTCGACCACCACCACGTTGGCCATCCATTCGGGATACTTGACTTCCCTAATCTTGCCTGTCTCTAGTAACTTTTTGACAGGTCACTCTGGGAGGTATAAGAAGATAGATGGAGGCTAGGATTAGATTTTTTCACTCTATGGTGTTCGGGATAAGCTTGGGAGAAGTACTCTGCTTTCCTTTTTGCTAGGTTGGTGTTATGTGTTGTGTTGTGTTGTGTGTTGAGCGTATTGTGTTGGTGCCTTGGAGATTCATGTTAGGTGCAATTCTTAGAGGAGATGATTTTTATATGCTTCCTGAGACCTTGGGGATTTGATTGGAGGAGTAGGTTTATTTTAGCTTACTCAAGGACGAACAAGGTTTAAGCATGGGGGAGTTTGATCAGCTCTACTTTGTAGTGCTTATCTAGGAATTGTTACCGGTGTTTAAGGTGTCATTTGTATGGGTTTAGAGCACAACTGATGAGTATGGAGTTGAGTAGAAGGAGTGTGGATATGGTGGTTTGGAGAAGCGTAAACGAAGATATCCAGAAGACGAGGAGTAGGCCACTTGAGGAGACCAAGGAAAATAGAAGGATAAGCCACACGAAGGAAAGAAGACAAGAGCCGCGACCGCGGAGGAGAACTGAAGAGACCGCGGCGAAGTCGAGAGCGCGGAGCCGAAAGAAGACATTTCCGCGACAGCGGAAGGAATTATGCGCCCGTGGAAAATCCCATCGCTGAAGCCGTTCGAGAGCAAGAATCACATTTCCGTGACCGCGGAATTATTTCCGCGACCGCGGAATAGCGCAGCAGCGAATCCGGATTCTCACTCCGGATTTTTCGCCCGAAGTCTCACTCCGGATTTTTCGTCCGGAGTTTATTTTATTTTATTTATTTATTTTCTCTTTTATTTCTTTTATTTTCGTTTATTTCCTTTTAGATATTATTTCCTATCTTATGGAAATTAGGTTTAGAAAAGTCTTTATATTCTTCCTTTAGAACATTAGTTTTGGTAAGTTGGGTTCTACCTTTCTTCATCTTTTCCCTTTTCTTAGTTTAGTTCTTTGTTTTGTCTTTGACTAGACAATTGAAGCCTTGGTTTGAATTTGATATTGAGATTATTCCTTTACTCTTTCTATGATTGTTTTAATTCTCTCTCGTGCTTAATCTCATTGATCGTATATCGATTCCCCTTGATTTATTGATTAGGATATCAAATAGATTGTTAATAGTAGTTCCCTCTAGCCTGACAACCTAGAGAAGATTAGTATTATGCTATTGGTTCCCCTTTTCAAATTGGCGCCGTTGTCGGGGAATCTAAGGTACGTATTTTCTTGTTTGTTTGTTTACCAATTTGATAACAAGACACTATCTTTATCGTTTATTTTTCCTCTTTGTTGTATTTTCGTATTTTTGTGTCGCATTTCGACTAACCCGCAGGAAGACTAGAAGAAAAACCGCGACCGCGGCCTGGCCACCGCGGCCGCGGCAAACAATTCGAGAAGAATTCGCGATCGCAGCCGCCGCGGAGAATTAGGGTTTAGTAAAAAAAATAAAATTTGTTCGTAAAAAAAAAGTAAAAAAAAATGAACAAAAAAAAAAGTTCTACCGAAGACCAGCTGTCCGAGTTCTCCCTGGAGAGATGGTGCGTATCATGTTGTCAAGGAGGAGACATTCACCCCATATTTTTATTTGGCAACGATGATGGCCCTACAATTGACAGTTGAGGAGGAACACTAGAGCCCCCACCACGATCATACCTGGGCTCCACCATGTGTTCGTAGAAGGCCGTGCAACCCCAACATCTTTGCTATTCCACTATTCACCGCAGTGGATCTTTTTGGTTGCACGGTGGAGAAGACTATTGATTTTGAAGACGCCCACGCAACACCAGAGACATGAGCTTTCATCGTTATACCGCCAGCAACAACTTCAGTGTCCAAGCCAACTCAACGACGTTTGTGAGTTATTTTTTTACCTTTCCCTGTGCTTAATTCTTTTTGTCTTTCATTACATTGAGGACAATGCAATGTTTAAGCATGGGGGAGTATTCTATAATTGCTATGCCGTTGAGGAGAAAAAAAAGAAAATAAAGAAAAAGCCAAAAATTTGAAAAAAGGCAAAAATAGAAATCCTGGGATAAGTCGAAAACCCGAAAGGGCGGCTTATGCAATAAGCAGGTGGCTTGGACCAGCATTAGGCTAGGGTAATAATTAGTCAAGAGTGATGTGAGTTATATCTGAGTCCATCTATTGAAAAAATGAAATGAGTGGCTTGGTGAAAACCCGAAAGGGCGCCTTGGTAAAATGAGTGAAAAGAAGAAGAGTGATTAGTAGGATTCCTCATTTTTCCTGGCGAGGTGACATAAGAAGAGGTGATATAAGTAGGATTCGGGTAGGTCACTCTGGGAGGTATAAGAAGATAGATGGACGCTAGGATTAGATTTTTTCACTCTATGGTGTTCGGGATAAGCTTGGGGAAAGTACTATGCTTTCCTTTTTGCTTGGTTGGTGTTATATGTTGTGTTGTGTTGTGTGTTGAGCGTATTGTGTTGGTGCCTTGGAGATTCATGTTAGGTGCAATTCTTAGAGGATATGATTTTTCTATGCTTCCTGAGACCTTGGGGATTTGATTGGAGGAGTAGGTTTATTTTAGCTTACTCGAGGACGAGCAAGGTTTAAGCATGGGGGAGTTTGATCAGCTCTACTTTGTAGTGCTTATCTAGGAGTTGTTACCGGTGTTTAAGGTGCCATTTGTATGGGTTTAGAGCACAACTGATGAGTATGGAGTTGAGTAGAAGGAGTGTGGATATGGTGGTTTAGAGAAGCGTAAACGAAGATATCCAGAAGAAGAGGAGTAGACCACTTGAGGAGACCAAGGAAAATAGAAGGATAAGCCACACGAAGGAAAGAAGACAAGAGCCGCGACCGCGGAGGAGAATTGAAGAGACCGCGGCGAAGGCGAGAGAGCGGAGCCGAAAGAAGACATTTCCGCGACCGTGGAAATAATTCCGCGCCCGCGGAAAATCCCATCGTTGAAGCCGTTCGAGAGCAAGAATCACATTTCCGCGACCGCGGAATTATTTCCGCGACTGCAGAATAGCGCGGCAGCGAATCCGGAGTCTCACTCCGGATTTTTCGCCCGGAGTCTCACTCCGGATTTTTCGTCCGGAGTTTATTTTATTTTATTTATTTATTTTCTCTTTTATTTATTTTATTTCCGTTTATTTCCTTTTAGATATTATTTCCTATCTTATGGAAATTAGGTTTAGAAAAGTCTTTATATTCTTCCTTTAGAACATTAGTTTTGGTAAGTTGGGTTCTACCTTTCTTCATCTTTTTCCTTTTCTTAGTTTAGTTCTTTGTTTTGTTTTTGGCTAGACAATTGAAGCCTTGGTTTGAATTTGATATTGAGATTATTCCTTTACTCTTTCTATGATTGTTTTAATTCTCTCTCGTGCTTAATCTCATTGATCGTATATCGATTCCCCTTGATTTGTTGATTAGGATATCAAATAGATTGTTAATAGTAGTTCTCTCTAGCCTGACAACCTAGAGAAGATTAGTATTATGCTATTGGTTCCCCTTTTCTATACAACCTATTGAGATTGTTATTGATCATACTATTAAGGATTGGAGGAGACTGTTTGAGAATCTTGATCCCTTAGTTTGTGTAGAGAATTAATTGCAAGCAATTGTATGACTGTTTGCTACACTTACATGTACCTATCTATTCCTGAATTCATTGCTGCTGTTAGATTTATCTTGATAGTTTCTTGATTGTTTAATAGTTAGGGTTATCAGGACTAGTTGGACTGGTAACTAATTTAGAACAAGGATTAGGACATCCATGAAGATTGAGAATTAGGAATAATCTATGATTGATCAACCAAACTAAAGGTGGATATTTGTTTGCCAAACTTTCTATGTTTTATTTATCGTTTTCTTCGTTAGATTCATACAAAACCCCCCCTTTGTCTTTGTTATCGATTGGTGATCGAATGATTTTGCAAACAGGATATATGACTTGATTCTCTATGGGATTTGACCCTTGCTTACCAGACTACATTAGTTAGGTTTTTAAGGATTATTTTGTTTAGGTGTCACGATAACGCTTATCAAGAGTCCTAGTTGCCCAAAGGCAAGGAGGATATGTTACAAGTGTGGGAGGGAAGGCCACATGAAGGCATACTATAGGAAGAAGGGCCTAAAGCCAACACAAGCATGTCAGGCCTCAATGACTGGCTGTGGGCAGAACCCAAGGACGGAAGTGTCTGCTCCGGAGCCATGTGTTACCTGTGATAAAGGCAAGGCGCCTATGGAATCTTCGGGTCAAGAGCAACGACTCTTTGTGATACGTCACCCCGACGGGAGGGAAACCCTTGCGAGTGGTAGAATTTTGTAAGTTTTTAAGAATAGGGAGCTATGACTTATGTCGATAGTCTTCATAGTTTAGTAATCTGTCTATTCGACTTTCTATCAGTTGTTTTATGTAATGTTTCGAATAATAAAGAAATGTTTCCTTGTTCTGGAAATTACTAGGTTCGTTACTATTGCAAATTGTTCGTTCATACGAGACTCCGTGAGTGCCAAAAACAGTTATATCACGTGTGGATAAGGGCTGTCAGGACTCATAAAGGAGGGGTAACATATGGAGCCTAGGTGTTCGTTCCCTACATGGTTAACACCAGGGGCGACTCCATTACTGAATTGCTAGATCCATTCTTAGGAATCTCTCTTTGTTCTTGGAGTAATGTCACATCCGTATGACAATAATTACTCCCTTTGTTGAGCGGACGAGCGTTATCTCGTGAGTTGAGTTTTACCAAAATTCCTTAATGTAAAGGAAACAAATGTATGTGGTTAATGCTCTATGGGACGAAGAATTTTTTTCTCTCTCATATGTGTACCCTGAACATTTGTTGTGGTAAAAGTACGTAGGAGTGAACTATATGAAGATTAGAATGCCTAGTTGTGAGGTCATTCTGTAGTCATCTATAAGGACAGATTGCTGAGAAGAAAATAAATGTATTCTAGAGATAGTTCATAGGGGGGTCAGTTCCTCTGAAAAGATCGTACTCTATTACGACCTTGAGTAAAACCTTAGGACCCAAGGGTGTGAAGTCATAGGTATTATTTTGGAAGATTCATCCGAGGTTTCGTTATGAGGCTTTCTTAAGAGAAACGACATAAGGATTGGATGGAGAGTGATCGACGTCTATTAAAGGCGATTTGATGTCACGTTTAGGGAAAATAAAGTGATTGGCGGCAATTGTGCTAATTGACTTATCACGATCTTGTTTGAGGAAACTAGAGGTTTTAAGTTGGAAGTGAGCTTTAGGGCCAATTTTAATTGGGCCAAGGAGCTGAATCAGTGAAGTGTACCTTCAAGAGGTATGGAGTTATGATATCTAGAGTTTTTACAAGGCTTGATATGAGGATTTTAAGTGGGTGGGACGTAAGGCCAATGATATAGCACTTTCTCGAAATTAAGTTGTGGAACGATTGTTTCGGGAGAAAGCTCATTTAAGATTGAAGGTTTATGGAATAAGGACTAGGTTATTCAGAAGATATCGATACCAAAGGATGTAGCATGGGAAATTGTCATATGTGCGTTTAAGGAGTAAAGTAACGAATGTTACTCGTATATAGCCATTGAAGGATTTAGGATGTGAAGTGATGGATTGTGATGGCAAGACATCGTTCATCAATATGTATTTTGAGTAAATAGAGTTGAGGAACCTTAAAGGTTTAAGTTAGAACTTTAATAATGGAATACGTTAGGGTAATCTTGGATAAATGGTAAATATCCGTAAAGCAAAAGAGTGCTTGATTTGGGATAATAAATCGTATAACGACAACTGGTTACTTACGGATTTTTGGGTGAATAGCAAACTCGACCGGTAACAGTTTGCTATGATTTTGAAGGTCGAATAGTGTGGCATAATGTAAGAATGTGGATGATATCAAGTGGACTTGAGGAAAAGGCAACCTACATCTATTAAGGTGATCGTATGGTACGTTTGGGTAAAACGAGAGCATAATCTTTTGAAATGGATTATTAGATCATGTTGAGATAATCGGACATAGGTTGTGGTGTGATTACTTGTGGGATCACATGAGTTAAAGATTTTGAGTTAAGATATGGCACAAGGGCCAAATGTGATTAAGGTAACCAATGAAATAGGTGAGCCGTGTATGTAAGGAGTAAGGTTTATATGACAAGTGGAGGTACTAAGTTGAAGTATAGTTGAATTCTATGTATGTACTTTGAGGATCTGACTGTCGAAAGGAAGTTAGTAGAGAGATGTTGTATTCTTCTGGTTGAGGACTTCAAGGTCTTTATGAGGAATAGGGCAATATAGCGAGGTTATATTGGAGATTATAATGGATACTTTGATTAAGGAAATGGTAATCTTGCGGATGATCATATCTGTTCTAACGAGAGTAAGGAATGTAGGCAGTATGTTGTAAGGGGAATCATGATCGAATAAATAGTTCGATTTTGGTGACATTGATTGCGAAAACCAAACTCGTTTAAGGATATCAACTTAAGGAGGATAAGGTATGTACGCTGAGAGAGGTTTATAAAGAGAAAGTTGGAAGAGAAATGTGTGTTCTCATGCTTAAGGTATAGCGAGACTAGTGCGATGATTTTGGGAGACAATTATCCTAAGGTAATTATGACTTTGTGGATATAGTCACGAGTTAATGCAAGTGTAGCACATGGTGATAGGATATGAGAGAGAGTGCTATGATTGAGGAAACGGATCGTTTTCCTAGGAGCAAGTACAAGGATGAGATGATTAAGGATATTAAGATCAGGTAATAAGATTATGGTGAAATCGAACCCTTTAGTTTAGCAATGCTAGTTTCGGGGTCGAAACTCTTTTAAGGGGGAAGTAATGTAATAATCCTCATGTTACCATAGGGGTAATATGATAGAATGTATGTTTGGTGAAAGCAAGTTATAGAATTCTCTTAGGTTGAGAAGGGTCTAAATTATGGTTAACCTGACGTTAACTGTAATTTGAACCAACTTATAGATTGTAACTTAGAAATGTCTGCACCAATTTTACAAAGTGTGAAATGGGTTAGACATGGTTAAACTTATACGGTTGTATAACTTAGTACTAGGTCGCATCTCCGGGTTGTTAGCAGCCATGTTTCGGGGTCGAAACTTCTCTTAAGGGGGTAGTGATGTAATACCCCTCATTTTTTAGTAAGGGTATTTGGGTAATTTTCTCAACCCTCGTTCTGTAATTGTGACGCGTTAGGCGAAATTCGGAATTTCTGTAACGCGTATAATCTCTGTAATAATTCCCTGAGCATTATAATATACATTCGATGTATTTTCGAGGCTTAAAATATTTGTTTGGGTACAAATATTAGTTATTGCAAGGTTTTAGCACGTGTTCAATCGTTTCCCGGGAAAAAGGACGCGAACAGGCCTTTTCTGCGACCGCGGAAGATTTCCGCG
Source organism: Rheum nobile (assembly GCA_027886185.1). Lineage (NCBI taxonomy): Eukaryota > Viridiplantae > Streptophyta > Magnoliopsida > Caryophyllales > Polygonaceae > Rheum > Rheum nobile. The sequence continues at coordinate 147,697 of WOAB01000169.1, read as the reverse complement.
ACCGCGGAAAATGATGCATCGTCAGCCTCGCGAACAGGCATTTTTCCGCGATCGCGGAAAACGCTTCATCCTCATCTTCAATGGCTTCGTCGGTTGAGATGGCTGTCGATTCGTCGGGGGGGGGATTTGGAGCGGTTCGTCTGGCCGGGAGTTAGGGTGCTCGGTGGCTATAAAAGGAGGGCTCGGATGGAGGGTTGGAGCATCCGAAATCCAATCTCTCTCTCTCACTCGTGTCGCCGGAGTTCTCATATCGTCGGAGCTCTCGCCAATGGTTTTAGTGGTCGAGTGGTGGTGCAGTAGAGGCGTCGTGGTGCCAGGAGACGAAGCCCTCTCGTTCGGAGCCTCGTCGTGTCGTCGTCGGTGAGAATTTGTCTGAGGAGGGTTGCCGGGTTCATTGCCGCGACAGCGGACGATGTCCAGACATCCGCGACCGCAGAATCCAAGCCGCGACCGCAGATTGATTTAGCAAATGCGATCGTGGCCTTGGACGATCCGGTCACGGATGGGACCCTCGTTTCTTTCATTTCCTTAGATCCGTATTATTATTTATCGAATCTAACCTAGGGTTTTGTTGTGGGTTCGTTGGCGTCGTAGGAATCCGCAATCCGATTCCGTTTCCAGTTCCCGAACCCAGAAACCCATCATCATTCGTTCATCTCGATCAAGGCAAGTGGCGGTTCGCTCTTGCAGTTGAAGATTTAAGTGTTAGTGTCTTAAGGTTGTCAACTATTACTTTAATATATTGTTATAACCTAGTCATGTAATAGGTTTATTCTAAAAAGTCTTCCGCTGTGTAATTTATAAGTCTTCCGCTGAAATTTAACTTTGTTGTAAAAACGCTACTCTCGTTTGATGGGAGATCTTTTAATAAAAGGGTTGAGTTTCATATTTAAATGTCTTCTAATCTTTCGTTAATTAATATGTTCCTTTAAGTTTAATTGTTCCGATTAAAGCCTATGGTGACATCGGACAGTAACGTCTGAGGTCACTGGCGTGTGGCATTTCCGACAATAAGTCGGGGGTGTTACATGACTAGTGACGAAGGCCGTGTTTTCTTGGTCTTGGGGGTCCATCAGTATCTGGTTATAGCCACTGAATGCATCCATGAAATAGAGCATCTCGTGGCCTGCGGTTGCGTCGATCATTGCATCAATGTGTGGTAAGGGGAACGAGTCCTTTGGACATGCTTTGTTGAGGTCCTTGAAATCTATACAGACCCTTCATTTTCCATTCTTCTTTTCGACCACCACCACGCTGGCCATCCATTCGGGATACTTGACTTCCCTAATCTTGCCTGTCTCTAGTAACTTTTTGACTTCGTCGTCGACTATTTTGTTTCGTTCGGCGGCGAATTTCCTGCGTTTTTGTTTGACAGGGGGAAAACTTACATCCACATTTAGTTTATGAGTTGTGATGTCAGGGGAAATACCTATTGACGGTGGCTAAAAGATGCACAAGCAAATGTCGTTGATTAGCCTTATCAAAGTAAATTATCCTAACAAACCCACTAAACAGAAGTATAGCAGACAAGTAAGGGTCAATCCCACAGAGAAGGTTTGATGTAGTATGCAACCGTGAATGACAAGTAACACAAACGGGGGGGTTTAGTTATCAAGAGAACAAAGCAAACAAAGCAAATGAATTGAGTTGAGTTTAGAAAATTTAATGAGGGAAAAATAGTTCCACTTGAGCGAAATCCACGGTACAGAGATAAAGTTCGATCACTGAAATCTATTTCGTCCAAGTTCTTTAATTATCCTTATAGTCGTTCCCACCCTGATCTTAAGTACTACCGATTCTCACAGTTGTCGATAGACTTATTACTATGCCAATGATAAAGTACCACTGATTCTCATAGTTGTCAGCGTACCTTAGCACCAACACAGCAATAGCAATGCGCACAAGGATATATGATACATGCAAGTAGAAAGACGTATAAGTACTCACTCCCCTACTTAACATGCAACTGATTCTCACTCATAATTGTACGCTCGGAACCCCTATATGCACAATTGTGTTTGCCACTAGATATGCACTCGGAACCCCTATATGCAATCCTAGCAATTGATGAAAAGCATTCAACCTAGTTGATCAGGCTAAGAAGAACAACAAGAAATCAATATCAATATAACCAAGAGAATCAATCCAACACTTATAAGGATAAGAACATGGAATAGAAATCTCACAAACACATCAACTGTACTGCTTCAATCGTCTAGCAGAACAAGGATGAAGTTAGTTCTCCATCAAAGGGGATGAAAAACTCTATATAAAATAACGTCTGAAAATGGAAGCAATCAAGTGATGATAAGTCTCTCCTCTCTTAACCTAGAAAAGAGGCTTAAATAGTCTTAACAAACTAGGTTAAACTAAAGCTGAAATTAAAGGAAACAGAATAATAATAAAATAAAGTCTAAAACATAAAAGGAAATTAAATCGTCTCTGGCGCGAGGTCATTAAGCACAGCCACCGCGGGGCAGTGAATTCCACCGCGAGGCGTCGAACTTCCACCGCTGGGCGGTAGCATCCTCTGGCGCGGCTTCATCTTCACTGAGAGTCACCGCCGGGCCGTGGTACTTCTGACGCGGGGCGGTGAGCTCATTTCTCCAGCTCTCTTCTTCTCTGCTTCTGCTGCTCTTCAATCCTACCAAGTGTTGGTAGTCTTCTCCATAGATGTTCCAGTAGCTCCATCCATCCTCATGCTCCATCTAAGCTGCAAAACCTTGGATTTCTTCACTTCTCTCCAAAACATCTGGATTGCAGACTTAGCACCAAAACTCATCCAAAACCTCTCCAAATCATGCTAATAATTGCTAGTAAAGGTGTATGAAATAGCACCTATAAAATTCCCCCATACTTAGACCTTTACTCGTCCCGAGTAAACTAAAGAAAAGCTCACTCTCTCAATCAACACCAAGGCCTCAGGAAGTATAAGACAATATGACACTAGCAACTACAGTATATCAACAATAAGCTGCATATAACCAAAACAAGTGATGCAAAGATAACCTAATCCTAACTCCAATCTAGCTCCTTATCGCTCCAAGAGTGGCCTACCCGAGTCCTCCTTATGACTCCTCTTCTTATGACGCCTCGCCAAGAATTATAGGGAAATCCTAGAATCACTCTTCTTCTTTTACGCTCATCTTGCCTAGGCGCCCTTTCGGGTTTTCACCCAGCCACTCATTTCATTTTGCTAGATATCTCACATATACTCGCATTACTCCAGTCCAATTTTGCCCTGGTCTATACCAGTCGGACTACCTGCTTTTTACCTGAACTGCCCTTTCGGGTTGTCAGTCCATCCCAGGATTTTGGTTGCTTTTTTACCTCTTTTTGGCTTTTTCGAATTTATTTTTTTTATTTTTTTTTTGATAAAAATTAAATCAAATCCGAATGCAAAATTACAAAACAGAAATGCAGAAACGAAACTATATGTATACTAGCTAGATAGAAAGCAAGATAGCAAGTCTATATCCCTACCCCATACTTAAACCGAACATTGTCCTCAATGTAGAAAAAAGAACATCAAATGAAATAGAGGAAGAAGAGATAAACTCACTGTGGATCCGATGGTGGTGGTGGGTACATCCCAAAATAGTCTCTCATATGAGTGTCCATGGTGTCCAGACGCTCATCTACATCAGTACGGAACTAGGTCTGCCAAGTCTGCAGACCGGTCTCTAACTGGGAGTTCCATTGATCCTGGCGCACTGAGAACGTGTCCCATCTAGAATACAACTCCTGCCAGGGTGCGACAGGACCGTATGAAGACGAAGGCGCCTCAAACTGGGTAGACATGGGGTCGTCCCCACCCACAGAATCAGCAGCAATAGCATCAAAACCACCACTAGGGTCCTCCCCAAACGGACTTGAAGGAGCAACAACACGGGCATCATCGGTCGGCATCCGGCTATCACTGGGAATCCACCAACCCGCATAAGAAGGCGAATAAGCAAATTCTCGGGGAACAATCAGAATGTGGCCCTCATAGGATGACCAGACCAAATCACCATCCTTCCCCAGTGGCTTCAGCATCGAGCACACCTTCATGTGTGCTAAATCATACACCGCGTAGGCAACAGGCCGAGGAATCTGATCGCAAGTAATCACTCCAGCACAAATAAGGGTAATCAGACCACCCCCACAAATATCACGTGGCTCGCCATCACGAATCCTCACCAAGGAACCCAAGAAAAGGGTAGCCCAACACGGCATATACTTAACAGTCCCCAAGATGCTCTGATAAGCACTACTTTGTAGGGCTTAAGTAAGAGTCATTAGAGGTTTTATTGGTTCCATTCGGGTAGATTTAGACACATTCATGTGTATGGCGTGTGGGGGCAAAGTTTGATAATTAATTAAAAGCCACGTAATTGATGGGCGAATTGGATGAATTAGGCCCAAGTGAATAAGCGGCCCACGTGAAGTACCCGAGTGAATTGAAGCTGGAGAAATTGCAGGGGATGACGTCGGGATGACATCAGCACGCTGGATATTGGAGAGGTGGGCTGCTGATACTTTCCTGTGTGGGACGATGTCGAAGTTGCTGCCGAGTGAAATGGTGTGGGCCATCACGTGATGCGGACGAGCCATGCCGAGAATTGGAGGCCGAAATGCTTACGGGATTAATTTCCCTATTTTAGTTTATTATTTTATTATTATTTTATTAATTCATTTTAGGTTAATTTAGATTTTATTTCCTTTAGTATATTAGGGTTGAGAAAAGGCTTGTTTGCCAATCTTCGTTTCTCTTTGAACCCTAATTTCCTTTTCTACGTTATGAAGAACTAAGCCTTCCTGGCTTAGTTAGACGTTGAAGCTTTCGTTTTGATTAAGTTGTGAGATTCTTGTTCTTAATCTATTGCATGGTTTTTATCTTTCTCTTGCTTAAGTTGCTTATGATTTATATTGATAATCTCTATTTGGACGCAACTAGGGTTTATTGGTATTGATTGATTGCTAGATTTAGATTGTTACTGGTTGAGCATATCTATTTCAGAGTAGCAACTGCATCGTATTAGTAACTGGTTGTACTAGTCTTATGCAGAAGAGAATTGATTTACATTCTAGGATAATATCTGGTTGTTTTATGCTAGAATTGTATCTAACTATATTCCTATCCATAAGGCTGCTGTTAAACTGAATCTTGATAGTTTCAGGGTTGTTTAATTAGTTAGTGCTAATAGTATCTGGTTGTGCTATTAGTTATATTTGAAAAGGAATTGGAATTTCCATTGCATGTGATTTTGAATGAGTATCTAGGATCAACTTGTCATACGAATAGTGAATGTTGTTTGACTAAGTGCTTTTCCCCATTACTGATTTCACAACTCTTTCGCTTGTTTACTTTTGCATGTTTAGATTACTTAAACAAACAAAAACCCCTTTTGGTTACTTTGGATTGACATATAAATTGCATATTTAGATAGAATTCGCCTTCCTGTGGATTCGACCTTTACTTACCTAGGACTACGGTTTAGGGTTTGTTTGGATATTTTGCATAACAGTTTTTAGAACGACAAAACCCTGTTATCAATTGGCGCCGTTGCCGGGGAGGCAATAATCTATTTTGTGTGCGATTTGTGTGTCAACTATTGTGTGGACCTATCTTACGGTCCACACCCGTGCTATTGATTTTTGTTTTTCCTTTTTGATTTTGTTACAGAGATGGATAGATTTCCCCACTTCCATCAGGAGCCGCAATATGACCCATACTCATACGCATACACTCCAGGGTGGAGAGATCACCCTAATTCGAGTTATGGGCACAATCCAAGTCCCTCCATGTCATTGGAGGACATGTTTCGATCTTTCAAACAGAACACGATCCAACTTGAACAACAAATAAAGTCCAATATCCAGATAATTGAGAGGCATACGGAGCAAATGGTGCAAGCATTGAGCAGGATGGAGTCCATGACGTCGGCAGAACCACTATCTCACCAGTGGTGCACCAGGAAGAGAATGTCTTCTCGTTGACCCTACAAAGTACTGAGCAGTTGCATGTCGCCCCCTTAGCTGACAGGGAGGAACAAATTTGTGAGACGGGTGCAGAATACAGCGAGATTTTTGCAGAAGAGAACCCAAGACCGCAGGAGGTATACCTCGACCTCGGTTCACCCACTGAGGAGATGGGTATTCCAGACGATATTTTGGACCGTGTTGTGCTTTCTGAAGAAGAGTATTTTTTGGGACTGGAGGAATTCAGCGATCAAGAGGAGGAGAGCCACGATCGCGAAAATGATCCTGTGACGCTCGTTCCTCTCGAAAATGCCCCGGCAGCCCCCGACCCTCTCGAGGTTGCCTATGATGAGTATGTGCATCTCAACTCCTTTCCACTTGTCTCGCTGCACCCCGTCACGCCCCTCCATGCGGTATTCCAAGATACTCGAAGGCTGAAGGACGACAAAGAGCTATATGAAACCTTCAGTACTCGGGAGGCAACCATTCTCTTGCTCGAACTGAAAGGTTGCATCCCTCGCTACACAGAGTTTTTAAGGGCGCTGGGCAATATAAAGAAGAAACCAAATGGGAAGCACAAGAAGGAGACCTTAATTCAGGTGACAGGTTTTTACATGCTGGATACGGGGCAGGACATACATGCAGCCCTTGAGATGTTGGGTAGACCGTTCCTGAAGATGGCAAGTGCATTCTTAGATATGAACAACGGTCCAACCATTATGAAGTACACAAGCATGGGGGAAAAGCTCTACAGGGAGTATACAAAGAGACATCCCCCTGATATAGATCTCAGGAGTTCAAGTGCTAGGACAAACCCAAGTTGAGGAGGATTGAGTAGGATGTCGAGCCACGACATTAACCAAGGCGCTGCTCGGGAGGCAACCCGATGTTAGGTAGTCTATTTTCTTTCCCTTAGTCTTTATTCAGTTGTTTTTCTTTTTGTTTTTTCTTTCTGTGTCGAACTAACCTGCAGGAAGAACGAAAAAACGGAAATGGTGTTCACGGTGCCTGCTGCGAAATTTACGGCGCCCGCCGTAAATGCCTCGCCAAGCAACTTGGCTACGACCTAAAAACGACGACCGCCGTTTAATTACGGCGCCCGCCGCAATTACGGCGACCGCCGCACCCTTCACGGCGACCGCCGCACTTTCTCAAAAAAAAATTAAAAAAAAAAACAAATTCAGACAAAATTTGGGCTCCGAAAAAACCTTAAACGGGGTGCAAAAGGCATAAAAAAAAACCCGTTAAAACCAAACGGGGGTAAAAGCCAAAAAAAAAAAAAAGTTTTACCGAAGCCCATCTGTCTAGATTCTCCACGGAGAGGTGCGCATCATGTTGTCAAGGAGGATACATTGCCCTACACTTGATTTGGCAACGATGATGGCCCTACAATTGACAACTGAAGAGGAGGTACACCAGGGCCCAACCACGATAACATCTGGGCCTATTTTTGAAGGCCATGCAACCCTGTTCCCTTGATTGACCACTACTTCCCAAGAGTGGTCCCTTTTGGTTGCATGGTAGGAGTTGATGGAGTTGAAGGCCGTGCAGCCTTGATTTCCTACATAACCACCACACCCTACAGTGGTTTCTTATGGTTGCACGGTAGATGAAGATTATAGCGTTGATGCAGACATCCATGACATGAACTTTTATGACTACACCGCCAGCAACAAGGAAGTGTCCAAGCCAACTCGACAACGTTGTGAGTTATTTTTTGCTTTTCCCAGTGCTTTATTCTTTTGTCTTTCATTACATTGAGGACAATGCAATGTTTAAGCATGGGGTGGGGTTTTATACTTGCTATGCTGTTGAGGAGAAAAAATGAAAAAAAAAATGAAAAGAGCCAAAAAAATTGAAAAAGGCTATCATAAAAATCTTGGGATAGGTCGAAAACCCGAAAGGGCGGCCTAGGCAATAAGTAGGTGGCTTGGACCAGCATTAGGCTGGGGTAATATGAGGTCAAGAGTGACGTGAGCTTATGTGAGCACATCTATTGTAAAATGAAATGAGTGGCTTGGTGAAAACCCGAAAGGGCGCCTTGGCAAAATGAGCGAAAAGAAGAACAGTGATTTTAGGATTTCTCATTATTCTTGGCAAAGCATCATAAGAAGAGGAGTCAAAGAAGGATTGTCGGGTAGGTCACTCTGGGAGACATAAGGAGCAATAGATGGAGGCTAGGATTAGAGGTTACTCACACTTTTGGATGTCCGGGTTAGCTTGGGGGAAGTACTCTGCTTGCCCCTTAAGCTGTTGAGTTGTGGATGTGTTGTGAATGAGATTGATGCCAGGAGCTTGACATGGGTTAGGTGACTCTTAGTTGGAGGATATGCTTCCTGAGACCTTGGATGCTATATTGGAGGAGTAGACTCTTTATTAGTTTACTCGAGGACAAGCAAAGGTCTAAGCATGGGGTGATTTGATAAGCACTACTTTGTAGGGCTTAAGTAAGAGTCATTAGAGGTTTTATTGGTGCCATTCGGGTAGATTTAGACACATTCATGTGTATGTCGTGTGGGGGCGAAGTTTGGTAATTAAATAAAAGCCACGTAATTGATGGGCGAATTGGATGAATTAGGCCCAAGTGAATAAGCGGCCCACGTGAAGTACCCGAGTGAATTGAAGCGGAATTGAAGCTGGAGAAATTGCAGGGGATGATGTCGGGATGACATCAGCGCGCTGGATATTGGAGAGGTGGGCCGCTGATACTTTCCTATGTGGGCCGATGCCGAATTTGCTGCCGAGTGAAATGGTGTGGGCCATCACGTGATACGGACGAGCCACGCCGAGAATTGGAGGCCGAAATGCTTACGGGATTAATTTCCCTATTTTAGTTTATTATTTTATTAATTCGTTTTAGGTTAATTTAGATTTTTTTTCCTTTAGTATATTAGGGTTGAGAAAAGGCTTGTTTGCCAATCTTCGTTTCTCTTTGAACCCTAATTTCCTTTTCTACGTTATGAAGAACTAAGCCTCCCTGGCTTAGTTAGACGCTGAAGCTTTCGTTTTGATTAAGTTGTGAGATTCGTGTTCTTAATCTATTGCATGGTTTTTATCTTTCTCTTGCTTAAGTTGCTTATGATTTATATTGATAATCTCTATTTGGACGCAACTAGGGTTTATTGGTATTGATTGATTGCTAGATTTAGATTGTTACTGGTTGAGCATATCTATTTCAGAGTAGCAACTGCATCGTATTAGTAACTGGTTGTGCTAGTCTTATGCAAAAGAGAATTGATTTACATTCTAGGATAATATCTGGTTGTTTTATGCTAGAATTGTATCCAACTATATTCATATCCGTAAGGCTGCTGTTAAACTGAATCTTGATAGTTTCAGGGTTGTTTAATTAGTTAGTGCTAATAGTATCTGGTTGTGCTATTAGTTATATCTGAAAAGGAATTGGAATTTCCATTGCATGTGATTTTGAATGAGTATCTAGGATCAACTTGTCATACGAATAGTGGATGTTGTTTGACTAAGTGCTTTTCCCCATTACTGATTTCACAACTCTTTCGCTTGTTTACTTTTGCATGTTTAGATTAGTTAAACAAACAAAAACCCCCTTTGGTTACTTTGGATTGACATATAAATTGCATATTTAGATAGAATTCGCCTCCCTGTGGATTCGACCTTTACTTACCCAGGACTACGGTTTAGGGTTTGTTTGGATATTTTGCATAACAGTTTTTAGAACGACAAAACCCTGTAATCATGCTCATAAACCACTGGAAGTCCTTCATAGACACCTTCCCATCGTCCGCATGGCCAAAGAAATCCCTCATCATCACCTTGTGGATCAACCGCAGACACGGGTTCACCAACTTGGAATTCACCTCCTGACCCTTCCCGAAACTCCTGCACGTAGCAGCCCGCCAGAACTCCATCATCTCGGAATCGTGAATACCACCAGACCACCCATCAGTTGGGTCCTTTGTAATACCCAGGGCATCATGCACCAACTTTAGAGATAAGGAGTAATCACGCCCATTGTAGGTGAACATGATCTTGCACAGATGCCTATCGTCCGAGTCATTGGTGAGCCTCCTAAAAGAGGCAATAAACTGGTAGCACAACTCTGGATACACAGGGTCAGCCTTTTCCAGAAACTTCCCTAACCCACACTGTGTCAAGCACATGGACACACATGCCAACATTCCCAATTGGTCCAAAGTCGGCGTATGGAAAAACTTCGAAGCCAATACCTTCCTCTCCTTCACCACATTATAAACCTCACTCCCATCCCTAGTCGACACTTTCTTCTTGCCTCTAAATGCCATAAGTAGGGAATTGAAGTGCTCAAAGCAAGGCAATCTAGAGAACTTACAAGCAAACAAACACGCAGCCTAGAGAGTCTCAGCGCGGGGCGGTAGGGTTGCGGTGAAAACTGGGAGCTATGGCCGGGTCGTGGTGAAGTCGGCGCGGGGCGGTAGGCAGCAGCGACGCGGTGGGGTTGTGTTTGGGCTTGTTTGTGAGGCTAGACTCCAAATTGGGGATTTAGGGCTAGATTTGGCTCAAGGTCGACAGGGATTTGTGGGAGATAGAGGGAAATAGACGTGGGAGCTTGAGGGGGGCGTTGGAATGGGAGGTAAGAGATAGTGGGGCTAGGTCAGGGAAAGGGAAAGGAAAAAGGGATGATGGGCCGGTCATGTACCATGGCCCAAAAGAGAAATCTTGGCCCACCAGAGGGAACCCAATCCGTCAAAACCTTAGTTATCACTTAAGAAATAAGCTTTTACTCACCCGTTTAAGGTTTTTTCGGGGCCCATTATTCTTGCTTTTTTAAAAAAAAAAAAGTCTAGAGGTTATACTTGACCATCACCACGGGGCGGTGAGCTCCACCGCGGGGCGGTAGGGAGCGCCACGGGGGGTGAAACTGGCTGGGTACCACATCTCGTCTCGGTTTTACTTTCGTACCTGAAATGTGAGTAACAGGCGAACGAAACAAAGCAAAATAAACTATGAAAATAATCTAATGAAAGGAAAAATCAAAGAAGGACTAACACGGGTTGCCTCCCGGACAGCGCCTTGGTTATCGTCGTTGGCTCGACGTAGTGCAGATCCATCACCCTTTAGAGTATGATCCCTTTGGAATCCTCCTACTCGTCTCTTCCTGTGGAGACCTCTCATGGAAAGGTTTAAACCTTAGACCATGTTCCCTCTTTGCCATTGACTCCATCTGTACTTCCTTTGGAGTGTCTCCCCCATACTTAGAATGATGTGGGGGCTGATATGGCTTAACCTGAATATGTTGCACGTCACTAGATAAAGGCTTACAGCCTTGTATGGTTAGTGCAGGGGGGCTAGTGTCCAAAGTAGAGGGAATAGAACTTCCTACATCATCTAGCAGGACATCACCAACACGCACTTCATGCAACTCAATAGGTCCTTCATTAGTGGAACACTCAACTACGGTCTCCACTGCATCAGTTTTAACTTTTTCATGCATAGAATTATCAATATCACTAATGCAGAGAGGGGTGGACAATTCAATGGAGTTGGCTTTATGAATATTATGTTCAAATATAATTCCATCAAATTCCATAGTCAAAGTTCCACTATCTACATCAATCTTTGTCATGGAAGTTTTCATAAAAGGTCATCCTAGCATAACAGGAGCAACTTGTTCATCATAATCCATGTCCATGACAAAGAAATCAGCAGGGAAAATCAAAGAACCTATCCTAACAAGAACATCTTCCACTATACCCTTAGGAGGCACACATGATCCATCAACAAGTTGTATGACAATGTTAGAATCATGCAAGGGTCCTAATTCCAATTTTTCAATCAATGAATAGGGTAGAAAATTAATTGAGGCACCCAAGTCTAGCAGTGCTTTCTCAAAGAGATGCCCACCTATAGTGATAGGAATAGTAAAAGTACCTGGATCCTTGCATTTTGCGGGCAGACGCTTCTGAACTATCACTGAAACTTGTGCACCCACTGGACTCTTCTTTTGGGTCTTCTGCTTTTGAGTTCTTTTCACCGTGCATAGCTCCTTTAGGAACTTGGCATATCTCGGGATAGCCTTTATAAGCTTGAGCAGGGGAATGTTCACCTCACAGTTCTGAAATGTCTCGAACAGGTCACTGTCGTCAACAACTCTCTTTGCCTTTAGCGCCTCGGGAAAAAGGTGCTGGGGGCTTCTCCGAACCTAGAACAGGGAACGCGGGGCGAACGTAATCATCATAGGTCTATTCAGCGGAGACAGAGTTTTGTGGACCAGGTTGTGGCAAGCCCACCGCGGGGCGTGAGTCAGCGCCGCGGGGAAGTGGGTTCGCGGTGTCTTTACTGGGTTCACGCGCCGGGTCGCGGCGAGGGTCGCCGCGGGGCGGTGTCAATGAAACTCCTTTACTGGCTCCTCCCCTAGTTTATGGCCGGGCCGTGGTGGGGTCTGCCGCGGGGCGGTCGGTGATCTCTTCCTACTCGAACTCGTTCTCCTCTTCAGCATTAGGAGCAACGATCAACTTCTTACCACTTCTGAGCGTGATAGCACTCACGTTCTCTCTGGGATTCACAGTGGTCTGGGATGGTAGGGAATTTAATGCCCTTTGGTTAATCTTGGTCATCTCATCGGCTAACTGACCAATCTACCTTTCCATGTTCTTGATACTCGACTCAGTCGTTGTAGTATAGTGGTAAGTATTCCCTCCTGTCACGCGGGTGACCCGGGTTCGATCCCCGGCAACGACGCCAAATTTGACGGTGGCTAAAAGATGCACAAGCAAATGTCGTTGATTAGCCTTATCAAAGTAAATTATCCTAACAAACCCACTAAACAGAAGTATAGCAGACAAGTAAGGGTCGATCCCACAGAGAAGGTTTGATGTAGTATGCAACCGTGAATGACAAGTAACACAAACGGGGGGGGGGGGGGTTTAGTTATCAAGAGAACAAAGCAAACAAAGCAAATGAATTGAGTTGAGTTTAGAAAATTTAATGAGGGAAAAATAGTTCCACTAGAGCGAAATCCACAGTACAGAGATAAAGTTCGATCACTGAAATCTATTTCGTCCAAGTTCTTTAATTATCCTTATAGTCGTTCCCACCTTGATCTTAAGTACTACCGATTCTCACAGTTGTCGATAGACTTATTACTATGCCAATGATAAAGTACCACTGATTCTCACAGTTGTCAGCGTACCTTAGCACCAACACAGCAATAGCAATGCGCACAAGGATATAGGATACATGCAAGTAGAAAGACGTACAAGTACTCACTCCCCTACTTAACATGCAACTAATTCTCACTCACAATTGTACGCTCGGAACCCCTATACGCACAATTGTGTTTGCCACTACATATGCACTCGGAACCCCTATATGCAATCCTAGCAATTGATGAAAAGCATTCAACCTAGTTGATCAGGCTAAGAAGAACAATAAGAAATCAATATCAATATAACCAAGAGAATCAATCCAACACTTATAAGGATAAGAACAATGAATAGAAATCTCACAAACACATCAACTGTACTGCTTCAATCGTCTAGCAGAACAAGGGTGAAGTTAGTTCTCCATCAAAGGGGATGAAAAACTCTATATAAAATAACGTCTGAAAACGGAATCAATCAAGTGATGATAAGTCTCTCCTCTCTTAACCTAGAAAAGAGGCTTAAATAGTCTTACCAAACTAGGTTAAACTAAAGCTGAAATTAAAGGAAACAGAATAATAATAAAATAAAGTCTCAAACATAAAAGGAAATTAAATCGTCTCTGGCGCGAGGTCATTAAGCACAGCCACCGCGGGGCGGTGAATTCCACTGCAAGGCGTCGAACTTCCACCGCTGGGCGGTAGCATCGTCTGGCGCGGCTTCATCTTCACTGAGAGTCACCGCCGGGCCGCGGTACTTCTGACGCGGGGCGGTGAGCTCATTTCTCCAGCTCTCTTCTTCTCTGCTTCTGCTGCTCTTCAATCCTACCAAGTGTTGGTAGTCTTCTCCATAGATGTTCTAGCAGCTCCATCCATCCTCATGCTCCATCTAAGCTGCAAAACCTTGGATTTCTTCACTTCTCTCCAAAACATCTGGATTGCAGACTTAGCACCAAAACTCATCCAAAACCTCTCCAAATCATGCTAATAATTGCTAGTAAAGGTGTATGAAATAGCACCTATAAAATTCCCCCATACTTAGACCTTTACTCGTCTCGAGTAAACTAAAGAAAAGCTCACTCTCTCAATCAACACCAAGGCCTCATGAAGTATAAGACAATATGACACTAGCAACTACAGCATATCAACAATAAGCTCCAGACAACCAAAACAAGTGATGCAAAGATAACCTAATCCTAACTCCAATCTAGCTCCTTATCGCTCCAAGAGTGGCCTACCCGAGTCCTCCTTATGACTCCCCTTCTTATGACGCCTCGCCAAGAATTATAGAGAAATCCTAGAATCACTCTTCTTCTTTTACGCTTATCTTGCCTAGGCGCCCTTTCGGGTTTTCACCTAGCCACTCATTTCATTTTTCTAGATATCTCACATATACTCGCATCACTCCAGTCTAATTTTGCCCTGGTCTATACCAGCCGGACTACCTGCTTTTTACCTGAACTGCCCTTTCAGGTTTTCAGTCCATCCCAGGATTTTGGTTGCCTTTTTACCTCTTTTTGGCTTTTTCGAATTTATATATATATTTTTTTTTGATAAAAAAAAATTCAAATCCAAATGCAAAATTACAAAACAAAAATGCAAAAAACAAAAATGCAGAAACGAAACTATATGTACACTAGCTAGATAGAAAGCAAGATAGCAAGTCTATATCCCTCCCCCATACTTAAACCGAACATTGTCCTCAATGTAGAAAAGAGAACATCAAATGAAATATGGGAAGAAGAGATAAACTCACTGTGGATCCGATGGTGGTGGTGGGTACATCCCAAAATAGTCTCTCATATGAGCGTCCACGGTGTCCAGACGCTCATCTACATCAGCACGGAACTAGGTCTGCCAAGTCTGCAGACCGGTCTCTAATTGGGAGTTCCACTGATCCTGGCACACTGAGAACGCGTCCCATCTAGAATACAACTCCTGCCAGGGTGCAACATGACCGTATGAAGACGAAGGCGCCTCAAACTGGGTAGACATGGGGTCGTCCCCACCCACAGAATCAGCAGCAACAGCATCAAAACCACCACTAGGGCCCTCCCCAAACGGACCTGAAGGAGCAACAACAGGGGCATCATCGGTCGACATTCGGCTATCATTGGGAATCCACCAACCCGCATAAGAAGACGAATAAGCAAATTCCCGGGGACCAATCAGAATGTGGCCCTCATAGGATGACCAGACCAAATCACCATCCTTCCCGAGTGGCTTCAGCATCGAGCACACCTTCATGTGTGCTAAATCATACACCGCGTAGGCAACAGGCCGAGGAATCTGATCGCAAGAAATCACTCCAGCACAAAGAAGGGTAATCAGACCACCCTCACAAATATCACATGGCTCGCCATCACGAATCCTCACCAAGGAACCCAAGAAAAGGGTAGCCCAACACGGCGTATACTCAACAGTCCCCAAGATGCTCATAAACCACTGGAAGTCCTTCATAGGCACCTTCCCATCGTCCACATGGCCAAAGAAATCCCTCATCATCACCTTGTGGATAAACCGTAGACATGGGTTCACCAACTTGGAATTCACCTCCTGACCCTTCCTGAAACTCCTGCCCGTAGCAGCCCGCCAGAACTCCATCATCCCGGAATCGTGAATACCACCAGACCACCCATCCGTTGGGTCCTTTGTAATACCCAGGGCATCATGCACCAACTTCAGAGATAAGGAGTAATCACGCCCATTGTAGGTGAACATGATCTTGCACAGATGCCTATCGTCCGAGTCATTGGTGAGCCTCCTGAAAGAGGCAATAAACTAGTAGCACAGCTCTGGATACGCAGGGGCAGCCTTTTCCAGAAACTTCCCTAACCCACACTGTGTCAAGCACATGGACACACATGCCAACATTCCCAATTGCTCCAAAGTCGGCGTATGGAAAAACTTTGAAGCCAATACCTTCCTCTCCTTCACCACATTATAAACCTCACTCCCATCCCTAGTCGACACTTTCTTCTTGCCTCTAAATGCCATAAGTAGGGAATTGAAGTGCTCAAAGCAAGACAATCTAGAGAACTTACAAGCAAACAAACACGCAGCCTGGAGAGTCTCAGCGCGGGGCGGTAGGGTGGCAGTGAGAAACTGGGAGCTATGGCCGGGTCGCGGCGAAGTCGGCGCGGGGCGGTAGGCAGCAGCGACGCGGTGGGGTTGTGTTTGGGCTTGTTTGTGAGTCTAGACTCCAAATTGGGGATTTGGGGCAAGATTTGGCTCAAGGTCGACAGGGATTTGGGAGAGATAGAGGGAAATAGACGTGGGAGCTTGAGGGGGGCGTTGGAATGAGAGGTAAGAGATAGTGGGGCTAGGTCAGGGAAAGGGAAAGGAAAAAGGGATGATGGTCCGGTCATGTACCATGGCCCAAAAGAGAAATCTTGGCCCACCAGAGGAAACCCAATCCGTCAAAACCTTAGTTACCACTTAAGAAATAATCTTTTACTCACCCGTTTAAGGTTTTTTCGGGGCCCATTATTCTTGCTTTTTTTAAATAAATAAAAAAGTCGAGAGGTTATACCTGACCTTCACCGAGAGGAAAGCAAAAGACTCAAGATCCTATACTAAATGCACGACTAAATGGGCTTTAAGAGGTTGAAGGTTACACTTTTCAAATTTCAGCAAACATTAAATGCATTCAAAGCACAAAATAATTCCTATCTTGAAGGTTGTAAATCTTCAACTCCTAAAAACGTCCACTTCCTATAAGTCAATCTGACTTCTAGATCTACTCTACATGCAAGACACAAAACGCAAACAAAAATCAAGAACAAAGCAAGATCAATTCTCGGACACAAGACTCACAACTACACATGGAAAGGCACGAAAACAAAGAACTTGTAGGACTTCGGCCCTTGAATTTAAATGAGGGATTTGAGCAAAACTTACGTGCTCTGATACCAAATGTTAAGCTCAAAGGATCGTGAAGCCACAGTGCAAGCTTTGCTCGTCGTTGGAGGTGGAATCGCCAACTAGGGTTCTTGGGTGGACGAAGGCGTAGCGGAGGCTCGAAGGTGGTTCGACGGCGGAGTTGTGGTGGATAGTAGGCACACAATGTCTTCTTATAGAGGGAAGAAGATATGCACATAGAAGTGAAGGGGGAGAAGAAGTGTGGGAGATATGCTCACTCGGCACACTTAGGGTTTTTGACGCAAGAGGCAAGGGAGAAAGGGAGAGAGATTTGACAAGCAAATTTGTTTTTTTTTTCTTATGTGAGTTTTTCAGCCTTCAAAGAGCCTATAAATAGGCCTACAAAAAAGGCAAAAATGCCTAAGGGAAATATCAATAGCCAGGCATAAAACTAAACCTTAAATTTACTACCGCAAATGTCCAATTTAGGTAACTTATTAAATTCGAATGCAAAAGTCATCAAGCAAAGTAATGATCCTCTCGGCCAAGTCCTGGGCCCATGATAGTGGGATAAGTGGGCCAGCCCATGGTGGTTGGGGCGCCAATCAAAGTGGCTCGGTGCTCTTCTTGGAATTTCACTTGCCGCTAGCGCCGTGCTCGCCGGCGCCTTGTTGTAAGAAAAGAACCAGGGCAGGCCCGGCGTGGCGTAGGGTGGCTTGGCATCCCAGACCCTTGTGAAGATCTTGGAGAAGCTCCCTAGCTCTAGACCTTGTGATGGCACCGGGGATTGCCTTGTCATCTTGGGCGTTAGCCTTGGTGACACCTGCGCCCGGCGCGGCCGGTGCCTTGGCCTTGTCTTGGCCAATGTCTTCCTTTGACTTGGCTTTGGCTCTCCCATGCATGCCTTGGCCAGCTCTAGCTCCAAGTGTGTCATCCATATGCTCCGTGCCTTGATCTAGCTCCGGGTCCTCCATAGTGTCCATGGAGAGCTCCTCGGCATCCATGTCCTCGGTGGCCCTTGTGTTGCTCTCGGATTCTTGGCCTTGATGTGGCATGGTCACATCAGGCATCATGGTGCCAGGAGATGAAGCCCTCTCGTTCGGAGCCTCGTCGTGTTGTCGCCGGTGAGAATTTGTCTGAGGAGGGTTGTCGGGTTCATGGCCGCGACCGCGGACGATGTCCAGACATCCGCGACCGCGGAATCCAAGCCGCGACCGCGGATTGCTTTAGCAAATGCGATCGTGGCCTTGGACGATCCGGTCATGGATGGGACCCTCGTTTCATTCATTTCCTTAGATCCGTATTATTATTTATCGAATCTAACCTAGTGTTTTGTTTTGGGTTCGTTGGCGTCGTAGGAATCTGCAATCCGGTTCCGTTTCCAGTTCCCGGACCCAGAAACCCGTCGTCATTCGTTCATCTTGATCAAGGCAAGTGGCGGTTCGCTCTTGCAGTTGAAGATTTAAGTGTTATTGTTTTAAGGTTGTCAACTATTACTTTAATATATTGTTATAACCTAGTCATATAATAGGTTTATTCTAAAAAGTCTTCCGCTGTGTAATTTATAAGTCTTCCGCTGAGATTTAACTTTGTTGTAAAAACGCTACTCTCGTTTGATTGGAGATCTTTTAATATAAGGGTTGAGTTTCATATTTAAATGTCTTCCACTGTTTAATCTTTCGTTAATTAATATGTTCCTTTAAGTTCAATTGTTCCGATTAAAGCCTAGGGTGACATCGGACAGTAACGTCTGAGATCACTGGCGTGTGGCATTTCCGACAATAAGTCAGGGGTGTTATATAACTAGTGACGAAGGCCGTCTTTTCTTGGTCTTGGGGGTCCATCAGTATCTGGTTATAGCCGCTGAATGCATCCATGAAAGAGAGCATCTCGTGGCCTGCCGTTGCGTCGATCATTGCATCAATGTGTGGTAAGGGGAACGAGTCCTTTGGACATGCTTTGTTGAGGTCCTTGAAATCTATACAGACCCTCCATTTTCCATTCTTCTTTTCGACCACCACCACGTTGGCCATCCATTCGGGATACTTGACTTCCCTAATCTTGCCTGTCTCTAGTAACTTTTTGACTTCGTCGTCGACTATTTTGATTCGTTCGGCGGTGAATTTCCTGCATTTTTGTTTGACAAGGGGAAAACTTACATCCACCATTAGTTTATGAGTTGTGATGTCAGGGGAAATACCTATCATGTCTTCATGAGACCACGCAAAGCAGTCAGAGTTCGACCGCAGGAACTCTACCAACTTTTCACGGGTTGCGTCGTCGAGATCGGATCCGACTCTGACCGTCCGGTCTGGCTAGGTGAGGTCGAGAGCAACTTGGGTTAACTTTTCTGTTTTTGGTTTGATATACTTGTTCGACCTCTCCTCGCCCTGTAATTGCTATGCCGTATTGTTTTCGACCGCTTGCTTCATGGATGTCACATAGCATTCCCTCGCGATTCTTTGCTCTCCTTTGATCTCTTGGACTCCCTACTTGGTTGGGAATTTGATCGTTTGATGATAAGTGGAAGGGACCGCCTTCATCAAATGTATCCAAGGTCTGCCGATAATGCAATTATAGGGAGATTCACAGTCCAATACCACGAATTTTACTTGTCGGTTGATTCCCCCTGCATAGGTGGTTAGGGTGATTTCACCAAGAGAATATCGGACTTCACCGCTAAATCCGACTAGGGGTAACTTTCTTTTGGTCACGTTTTTCTCAGTAAGGCCCATCTCTTTCATAGTGTTGAGAGTGATCAAATCGGTGGAGCTGCCTGTATCGATTAGTACCATGCGTATAAGATAGTTTCCAATGGACAAAAATATTACCAGGCTATCATTATGCTCTGCCCATCCACTAGCGCCGGTCTCATTGAAGGTGATCGTGGGCAAGTCACTTGTTTTCTCGGGTCTTGGTTCAGACGGTGGGGGCACGTCGCCTAAGCTTCTTTTGGCGTGGCGTTTTGCCGCGGAGTATGAGATCCCGCATATATCTGACCCACCTGAAATGGAGTTGACAATCTTGGCGTATAGGAGAGGAAGGGCGTTCGTTTTGTACCTTATCTCTTCGTTCCATGGTGGCTTTGGCTCTATCCGAGATGACATCTCGGAGGAGTCCTTGTGATAGTAGCCTTGCGACCTCTTTTCGCAGCCAGACGCATTCGTCGGTTTTATGGCTGTGGTCTCCATGGAAATTGCACCACCTCGACATGTCTTTCTTGTAGTCCGGTTTGTCGTTCTTTCGCGGCCATCTTACGTCTTTACCATATTTATCGAACATCATGATTAACTCTGGAATTGAAACACAGAAGTTATACGATTGTACCTTGGGGGGTAGCGAAGGGTTTTCCTTCCATTCGTGTCCCCTGTCTCGACTTTGATCATCGTGTCCTCGGAGGTACGGTTGTTGACGCCTGTCCTTGCGATTGTCAGACGTTGATCTGCGGTTGACTCGATCCGAATTTGGCTCGGCCTTGAAGGGTTCTTCGTCCTCTTCCAGTCTGACTTGAGCCATCGCTTTGGCTTGGACATCTTCGAAACTTTGACAGGGATATTTCGTCAATTCCCGATACAACTCGCTGCCCCGGACCAGACCCCGTCGAAAAGCTTAGACGGACGTAGGGATGTCGCAGTGGGGAATGGCGACCTTTTCCTTATTGTACCTGTTAAGATAAGTACGTAGAGGCTCGTTATGCTTTTGTACAATGCGATATATATCGCTAGATTGTTTCTCTAGTCTTCTACTACTAGCGAATTGAATTTTGAAAGCGTTGACTAATTCCGCGAAGGATGCAATCGATCCTTGTGGCAGATGCATGAACCAAGTAAGTGTTGGCCCTGCGAGAGAGGTGCCGAAACTTTTACACATAACCACCTTGCGATTGGTCCTAGAGATGGAAATTGTCATGAACTTTTGCTTGTAGAGGGAGATATGGTTGTCTGGATCGCTCGTTCCATCGTAACTGGCCATGCTTGGGAGATGGAACTTCTTTGGGATCTCGACCTGTGCGATTTCATCGACGAACGAAGATTCTTCAAAGCCATCCAACGCCTCTTTCTCGATGGGTTGAGGAACGCCTGGGATCTTCGCAAAACGTTCATCGAGAGACTTCATATGCTCGTCGTTAGCTTATTGGATGAGCGTCTGGATGCTCGGCGTCGTCGTAACCTATGGACTGGTTACTCGGGTCCTTTCGGAACCGGTCGATGTGATGAAAGAAACATTGTTAATCATAATAGGGTTGACACGAGGAGTTTCGGGAATACTTGTCGCATGGATTTGGTTTCGCTCGCTTGCTGGCGTTACGACTATACCCTCCATGTCCAATCGAGTTTGGATCCCCTCGAGGTCGGTTGGGCGTCTGCTTCCGGCTGGTGTGGATGCGGCGGATTGTAACTGCGCCTTGAGAAGCTCATTTTCGTTAGTCAAATGATTAATCGCAGTAACAGAAGTAGCACGGATCGATTCGTTAGTCCGACGTTGGTCGGCTAACTCTTCCTGGAGGCTAGGGATGACAGGGTTTGCGCCATTTGATGGATCTGTTCTTGGGTGGAAATCTCCGTGGTATTGATGACCGTGTCGTCAGTGGTTGTTCCCAAGGTTGTCCTTTCTTCGGAGGTGCTGGGAGGAACGTTGTTCACCATTCTGGATGATTTTTGATGAAGTTTCTGAATGCGAATCGGCTAACGGCCCCACGGTGGGTGCCAAATTGTTTTGGGCAAAAAGATATCAAACCTAAATTGCCTTCGATGTGGTGCTATTAGTCGAACGGATCAAATTAATACTTCAAACAAATCAAAGAACAAAAATGATGAGACGAAATAATGATAATAAAGCTTAGCTATGACGAATCGAAATGGAGAATGTTGAATTGATCCGAGCACAATCGAATGAACTTTGCGAATGTATTGAACGAGCTTCTAGTATATCGAGAGCTATGGAGTTTTAGTACATCTGCAATGGAATAGTAGAGACCATGTCTTACAACGGGCTCATCCTAATCTTTTTAAGATGAGGGGATTTAATGCCAGATTTAGGGAGATCATTCAGCCATTTAAGTGCTAAGATCATGCCCGTGATTTTCGTTCGGACGTTTCAAGGAGCCGTTGGTCGCGTCAGCAAGTAGGCCGTTTTCTCCGCATGATGGGCTTCAACTTTCAACCGTTTGTGGGTCGGTCCAACCTGATCAAAACGTGGCCCAACAATTGCTAGTATCAGTTGTTTTCTTACAATTGGTAAGGCTAAGTCTTTATTTATTTTTGATCTTATTTTCTATGTCTTTGTTTTCAGGTTTGTTTTCTTTTGATGTGAAGAGTCGTGAGCGCTAGTAATCTCAACGACTACAATCCCGAACCTGAGCGTACTTTTCGTTTATGAAAGAGGCAACAACGCGAAGCCAGAGAACATACAATGGCTGACGGAAGACAAGCAAACGATAATGATTGGCAACTCCAGGTTTTCCCAATGACGTTGGTTGATTATGTGTTGCCAAATCACCTTGGTTCCAATTATGGTGTCG
Source organism: Rheum nobile (assembly GCA_027886185.1). Taxonomy (NCBI): domain Eukaryota; kingdom Viridiplantae; phylum Streptophyta; class Magnoliopsida; order Caryophyllales; family Polygonaceae; genus Rheum; species Rheum nobile. Next base: position 125,255 of record WOAB01000169.1, on the reverse strand, counting down.
TCCAACATCTAGTACAAGCGTGAAACTTTGAGGTTAAACCTTCTCTGATCAACATCGTTCAACAAAATTAGTTTGGAGGTCTAGCATTTGAAAATCTACACCAGTATCTAAATACTTTACAGAGCTGATGGACACTGAAGATTCATGAGGTGTCCAGGATGTGCTTTTAATGCGGGTTTTCTCATTCTCTCTATGAGACAGGGCTAAGGCTTGGTTCAAGACCGTGCCTCAAGCTCCCAAAACGACTTGGGATGAGTTAGCTAAGGCCTTCCTCAACAAGTACTTCCCACGCAAGAAGATTACTGAGATGATGAATCAGATTACTGCCTTTCAGATAAAGGATGGAGAGTCTCTTTATGAGGGATAAGAGAGATTCAAAGAGTTGCTGATGTTGTGCCCTCACCATAGGCACCCTAAATGGAGTCTACTACATGTTTTCTACAATGTTGTTGATAGCTCTACAATACTAATTATTGATGCTTTAGTACGTAGTAAAATTATGAGTATGAAAGTTGATGATGCTTGGGACTTGATTGAGAATACTACTCAACACTCTCATTATTACAATGATACCAGCTCTACTTCTAAATCAAAGAGGTATGCAGGCATGTATGAGGTTTATTCTGAGACAGACCACCAAACTCAGATAGATGATATGGCTCAGGAAATCAAGAGGTTGAGTGAGTTAGTGCAAAAGTCTCAGGGGCAGGGTGCAATACAATCGAGAAAGGTTGTTTCTGGTGTAGCTTGTCAGTTTTGTGAAAAAGGTGAGCACACTATATCTTCGTACCATCTTTTTGCTTCCTAGAATGAGTCTCAATGAGAAGCAAACTACTTGAATAACTTCAATAGGGGTCCAAGAATGATATGTACTGATAGGCGTTGTCATAACACCTAAACAAAATAATCTTAAACAAACCCAACTAATGTAGTCTGGTAAGTAAGGGTCGAATCCCACAGAGAATCAAATACTATTCCAACGATGTAATTGTATACCAACAAGTAACCACGGGGTTTCTGATTTAAAAACAAAATAAATAAATAAATAAAAACAAAGACTTGAAATCAAATTAGGGAAATAACTCAGCCAAACAAATATCCACACTTCAGATTGATAGATCGATCATTGATTATTCCTAGTCCTCAATACTCATGAAAGTCCTAATCCATGTTCTGAATTAGTTACCAGTCCAACCAGTCCTGATAACCCTAACTATTAAACAAATCTCTACTAACCTTCACGATTTATTTCAATAGCAGCAGGAAGTTCAGGAATAGATAGGTACATGCAAGTGTAGCAACCAGTCATACAATTGCATGCAATTAATTCTCTACACAAACTAAGAGATTTAGATTCTCAACCAGTATCCTCCAATCCTTAGTAATATGATCAATAACAATCTCAACAGGTTGTATGGAAAAGGGGAATCAATAGCATAATACTAATTTCTCTAGGTTGTCAAGCTAGAGGGAACTACTATTAACGATCTATTTGATTTCCTAATCAACAAATCAAGGGGAATCGATATATGATCAATGAAATTAAGCACGAGAGAGAATTAAAACAATCATAGAAAGAGTAAAGGAATAAACTCACAATCCAATCAATCCAAAGGCTTCAATTGTCTGCCTGGGCAAAAGGTAAAAACAACGATGAATGAAACTATGTCTAACGTTGATTTGTGATGATTAACAATGAAGGAAAAATTAGGTTAAGTAACCTAACCCTAAAACTTTTATGAAAAGATAACAAAAGCCCATTAGAAATTAGGGTTCAGAATAATAAAGATAAAGGAAAACAAAAATAAGAAAAAGGAAATAAACTTCGGATCGAACAGCGTCTCGCCTCCCGCGTATGGCCGCGGTCGCGGCTTCTTGGCTGCGGTCGCGATTTGCTCTCGAAGTGCCTCTATTAATTCCCGACATTAGCCGCGGGCGCGGTTTATTGGCCGCGGTCGCGGCCTCTTCTCTTCCGCGTCATTTTCTTCGGAAATTAGCCATCTCCTCAGGTGGTCAACTTCTTTCCCTCTGAATGTCTTCAATTAGCTCCTCTAGACCACCAAAACCACACTTCTCCGCTCTAACTCTATAATCTCTAATTGTTCTCTGAATCCAACCAAATGGCACCTCAAACTTGGTAACAACCCCTAGAAATGCACTACAAAATAGTACCGATCAAATCCCCCATGCTTAAACCTTGCTCGTCCTCGAGTAAGCTAAAGTCAACCTACTCCTCCAATCAATCCTCAAGGTCTCAGGAAGCATAGAAAAATCAATCTCCAAGAATCACACCTAACATGAAACTCCAGGCAACCATACAATAAACCTAGCACAAAAGACTACAACACACAATCAAGCAAAAAGGAAAGCAGAGTACTTCCCCCAAGCTTATCACAAACACCATAGAGTGAATGAATTCTAGTCCTAGTCTCCCATCTATCTTCTTATACCTCCCAGAGTGACCTATCCGAATCCTCCTTATATCACCTCTTCTTATGTCGCCACGCCAGGAAAAATGAGGAATCCTAAAAATCACTCTTCTTCTTTTTACTCATTTTGCCAAGGCGCCTTTTCGGGTTTTCACCAAGCCACTCATTTCATTTTTCAATAGATGGGCTTACAATATACTCACATCACTCTTGACCTCATATTACCCCAGCCTAATGCTGGTCCAAGCCACATGCTTATTACTTAGGCCGCCCTTTCGGGTTTTCGACCTATCCCAGGATTTATTATGTATGCCTTTTCTCAATATTTGGCTCTTTTCTTTTTATTCATCTCCTCAGCGACATAGCCAGTATAAAACTCTCCCCCATGCTTAAACATTGCATTGTCCTCAATGTAATGAAAGACAAAAGAATAGAAGCACAGGGAAAAGCAAAAAATAACTCACAAATGTCGCCAAGCTGCTTGGACACTTCCATTGTTGCTGGCGGTATACACAATGTATGCACAGGTCTCTAGTGTTGGGTGGGTGTCTTCATCAACTCCATCGTCTTCATTATCGTGCAACCAAAAGGAACCACTTGGTGAGTAGTGGTATAGCAAATACGTCGGGGTTGCACGGCCTTCAAAACCCACAAAAAATGGGCCTAGATATGATCGTGGTGTGGGCCTCTAGTGGTCCTCCTCCTCAGCTGCCAATTGTAGGGCCATCATCGTTGTCAAATCAAGTGTAGGGCAGTGTATCCTCCGTGACAACATGATGCGCACCATCTCCATGGGGAACTCTGGACAGCTCGCCTGAGATGAACTTTTGTTTTTTTGTTGTTTTTTTTTATAATTCCGTTTATTCTTTTTTTTTCGGAATTTTTTTTTTTTTCGATTTTTCCCCCCCTCCACGTTTAAGGTTTTTTCGGGGAGTTATTAGTGCAGGGAAAGAGAGACTTACAATGGTGGTAAACACCTTCTTCAATAGGCATGGGGTCTCCTCCCTGCAGGTTAGTCGGAAACAAAAACAAGAACAAAAACAAAACAAAACACACCGAAACAAATGCAAAAACAAGGAAAGAAAAACAAGAAAAGAAAAGCATACCTCGGGTTGCCTCCCGGATAGCGCCTTAGTTATTGTCATGGCTTGACATTGTGCTACTATGATCATGTAATATCACTCAATCCAGAACACAGCACAGACTTACTATCAGGAGGGTGTTTCTTATGATCAAATATCTTAAATGTCACCCTATCACCCCCATACTTCACAGATATAATACCTCTACTCATAATGATTCAGATGTTAGTAGTCTTAAGAAAAGGCCTACCTAACAGTATAGGGGGCACATGCATATCATAACCAATGTCTAACACCACAAAATCCACAGGAAAAATCATCTTATTAACCTTCACAAGAACATCCTCAACTATTCCTTTCGGAAAAACGTTGGATCCATTCGCAAATTGAATAACTAAATCAGTTTCAAGCAAAGGTCCAAGATCTAGCAATTTATACACAGAGTAGGGTAACACATTAATAGATGAGCCTAAGTCTATCATGCAATGATCAAACCTGGAATAACCTATATCACAAGGAATATTAAACATGTCAGGGTCACTACACTTTTCAGGCAAATTTCTTCCGAATGCAGCAGACACATGTTCATTCAAATTAATTTCTCCTGTCAATTTCTTCCTCTTCCTAGGCCAGCATAAGCATTTCATGTATTTAGCAAATTTAGGCACAGCATGCATCATATCAAGTAAAGGGAGATTTGCCTCATGCTCACCTATGGAGTTGCGCGGCTCCATATTGAGCTCCGGCTTCTTCTTCACTTTTAGCCTCTTAGGAAGGTGAGGAGGTGGCTTATTAGGATCATAGGGTGGAGGAGTGTAATCAATAGGAATCGCTTCCAAAGGGTATACACCAAGAACTGATCCGTAGAATTTTGTCCAAACCTGCGGACGCTGGTTCTCGACTTTCCGTTCTCACTCATCCGTGGTCACGGTTCCTGAGCAAAAGGGTTCCTCCGTCTTTTCTCCTTTCAGTTGTGATATGCCCCTCACATTAGCTACTGGGGTCGGTTGGGGTGGTGGCCTTTCAAAATCCTCCTTCATATTTGCCACAACTTGAGTCAACCTTCCAAGCTGAGTTGCCAAACTTCCAACTTGAGTTGTTAAAAGTTGGATGTTGGAGTTTGTCTCCTGATGAATAGTCATCATGCTCTGCACAAGTGACTTGATGCTCTCCTCCATTGACGTGTATGAACTTTGGCTCGTCTCTTGAGGCTCAGGAAAGTACTGAGGCCAGCCTTGCTGCTGATAGTAAAAATCAAATGCTGCCATCTGTCTAAATTGAGATCTCAATGAAAACAATTAGTAACACAAGTGTGGACCGTAAGATAGGTCCACACAATAGTTGGTAAACAAACACACAATTAGAATAGTAAAATTGACTCCCCGGCAACGGCGCCAATTTGATAAGGCGTTGTCGTAACACCTAAATAAAATAATCCTAAACAAACCCAACTAATGTAGTCTAGTAAGTAAGGGTCGAATCCCACAGAGAATCAAATACTATTCCAACGATGTAATTGTATACCAACAAGTAACCAGGGGGGTTTTGATTTAAAAACAAAATAAATAAAAACAAAGACTTGAAATCAAATTAGGGAAATAACTCAGCCAAAAAAATATCCACACTTTAGATTGATAGATCGATCATTGATTATTCCTAGTCCTCAATACTCATGAAAGTCCTAATCCCTGTTCTGAATTAGTTACCAGTCCAACCAGTCCTGATAATCCTAACTATTAAACAAATCCCTACTAACCTTCATGGTTTAATTCAATAGCAGCAGGAAGTTCAAGAATAGATAGGTAGTAAGTATAGCAACCAGTCATACAATTGCATGCAATTCATTCTCTACACAAACTAAGGGATTTAGATTCTCAACCAGTATCCTCCAATCCTTAGTAATATGATCAATAACAATCTCAACACGTTGTATGGAAAAGGGGAATCAATAGCATAATACTAATTTCTTCAGGTTGTCAAGCTAGAGGGAACTACTATTAACGATCTATTTGATTTCCTAATCAACAAATCAAGGGGAATCGATATATGATCAATGAAATTAAGCACGAGAGAGAATTAAAACAATCATAGAAAGAGTAAAGGAATAAACTCACAATCCAATCAATCCAAAGGCTTCAATTGTCTGCATGGGCAAAAGGTAAAAACAACGATGAATGAAACTAGGTTTAACGTTGATATGTGATGATTAACAATGAAGGAAAAATTAGGTTAAGTAACCTAACCCTAAAACTTTAATGAAAAGATAACAAAAGCCCATTAGAAATTAGGGTTCGAAATAATAAAGATAAAGGAAAACAAAAATAAGAAAAAGGAAATAAACTTCGGATCGAACAGCATCTCGCCTCCCGCGTATGGCCGCGGTCGCGGTTTCCTGGCCGCGGTCGCGGTTTGCTCTCGAAGTGCCCCTATTAATTCCCGACATTAGCCGTGGGCGCGGTTTATTGGCCACGGTCGCGGCCTCTTCTCTTCCGCGTCATTTTCTTCGGAAATTAGCCATCTCCTCAGGTGGTCAACTTCTTTTCCTCTGGATGTCTCCAATTAGCTCCTCCAGACCACCAAAACCACACTTCTCCGCTCTAACTCTATAATCTCCAATTGTTCTCTAAATCCAACCAAATGGCACCTCAAACCTGGTAACAACCCCTAGAAATGCACTACAAAATAGTGCCGATCATGTACTCTAACAGCTATAATCCTAGTTGGAGGAATCATCCAATGACCACCTCATGGGTTCGAACCAAGAGCCTCTCAACCACTAAATCAGGTTGCTGCTCAATTTTCTGATGTTCCTACACTGGAGTCCATGTTGAAGAAAATTGCTAAACTTAAAGGAACATGGTTACTCATACGGAAACCCTTTCTAAGAAGGTTTATGGTTATGAGAGTGTGTCTACGATGATGAACAATTTTGAGAGTCAGTTGGCACAACTTGCTATAAATGTTCTTAGGCCGGCTGGGGAACTTCATGGTCAACCTAAAGTCAACTCCAAGGAGCATTGCCGGGCCATCACGTTGGGAGACGGAAAACAGTTAGAGGATCACCATCCAAGAGAAAAGAAAGTGACAAGGGAGCCTACATAGAAGCCATAAGAAGAGAAACCAAAGTATGTTGCTTCGCCACCATACAAGCCACCTTTTCTTTTCCCTCAAAGAAGGGTTCGGATAAAACAAGAGTAACAATTTGTGGAGTTTAAGGAGATAATGAAGAAGTTGTATATTGACATACCATTCACAAAAGTCCTCACTCAAATTCTTGTGTATGTTATGTCTATGAATGAGATTCTGATTAAGAAGAGAAGGTTGGATGACTATGAGACAGTGGCCATAAAAATGGATAATGCTGAGAAGTTGCCAAATAAATTAGATGATCCATGTGAATTATTTATCCCTGCATATTTTGGCAATCTCACCTACAATTGTCTTTGTGATCTTGGGTCTAGTATCAATATTATGACTTTGTTAATCTGCAAAGAATTGAAATTGGGTGATCATGTGCCCTCCAAGATGCATCTCTTCATGGCTGACAGGTCTGTTACATATCCTATGTGGATAATAGAAAACTTTCTTGTGGAAGTGGGATGTTTTTCATGCTAGAAGATTTTGTGATACTTGACATGAAATGTATTAATAAGACTCTCATCATCCTTGGGAGACCACTTTTAATTTAGTCACCGTTGAGGCTAATATTGGTGTCAAGAACGGGAACCTTGCATTCACAATAGGGGAAGAGAAGATATAGTATAGATATTTAAAGTACTACTTCCTTGCGACATACAAAGAGACTTATCCGTCTCCTACTAAGGTGATGTGTCCTTGCCTCCGATGACAAGCCAAATTGTCAAAGGTGACGCCTTTGGATCTAGTCTTGGTTGGGAAGTCACTCGATGTTGTGATTCTGCTGTGGAACACGATGTTGGGGATGATCACAAGCGGAAGAACGCGATGAATGGAGTTGTTGACGTCGGCGACTGGGAAGATGATGGCGACAACAAGGACTCGGTGGTGATGGAAGCGATTTGATGGGAGAAGAGTTTGCGGTGGCGGAAGAGATTTGGTGAAGGATATAAGGCTTGAAAAGACAAGCCTTTGGGGTGTCATAGCGTCGACTGCGGATGAAGGAGATGCGAAGATAGACTTTGCTTGAGAAGATCAAGTGATTGCCGTAGCGTCGGCGGCGGAGGGAATGGGGATAAGAGGGATATGGGTGACGTCCGATCAAGGGAAGGAGGAATTAACACTCTACTTGAAACCTTGAACTTTAACTTGAACGTAAGAAATAACATTAACAAAGTCGGGTATAAATAGGGGAGGTGAGACGTCGGATGGGCCGAGTCGAACCTCGTGGGCTAGCCCATGCAAGCATGCAAAAGGCACAAACCCTAAAAGATAAAATGACTGAAAGGAAACTATCTAAAATGCTATAAAAGGAAACTATGTAAAGCTATCAAATGAAACTATCTAAAACACGCTGGAAATACCAAATATAGATAGTGTCTTAAAAGAACGCGTGAAACTCCTAACGCGGTGAAGATGACGACGAAGTGTCGTTGTCTTCAAAAGAACGCGTTGATCTGATGGTGGCGAGGACGACGAGTCTTGGATTGGTTTCTAGGCTTCCTTGGCCAGCGACGACGCATGAAACTAGTGTGATGCGACGGCGGAGGTGATGGCTTTGGACCTAGACCTTGTGACTGGGCCCTGTGAGCGTAGGCTCATGGCTTCTTCCTCGTCTTGGGACGTCATGGGAGGCAGGGTCACATCACCCTCTCCCACTTGGCTGTGAAGCGTCCCCGCTTCACCATCATCAAACTCTGGCTCAACATATGGTGTTAAGTCCGCGACGTTGAAGGACGCGTGGACTCCAAAATTTGGTGGGAGCTCGAGTTGATAGGCATTATCCCCTATGGCCTTTATCACGCGGAAAGGGCCATCTCCACGTGGTGCCAATTTGTGTTTACGCCGTGAGGGGAACCTCTCTTTTCGCAGATGCACCCAGACAAGGTCTCCGGGGGCAAAGACGACGCGGAGGCGTCCTGAATTGTGCTGCGAGGCATACTGCGCGGCCCTCCTCTCCAACTGCTCCTTGGTTCATCGATGAAGCTCCTGCACCTGCTCGGCGCGGTTGGAGGCGGAGACATGCACTGGGTCACGTAGGGGACGCGGCGACAGATCCAGTGGTGTCAAGGGGTTCATTCCATACACCACTTCGAACGGGGTCAGCTTGGTCACCGTGTGCCTGCATCTATTGTAACAAAACTCGACAAGTGATAGTAAGTCCTCCCAACGCCTAGGGTTGGCTTTGAGCATCGCGCAAAGGAGGGCTCCTAGGGTTCTATTCGTGACCTCCGTTTGGCCATCGGTTTGGGGTGGTAGCTAGTGGATAATAGGAGTTTGGTTCCTAGCTTACCCCAAAGAGTTCTCCAAAAATGACCAACGAACTTAGAATCTCTATCACTCACTATTGTACGTGGGACTCCATGAAGACGCACCACATGCTCAAAGAATAGATCGGCAATCTCACTAGCACTATGGGTTGTCTTACAAGCAATAAAATGTGCCATCTTAGAAAATCTATCTACAACCACAAAAATAGAGTCCTTACCTCATCTAGAGAGGGACAAACCCGTGATGAAATCCATAGACAAATCTTCCCAGGGGGCACTAGGAATGGGCAAAGGAGTGTAGAGGCCGTGAAGACTAAACTTAGCTTTGGCTCTCTGGCAAGTCACACAACTTCTACAAAACCTAGTCACTTGGTGGGTCATCCTAGGCCAAAAGAAATGTTCTCTAAGCGCGTCTAAGGTCTTCCTAATCCCAAAATGTCAACGACTCGCGTGTGCTTCCTCAATCAATAAGAGCCCAATGGAGGATCTAGGAATGCAAAGGCGACTAGCCTTGTATAAATAACCCTCAGACAAAAAATAAGTCTCAAACTCACGCGATCTTAGGCAATGCTCTAAAATAGGGGCAAAGAAAGGATCACTAGCATATAATTCCTTAATCAAAGCAAAACCTAAAACTTTAGTTTGCACATAAGTCAAGAGAACATACCTGCGAGATAACGCATCAGCTACAATGTTCTCTTTTCCTTTCTTGTGAACAACGACATAAGGAAATGTCTCCAGAAACTCCACACAGCGAGCATGGCGTCGATTGAGGTGAGCTTGGCTCCTCAAGTAGCTCAACGCGGCATGGTCGCTGTGGATGACAAATTCACGCGGACAAAGGTAATGTTGCCATGTCTTTAGCACGTATATTAAGGCATATAACTCTTTGTCGTAGGTGGGGTAATTCAGTGTAGCCCCTATGAGCTTCTCGTTGAAATATGCAATAGGCCTCTTCTCTTGGTGTAGCACACCACCAATGCCTATGTCCGAGGCATCACACTCCACCTGGAAGTGTTTGTTGAAATCTGGAAGCTGGAGCAAGGGAGCTTGGCACAAAGCCTTCTTCAAAGCCGAGAAGGCTTTTGCATGGGACTCAAGCCACACAACTGTGCTGCCCTTCTTTGTCAGTTCATGTAGGGCCGCGGCAATGGAGGAGAAGTCGCGTTCAAAATGCCGATAGAATACCACGAGGCCTAGAAAGCTTCGTACCTGTGTCGGTGTCGTCGGTGTTGGCCAATCTTTGATGGCCGCGATCTTCTCTTCATCGACGCGTAACCCATCATTACTCACAATGTAGCCCAGACAGTTGGTTGACGTAGAGCAAAAGGAGCACTTGGCCAGATTGGCGAATAGGCTCTTGCGTCGAAGGCATTCTAGCACAAGTCGAAGGTGGTCGACATGCTCTTCTAGGCTCCGTGAATACACAAGAATGTCATCGAAGTAAACAACAACAAACTTGCCAAGGAAAGATCTCAACACGTGGTTCATCACGCGCATGAAGGTGCTGGGTGCGTTCGTGAGCCCAAAGGGCATGACAAGCCACTCGTAGAGCCCATACTTTGTCTTGAATGCGGTCTTCCAATCATCACCTTCTTTCATTTTGATCTGGTGATAACCACTCTTCAAATCAATCTTGGAGAAGAGTGTCGCGCCATGAAGTTCATCAAGCATATCGTCGAGGCGCGGAATAGGATGCCTATACTTAACGGTGATCTGGTTTATCGCGTGACAGTCAACACACATTCTCCATGTGCCATCCTTCTTGGGCACAAGGATCACAGGCACAATGCAAGGGGAAAGAGATTCCCTTACATACCCGCGATCCAACAACTCTTGGACTTGGTGCTGTAACTCTTTAGTCTCTTCTGGACATGCTCTATATGCAGCGCGGTTGGGCAAAGAAGCACCGGGCACTAGGTCAATCTGGTGCTCAATGCCTCTCAAGGGAGGTAACCCTTGTGGCAACTCGTCTGGGAATACGTCGGTGAACGCGGCAAGCAACTTCATGATCGCTGGTGGCAAGGGTGCGTTTGTCGATGATTCAGGGATGCATGGGGTTGGCACAAGCAGAAAGCATGGAGTATTCCCAGTCAAACACGCAGTGAGGTCACTTGGCCTGGCTAAAAGAACGCATTGCTCACAGGTGCCCTGCAAAGGACGCGGTGGTGGCAACGGATCGGCGAACTTTGTTGATGGGAAGGCACTGCTCGAATTATGTGGGGCACTTGGTATCCCAGCTGTGGCGTTGTGTTTCTTCTTGCCAGTGCCTGGAGTAGACGAAGTGTTGCCAGATTTGGAGGAGTTCTGCCTTGGTAGTGCTTCTGGACACTCGTTTGACCTAGGAGACGCGGCCTCTATGGCCTTCTGGCGGTCGCGTTCAACCTGGTCCTGTAAGATCTCATGGGGAGACATTGGATGCAAAGTGACACGCTTCTCGTGGTAAGTGAACACATAAGTGTTCAAATAGCCATCATGGAGCACGCGCCTGTCAAATTGCCACGGGCGCCCAAGAAAAATATGGGTGGCGTCCATTGTAATGACATCACATAAAACTGAATCACAGTATTGGCCTATGGAGAAAGAAATTAAGCATTGGCGAGATACTGTGTTACCTGGACTAGATGATATCCATTGGAGGGCATAAGGCTGGGGATGAGGCATCGTGGGTAACTTGAAGTGTGTCACGACCTTCTCATTGACAATATTCGCACATGATCCTCCATCAACAATGACACTCAAGGAAGATGTTTGGACTAGAGCCCTTTTGTGGAACAAGTTCTCTCGTTGATCGCATAAGCTGGCTTCCTTGACTGTGAGGAGACGACGCGTCACCAAGCTCAATGGTGTGCACGCGTGCAGAGAAGCGGGTTCGCAGTCATAAGCGTCTTCGTCCCATTCTTCGGTGCCTTCATTGATCGCGTCAAGTATGGCCTCCTCGTCTTCACAAGATTCGTAGCCGGCGGCGGCTGTGGAGAACAACACCTTGCGAGCATTGGGGCAATCTTTCTTATAGTGGCCTCTTCCACCACAGTTGTAACACTCAAGATCACGCGCGCGATCTATGCTCACTGGAGCCGGTCTTGGCGCGTTCTGGCGCGGCGCGATGGTTGGCGTCACAGGCTTCGCCTTGGAGGCTTGGCTAGACGAGGCTATGGTAGAGGTACTAGGGCGAACTATAGTATAAGGTAATCCACCAGGGTTAGAAGAATACCTTTGCTGACCACTGGAATATGTGTAAGACTTTCGGCGAGAGATTTGTGCATGAATTTGCATCGCCGTATGTGTGAGTGTGTTCAAATCCTTCATTGGAAAGATCTCTAGTTGATCACGGATATTTGTGTTCAAGCCACTCAAGAACTTGGTCCTTAAAGTTGATGGTGCAACGGAGATGTTGGCCTTGGAAAAGAACTCGAGTGGAGTCAACGATCCTTGGCGAGCCATGGCAATCTCCAATCTCATTTGATTCCTGTAGTCTGGAGGCACGTATTTCTTGGTCATCACGTAGACTAGTTGATGCCATTCTGTGACTCGTGTCCTGTGGTGACGAACGCAGTCATCTTCGAAATCTATGCCACCAAACGCGGGCGGCTCCTCGGAAGTTAAGCGTCACGGCGTCGACATGCTCCTTAGGTGGCACTCGACAATATCTAAGGGTGTACTCCGTAGCCTACACCCATTCAAGAAAAACAAAGGGGTTGTATTCACCTTGAAAATGCTCAATTTTTACCTTGACTTGGTGTCGCTGATATCGAGGTTGGCCAGGTGCTTGGTTGAACGCGTTGTTTGGTGTGTCGTCGTAGAGAGGGTTCTCAAAGGCGTGCAATCCTTGTGGTCTTTTGCGTCCAACCTGGTGTCTATCGCGTTGTTGGCGATCTTCGCGGATGTACTAATCCCTTGGCGCGTAGGCGTCATCGCGTTGACGTCTTCGTGGCTGGGCATCATAGTTGTCGCGTCGAATCTCCCTTTGTATTGATGTGGATAAAACCTACCCACAAGCGTATGGGGTCCATTATAGCTTTCAAGTGTCGATCCCACAGAGACCAATGTAACATTAATTGAAATGCTACCAGTGTACTAGGCCAGAAAATAGGGAATATGATAGAAATCTATAATTAAGCTAAAACTAAGAAGCAAATAAAAGGGATAAAATATATGGGATAAATGTGTCTAAGGTTAAGGATCACCGCAACAATGCTTCAGTAAATACAATCAAACTCTGCCTGAATCTAATCCAAGTAATTGAAGGTAAGTCATCTAAGGTAATCCACTAACTCCTCTCGGACGATAATAGAGGTGTCTGAACTAAACTAACAATCGCTCTCGCGCAGAGCTAATCTCATTCAAACCCATTAACGCACTTAGAGTCTAGAGATAAATTGAGATAACATCCGCTCTCGCGCTCCGCTAAATCAACTCAAACCTAGAACATCTATGACGACTTAGTATCCTCAAGAGTAATTAAGTTGCTCTCGCACAAATAACACTCAGGTTCAATTCCTATGGATCTAGTAGAAATTATCACCTCTCGATCTCAAACTCTACCTGATTACTTATTAGTGTTTTCACCTCTCGGTCTCAAACCCTAATAAGTTCCAATTTGCCTAAGCTACTATGGGCATAAAGCATCTAGGTATGAATCAAATACTATTTCAATTCAGGCAAAGATAATAATTTTAAATACATATGCATCGTTGGCATCACCATAACCCTAGAACTAGGAATTTAGCCAAGCACGATCGAAGATAAACAATAGATTAAACTAGTCATCAATATACATGAATTATTCAACAAAAATAAGAGATAAGATAACTTAATCTCAATGTCAAAATAATCCAAACGAAAGCTAGAACAATAATACCAATCTTCAATCCATGTCAAAGGCCAAAATTCCTTCATGAAGTTCCACCCCTCTGTCTGCGGCAGAAGCTAAAACCAAAAGCTCCAAACAAAACTCAAAAAAAAAGAAAAAAAAACTCAAAGCCAAAACTAAACTGAAGTAAAACCCTCCTATTTTCTAATGCACTGCCACTACTAGTATTTAGTGGGCCGGCCCACATGAAGAAATCAGCAGCTTAAATCCAACTAAGCTAAATTCCTCTCCCTGATAAACTTGCTGCCTCCGTAGTCCGTCCGCATGCTCCAGGCTCGTAGTGGGCTGGTGTGACATTTGCTTCATTTTGGGCCTTGGCCCATGATAGGTGTTATTTCATACACCTTTACTAGCAATTATTAGCATGATTTGGAGAGGTTTTGGATGAGTTTTGGTGCTAAGTCTGCGATCCAGAAGTTTTGGAGAGAAGTGAAGAAATCCAAGGTTTTGCAGCTTAGATGGATCATGAGGATGGATGGAGCTGCTGGAACATCTATGGAGAAGACTACCAACACTTGGTAGGATTGAAGAGCAGAGAAGAAGAGAGCTGGAGAAATGGGCTTACCGCCCCGCGTCAGAAGTACCGCAGCCCGGCGGTGACTCTCAGTGAAGATGAAGCCCGCGCCAGAGGATGCCACCGCCCATCGGTGGAAGTTCGACGCCTCGCGGTGGAATTCACCGCCCCGCGGTGGCTGTGCTTAATGACCTCGCGCCAGAGACAATTTAGTTTCCTTTTATGTTTGAGACTTTATTTTATTATTATTTTGTTTCCTTTAATTTCAGCTTTAGTTTAACCTAGTTTGGTAAGACTATTTAAGCCTTTTTTCTAGGTTAAGAAAGGAGAGACTTATCATATTTTGATTGCTTCCGTTTTTCAGACGTTATTTTTCTATAGAGTTTTTCATCCCCTTTGATGGAAAACTAACTTCACCCTTGTTCTGCTAGACGATTGAAGCAGTACAGTTGATGTGTTTGTGAGATTTCTATTCCTTGTTCTTATCCTTATAAGTGTTGGATTGATCATCTTGGTTATATTGATATTGATTTCTTGTTGTTCTTCTTAGCCTGATCAACTAGGTTGAATGCTTTTCATCAACTGCTAGGATTGCATATAGGGGTTCCGAGTGCATATCTAGTGGCAAACACAATTGTGCGTATAGGGGTTCCGAGCGTACAATTATGAGTGAGAATCAGTTGCATGTTAAGTAGGGGAGTGAGTACTTGTACGTCTTTCTACTTGCATGTATCCTATATCCTTGTGCGCATTTCTATTGCTGTGTTGGTGCTAAGGTACACTGACAACTGTGAGAATCAGTGGTACTTTATCATTGGCATAGTAATAAGTCTATTAACAACTGTGAGAATCAATAGTACTTAAGATCAGGGTGGGAACGACTATAAGAATAATTAAAGAACTTGGATTGAATAGATTTCCGTGATCAAATTCTATCTCTGTACTTGTGGATTTCGCACTAGTAGAACTACTTTCCCTTATCATATTTTCTAAACTCAATTCAATTCATTTGCTATTGGTTTATTTTTTTCTCTTGATAACTAAACCCCCATTTGTGTTACTTGTCATTCACGGTTGCATACTGCAGCAAACCTTCTATGTGGGATCGACCCTTACTTGTCTGCTATACTTCTGTTTAGTGGGTTTGTTAGGATAATTTACTTTGATACGGCTAATCAACGACATTTTCTTGTGCATCTTTTAGCCTCCGTCAAATTTGGCGCCGTTGCCGGGGAAGGGTTTTTGTTTGTTGTGTGTTTTCGTGATTGATTTTTGGTGGAGACCTATCTTATGGTTGACACCCGTAGTACTGACCCTATTCTAGATCCTTTCGATCCAGAGGTTGACAGATCTTTCCTTAGGAACCTGCGCAATCAAAGGGAAGACGAAGAAGAAGGAATAGAGACAGTTGAGACCGTTGAGGCTGAAACTATTGAGACAGAAACCGTTGAGACTGCCAATACCCCAGCCGTTGCAATGGCTGGAACTGGAACCCTGAGAGAACTTACTGAGCCGAATATAGGGGCGCAGCCCCTAGCTGTCATCATCCCTACGCTAGGAGAAGGGGTGAACTTTGAATTGAAGTCGGGAGTTGTTGCTTATCTCCCTAAATTCCATGGGCTAAGTGGAGAGGATCCGATCTCTCACCTGGGCAAATTCCACAATGTCTGTATGACGATGAAGCCCAAGAATGTGACGGAAGACCAGATCAAGATGAGAGCTTTTGGTTTCTCCCTACTCGACTCTGTGAGCGATTGGTATTACCACCTGCCGCCAGGAACCATAGATACATGGACTAAACTGCACAAAGCATTCCTGGACAAGTACTTTCCCACAAAGAAGGCGAATGCTTTGAAAAAGGCAATTGCCAACATTGAGCAGGCTGGTGATGAAACGCTGTATGATTATCTAGAGAGGTACAAGAGGCTTTGTTCCAGCTGCCCATTCCACGATATGCCAAGCAGGACCTTGTCCTTTATCTACACAACGGTCTGTTGGACTAGGAGAGGAGAATGGTTGATGCTGTATGCGGTGGAAGTATTCTGAACCTGACACCGGATGAGGCTGTGGAGAGACTCCAGGAGATGAATGAGAGTACCAGGAGCTTCGGGAAGACATACTAGAGAAAGGGGGTCAATGCTGTGACCCCTGCAGGACCAAGCCCGGTGCTGACTGAGTTGGTCGAGCTGAAAGAGATGGTGCTGAGGATGGCGAACCAGAATGCCCCTCAACAAGTTAAAGCGTGTGGACTTTGCTCTAACCAGTCTCACCATACCGATACCTGTCCCCAGCTGCAAGAGGAAGGTGTTGCTAAAGTAAACGTTGTAGAAGGTTACGGACCCCCTAGACCACAATATGGTGGACAGCCCAATTACAATCAGAGAGGGCGTGACCACCCAGGCTTTAGATGGAGTGACCCTCAAGGTGGTCTACAGCCAGTGCAGCAACAACAGTACCAGCCGGCGTAACAATAGTACCAGTAGAGAGCCCCTTATCAACAAAGGCCCCAGGGCCAAACATCTGGAGCTTCTACTGAGGATATGCTAAAGACTCTGACTCAGCACTTTGCCACACATGTGCAGGCTACTGAGTCGAGTATCAAGAACATGGAGAGGCAAATTGGTCAGTTAGCCGATGAGGTGACCAAGATTAACCAAAGGGCATCAAATTCCCTACCATCCTAGACCACTGTGAATCCCAGAGAGAACGTGAGTGCTATCACGCTCAGAAGTGGTAAGAAGTTGATCGTTGCTCCTAATGCTGAAGAGGAGAAAAAGTTTGAGAAGGAAGAAATCACCGACCGCCCCGTGGCAAACCCCACCGTGGCCCGGCGCCTGAACCCAGTAAAGACACCGTGACCCCACCGCCCCGCGGCGCAGTCTCACGCCCCGCGATGAGCTCGCCATAACCTGGTCCACAAAACTCTATCTCCGCTGAAGAGACCTTTGATAATTACGTTCGCCCCGCGTTCCCTCCTCTAGGTTTGGAGAACCCCCATCACCTTTTTCCCGAGGCGCTAAAGGCAAAAGAGAGTTGTCGACGACAGTGACCTGTTCGAGACATTTCAGAACTGTGAGGTGAACATTCCCCTGCTCAAGCTTATAAAGGCTATCCCGAGATATGCCAAGTTCTTAAAGGAGCTATGCACGCTGAAAAGGACTCAAAAGTAGAAGACCCAAAAGAAGAGTCCAGTGGGTGCACAAGTTTCTGCGGTAGTTCAGAAGCGTCTGCCCGCAAAATGGAAGGATCCAGGTACTTTCACTATTCCTATCACTATAGGTGGGCATCTCTTTGAGAAAGCACTGCTAGACTTGGGTGCCTCAATTAATGTTCTACCCTATTCATTGATTGAAAAATTGGAATTAGGACCCTTACATGATTCTAACATTGTCATACAACTTGCTGATGGATCAAGTGTGCCCGCTAAGGGTATAGTGGAAGATGTTCTTGTTAGGATAGGTTCTTTGATTTTCCCTGCTGATTTCTTTGTTATGGAGATGGATTATGATGAACAAGTTGCTCCTGTTATGCTAGGACGACCTTTTATGAAAATTTCCATGACAAAGATTGATGTAGATAGTGGAACTTTGACTATGGAATTTGATGGAATTATATTTGAACATAATATTCATAAAGCCAACTCCATTGAATTTTCCACCCCTCTCTGCATTAGTGATATTGATAATTCTGTGCATGAAAATGTTAAAACTGATGCAGTGGAGACCGTAGTTGAGTGTTCCACTAATGAAGGACCTATTAAGTTGCATGAAGTGCGTGTTGGTGATGTCCTGCTAGATGATGTAGGAAGTTCTATTCCCTCTACTTTGGGCACTAGCCCCCCTGCACTAACCATACAAGGCTGTAAGCCTTTTTCTAGTGACGTGCAGCATATTAAGGTTAAGCCATATCAGCCCCCACATCGTTCTAAGTATGGGGGAGACACTCCAAAGGAAGTACAGATGGAGTCAATGGCAAAGAGGGAACATGGTCTAAAGTTTAAACCTTTCCATGAGAGGTCTCCACAGGAAGAGACGAGTAGGAGGATTCCAAGGGGATCCTACTCTAAATGGTGACGGATCTGCACTACGTCGAGCCAACGACGATAACCAAGGCGCTGTCCGGGAGGCAACCCGTGTTAGTCCTTCTTTGATTTTTCCTTTCATTAGATTATTTTCATAGTTTATTTTGCTTTGTTTCGTTCGCCTGTTACTCACATTTCAGGTACGAAATTAAACCCGAGAAGAGATGTGGTACCCAGCCAGTTTCACAGCCCCGCGGTGGAGCTCATCGCCCCGCGGTGAAGGTCAGGTATAACCTCTCGACTTTTTATAAATAAATAAAAAGCAAGAATAATGGGCCCCGAAAAAACCTTAAACGGGTGAGTAAAAGCTAATTTCTTCAGTGGTAACTAAGGTTTTGACGGATTGTGTCCCCTCTGGTGGGCCAAGATTTCTCTTTTGGGCCATGGTACATAACCAGCCCATCACCCCCTTTGTCCTTTCCCTTTCCCTGACCTAGCCCCACTTTCTCTTAGCACCCCCATTTCAACGCCCCCCTCAAGCTCCCACATCTATTTCCCTCTATCTCCCCCCAAATCCCTATCGACCTTGAGCCAAATCTAGCCCCCAATCCCCAATTTGGAGTCTAGCCTCACAAACAAGCCCAAACACAACCCCACCACGTCGCGTTAGTCCCGCCTCGCCGTTGCTCCGCCTCGCGCTGCCCCCGCTTCGCGTCGCTGCTGCTACCGCCCCGTGCCGACTTCGCCGCGACCCGACCATAGCTCCCAGTTTCTCATCGTGACCCTACCGCCCCGCGCTGAGACTCTCCAGGCTGCGTGTTTGTTTGCTTGTACGTTCTCTAGATTGCCTTGCTTTGAGCACTTCAATCCCCTACTTATGGCATTTAGAGGCAAGAAGAAAGTGTCGACTAGGGATGGGAGTGAGGTTTATAATGTGGTGAAGGAGAGGAAGGTATTGGCTTCGAAGTTCTTCCATAAGCCGACTTTGGAGCAATTGGGAATGTTGGCATGTGTGTCCATGTGCTTGACACAGTGTGGGTTAGGGAAGTTTCTGGAAAAGGCTGCCCCTGCGTATCCAGAGTTGTGCTTCCAGTTTATTGCCTCTTTCAGGAGGCTCACCAATGACTCGGACGATAGGCATCTGCGCAAGATCATGTTCATCTACAATGGGCATGATTACTCCTTATCTCTGAAGTTTGTGCATGAAGCCCTGGGTATTACAAAGGACCCGACTGATGGGTGGTCTGGTGGTATTCACGATTCCGAGATGATGGAGTTCTGGCGGGCTGCTACGGGCAGGAGTTTCATGAAGGGTCAGGAGGTGAATTCCAAGTTGGTAAACCCGTGTCTGCAGTTGATCCACAAGGTGATGATGCGAGATTTCTTTGGCCATGCGGACGATGGGAAGGTGCCTATGAAGGACTTCCAGTGGTTTATGAGTATCTTGGGTACTGTTGAGTATACGCCGTGTTGGGCTACCCTTTTCTTGGGTTCCTTGGTGAGGATTCGTGATGGCGAGCCACGTGATATCTGTGGGGGTGGTCTGATTACCCTTCTTTGCGCTGGAGTGATTGCTTGCGATCAGATTCCTCGGCCGGTTGCCTACGCGATGTATGATTTAGCACACATGAAGGTGTGTTCGATGCTGAAACCACTGGGGAAGGATGGTGATTTGGTCTGGTCATCCTATGAGGGCCACATTCTGATTGTTCCCCAGGAGTTCACTTATTCGCCTTCTTATGCGGGTTGGTGGATTCCCAGTGATAGCCGGATGCCGACTGATGATGCCCCTGCTGTTGCTCCTTCAGATCCGTTTGGGGAGGGCCCTAGTGGTGGTTTTGATGCTGTTGTTGCTGATTCTGTGGGTGGGGACGACCCCATGTTTACCCAGTTTGAGGCACCTTCGTCTTCATACGGTCCTATCACACCCTGGCAGGAGTGTATTCTAGATGGGACGCGTTCTCAGTGCGCCAGGATCAGTGGAACTCCCAGGTAGAGACCAGTCTGCAGACTTGGCAGACCCAGTTCCGTGCTGATATAGATGAGCGTCTGGACACCATGGACGCTCATATGAGGGACTACTTTGGGATATACCCACCACCATCAGACCCGCAGTGAGTTTATTTTCTTCTTCCCCTATTTCATTTGATGTTCTCTTCTACATTGAGGACAATGTTCGATTTAAGTATGGGGGAGGGATATAGACTTGATATCTTGCTTTCTGTCTAGCTAGTGTACATAGCTTTGATTCTGCATTTTTGTTTTATGCATTTCTGCTTTGTAATTTTGCATTCGGTTTTCTAAATAAAATAAAAATAAAAAATAATAATAATAATATAATCGAAAAAGCCAAAAAGAGGTAAAGAGGCAACTAAAATCCTAGGATGGACTGAAAACCCGAAAGGGCAGTTCAGGTAAAAAGCAGGTAGTCCGGCTGGTATAGACTAGGGCAAAATTGGACTGGAGTTATACGAGTATATGTGAGATATCTAGCAAAATGAATTGAGTGGCTAGGTGAAAACCCGAAAGGGCGCCTAGGCAAGATGAGCGTACAAGAAGAAGAGTGATTCTAGGATTTCTCTATAATTCTTGGCGAGGTGTCATAAGAAGGGGAGTCATAAGGAGGACTCGGGTAGGCCACTCTTGGAGCGATAAGGAGCTATATTGGAGTTAGGATTAGCTTATCTTTGCATCACTTATTTTGGTTGTCTGGAGCTTATTGTTGATATGTTGTAGTTGCTAGTGTCATATTGTCTTATACTTCCTGAGGTTTTGGTGTTGATTGAGAGAGTGAGCTTTTCTTTAGTTTACTCGGGACGAGTAAAGGTCTAAGTATGGGGGAATTTGATAGGTGCTATTTCATACACATTAACTAGCAATTATTAGCATGATTTGGAGAGGTTTTGGATGAGTTTTGGTGCTAAGTCTGCGATCCAGAAGTTTTGGAGAGAAGTGAAGAAATCCAAGGTTTTGCAGCTTAGATGGAGCATGAGGATGGATAGAGCTGCTGGAACATCTATGGAGAAGACTACCAACACTTGGTAGGATTGAAGAGCAGAGAAGAAGAGAACTGGAGAAATGGGCTTACCGCCCCGCGTCAGGAGTACCACGGCCCGGCGGTGACTCTCAGTGAAGATGAAGCCCGCGCCAGAGGATGCCACCGCCCAGCGGTGGAAGTTCGACGCCTCGCGGTGGAATTCACCACCCCGCGGTGGCTGTGCTTAATGACCTCGCGCCAGAGACAATTTAGTTTCCTTTTATGCTTGAGACTTTATTTTATTATTATTCTGTTTCCTTTAATTTCAGCTTTAGTTTAACCTAGTTTGTTAAGACTATTTAAGCCTTTTTTCTAGGTTAAGAAAGGAGAGACTTATCATATTTTGATTGCTTCCGTTTTTGAGACGTTATTTTTCTATAGAGTTTTTCATCCCCTTTGATGGAGAACTAACTTCACCCTTGTTCTGCTAGACGATTGAAGCAGTACAGTTGATGTGTTTGTGAGATTTCTATTCCTTGTTCTTATCCTTATAAGTGTTGGATTGATCCTCTTGGTTATATTGATATTGATTTCATGTTGTTCTTCTTAGCCTGATCAACTAGGTTGAATGCTTTTCATCAATTGCTAGGATTGCATATAGGGGTTCCGAGTGCATATCTAGTGGAAAACACAATTGTGCGTATAGGGGTTCCGAGCGTACAATTGTGAGTGAGAATCAGTTGCATGTTAAGTAGGGGAGTGAGTACTTGTACGTCTTTCTACTTGCATGTATCCTATATCCTTGTGCGCATTGCTATTGCTGTGTTGGTGCTAAGGTACGCTGACAACTGTGAGAATCAGTGGTACTTTATCATTGGCATAGTAATAAGTCTATTGACAACTGTGAGAATCAATAGTACTTAAGATCAGGGTGGGAACGACTATAAGAATAATTAAAGAACTTGGATTGAATAGATTTCCGTGATCAAATTCTATCTCTGTACTTGTGGATTTCGCTCTAGTAGAACTACTTTCCCTTATCATATTTTCTAAACTCAATTCAATTCATTTGCTATTGGTTGCTTTGTTCTCTTGATAACTAAACCCCCATTTGTGTTACTTGTCATTCACGGTTGCATACTGCAGCAAACCTTCTCTGTGAGATCAACCCTCACTTGTCTCCTATACTTCTGTTTAGTGGGTTTGTTAGGATAATTTACTTTGATACGGCTAATCAACGACATTTGCTTGTGCATCTTTTAGCCGCCGTCAGCCCAACTTCTAATCCGTATGTGTAGTGCTCATTGAAAATAGTCTTGTATTATCCTCTAAATTTGCACCTAAAATACCTGAAATCACAAAAGTACGAGTGTAGACTCCGAATACAAAATTAACAATAAAAATGCATGCAAATGAACTATTCTAATATGCAACTAGACTCCTAAAATATGTATAAATTAGGTGTTATCAAATCCCCCAAGCTTAAACTTTGCTTGTCCTCAAGCAAGAACGTAGTTCAAAATTCCACAAGAAATACAAAGGTTGTCTCTATCCAATCAATACTCAAGCAAGTTCATGAAAACTTAAATATTTAACAATGTAATCATTAAAGCATGCAAATAATCATTAAAGAGACTAAGTAGGACATCCATTCTAGACCTCGCTTAGGAAAAAGAACATGAATCACTCTCACTCATGTGTTTAGGGTATAGTGTTTCGCTCAAATCTCAACTTTGAACACTCATCTACCATAAGCTTGTATCAGTGTCTTAAATCTCCACCACTAGGGACCTTGTACATGACATAAATTAAGAGGACTTTTATTAGGTTGTAATGGGGCCAGGTGAAAAGAAAGGTAGGGATAGAATTTGGCCATGTGGTGCTAAATCCGAGAAAGAGAAACTAACCAAGACAACACAAAACTTGAGGATTTCTCGTACCATTCTTTTCAACAAAATGCCCTTATTCTTGACTTCTTCTTTTTCTTTTTCATTCTTTTTTTTCTCTTTTTTTTCAAAAGCCAAGATTCTTCCAACAATAACACGCCATATAAATAACTCCCCCAAGCTTGGCTTGCAACCATAAAAACAAACAAATAAATAATCCTAATTCCCGGATGGGTAAAAGGCTAATCATTAGGTTCGGAATGTTTTTGTGGAGCTTACAAAGAAATAGGCTAATTAGGCTCAACGGGCTTTAAGCAGAGGAATAACATATAAGGGTGGTAAAGAGAAATATAGGCTAATAAAAAAAGTAATGCCTCAATCATTTTTATATCATGCACAAGAGTCATAAACGTGGCCTCAAAATAAGTTCTAAATGCAAGTTCTAGAGATAAAGCAATCAAAGTGAGAGTCACACACATGAAAAGAAAAAGAGGACTTAATTATGTGCAGTACTAAGGCTCAAAAGCTCACAGGTAATTGTGTCCAGAATTTCAATTCTAACTAGTCTCAATAAATGACTAAATACATACTCTAACTCAAACATCAAAAAATATAAAAATTATCATCAACATGCTTAAAATCAACTACAATTTTAACAACCAATATATTTCAAGAGGAATTTTTGCAAGACAAACAAACAAAGCAAAGTATGGGAATCATATCAAACACCTAAAATACAATGCATGATGCATGAAATGTTATGCAAAAGCGAAAAAAAAAGACACAAAAATCACTAAATTGCAAACGGAGCTACACATTGAATTATCCCTCCCCCAAGCTTAAACTCTACATTGTCCCCAATGTAGACATAAAAGAAAGAGAAAAGGAAACTCACCAAAGATATCAGATATTAGGGCGTCTTCACTCTATGCTCCGGGGTTGTCGAAAATTTGGTACCAGTGCAGAAAAATTTCAACAGCATCTGTCTTCCAGTAGCACTGTATACAATATAGGCAAAACAAACCCCAAACACAATACTACACATAACAGCAATGATCAGACATAACAATATAAACCACAAGCTTAGACAAATAAGAAACTCATTATTATTCCAGAGCATATAAAATCAGTCCAAACATTCCATAATGATCAGCAGCAGATCATTCAATCCCATATTAGCAAAATCAGCATGCAGCTACCACAATCTCAAAATATGCCAACTTCACTTTCCACTGTAAATTAAATATTCAATAGGGCATAGCTAATTGAAACAAACAGCCGCTGCAGATTACTCTAACATCATCATAAAATCACGAAGTCCACAAGAAATTCAGCACCATAACTTTCAAATAAGTTCCCATAAAAGATATCAAGTAATGAACTCATGAATTCTGCTATGTAAGACAAGTAATCAAATATTAATTTCATACACATTCAGTAGAGAACTCATGGATGCTTGACAACATTTTCTCTGCAAATAAACCTATGAAATCAAATTTGCATTCAACCCAATTTCCACTAATCATGTCAATCAATTCAAATTCAGTAATGATGCACCAATTCAGTAAGGATTCACCAATTAAGCCCGTCATTTAGCAATTTACTAACACAAGCATACCTCCAATTCAGGCGTGAGGGTAGGTGAGGTCGGACCTCGCTGGTGGGTCGCCGGTGGTGTACGGCGGTTTTGGGCTAGGCAGCTCGCGAGCAGGTAGATCACAGGGAGAGGCGAGGGGGATCGCCGACAATAGAGGTGGCCGGGGCTGGTGCGGTTCTGGGTTGGAGGGACGCCGGTGGAAGGGTGAGGATGAGAGGAGGGGTGAGAGAGGATGTGCGAAGAGGGGGTTGGGCAGCAGTGGCACGGTGGACAGAAACAGGGGCGGTGTGGGTTTGGTTCCGGCGAGGGTGAAGGGCTGAGATGAGGGAGATCGATGGAGGTTTGGGTGGGGCGGCGGAGACCAGAGGAGGGGAGTAGCGGCGGCGTGAAGGGTTGGATGTCGTCGGTGATGGTGATAGATGAGGGAGAGATGGTGAGGCAGGGAATGGCGGCAGGGGATTAGCAGGGGTAGAGGGAAAAGGAACAGGAGAAAGAAGAGGTTTTTTTTTTATAAAGCAGCTGACAGATCGAAACTCGGTCCAGAACTCGGTCGAGTTCTGAGCCGAGTTCCTTTCTGTTGGGACAATTCGACCGAGTTTGCTGATTTTTTTTTACCTGAAATAAAAAATAAAAAAAATCAAATCAAAAATAAAGACATAGAAACACTAATAGAGATAACAACTAATATTAACAAATTGGTCCCCGTCAACGGCGCCAAAAACTTGATGTGGCTAAAACCTACCCACAAGCGTATGGGGTCAATTGTAGCTTTCAAGTGTCGATCAAACAGAGACCAATGTAATATTAATTGAAATGCTACCAGTGTACTAGGCCAGAAAATAGGGAATATGATAGAAATCTATAATTAAGCTAAAACTAAGAAGCAAATAAAAGGGATAAAATATATGGGATAAATGTGTCTAAGGTTAAGGATCACCGCAACAATGCTTCAGTAAATAAAATCAAACTCTGCCTGAATCTAATCCAAGTAATTGAAGGTAAGTCATCTAAGGTAATCCACTAACTCCTCTCGGACGATAATAGAGGTGTCTGAACTGAACTAACAATCGCTCTCGCGCAGAGCTAATCTCATTCAAACCCATTAACGCACTTAGAGTCTAGAGATAAATTGAGATAACATCCACTCTCGTGCTTGGCTAAATCAACTCAAACCTAGAACATCTATGACGACTTAGTATCCTCAAGAGTAACTAAGTTGCTCTCGCACAAATAACACTCAGGTTCGATTCCTATGGATCTAGTAGAAATTATCACCTCTCGGTCTCAAACTCTACCTGATTACTTATTAGTGTTTTCGCCTAAGCTACTATGGGCATAAAGCATCTAGGAATGAATCAAATACTATTTCAATTCAGGAAAAGATAATAATTTTAAATACATATGCATCGTTGGGATCACCATAACCCTAGAACTAGGAATTTAGCCAAGCACGATCGAAGATAAACAATAGATTAAACTAGTCATCAATATGCATGAATTATTCAACAAAAATAAGAGATAAGATAACTTAATCTCAATGTCAAAATAATCCAAACGAAAGCTAGAACAATAATACCAATCTTCAATCCATGCCAAAGGCCAAAATTCCTTCATGAAGTTCCACCCCTCTGTCTGCGGCAGAAGCTAAAACCAAAAGCTCCAAACAAAACTCAAAAAAAAAAGAAAAAAAAACTCAAAGCCAAAACTAAACTAAAGTAAAACCCTCCTCTTTTCTAATGCACTGCCGCTACTAGTATTTAGTGGGCCGGCCCACATGAAGAAATCAGCAGCTTAAATCCAACTAAGCTAAATTCCTCTCCCTGATAATGTTGCTGCCTCCATAGTCCGTCTGCATGCTCCAGGCTCGTAGTGGGTTGGTGTGACATTTGCTTCATTTTGGGCCTTGGCCCAACTTCTAATCCGTATGTGTAGTGCTCATTGAAAATAGTCTTGTATTATCCTCTAAATTTGCACCTAAAATACCTGAAATCACAAAAGTACGAGTGTAGACTCCAAATACAAAATAATACAAAATTAACAATAAAAAGATATAAAATATGCATGCAAATGAACTATTCTAATATGCTACTAGACTCCTAAAATATGTATAAATTAGGTGTTATCAGCCCACTACGAGCCTGGGTATCGTAGTTGTCGCGTCGAATCTCCCTTTGTATAACATCGCGGCGCTCGCCGCCAATGTCTCGAACGCGTGCTCCTTGGGGCTGGAGTCGTGGTGGAGGTATCCAATCCGAAGGGTGATCCTGCAATTCAAGTGGATCTCCAAGAGGGGGTGAAAAAAATTAGGGTTGACCATACCTGAGTCCTCGATCTCTTCGTCATCATACTCATCGAAGTCGTCTTGGACATTGGGCGTGATCGACGCGTAGCCATCAGATATGTAACGCGGTGTTCGAACACTCTGGTGTCAAAGATGATCGTGGACATCATGGCTCCAGGGCTGGGTAGGGGGGGGTCCTCAATTGATCATCGCGTCATGTAGGTCCATTGTCGCGGCGGCTTGGTCTTCTCGGCGTCGCATCGGCTTGGGTGGCTTGACGACGTCGGCCATCGCGTGGTATGGAGTCTGGCACACGGTGCTAGGTTCGTCGAGAGGCATACCTTTCATCAAAGTTGTAAGGTTCAGAGTACTCACCTCGAAAGTCGTCGGCGTCGCAGTCGGAGCCGGTGTCATAGCCAGCGGGTGTGGCTCTAGGCACGTAGCGATCCGTCTTGGGAACGAAGCCTTGGCGGCTCTCAATGACACTCTGCATTCTGTTGAGTTGGGGTTGATGTTGAGAAGTGGACGGCATAACTCCCTTACCTTTGTCCACTCGTGTCTTCGATGGGACCGCATCGGTTGCTCCAGTTAGGGGCGGCACGTCCATATCACTTGGGGGTGTTTGAGTTGGCACAATGGGTGCCACTTGTTGGTTGGCTCTCAATGCTGCGACCTCTTGTCGAAGAGTTTGGATCAAGATTTGATCTTCCGTCAACTCCAAGATGTTATCTTGTTGAGGGGGTCTTGAACGCGTTGGTCCTGGGGTAGAGCCAACGGCGGTTATTCTTGGGTTATGTTGTCGATGTCGTGTTCGTCGTTACTATGTCCAATCGGCATGGTACCTATAACAAGACGGCCAGACATGGGAGTGAAAATGAACCAAAAGACAACGAAGAACAACAACCAAGCAAATCACTAGTCAAGTCACAATGTTCACGTAGGTAGGGCTTGTTTGGCTTGTCGTGAGGGCGGCTTGGCTTGCACAGGAGATGGTGTATCAAGCAAGTTGCAATCAAACAAACAAGAACAAATTGAAACCCTAAAACAAACGTAAACAAGGCAACCTAATTAGCAAGAAAGTACCTTCTAGGAAGCTTGACCTAGACGGTGGAGAGGTTGAGAAGATGAGCTTAGACCGAGAGTGGGTTAGGGTTGCCTTATTTTGGCTTTTCCTAACTTTGGAAACTTTTTTTTTGTAATATCTTTTCGATATCTTTTTTTTTTTAAATATCCGAGATCTTATCTTTTGATCTTTTCGGATTTGCAAAAGGAAATAAAATAAAAAGGTCTAAGTAACAAGAATATCACAAGTGTGATCTTAGATATAGGAGAGAGAAGATAAGATTAGATGATATCTTATATTAGGAAATTCGGTTAACAACCTAAAAAGCAAGATCTAGCAAACAAGGAAACTCTATCCACGCATGAAATAAGGAAACAAAATATTCGAGCATGCAAGATAACAAAATTACCTAACACACCAAAACTTGGGGACAAGAAAAAAAAAATCGGCCAAGGTGGGACCTTGTAGAAACTGAAAGGTGAGCAAAGATTTGATTTTTATGGTTTTTCTCTTCTTTTCTCGCGAGATGATGCAAAAGCAACGAATGGTGTTAGAAAAAAAACAAATCGTGAACAATATGTAAGCTTGAGTTCGTGACATACAAGACTGCTGGGCTCTGATGCCAGTTGATGTGTCCTTGCCTCCGATGACAAGCCAAATTGTCAAAGGTGACGCCTTTGGATCTAGTCTTGGTTGGGAAGTCACTCGATGTTGTGATTCTGCTGTGGAACACGATGTTGGGGATGATCGCGAGCGGAAGAATGCAATGAATGGAGTTGTTGACGTCGGCGACTGGGAAGATAATGGCGACAATAAGGACTCGGTGGTGATGGAAGCGATTTGATGGGAGAAGAGTTAGCGGTGGCAGAAGCGATTTGATGAAGGATATAAGGCTTGAAAAGACAAGTTTTTGGTGTGTCGTAGCATCGACTGCGGATGAAGGAGATGCGAAGATAGACTTTGCTTGAGAAGATCAAGCGATTGCCGTAGCGTCAGCGGCGGAGGGAATGGGGATGAGAGGAATATGGGTGACGTCCGATCAAGGAAAGGAGGAATTAACACTCTACTTGAAACCTTGAACTTTAACTTGAATGTAAGAAATAACATTAACAAAGTTGGGTATAAATAGGGGAGGTGAGACGTCTGATGGGCCGAGTCGAACCTCGTGGGCTAGCCCATGCAAGCATGCAAAAGGCACAAACCCTAAAAGATAAAATGACTGAAAGGAAACTATCTAAAACGCTATAAAAGAAAACTATGTAAAGCTATCAAAGGAAACTATCTAAAACACGCTGGAAATACCAAATATAGATAGTGTCTTAAAAGAATGCGTGAAACTCCTAATGCGGTGAAGATGACAACGAAGTGTCGTTGTCTTCAAAAGAACGCGTTGATCCGATGGTGGCGAGGACGATGAGTCTTGGATTGGTTTCTGGGCTTCCTTGGCCAGCGACGACACGTGAAACTAGTGATGCGACGGTGGAGGCGATGGCTTTGGACCTAGACCTTGTGACTGGGCCCTATGAGCGTAGGCTCATGGCTTCTTCCTCGTCTTGGGCCATCATGGGAGGCAGGGTCACATCATAAGGGCACCTATTGTAGGATTGAGGTTGATCCTGAACATGATGAGATCATATCTGACATTTCTCGGTTGCTTGATATATCCTTGGGAGATCTGGACCCGGACAATCGTGAAACCATTAGGGTGATGAAACGGCAAACCCCAAGAAAAGGAAGAAGAATAGAGAAAAAGTGGAGTTCAAGAGTGGAAATATGGTTTTGTTATCCCATGAGAAATCTGACATGTTTCTAGGAACTAAGGAAACAAGATGTTTAGGACCTTATCAGGTGACTCGAGTTCTGAGAGGTGGGATAGTTGATTTATGGCATAAGAATTCTAGAAAGTGTAAATTGCAGAGTCATCGTCTGAAGCATGTTGTCATGCCTGATCCGATCAAGAAGGGTACCATCGACCCTTCAGATCCGAGTACTTGAAACTGGTGGAAGGTCTAGTCGATGACCCAAAACAAGCGATGATTGGGAGGCAACCTAAGTAGATTTCCTCGGTGAGTTTTTTCTTCCTCTTGGTATTTTTTTCTACATTAAAACAATGTAGGGTTTAACATGAGGGGATGCAATTCACATGTGGACTTGCATATTCATATTAGGCAAGTCTAGATCTAGTTGCATTTTTTTATGAACTTGTATTCTTGATTTTGTTTTCATGCATTGCATACTTGCATTTTGGATGTTGAATTTGACTCCCTTGCTTGACTCTCCTATTTTGTTTCCCTTGCAATGCATGACTTGAATCCTCTTAATATGCTTTGGTTGTTGATATTATAATTGATTTGTGTGAAAATTTGTATGAGACTTTGAACTTTTGGCATTTGGCTTGAGTGTGTGACCATTGATTTAGGTTAGTTAGGAAAAAAAATCTAGACAATAAGCCGATGAGCTATTGGGCCTTCCAAAGATTATAATTGCAATAGTCCTTATGCTATTCTTGTGTGTGAATCTCACTTTGTTTGCTAACTCTAGAACTTGCATTATAATTTTTTTCAATATTGCGTTTATGACTCATGTATGTGACATTAATATGATTGATTCATTTCTCTTCCAACCAATAATCCTTGACCACCTATATATGTTTTCCTCTACTTGAAGCCCAATTGTGGCTAGATTGCCTATTTTTTTGAAGCTCCACAAAAGAATCTCAAGCCTATTTATTTCTCCTACCCATCCGAGGATTAGGATTGTTGATAATTTGATTGTATGGATTTGAGCCAAGCTTGGAGCAGGTTACATATATTGGTAGTTCAATGTTGTTTTTGTTGTAAAAAAAACACACACAAAAAAGGATAAAAAGAAAAAGAAAAAAAGAAGAAAAGAGCATGAATTAGAAAAAAAATGGCAAAGTTGTATTATTGTGAAAGTTGGATTGTGGGATTTCTTAAGTTTGGTGTCATCTAGGTAAGCTCTTTTTTCCGGATTTAGCACCACATGGCCTAAATATGTCCATACCTTGCTTCTAAACCGTAGCCGTTACAACCTAATAAAGTCCTCATGATTTTTGTTATGTGATTGGTCCCTAGTGGTGGAGATTTAAAACATTGTTGCAAGCATGTTGTAGTTTAGCATTCAAAGTTGAGAACTGAGCAAAACACTAACTTAGACACATGAGTGTAAGTGACTTAATTTCTTTATCCTTGGGGGTATGGAGTGGAAGGAATAACTACTTCTCTTTCCTGGTTGAACAACATGTTATGATTGCACTTGATCAATGTTTGTATTCTCATAGTCATTGTTCACCTATCTTTTGGGTAAAAACAACTTTTGCATATTTTGTGGATTCAATCGTCATTGTTCTTGCTTTGCACAATCAAGAGTTTAAGCTTGGGGGAATGCGATAACGTCTATTATATACAGGCTTAGGTCATGAGTTTTGTGTATGGATTGGGTCTTTTCATGCACTTCCTAGGTATTTTCTAGCATTATTTGTTAAGATTCTACTATAGATGTCTACACCCAAGTTTTGCTCGATTTCAGGCTCCTTAGAACACCTTCGATCTTAGAAGATGAAAGTTAATGATTTGAAGAGTCAAGGTGTACTCTCTGCGTATGTACCAACTAGTTTTGAATAGCATTGACCTCCAAAATGTTACAGGAAAGTAACTCTAAAATCCAAACTACACACTAAAGTTGTAATTTTGACGTCTCTATCTTACAACGCTTCGATCGGGATCTATGGTTATCGTATTGAGGTCATTCAGGTGTAGTTAATTGAAAAGCTTACTCGACGAGCTACACTTTATCATTTTACTTCGAGTCCAAAATTCCACTGGAAGGGGGCCAAAGTCATATATCTTTGAGACATACGACTGATGCACGATCATGAAGTAGTTTCGTGCATTAAAGTGCGCGGATCGTGCACTTGTCTCAGTTAAGCACACAATTTGTTGACAGTCCGTGCACTTGAGTGCTCGAACATGTAGCGGACCGTGCACACATGTTTTTCTTGTATTTGATGGTCTTCCACCCAATGGTATTTTTAGACATTTTTATATAATTTTCTACGGAATTTTTTAGACTTCATTTTCCATCTTTGACATTACCGTTCTAGCCCAGTGTGTTTTTCAAAATTTGTTTTGAAGATTTTTGTAAGTTTGTTTTGATGTTTTTCCATCTTCGACCAAATGTTGCAGACTTCATATGCATGATTTGGAGTTTGTTTACATGGATCCGATCAAGTATCTTCTTCTTCTAATCTAGTTGAATGATTTCTTTTGTTCTTATGATGTTTTTGATTGTTTCTCCAAGTATGTCTGGCTAATTCCATATTTTTAAAGTTATGGGGATCCCAATAATGTTTAGGCCGATAGACTTGAATGTGATATTTGCGTGAATTGAACCTTGAAACATTGTTTGAGTAAATTCTAGAGTTCTTAATGGAATTGATGAAAGTTGATTGAAATTCTATTAGGTTTGAGACTGAGATGAGATAACCTTAAAAGATAACTCATATAGGGTATGAAACCGACAAGAGAATATTCTTATTAGACTACTAGGAATTGAACCTAAGTGTTATTTATGCGACCACAACTTAATTACTCTTGTGGAATACAAATCTATAATAGAAACCTTTGGTTTATCAAGACATAGCGGAATGCGACAAAGAATGTTGATTATGTTGATCTATAGATTCTAAGTGTCTAAAGGGTCTAGATTGTAATAACCCTCATTTTTAATAGGGGTATTTATGTAATTTATCAACTCTATTTCTAATAAAGGAATTTTGATATTTATTTCATTATTCCAAAAAGAGAAATAAAATAGAGTTTCTTAACTTAAGTTGTTACAACTTTAAGTTGTGAATTATTTAAAATTTTTTTAACATTATATTGATTCTAAATTTAAATAAAACTTATCAAACTTGACATAGAATATTTAAATAAAGTTTAACAATTTTTATTACAGATTTAAGTATGGTAAAATTCATAAGAAAAATAACTTAAGCTTATTTTAGCCTAAGTTAATTTTTTCTATACTTTAATTTTGGGTTAAAATAATATTATAGATTTAGAATATTAAAAATAAAATTTGGGTAAATTTGTAATTTTTAAAAGTTAAAATAAGGACTTTTTGCCACAACTTTAGAAAGTTGGGCAAAATGTGCAATTAAGCCAAAATAAGGGGTCGTGTATAAATACCCTGAAACTGAGCTGTCTTCTTCCCAACCCATTTCTCCATTAACACGTGAGCTTGATGCTCCCTTTAATGGCGGAATTCGGATATATAAATCATCGATCTATTTCGTGTGTTAATTCGAATTGAAGACGACGAATTTGACGGGATTTGTCCCCAATGTATTTCGTGTCGTTTTTGGGTCCGATTCTTTCAAACCAAATTATCGTTTGAGATTAAATTGGAGGGAGTGATATGGGGATATTGTTGGGGGCATTAACACCTTCAATAGCCCTATAAATACCCTCTCAATAGGATCTTCAATTCACTCAATTTTTCAATCCAATATCAATAACCCTAAATCCCGAAACCAATGTTCTTCCCCAAAAATAGATCTTATTTGAGCTTATTTCTTGCAATTGCTTGCACCATTGGCTTTTTCTAGTTGTCCTCTTCAAAAGCCCTAACATTCTGACGACATCCCTCTGTCAACGAGACCCAATTTTGGCCATTTCCAACAAGGTGCCACCGCGAGAATCCGGCGAGTTCGGATTTAATCCCAATTTGCGATTTTGGGTTTATTTTAATTTGTGTTTTACTTAATCTTGGTTAATATAATAAATATAGATCAGTGAAAAATATTTTAGGATTAATTTGATTATATGGAAATTAAAATTTAATTAATTATTATATTTATAATATTATTTTATATTATGAATGAATAAATTATGACTATTCATTCAGATAATACTTTGACTTAAAAAAAATTAGGATTAAAAATAAATTATTTTATTATTTTAATTATTATATAATTATTTAGAATATACGACTAATTAATTTTTAATCGTATAACTATTCATTTTATCAAAAAGCCTTTAAATTGATTTATTTATGAGTTAAATAAATTCAATTAGAAACTGAGACATTGTATCCTTCAAATATTGATATTGATTAAATTATATAATATAATTTATTTATTGTGTATGATTTGGATACGTCTCGGATTGACGTTTGGAACGTAAATAAATCAAGGAGCCGATTTGCCTTTTGAAAGCAACCATCTCTGAAACGCCGTTCAATTTTTCTACTCAATTCAAGACAAGTGGCGGTTCGCTCTTGCTATTTTATTCCAAGTTTCCTTAATTGACAATTAATATGTTGTATTAATTAAGTTTGGATAAATATTCTTAATTTCTCGTTTGGGAACTTGGGTGTTAAAATGTTGTGTAAAATGAACATTTTTGTTAGGTTGTATACATGCTAACTATAACCCTTATATATTATTATTATTATTATTATTATTATAAGGTGCTAGATAATATTTGGTGTGGATTGTTGTGAATTGTTGTGAATAATTATGCTAATTAACACGAGTATTCGTAGGAACGATATTTACCTTGTGAGGTTTAGGCGTTTCTTTATAACTTGGTATTAGGAGGATTATTGTCCTAATACTTTTGGTCATGACCTACCCTTATTTAAAATAAGTGGTGGTACACTTAGCTAGTGCTGAAACTCGGGATTCATCACATTCTAAATCTCATTGCGATATCGATTGTGGTTAATAAGAGCTTTAACATTAATGCACATTTCGAAATTAAATAAGATAAGTGTTGCGTGACACATAATTAATAAACCCTCGGGCAAGAAGTACAACGTGGAACCCGCCTGGACTCTGGTCTAATGTAAGCCCCCTTCCAAATCGGGTTTCACATTATGCGGTGAGGTTGGTCGAGAACCCAATATTCAAGTAGTCAGTTTTTATAACCTTGTGTGATAGTATAATGTTCCCAAACGAATTCATGTAATTTTCCATAAGAATCAATTCATTAGAGTCTTCTCTTTAAGCATTCCTTGTCTTTCTTTTCAGTAGAAGTCTATAGTCATATACCGTTTATCAAGTTTTATTCGGGAAACAAGGGTAGTGATTATTTACGACTATAAGAACCAATCTGTTTTCACCCTTGCATAGTCTTTCATTAGACTAACCAACCGTTTCTATTCCTTGCATGGTTGGCTGGTGTCATCCGTCCTATACGGCACATCAGAGGTGTGTGTTTTGAAATAAATTGTAATGATTATATAATTTAGTTATGTAATTAGGGTTTCTTTAAAAAGTATTTCGTTGTAATTTAAAAAGTCTTCCGCTTTAAATTCACTTTGTTGTATTACCGTCCTTCTCATTTTACGAGATGAACTTTAATAAAATAATTGAGTTTGCTTTACACAAGACTTCTGCTATTTACTATGTTAATATTTAGGGGTTTTTGCAGGAAACCACCCGTTATATGTCACTATTTGCACGAAATCACCTGTTATATCGATATTTATTTTAAACCACCCAATTATCTATCTCCGTTAACACAAAACCACCCAGAGCCATCTACCGTCCACTTTGCAGTTAAATGTATAAAATGTCCCTTTTGCCCTTGCTTATTTTTTAAATATTTTATTTCTTACATCCAAAATTTGGCTAAGCTATGTAAATAACTTAAATTTTATTTATATAAACTAATGGGAATTTTAGATATTAATTTTAAATTTATTTTTTTAGATTTTAGGGGCAAATTTTACACTTTTGGAAAACACAAGGATGTTTTTGTAATTAGGACCAAAATAGATCTAAATCATGTTCAGGCCAAGAACACGAAGAGGATCTCGTGAACAACATCTCGACAGTCTTGAACAGCATCTCGTGAACGTCCACCGTCCCCTTGGGTGCGAGTCCCAGCACCGACAGCACCACCGTCTCGTTCCCCAACGGACGAGCCCAGCCCCTCTCGCCTCCAACCTCGAACCTCGAACTCTTGGCTCACCATTAAAACAGAGGCTCCATTTTAATGGAGATTTCACGCCCGACTTCGACTCGAATCTTCGAATTAAACATCGGGCATTGAAGATGAAGATTTGGGGAATTCAATTCCTCAATCAATTTGGATTAAATGTGGGCAAGATCCCCGAGATTTGTCCGAGAATCCAAAGCTTTGTCGCGAACATCGAAATGAATTTCTTCGAAATTCGATTACACCGGATTGAATTGCAAGGAGTGGATCACGGGATTGTGTCGACGACTGTTAATGTTTCAAAAGCCCTATATATACCCCTTCGATTGACCTCCCAATTCATCCAATTTCAACCGAGAATCCATGAACCCTAGAAAACCTCAACATCGACTGTTCTTAGCGTTTTCCGGCCACCATCGTGCCCCACCGCCGAAATTGACGCCACCATTGGAACCATCTTGTCCTCCCCTTCAAAAGCCTCATAGTCTCGCACATGGAGTCGCGCCGACGAGCCACCACCGAGCCGAATTGCGTCTGTGTGAATAGTGTCAGCCCAAGGTTGAAGACAATGGCAATTTCGTAATATTTGCCACGAGGGCAAAAGGGACATTTTATACATTTAAACGGAAAATTTGAAGGCAAATGGCTCTGGGTGGCTTTGCCTTAACGGAAATAGATAATTGGGTGGTTTAAAATAAATATCGATATAACGGGTGGTTTCATGCAAAATCGGCCATATAACGGGTAGTTTCCTGCAAAAAACCCTAATATTTATTTGTTTATTATAAGCATAATGGTTCTGATTAAAGCCTAGGGTGGCTTTGGACTTTGCAGTCTGAGGTTACTGGCGTGTGGAACTACCGACATAAGTCGGGGGTGTTACATAGATTTGATTAGCTCTACGCTGTAATATCCCTCATTTTATAAGAATATTTTGGAATTTTTCCAACTCCCGAATTCCTAGACGGATTAATTTTAGAAGAGTTTCAGACATTCTGTAAGTGGTTTGAACTCTGTAAATTTTTCTAAGTAATATATAATACAGTTGAAGTGTATTCGGGGTTAATTTGTCGTTAGTGTACGAATATATTTAACCCGGAGTTATGAAATTTAACCCAAAGTGAATTCGGATAAGACGAAGCATTTTTGGCCTTCACCGCACCCAGCGGCAGACGCCACCGCACCCGCGGCAAGGTCCAGAAAACAGGGGTCGTCATCTTTGCAATAAGGCCGGTCTGACACGGCCGTTTGAGCAGTCAAGTGGACGGCCAAGTGGACTCTTTTCCTTGTCCCCTTGTTCCCGGCTGTCCCCTACCTTGTTCCCTTTGAGGAGGCTCAGATTGAAGCTATAAAAGGGGTCGAAATCAGATGTTGAACAACTCTTCATCTTCCTTCCCCTGCTTCCTCTGTTTTCTCTCTGAAATTCACCATTTTTGAGCTGTTCCAAGCTCCTTTCGTGAGGTTTCTTGAGTTGTGGAGAGTACCTCAAGTGGTCTTTGAAGGTTTAAGGCGTTGTGAGATCGAACCATAAGCAAATTGAAGCATACGAACGATTTCGGTAAGATTTTAGCCATGGATGCTGTCGCGAGATGCTCGCCACTGTCTGTCCACCGCACCCCGCGGCGAGCCTTGTCCGAGTGTGTGTTTTTGGATTTTGGCTTTGGGCGAGGCTCGATTCCTTTGTTTTCTTTTCATATTCTTTTAGATTCATATATAAGGGTATTGAATCTAACTTAGGGTCTCGTTTTGGATCGTTCCATCGGGATTTTTATCCAGGTTTCGTTCCAGTTTCAAGATTCAGGACCCGTTACTAGGCTTTGTCGTAGTACTCGTCTAATCTAAGGCAAGTGGTGGTTCGCTCTTGCTCATCATTCCATACTTCAATTAATTATCAATTATTTTGTTGTTAATTAATTTGGGATGATTCCTTGTTCATGTTGGGAACAGTTTTGTTAAAAGGAGAAAATGATTAAAAGATGATATTCATAGGTTGTATTTATGCTAGAATCAATGCTATTATATATATGTGATTAGTATATGATATTATACTAGGTTGTATATCTGCTAGAACGACGCTAGTATAAATATATGTTTATGATGTTGGCCATGTTGGATTTGATGTGGATTATTATTGTGCTGAACTATTAGTTAGCACGAGTATTCGTAGGAACGCTTGGACTCTGCGAGGTCCATTCGTTTCTTTATAACTGGCAAATAACAGGACGTTTAAGACCCTATGCCAAACTTTCTGGTCATGACCAACCGTGTTGTGGATTGAGGTTTGGACCCTGCGAGGTCCATTCCTTCGATGTATGTCCCTCATGACGAAACATATATCTAAAAGCTTATAACGTGATGTGTGTTTTGGAATTAAATAAGATAAGAGCCGTTGTCGCACATAATTAATATATCTTGGGCGAGTAGTGCAGCTAGGCGCTAGTGCAGCTAGGAAATCTCGTCTTAACTTTTAGTTGCTCGAATGCAATACCGTAATGCTGTGATTCTGTGATTGTGTGTAATTAATTAATGTTCCCCAACATTTGTCATGCTTCCTATAAGGCTCATTTCATTTGGAGTCTTCTTTTTGGGTTGATTGCTGTGAGACTCGGTCTCCAGAATCTTCTCTTGATCATGCTGCTTCATATATTCTAGTAGGAGTATGGTAGTTGACTATCGTCATCGGTTTTGATTCGAGAAGCGATGAGTCTAACCTAATACGACTGCTTCGAACCACTCTGCTTTGTACCCTTGTGTAGTCTTTCATTAGACTAACCAACCGATATTCCCTTGCATGGTTGGCTGGTGTCATCCGTCCGATTCGGCACATCAGATAAATTAAGGATCCGAGAAGGCTAGATCGACTACAAAGATGGACGGCGTTTTGATAAATTATTTTGTTTTAAGACTTCCGCTGTGTTATTTTGTAATATGTTTAAGACTTCCGCTGTAATCATTTTGATCATACATTTTGTTGTATTTGGGTTTGGTTGTGTTTCCAAAACATTGACTTTTTGCAGAGTTGTAATATTTGGTATTATAACCGTGTTTGATTTATATCAATTGGAAAAGCCTGGGGTGACTTCGTGATGTGGAATCCGGGGTCATCGGCAGTAATACTTTCAAGTGGAATTGGGGTGTTACAGATATGGTATCAGAGTCAAATTTTTTTTATTCTTACGGGTCGGGTTTAAAATATTTTTCTGGAATGAGACCTTTTGTAAACCGATCACTCGTTTGAAATATTTTCAAAGGCTCTGAATTTTCCATGAGAATTTTTAACCATTCATAGTCGCGCCTTTTCTAAAGTCTGATATGGAAGTTTGCTTCTGTGTCTAGAAAGACTAATTTTTTTTCTTGTTATCCCGTAGGATGGGAGCTTGTTTGTCGTCGATTAGAGTATTGGAAGATGCCGAGATGGCTCCGCCGTCTCCAGTGAGGCCGAATTTTCCTACTCCCCCTAGATGCTATGAGGATGGGGAATCTAGCAACCCACCAGAGGAGGTGAAGCATGTACTTCCTGAGTCAGTGGTGCTGAGATCCAATGTTGTGGTAGCACCGGCTTTAGCACCAGTTGAGCCGTCGAGGTACGCTCTAGGCCACTACAGTAATGATTATTCGATGGGAGTGATCCCTGAAGAGGGAGAAGAAGAAGAAGGTGAAGAATCACATGACCGATATATCGATTTCAACCTCGAAGTTGAGTCAGTTCCGGGGATGGATTCTGAGGAGGATCCCGAGGAGGACCCAGAAGAGGATCCCGAGGAAGATCCTGAGGAGGTTGAGGAACAAGAGCCGGACAGTTTGAGGCATTTGTTGGTGGATAGTGAGGACCCGGGGATGCAATTTCTCTACCCCAGTCCGCCACCTAGACCCGTATACCCGTTGATGACAGAAGCTGATTGGGAAAAGCTCTCTGTCAAGTACGGCATCAGAGAGAGAGGCGACCCTCAGCCTGATCTTGTAAGGAGAAGGTCGAGCCCAGAGTTATCCGAGATCTTTCGTCAGGGCCAAGAAGTCTCTTTTGAGGAGCACCGGCTGATGGACGAAATTACAGATCATGCTCAGAGGAGGGCAACGCTGAGAACTCCTGAGCCAAGGGACGAACGGTGCGTTCTAGGGCCGAGTAGGGTTAGGAGTCCGTCACCGGATTCCGACGACAAACCCTGCTCGAAGAAACAATGTCTAGGAAGTTTGCCCTACAGGAAGCATTTTCAAGACGCCATGTAGAGGGCCGACGTCGACAGTAGTAGTTCTTTCTTTTTGGTGTATGTTTTGTTGTAA
Organism: Rheum nobile; assembly: GCA_027886185.1. Taxonomy (NCBI): domain Eukaryota; kingdom Viridiplantae; phylum Streptophyta; class Magnoliopsida; order Caryophyllales; family Polygonaceae; genus Rheum; species Rheum nobile. The sequence goes on along the minus strand of WOAB01000169.1, from coordinate 84,879 downwards.
ATACGGCGCAATGCAGAAATCTTCGGGCAATTTTGTTAGAAAGCTCGAGAGATCCTTCTTGTATAATATGTAGTTCTGTTAAAGGTTCATCTATAAAATACCTAGTTGATCTACTCTGAGTTGACTTTTATCATATTAAGTATTTTGAAGAGATATTAATATGTAAAATACTTGGACTTTGATCGGTAAGCAGATGGTGAACACGAGAAATACTATTCGCGCTGGTGCTGGACCAAGCAATGATCCAAGACCAATCATAAGGGACGATCTGGACCGTGTAGAGGAACACGAGTCCATGTCTCAGAACAACCCTGGGGGCAATGACCATGCTGAGGTCCAAGCTCCAATAGTTTTCGATGTTGCGGCTGTTGCAGCTATTCGAGGAATTTTTATGCAAGCTTTCACTGATGTGATGCGACTTGTCGCACCGCAGGCACCAGATGGGCCAATTCCGCCAGTAGCTCAGAGGTTCGAAGAACCTAATGTTCATGTGCACCGTGATGAGGCGGTCAGGAATATGGATAATTATGGTCGAGCTCTGAAGACCATTAACTCCATGAGGCCGAATAGTTATGACGGTAAAGGAGAGCCGGTTAGGGTGGTCCATTGGTTTTCCCAAATGGAGCGGATGTTCCGCAATATTGAGTGCACTGAGGCTGAGAAGGTGCATATAGCTTCTCTACAGTTAAAGGGAGATGCTAGTGAATGGTGGGAGAACATTGGGATGGCTGATCGGGCTGATCTAAATTGGGGAATGTTCAAGACAAAGAGGAATGATCGATTCTTTTCCCAAGCTATGCGGGATGAGAAGCATAAGGAATTTCTTTATCCCCAGAATGATGGATTAAAGGTGACTGAGCTGGCAGCCAAGTTCAATCACTTATTGCAGTACGCTGGGTCTGTGGTGTCCAGCGAGGAGCAGAAGATTTGGCACTTCCATAAGTGGATGAGCCCAGACATCAAACCAATGATGCTGCGTCACGGATGCTCTACCTTGGAGCAATACGTTGATGCAACATACAAATTAGAGGTGACTTTAGAGGAGTCGACCAAGCGACGGAATCGCCAGAGGTCGATGCAGAATCAATCTCAGGCTAGTTGTTTCAAACGTCCTGCGCCGCCGTCCAACTTTGACAAGTCTAGCAAGGCGAGGACAGAGATGACTCGAGGAGGGTCAACACAACAGTCGGGTCGGAGAAAAGGTCTGATCCAGTGTTTCAACTATGGTGCCTATGGGCACAAGAACACTGATTGTCTGAAGGAAATGAAGCTATGTTTTAGCTGTGGGAGAGAAGGGCATATGCAGAAGTTCTGTCGACAGGGAAGGATGAAAGGGACAGAGTCAGAACAGGGGTCAGTTAATCAGAACAACCGACCAAGTTTCAAACCGGCAGAGACTCCCAGTCCTTCAATACAGACTACTGCACAGAACAAAAGCAAAGCCCCAGCTGCTTCAGGAGGTCAGGGTCAATGCCTGTACGAGATGCGTAAGGCTGATGGACCTAACGCTCCAGTTGCTCAAGGTACTCTATACCTTCATTCAACTTCAGTGTGCATTCTGTTTGATTCGGGTGCTACCCATTCATTTATTTCAGAAAATTGTGTTAGTAAGTTAGGATTAGTTTACAACGAAGTTTGTGAACCCTTCGTTGTTAATCTTCCTAATGGTGACCATTTAGTGGGCACCAAACGTCTGTCAGAGTTTCCAGTTACCATTCAGGATAAGAAGTTTGAAGCAGATTTGATCTGTATTGCTATGGCTCCATACGACATTATTCTCGGTATAGATTGGTTGACACGTCATGGGGCAGTGATCGACTTTAGCTCAAGGACGGTAACGGTGTCATCTGGGGGCCAGTGCGTGTACAAGTTCAAGGGTCGGAATGACGCTGATAATGACAAGCTTATCAATGCGATGGCTATGTTTAAGCTACTTCGGCAAGGTTGTGTCGGGTACCTTTGCTACCTGGATTCGCCCAAGAAAGATGGACCTGTGGTTCCTGATATTCCAGTGGTCAGAGAATTTCCTGATGTTTTCCCGGAAGAGATTCCCGGATTACCCCCAAATCGTGTCATAGAATTTTCTATTGATCTCGAGCCTAGTACCGCGCCGATTTCAAAAGCTCTGTATCGGATGGCTCCTGCTGAGATGCAAGAATTGAAGAAGCAACTTGAAGATCTTCTTGACAAGGGATACATAAGACCGAGTGCATCGCCCTGGGGTGCTCCGGTATTGTTCGTCAAAAAGAAAGATGGGTCGTTTTGACTTTGTATCGACTACCGCGAGTTGAATAGAGTTACGATAAAAAACAAATACCCTTTGCCTAGGATAGATGATATGTTGGATCAGCTGCAAAGAGCAAAAGTCTTTTCCAAGATCGATCTGAGATCTGGTTATCATCAGCTAAGGATTCGTGAGGAAGATATTCCGAGGACTACATTCCGGACGAGATATGGTCACTACGAGTTCGTAGTCATGCCATTTGGACTTACGAATGCTCCTGTGGTTTTCATGGACCTGATGAACCGATGTTTTCACCAGTACTTGGACAAGTTCATGGTGGTCTTCATCGACGACATTTTGATTTATTCTCCGAGCATGGAAGCTCATGAGGAACATATGAGGATTATTTTGTCAATCCTTAGACAGAATCAGCTTTATGCCAAGTTTTCTAAGTGTGACTTTTGGAACAAGGAAGTGGCTTTCTTAGGCCACGTAATCAATAAGAATGGGTTGATGGTTGATCCCCAGAAGATTGAAGCAGTAGCTAATTGGAAACAGCCTCAGAGCGTGAAAGAGGTATGCAGTTTCCTAGGACTTGCTGGGTACTACAGACGGTTTGTGGAAGGATTTTCGAAGATCGCTCTACCGATGACCGGTTTGCTCCGCAAGGTCCACAAGAAGTTTGTCTGGAGTGACAAGTGCGAGGCCAATTTTCAGAAGCTGAAGCAATGTCTGACCTCAGCACCAGTTTTGACACTGCCAGAAGGAAATGACGATTATGCGGTCTACAGTGATGCTTCGAAAAATGGGTTGGGATGTGTGTTGATGCAAAGAGGCAAGGTGATTGCTTATGCATCAAGACAGCTGAAGACCTATGAAGAAAATTATCCGACGCATGATCTGGAGTTAGCAGCAGTAGTGTTTGCGCTGAAGATTTGGATGCACTATCTCTATGGTGTAAGATGTCAAGTCTTCACGGATCACAAGAGTCTCAAATACATATTTACTCAGAAGGAGTTGAATATGAGACAACGTCGTTGGTTAGAGCTACTCAAGGACTATGATATCGAATTGTTGTATCATTCGGGCAAGGCTAATGTGGTAGCAGATGCATTGAGCCGGAAGACGCCGCATGAGACTATTGTAGCTTTGCTAGTTGCTCAGACCAAGCTGAACCAAGAATTGTGCGAAATAGAAGTCTTGTACGATCAACGTCGTGGATGCCTGAGTATGCTTGAAATACAAGCTACGCTTCTTGATCAGATTAGGGAGAAGCAGGTGGATGATGTGATCTTGGTGAAGCTAAGCAGCGAAGTGATGAACGGGAAGGCTCCCGGCTTCGTGATTCAGGATGATGGATCACTTTGGTTTCGAGACCGGATTTGTGTGCCTGACGTAGATGGTCTTCGCCAGTTGGTGATGAGGGAGGCCCATTCGTCAGCCTATTCTGTACATCCAGGCTCTAGCAAGATGTACAAGGACCTCATAATGAAGTTCTGGTGGCCCAACATGAAGCAGGATGTGGCAGAGTTTGTGGCGAAATGCTTGACTTGTCAGAAGGTCAAGATTGAACACCGAAGGCCCGGTGGAGGACTTCTACCTCTTCCAGTTCCAGAATGGAAGTGGGAAGACATTGCCATGGATTTCGTCACAGGGCTACCCAAGACTCGAAGTCAGAAAGATGCTATATGGGTTATCATTGATAGGCTCACAAAGAGTGCTCATTTCGTGGCGATCAAGACAACATGAGGAACCCAGAAGCTGTCGGAAGTATTTTTACACGAGGTTATCCGTATGCATGGTACTCCGAGAACCATTGTGTCAGATCGAGATGGCAGATTTATGTCCAGATTCTGGAAGGAATTGCACAAGGCAATGGGAACCGAGTTAAGGTTCAGCACTGCATTTCATCCTCAAACGGATGGACAATCTAAGAGGACCATCCAGACCCTAGAGGATATGCTGAGAGCATGTGTGCTCGATCGTCCGACTAGCTGGGAAGACAGCTTGAGTCTGATTGAGTTCACCTACAATAATAGCTGGCATGCTACTATCAAGATGGCTCCGTTCGAGGCTTTATATGGTCGTAAGTACAGATCTCCAATTTGGTAAGATGAGAGTGTCGACAAAATTCTGCTCGGACCAGAGCTAGTTGAAAGGACAGCATCGGACATTGCGCTGATAAGACAAAGAATGTTGATAGCTCAGAGTCGACAAAAGTCGTACGCTGATCCGAAGCGTCGGAATGTGGAGTTAGAGGTTGGTGATAAAGTGTTCGTCAAAGTATCGCCGACCAAGGGTGTGTTCAGATTTGGTAAGCGTGGGAAGCTTAACCCTCGCTACGTGGGACCTTTTGAGATCCTGGATAAAGTGGGATCTCTAGCGTACCGTTTGGCATTGCCGCCATCGGCACATCCAGTGCACAACGTGTTCCACGTATCCTTGTTAAGAAAGTATGTGCCAGATGAATCTCATGTGCTGAGCTATGAAGACATTGAGATCCAGGCAAATGGTACGTACGAGGAAATACCTGTGCGTGTTCTTGAGCGCCGCGAGAAGCATTTGCGCAATAAGGTGGTACCTTTGGTACGGATTTTGTGGTCCAAGTCAGGAACCGAAGAGGTTACTTGGGAAACTTGGGAGACTGAAGAGGATATGCTTAGACGCTTTCCCGAGTTATTTTCGACCTAGAATAGCCAAGTTTCGGGGTCGAAACTTCTTTTAAGGGGAAAGTAATGTAATATCCCTCATTTTATAAGAATATTTTGGAATTTTTCCAACTCCCGAATTACTAGACGGATTAATTTTAGAAGAGTTTCAGACATTCTGTAAGTGGTTTGAACTCTGTAAATTTTTCTGAGTAATATATAATACAGTTGAAGTGTATTCGGGGTTAATTTGTCGTTAGTGTTGAATATATTTAACCCGGAGTTATGAAATTTAACCCAAAGTGAATTCGGATAAGACGAAGCATTTTTGGCCTTCACCGCACCCAGCGGCAGACGCCACCGCACCCGCGGCAAGGTCCAGAAAATAGGGGTCGTCGTCTTTGCGATAAGGCCGGTCTGACACGGCCGTTTGAGCAGTCAAGTGGACGGCCAAGTGGACTCTTTTCCTTGTCCCCTTGTTCCCGGCTGTCCCCTACCTTGTTCCCTTTGAGGAGGCTCAGATTGAAGCTATAAAAGGGGTCGAAATTAGATGTTGAACAACTCTTCATCTTTCTTCCCCTGCTTCCTCTGTTTTCTCTCTGAAATTCACCATTTTCGAGTTATTCCAAGCTCCTTTCGTGAGGTTTCTTGAGTTGTGGAGAGTACCTCAAGTGTTCTTTGAAGGTTTAAGGCGTTGTGAGATCGAACCATAAGCAAATCAAAGCATACGAACGATTTGGGTAAGATTTTCGCCATGGATGCTGTCGCGAGATGCTCGCCACTGTCTGTCCACCGCACCCCGAGGCAAGCTCCCACCGCACCCGCGGCGAGCCTTGTCCGAGTGTGTGTTTTTGGATTTTGGCTTTGGGCGAGGCTCGATTCCTTTGTTTTCTTTTCATATTCTTTTAGATTCATATATAAGGGTATTGAATCTAACTTAGGGTCTCGTTTTGGATCGTTCCATCGGGATTTTTATCCAGGTTTCGTTCCAGTTTCAAGATTCAGGACCCGTTACTAGGCTTTGTCGTAGTACTCGGCTAATCTAAGGCAAGTGGCGGTTCGCTCTTGCTCATCATTCCATACTTCAATTAATTATCAATTGTTTTGTTGTTAATTAATTTGGGATGATTCCTTGTTCATGTTGGGAACAGTTTTGTTAAAAGGATAAAATGATTAAAAGATGATATTCATAGGTTGTATTTCTGATAGAATCAACGCTATTATATATATGTGATTAGTATATGATATTATACTAGGTTGTATATCTGCTAGAACGACGCTAGTATAAATATATGTTTATGATGTTGGCCATGTTGGGTTTGATGTGGATTATTATTGTGCTGAACTGTTAGTTAGCACGAGTATTCGTAGGAACGCTTGGACTCTGCGAGGTCCATTTGTTTCTTTATAACTGGCAAATAACAGGGCGTTCAAGACCTTATGCCAAACTTTCTGGTCATGGCCAACCGTGTTGTGGATTAAGGTTTGGACCCTGCGAGGTCCATTCCTTCGATGTATGTCCCTCATGACGAAACATATATCTAAAAGCTTATAACGTGATGTGTGTTTTGGAATTAAATAAGATAAGTGCCGTTGTCGCACATAATTAATATATCTTGGGCGAGTAGTGCAGCTAGGCGCTAGTGCAGTTAGGAAATCTTGTCTTAACTTTTAGTCGCTCGAATGCGATACCGTAATGCTGTGATTCTGTGATTGTGTGTAATTAATTAATGTTCCCCAACATTTGTCATGCTTCCTATAAGGCTCACTTCATTTGGAGTCTTCTTTTTGGGTTGATTGCTGTGAGACTCGGTCTCCAGAATCTTCTCTTGATCATGCTGCTTCATATATTCTAGTAGGAGTATAGTGGTTGACTATCGTCATCGGTTTTGATTCGAGAAGCGATGAGTCTAACCTAATACGACTGTTTCGAACCACTCTGCTTTGTACCCTTGTGTAGTCTTTCATTAGACTAACCAACCGATATTTCCCTTGCATGGTTGGCTGGTGTCATCCGTCCGATTCGGCACATCAGATAAATTGAGGATCCGAGAAGGCTAGATCGACTACAAAGATGGACGGCGTTTTGATAAATTATTTTGTTTTAAGACTTCCGCTGTGTTATTTTGTAATATGTTTAAGACTTCCGTTGTAATCATTTTGATCATACATTTTGTTGTATTTGGGTTTGGTTGTGTTTACAAAACATTGACTTTTTGCAGAGTTGTAATATTTGGTATTATAACTGTGTTTGATTTATATCAATTGGAAAAGCCTGGGGTGACTTCGTGATGTGGAATCCGGGGTCATCGGCAGTAATACTTTCAAGTGGAATTGGGGGTGTTACATACGCGACAATGATTGTTAGTTATAATTCAGGCACGTCTATTATTATCTCACAGGAGTTAGTAGATAATTTAAATATCTTACCCTCAAAAATATTCAGGCAGTTTTCAAACATATATCTAGTAAGTTTACAAAGACATTGTTGTGGAGATCCATGGTCCTAGAATCTTCCCTCCACCTCTTTACAACCATATTTTGCACATTTTGTTTATTCCCTTTTTGTCATAGTTTAGCAAAATTAACCCTTTACTGCTTATCTTACCAATTGTAGTTACAATTGACACTACATAGTCCTTGTGGGAACCATACTTGAAAAGCTAGAATTGACCCCATACGTTTGTGGGTAGGTTTTGGTCCTATCACCCATTGAGAGTAATTCTTGTTCTGCAAGGCTAATCAACATGGTTAAAGCCTAGTTCGCCATCAGCCGACAGCTTCAGAAGCAGTCCAGCGACCTCTACCGTATCACCTAGCGCCTAGGAGAAACATTGAGAAAGTTCCTCAACGGGTTCAACGATGAGACGGTGTATGTACCTCGCTGCGACACCAACACCGCCATAGAGGAATTCCAAAGAAGACTATATGAGAAATCAGAGCTCTATCGTGATCTGACTAAATATCTGTAACACCCCCAATTATTCCCTTGGAAAGGCATTACCGCCAGTGACCTCAGACGTTCTGTCCGATGTCACCCAAGGATTTACCTGTAACACCCCCAATTTACACCGCAGATATTACATGCCAGTGACCTCAGACTTTACCGTCCAAAATCACCCCAGGCTTTTCCAAAACATACATGCTTAAATACATACACAATTACATATTAATTGAAAGATTAAACAGCGAAAGACTTTAAATAGCCAACTTATAACATGGCTTAAATTATGAAGATACATCAAGGTAACACTTAACAAACTTAAAACACTTAACAACTTAAGTACTGACTTTAAATCTTCATCTGCAAGCTTCTTATCCTTCAATAGGTTACTTAAACTCCGGGAATCAACTCTTGATGTGCCGAATCGAATGGATGACACCAGCCTACATGCAGAGAATAAAGTTCGTGGGTTAGTCTACTGAATAGACTAGCAAGCGTACAAAGCAGAGTGGTTCGAGTGATCGTGACCGTTTACTATCATTGTCCCTTGAATAAAAACCGAAGGAACGATATATAACCCGACACTTTCACGGAATGATTTAACAATTAGATATGCACTGAAGAGAAGACTCCAACTGAAATGAGCCTTAAAGGAAATTATGACAACTGCTAGGGAACATTAAAGTTACATACACAAATGATTTAAAAGTTGACTGAGATGCTTCAGTTCACAACCAACCTCATCGCATACAGTGAATCCAGATTGAAAAGAGAACGTACTATGATCAAAGTCGAGACGAGTTTTCCTAGCTGCACTATAACTTAGTTACACTACTCGCCGAAGGTTTATTAATCATGTGCACTCGGGCACATATCTTATTTAATTACAAAACACACTTTACTGAAACACGTTAATGTTATTAAGAGCGGCACAAAGCTTAAATCTCAGGGTGACAATCATGTCGACCCAAATTAACACAACACACAAACACACACACGAGACTTAACATTATTCTGAGAACAACGGAGCCGATTTGCCTTTTGAAAGCAACCATCTCTGAAACGCCGTTCAATTTTTCTACTCAATTCAAGACAAGTGGCGGTTCGCTCTTGCTATTTTATTCCAAGTTTCCTTAATTGACAATTAATATGTTGTATTAATTAAGTTTGGATAAATATTCTTAATTTCTCGTTTGGGAACTTGGGTGTTAAAATGTTGTGTAAAATGAACATTTTTGTTAGGTTGTATACATGCTAACTATAACCCTTATATATTATTATTATTATTATTATTATTATTATTATTATTATTATTATAAGGTGCTAGATAATATTTGGTGTGGATTGTTGTGAATTGTTGTGAATAATTATGCTAATTAACACGAGTATTCGTAGGAACGATATTTACCTTGTGAGGTTTAGGCGTTTCTTTATAACTTGGTATTAGGAGGATTATTGTCCTAATACTTTTGGTCATGACCTACCCTTATTTAAAATAAGTGGTGGTACACTTAGCTAGTGCTGAAACTCGGGATTCATCACATTCTAAATCTCATTGCGATATCGATTGTGGTTAATAAGAGCTTTAACATTAATGCACATTTCGAAATTAAATAAGATAAGTGTTGCGTGACACATAATTAATAAACCCTCGGGCAAGAAGTACAACGTGGAACCCGCCTGGACTCTGGTCTAATGTAAGCCCCCTTCCAAATCGGGTTTCACATTATGCGGTGAGGTTGGTCGAGAACCCAATATTCAAGTAGTCAGTTTTTATAACCTTGTGTGATAGTATAATGTTCCCAAACGAATTCATGTAATTTTCCATAAGAATCAATTCATTAGAGTCTTCTCTTTAAGCATTCCTTGTCTTTCTTTTCAGTAGAAGTCTATAGTCATATACCGTTTATCAAGTTTTATTCGGGAAACAAGGGTAGTGATTATTTACGACTACAAGAACCAATCTGTTTTCACCCTTGCATAGTCTTTCATTAGACTAACCAACCGTTTCTATTCCTTGCATGGTTGGCTGGTGTCATCCGTCCTATACGGCACATCAGAGGTGTGTGTTTTGAAATAAATTGTAATGATTATATAAATTAGTTATGTAATTAGGGTTTCTTTAAAAAGTCTTTCGTTGTAATTTAAAAAGTCTTCCGCTTTAAATTCACTTTGTTGTATTACCGTCCTTCTCATTTTACGAGATGAACTTTAATAAAATAATTGAGTTTGCTTTACACAAGACTTCTGCTATTTACTATGTTAATATTTAGGGGTTTTTGCAGGAAATCACCCGTTATATGTCACTATTTGCACGAAATCACCTGTTATATCGATATTTATTTTAAACCACCCAATTATCTATCTCCGTTAATACAAAACCACCCAGAGCCATCTACCGTCCACTTTGCAGTTAAATGTATAAAATGTCCTTTTTGCCCTTGCTTATTTTTTAAATATTTTATTTCTTACATCCAAAATTTGGCTAAGCTATGTAAATAACTTAAATTTTATTTATATAAACTAATGGGAATTTTAGATATTAATTTTAAATTTTTTTTTTTAGATTTTAGGGGCAAATTTTACACTTTTGGAAAACACAAGGATGTTTTTGTAATTAGGACCAAAATAGATCTAAATCATGTTCAGGCCAAGAACACGAAGAGCATCTCGTGAACAACATCTCGGCGGTCTTGAACAGCATCTCGTGAACGTCCACCGTCCCCTTGGGTGCGAGTCCCAGCACCGACAGCACCACCGTCTCGTTCCCCAACGGACGAGCCCAGCCCCTCTCGCCTCCAACCTCGAACCTCGAACTCTTGGCTCACCATTAAAACAGAGGCTCCATTTTAATGGAGATTTCACGCCCGACTTCGACTCGAATCTTCGAATTAAACATCGGGCATTGAAGATGAAGATTTGGGGAATTCAATTCCTCAATCAATTTGGATTAAATGTGGGCAAGATCCCCGAGATTTGTCCGAGAATCCAAAGCTTTGTCGCGAACATCGAAATGAATTTCTTCGAAATTCGATTACACCGGATTGAATTGGGAGGAGTGGATCACGGGATTGTGTCGACGACTGTTAATGTTTCAAAAGCCCTATATATACCCCTTCGATTGACCTCCCAATTCATCCAATTTCAACCGAGAATCCATGAACCCTAGAAAACCTCGACAACGGCTGTTCTTAGCGTTTTCCGGCCACCATCGTGCCCCACCGCCGAAATTGACGCCACCATTGGAACCATCTTGTCCTCCCCTTCAAAAGCCTCATAGTCTCGCACATGGAGTCGCGCCGACGAGCCACCACCGAGCCGAATTGCGTCTGTGTGAATAGTGTCAGCCCAAGGTTGAAGACAATGGCAATTTCGTAATATTTGCCACGAGGGCAAAAGGGACATTTTATACATTTAAACGGAAAATTTGAAGGCAAATGGCTCTGGGTGGCTTTGCCTTAACGGAGATAGATAATTGGGTGGTTTAAAATAAATATCGATATAACGGGTGGTTTCATGCAAAATCGGCCATATAACGGGTAGTTTCCTGCAAAAAACCCTAATATTTATTTGTTTATTATAAGCATAATGGTTCTGATTAAAGCCTAGGGTGGCTTTGGACTTTGCAGTCTGAGGTTACTGGCGTGTGGAACTACCGACATAAGTCGGGGGTGTTACATAGATTTGATTAGCTCTACGCTGTAATATCCCTCATTTTATAAGAATATTTTGGAATTTTTCCAACTCCCGAATTCCTAGACGGATTAATTTTAGAAGAGTTTCAGACATTCTGTAAGTGGTTTGAACTCTGTAAATTTTTCTAAGTAATATATAATACAGTTGAAGTGTATTCGGGGTTAATTTGTCGTTAGTGTACGAATATATTTAACCCGGAGTTATGAAATTTAACCCAAAGTGAATTCGGATAAGACGAAGCATTTTTGGCCTTCACCGCACCCAGCGGCAGACGCCACCGCACCCGCGGCAAGGTCCAGAAAACAGGGGTCGTCGTCTTTGCGATAAGGCCGGTCTGACACGGCCGTTTGAGCAGTCAAGTGGACGGCCAAGTGGACTCTTTTCCTTGTCCCCTTGTTCCCGGCTGTCCCCTACCTTGTTCCCTTTGAGGAGGCTCAGATTGAAGCTATAAAAGGGGTCGAAATCAGATGTTGAACAGCTCTTCATCTTCCTTCCCCTGCTTCCTCTGTTTTCTCTCTGAAATTCACCATTTTCGAGTTGTTCCAAGCTCCTTTCGTGAGGTTTCTTGAGTTGTGGAGAGTACCTCAAGTGGTCTTTGAAGGTTTAAGGCGTTGTGAGATCGAACCATAAGCAAATTGAAGCATACGAACGATTTCGGTAAGATTTTCGCCATGGATGCTGTCGCGAGATGCTCGCCACTGTCTGTCCACCGCACCCCGCGGTGAGCCTTGTCCGAGTGTGTGTTTTTGGATTTTGGCTTTGGGCGAGGCTCGATTCCTTTGTTTTCTTTTCATATTCTTTTAGATTCATATATAAGGGTATTGAATCTAACTTAGGGTCTCGTTTTGGATCGTTCCATCGGGATTTTTATCCAGGTTTCGTTCCAGTTTCAAGATTCAGGACCCGTTACTAGGCTTTGTCGTAGTACTCGTCTAATCTAAGGCAAGTGGTGGTTCGCTCTTGCTCATCATTCCATACTTCAATTAATTATCAATTGTTTTGTTGTTAATTAATTTGGGATGATTCCTTGTTCATGTTGGGAACAGTTTTGTTAAAAGGAGAAAATGATTAAAAGATGATATTCATAGGTTGTATTTATGCTAGAATCAATGCTATTATATATATGTGATTAGTATATGATATTATACTAGGTTGTATATCTGCTAGAACGACGCTAGTATAAATATATGTTTATGATGTTGGCCATGTTGGATTTGATGTGGATTATTATTGTGCTGAACTGTTAGTTAGCACGAGTATTCGTAGGAACGCTTGGACTCTGCGAGGTCCATTCGTTTCTTTATAACTGGCAAATAACAGGGCGTTTAAGACCCTATGCCAAACTTTCTGGTCATGACCAACCGTGTTGTGGATTGAGGTTTGGACCCTGCGAGGTCCATTCCTTCGATGTATGTCCCTCATGACGAAACATATATCTAAAAGCTTATAACTTGATGTGTGTTTTGGAATTAAATAAGATAAGAGCTGTTGTCGCACATAATTAATATATCTTGGGCGAGTAGTGCAGCTAGGCGCTAGTGCAGCTAGGAAATCTCGTCTTAACTTTTAGTTGCTCGAATGCAATACCGTAATGCTGTGATTCTGTGTAATTAATTAATGTTCCCCAACATTTGTCATGCTTCCTATAAGGCTCATTTCATTTTGGATTCTTCTTTTTGGGTTGATTGCTGTGAGACTCGGTCTCCAGAATCTTCTCTTGATCATGCTGCTTCATATATTCTAGTAGGAGTATGGTGGTTGACTATCGTCATCGGTTTTGATTCGAGAAGCGATGAGTCTAACCTAATACGACTGCTTCGAACCACTCTGCTTTGTACCCTTGTGTAGTCTTTCATTAGACTAACCAACCGATATTCCCTTGCATGGTTGGCTGGTGTCATCCGTCCGATTCGGCACATCAGATAAATTAAGGATCTGAGAAGGCTAGATCGACTACAAAGATGGACGGCGTTTTGATAAATTATTTTGTTTTAAGACTTCCGCTGTGTTATTTTGTAATATGTTTAAGACTTCCGCTGTAATCATTTTGATCATACATTTTGTTGTATTTGGGTTTGGTTGTGTTTCCAAAACATTGACTTTTTGCAGAGTTGTAATATTTGGTATTATAACCGTGTTTGATTTATATCAATTGGAAAAGCCTGGGGTGACTTCGTGATGTGGAATCCGGGGTCATCGGCAGTAATACTTTCAAGTGGAATTGGGGTGTTACAGATATGGTATCAGAGTCGAATTTTTTTTATTCTTACGGGTCGGGTTTAAAATATTTTTCTGGAATGAGACCTTTTGTAAACCGATCACTCGTTTGAAATATTTTCAAAGGCTCTGAATTTTCCATGAGAATTTTTAACCATTCATAGTCGCGCCTTTTCTAAAGTCTGATATGGAAGTTTGCTTCTGTGTCTAGAAAGACTAAATTTTTTTTCTTGTTATCCCGTAGGATGGGAGCTTGTTTGTCGTCAATTAGAGTATTGGAAGATGCTGAGATGGCTCCGCTGTCTCCAGTGAGGCCGAACTTTCCTACTCCCCCTAGATGCTATGAGGATGGGGAATCTAGCAACCCACCAGAGGAGGTGAAGCATGTACTTCCTGAGTCAGTGGTGCTGAGATCCAATGTTGTGGTAGCATCGGCTGTAGCACCAGTTGAGCCGTCGAGGTACGCTCTAGGCCACTACAGTAATGATTATTCGATGGGAGTGATCCCTGAAGAGGGAGAAGAAGAAGAAGGTGAAGAATCACATGACCGATATATCGATTTCAACCTCGAAGTTGAGTCAGTACGGGGATGGATTCTGAGGAGGATCCCGAGGAGGACCCAGAAGAGGATCCCGAGGAAGATCCTGAGGAGGTTGAGGAACAAGAGCCGGACAGTTTGAGGCATTTGTTGGTGGATAGTGAGGACCCGGGGATGCAATTTCTCTACCCCAGTCCGCCACCTAGACCCGTATACCCGTTGATGACAGAAGCTGATTGGGAAGCGCTCTCTGTCAAGTACGGCATCAGAGAGAGAGGCGACCCTCAGCCTGATCTTGTAAGGAGAAGGTCGAGCCCAGAGTTATCCGAGATCTTTCGTCAGGGCCAAGAAGTCTCTTTTGAGGAGCACCGGCTGATGGACGAAATTACAGATCATGCTCAGAGGAGGGCAACGCTGAGAACTCCTGAGCCAAGGGACGAACGGTGCGTTCTAGGGCCGAGTAGGGTTTGGAGTCCGTCACCGGATTCCGACGACAAACCCCGCTCGAAGAAACAATGTCTAGGAATTTTGCCCTACAGGAAGCGTTTTCAAGACGCCATGTAGAGGGCCGACGTCGACAGTAGTAGTTCTTTCTTTTTGGTGTATGTTTTGTTGTAAATACGGCGCAATGCAGAAATCTTCGGGCAATTTTGTTAGAAAGCTCGAGAGATCCTTCTTGTATAATATGTAGTTCTGTTAAAGGTTCATCTATAAAATACCTAGTTGATCTACTCTGAGTTGACTTTTATCATATTAAGTAGTTTGAAGAGATATTAATATGTAAAATACTTGGACTTTGATCGGTAAGCAGATGGTGAACATGAGAAATACTATTCGCGCTGGTGCTGGACCAAGCAATGATCCAAGACCAATCATAAGGGACGATCTGGACCATGTGGAGGAACACGAGTCCATGTCTCAGAACAACCCTGGGGGCAATGACCATGCTGAGGTCCAAGCTCCAATAGTTTTCGATGTTGCGGCTGTTGCAGCTATTCGAGGAATTTTTATGCAAGCTTTCACTGATGTGATGCGACTTGTCGCACCGCAGGCACCAGATGGGCCAATTCCGCCAGTAGCTCAGAGGTTCGAAGAACCTAATGTTCATATGCACCGTGATGAGGCGGTCAGGAATATGGATAATTATGGTCGAGCTCTGAAGACCATTAACTCCATGAGGCCGAATAGTTATGACGGTAAAGGAGAGCCGGTTAGGGTGGTCCATTGGTTTTCCCAAATGGAGCGGATGTTCCGCAATATTGAGTGCACCGAGGCTGAGAAGGTGCATATAGCTTCTCTACAGTTAAAGGGAGATGCTAGTGAATGGTGGGAGAACACTGGGATGGCTGATCGGGCTGATCTAAATTGGGGAATGTTCAAGACAAAGAGGAATGATCGATTCTTTTCCCAAGCTATGCGGGATGAGAAGCATAAGGAATTTCTTTATCCCCAGAATGATAGATTAAAGGTGACTGAGCTGGCAGCCAAGTTGAATCACTTATTGCAGTACGCTGGGTCTGTGGTGTCCAGCGAGGAGCAGAAGATTTGGCACTTCCATGAGTGGATGAGCCCAGACATCAAACCAATGATGCTGCGTCACGGATGCTCTACCTTGGAGCAATACATTGATGCAACATACAAATTAGAGGTGACTTTAGAGGAGTCGACCAAGCGACGGAATTGCCAGAGGTCGATGCAGAATCAATCTCAGGCTAGTTGTTTCAAACGTCATGCGCCGCCGTCCAACTTTGACAAGTCTGGCAAGGCGAGGACAGAGATGACTCGAGGAGGGTCAACACAACAGTCGGGTCGGAGCAAAGGTCTGATCCAGTGTTTCAACTGTGGTGCCTCTGGGCACAAGAACACTGATTGTCTGAAGGAAATGAAGCTATGTTTTAGCTGTGGGAGAGAAGGGCATATGCAGAAGTTCTGTCGACAGGGAAGGCTGAAAGGGACAGAGTCAGAACAGGGGTCAGTTAATCAGAACAACCGACCAAGTTTCAAACCGGCAGAGACTCCCAGTCCTTCAATACAGACTACTGCACAGAACAAAAGCAAAGCCCCAGCTGCTTCAGGAGGTCAGGGTCAATGCCTGTACGAGATGCGTAAGGCTGATGGACCTAACGCTCCAGTTGCTCAAGGTACTCTATACCTTCATTCAACTTCAGTGTGCATTCTGTTTGATTCGGGTGCTACCCATTCATTTATTTCAGAAAATTGTGTTAGTAAGTTAGGAGTAGTTTGCAACGAAGTTTGTGAACCCTTTGTTGTTAATCTTCCTAATGGTGACCATTTAGTGGGCACCAAACGTCTGTCAGAGTTTCCAGTTACCATTCAGGATAAGAAGTTTGAAGCAGATTTGATCTGTATTGCTATGGCTCCATACGATATTATTCTCGGTATGGATTGGTTGACACGTCATGGGGCAGTGATCGACTTTAGCTCAAGGACGGTAACGGTGTCATCTGGGGGCCAGTGCATGTACAAGTTCAAGGGTCGGAATGACGCTGATAATGACAAGCTTATCAATGCGATGGCTATGTTTAAGCTACTTCGGCAAGGTTGTGTCGGGTACCTTTGCTACCTGGATTCGCCCAAGAAAGATGGACCTGTGGTTCCTGATATTCCAGTGGTCAGAGAATTTCCTGATGTTTTCCCGGAAGAGATTCCCGGATTACCCCCAAATTGTGTCGTAGAATTTTCTATTGATCTCGAGCCTAGTACCGCGCCGATTTCAAAAGCTCTGTATCGGATGGCTCCTGCTGAGATGCAAGAATTGAAGAAGCAACTTGAAGATCTTCTTGACAAGGGATACATAAGACCGAGTGCATCGCCCTGGGGTGCTCCGGTATTGTTCGTCAAAAAGAAAGATGGGTCGTTTCGACTTTGTATCGACTACCGCGAGTTGAATAGAGTTACGATAAAAAACAAATACCCTTTGCCTAGGATAGATGATATGTTGGATCAGCTGCAAAGAGCAAAAGTCTTTTCCAAGATCGATCTGAGATCTGGTTATCATCAGCTAAGGATTCGTGAGGAAGATATTCCGAGGACTACATTCCGGATGACATATGGTCACTACGAGTTCGTAGTCATGCCATTTGGACTTACGAATGCTCCTGCGGTTTTCATGGACCTGATGAACCGATGTTTTCACCAGTACTTGGACAAGTTCATGGTGGTCTTCATCGACGACATTTTGATTTATTCTCCGAGCATGGAAGCTCATGAGGAACATATGAGGATTATTTTGTCAATCCTTAGACAGAATCAGCTTTATGCCAAGTTTTCTAAGTGTGACTTTTGGAACAAGGAAGTGGCTTTCTTAGGCCACGTAATCAATAAGAATGGGTTGATGGTTGATCCCCAGAAGATTGAAGCAGTAGCTAATTGGAAACAGCCTCAGAGCGTGAAAGAGGTACACAGTTTCCTAGGACTTGCTGGGTACTACAGACGGTTTGTGGAAGGATTTTCGAAGATCGCTCTACCGATGACCGGTTTGCTCCGCAAGGTCCACAAGAAGTTTGTCTGGAGTGACAAGTGCTAGGCCAATTTTCAGAAGCTGAAGCAATGTCTGACCTCAGCACCAGTTTTGACACTGCCAGAAGGAAATGACGATTATGCGGTCTACAGTGATGCTTCGAAAAATGGGTTGGGATGTGTGTTGATGCAAAGAGGCAAGGTGATTGCTTATGCATCAAGACAGCTGAAGACCTATGAAGAAAATTATCCGACGCATGATCTGGAGTTAGCAGCAGTAGTGTTTGCGCTGAAGATTTGGATGCACTATCTCTATGGTGTAAGATGTCAAGTCTTCACGGATCACAAGAGTCTCAAATACATATTTACTCAGAAGGAGTTGAATATGAGACAACGTCGTTGGTTAGAGCTACTCAAGGACTACGATATCGAATTGTTGTATCATTCGGGCAAGGCTAATGTGGTAGCAGATGCATTGAGCCGGAAGACGCCGCATGAGACTATTGTAGCTTTGCTAGTTGCTCAGACCAAGCTGAACCAAGAATTGTGCGAAATAGAAGTCTTGTACGATCAACGTCGTGGATGCCTGAGTATGCTTGAAATACAAGCTACGCTTCTTGATCAGATTAGGGAGAAGCAGGTGGATGATGTGATCTTGGTGAAGCTAAGCAGCGAAGTGATGAACGGGAAGGCTCCCGGCTTCGTGATTCAGGATGATGGATCACTTTGGTTTCGAGACCGGATTTGTGTGCCTGACGTAGATGGTCTTCGCCAGTTGGTGATGAGGGAGGCCCATTCGTCAGCCTATTCTGTACATCCAGGCTCTAGCAAGATGTACAAGGACCTCATAATGAAGTTCTGGTGGCCCAACATGAAGCAGGATGTGGCAGAGTTTGTGGCGAAATGCTTGACTTGTCAGAAGGTCAAGATTGAACACCGAAGGCCCGGTGGAGGACTGCTACCTCTTCCAGTTCTAGAATGGAAGTGGGAAGACATTGCCATGGATTTCGTCACAGGGCTACCCAAGACTCGAAGTCAGAAAGATGCTATATGGGTTATCATTGATAGGCTCACAAAGAGTGCTCATTTCGTGGCGATCAAGACAACATGGGGAACCCAGAAGCTGTCGGAAGTATTTTTACACGAGGTTATCCGTATGCATGGTACTCCGAGAACCATTGTGTCAGATCGAGATGGCAGATTTATGTCCAGATTCTGGAAGGAATTGCACAAGGCAATGGGAACCGAGTTAAGGTTCAGCACTGCATTTCATCCTCAAACGGATGGACAATCTAAGAGGACCATCCAGACCCTAGAGGATATGCTGAGAGCATGTGTGCTCGATCGTCCGACTAGCTGGGAAGACAGCTTGAGTCTGATTGAGTTCACCTACAATAATAGCTGGCATGCTACTATCAAGATGGCTCCGTTCGAGGCTTTATATGGTCGTAAGTGCAGATCTCCAATTTGTTAAGATGAGAGTGCCGACAAAATTCTGCTCGGACCAGAGCTAGTTGAAAGGACAGCATCGGACATTGCGTTGATAAGACAAAGAATGTTGACAGCTCAGAGTCGACAAAAGTCGTACGCTGATCCGAAGCGTCGGAATGTGGAGTTAGAGGTTGGTGATAAAGTGTTCGTCAAAGTATCGCCGACCAAGGGTGTGTTCAGATTTGGTAAGCGTGGGAAGCTTAACCCTCGCTATGTGGGACCTTTTGAGATCCTGGATAGAGTGGGATCTCTAGCGTACCGTTTGGCATTGCCGCCATCGGCACATCCAGTGCACAACGTGTTCCACGTATCCTTGTTAAGAAAGTATGTGCCAGTTGAATCTCATGTGCTGAGCTATGAAGACATTGAGATCCAGGCAAATGGTACGTACGAGGAAATACCTGTGCGTGTTCTTGAGCGCCGCGAGAAGCATTTGCGCAATAAGGTGGTACCTTTGGTACGGATTTTGTGGTCCAAGTCAGGAACCGAAGAGGTTACTTGGGAAACTTGGGAGACTGAAGAGGATATGCTTAGACGCTTTCCCGAGTTGTTTTCGACCTAGAATAGCCAAGTTTCGGGGTCGAAACTTCTTTTAAGGGGAAAGTAATGTAATATCCCTCATTTTATAAGAATATTTTGGAATTTTTCCAACTCCCGAATTACTAGACGGATTAATTTTAGAAGAGTTTCAGACATTTTGTAAGTGGTTTGAACTCTGTAAATTTTTCTGAGTAATATATAATACAGTTGAAGTGTATTCGGGGTTAATTTGTCGTTAGTGTTGAATATATTTAACCCGGAGTTATGAAATTTAACCCAAAGTGAATTCGGATAAGACGAAGCATTTTTGGCCTTCACCGCACCCAGCGGCAGACGCCACCGCACCCGCGGCAAGGTCCAGAAAACAGGGGTCATCGTCTTTGCGATAAGGCCGGTCTGACACAGCCGTTTGAGCAGTCAAGTGGACGGCCAAGTGGACTCTTTTCCTTGTCCCCTTGTTCCCGGCTGTCCCCTACCTTGTTCCCTTTGAGGAGGCTCAGATTGAAGCTATAAAAGGGGTCGAAATTAGATGTTGAACAACTCTTCATCTTTCTTCCCCTGCTTCCTCTGTTTTCTCTCTGAAATTCACCATTTTCAAGTTGTTCCAAGCTCCTTTCGTGAGGTTTCTTGAGTTGTGGAGAGTACCTCAAGTGTTCTTTGAAGGTTTAAGGCGTTGTGAGATCGAACCATAAGCAAATCAAAGCATACGAACGATTTGGGTAAGATTTTCGCCATGGATGCTGTCGCGAGATGCTCGCCACTGTCTGTCCACCGCACCCCGAGGCAAGCTCCCACCGCACCCGCGGCGAG
The DNA here is from genome assembly GCA_027886185.1 of Rheum nobile. Classification (NCBI taxonomy): domain Eukaryota; kingdom Viridiplantae; phylum Streptophyta; class Magnoliopsida; order Caryophyllales; family Polygonaceae; genus Rheum; species Rheum nobile. Next base: position 64,291 of record WOAB01000169.1, on the reverse strand, counting down.
CCTTGTCCGAGTGTGTGTTTTTGGATTTTGGCTTTGGGCGAGGCTCGATTCCTTTGTTTTCTTTTCATATTCTTTTAGATTCATATATAAGGGTATTGAATCTAACTTAGGGTCTCGTTTTGGATCGTTCCATCGGGATTTTTATCCAGGTTTCGTTCCAGTTTCAAGATTCAGGACCCGTTACTAGGCTTTGTCGTAGTACTCGTCTAATCTAAGGCAAGTGGCGGTTCGCTCTTGCTCATCATTCCATACTTCAATTAATTATCAATTGTTTTGTTGTTAATTAATTTGGGATGATTCCTTGTTCATGTTGGGAACAGTTTTGTTAAAAGGATAAAATGATTAAAAGATGATATTCATAGGTTGTATTTCTGCTAGAATCAACGCTATTATATATATGTGATTAGTATATGATATTATACTAGGTTGTATATCTGCTAGAACGACGCTAGTATAAATATATGTTTATGATGTTGGCCATGTTGGGTTTGATGTGGATTATTATTGTGCTGAACTGTTAGTTAGCACGAGTATTCGTAGGAACGCTTGGACTCTGCGAGGTCCATTTGTTTCTTTATAACTGGCAAATAACAGGGCGTTCAAGACCTTATGCCAAACTTTCTGGTCATGGCCAACCGTGTTGTGGATTAAGGTTTGGACCCTGCGAGGTCCATTCCTTCGATGTATGTCCCTCATGACGAAACATATATCTAAAAGCTTATAACGTGATGTGTGTTTTGGAATTAAATAAGATAAGTGCCGTTGTCGCACATAATTAATATATCTTGGGCGAGTAGTGCAGCTAGGCGCTAGTGCAGTTAGGAAATCTTGTCTTAACTTTTAGTCGCTCGAATGCGATACCGTAATGCTGTGATTCTGTGATTGTGTGTAATTAATTAATGTTCCCCAACATTTGTCATGCTTCCTATAAGGCTCACTTCATTTGGAGTCTTCTTTTTGGGTTGATTGCTGTGAGACTCGGTCTCCAGAATCTTCTCTTGATCATGCTGCTTCATATATTCTAGTAGGAGTATAGTGGTTGACTATCGTCATCGGTTTTGATTCGAGAAGCGATGAGTCTAACCTAATACGACTGTTTCGAACCACTCTGCTTTGTACCCTTGTGTAGTCTTTCATTAGACTAACCAACCGATATTTCCCTTGCATGGTTGGCTGGTGTCATCCGTCCGATTCGGCACATCAGATAAATTGAGGATCCGAGAAGGCTAGATCGACTACAAAGATGGACGGCGTTTTGATAAATTATTTTGTTTTAAGACTTCCGCTGTGTTATTTTGTAATATGTTTAAGACTTCCGTTGTAATCATTTTGATCATACATTTTGTTGTATTTGGGTTTGGTTGTGTTTACAAAACATTGACTTTTTGCAGAGTTGTAATATTTGGTATTATAACTGTGTTTGATTTATATCAATTGGAAAAGCCTGGGGTGACTTCGTGATGTGGAATCCGGGGTCATCGGCAGTAATACTTTCAAGTGGAATTGGGGGTGTTACATACGCGACAATGATTGTTAGTTATAATTCAGGCACGTCTATTATTATCTCACAGGAGTTAGTAGATAATTTAAATATCTTACCCTCAAAAATATTCAGGCAGTTTTCAAACATATATCTAGTAAGTTTACAAAGACATTGTTGTGGAGATCCATGGTCCTAGAATCTTCCCTCCACCTCTTTACAACCATATTTTGCACATTTTGTTTATTCCCTTTTTGTCATAGTTTAGCAAAATTAACCCTTTACTGCTTATCTTACCAATTGTAGTTACAATTGACACTACATAGTCCTTGTGGGAACCATACTTGAAAAGCTAGAATTGACCCCATACGTTTGTGGGTAGGTTTTGGTCCTATCACCCATTGAGAGTAATTCTTGTTCTGCAAGGCTAATCAACATGGTTAAAGCCTAGTTCGCCATCAGCCGACAGCTTCAGAAGCAGTCCAGCGACCTCTACCGTATCACCTAGCGCCTAGGAGAAACATTGAGAAAGTTCCTCAACGGGTTCAACGATGAGACGGTGTATGTACCTCGCTGCGACACCAACACCGCCATAGAGGAATTCCAAAGAAGACTATATGAGAAATCAGAGCTCTATCGTGATCTGACTAAATATCTGTAACACCCCCAATTATTCCCTTGGAAAGGCATTACCGCCAGTGACCTCAGACGTTCTGTCCGATGTCACCCAAGGATTTACCTGTAACACCCCCAATTTACACCGCAGATATTACATGCCAGTGACCTCAGACTTTACCGTCCAAAATCACCCCAGGCTTTTCCAAAACATACATGCTTAAATACATACACAATTACATATTAATTGAAAGATTAAACAGCGAAAGACTTTAAATAGCCAACTTATAACATGGCTTAAATTATGAAGATACATCAAGGTAACACTTAACAAACTTAAAACACTTAACAACTTAAGTACTGACTTTAAATCTTCATCTGCAAGCTTCTTATCCTTCAATAGGTTACTTAAACTCCGGGAATCAACTCTTGATGTGCCGAATCGAATGGATGACACCAGCCCACATGCAGAGAATAAAGTTCGTGGGTTAGTCTACTGAATAGACTAGCAAGCGTACAAAGCAGAGTGGTTCGAGTGATCGTGACCGTTTACTATCATTGTCCCTTGAATAAAAACCGAAGGAACGATATATAACCCGACACTTTCACGGAATGATTTAACAATTAGATATGCACTGAAGAGAAGACTCCAACTGAAATGAGCCTTAAAGGAAATTATGACAACTGCTAGGGAACATTAAAGTTACATACACAAATGATTTAAAAGTTGACTGAGATGCTTCAGTTCACAACCAACCTCATCGCATACAGTGAATCCAGATTGAAAAGAGAACGTACTATGATCAAAGTCGAGACGAGTTTTCCTAGCTGCACTATAACTTAGTTGCACTACTCGCCGAAGGTTTATTAATCATGTGCACTCGGGCACATATCTTATTTAATTACAAAACACACTTTACTGAAACACGTTAATGTTATTAAGAGCGGCACAAAGCTTAAATCTCAGGGTGACAATCATGTCGACCCAAATTAACACAACACACAAACACACACACGAGACTTAACATTATTCTGAGAACAACGGAGTTATTATTACACAGGGTGATCTTACGTTCACCCAGATTGCACTGCCACAGTGCTTACACTTTAATATACAGGGTGACAGTACGTCCACCCTAATTGCACTAGCTAAGTGCTTAATACACAGGACTGCAATTATGCTCATCCAATGGCACTTGCAAGGCGCTTAAAACACTTCAGATCCTTAACGGTGGATAAGAAGCATAGGTCATGACCCTTAAATTATTATCCGGAAATTACCCGAGGAGTATTACGATTTAAAGAAACGACAAATCCTTACTTGGATTAGTGTTCCTACGAACATTAAGTTATAAAGAAACGACTAATCCTTACTTGGATTAGCGTTCCTACGAACACTCGTGTTAACTAAACAGTCTAACACATCAATTATTCACATTAAAGCCATCCAGGCAATCAACTTAAACATAGAGATAATAGAAACGGCTAATCCTTACTTGGATTAGTTTTCCTATTAACCCACATGCTATTTTAGCATTAAGATTAAATTCACAACAATACCATCACGGTAATTATCACATATAATAGCGTTGTTCTAACAGATATACAACCTATCATAACATTACTTTAATCACGTTTATTTATGAAATTAGTTCCCAAACAAAACAACAGTTCACTCCAATTTAATTAACAATTAAATAATTGATAATTAATGAAACATGGAATGATTAAGCAAGAGCGAACCGCCACTTGTCTTAATCCGCGGAGTTGGAACAAGCCTAACGACGACGGAATTCCGGGCTCGACACGGGTATAGCTCCGAAAGCACAACAACCTCCGAGTCGACCCACAAGAGAAACCCTAAGTTAGATCCGACATAAACACAGTACGAATCTAAAAACGACGAAAGAAATCGAAAGAAACAACGCCTCGACGACGACCACCAAAGCCAAAAGCCAAAGAGGCATTCTGGGCTCTGGCGGCGGTCGCCATTCTTGGCGGCGGTCGCTGCAGTTCATCACGGCGGGCGCCGTGAAGAACACGGCGGTCGCCGTGAAGAACTCCGACAATAGAAACGGCGAGAAAACTCACCCAAAACACGAGCGACTCGGCCTCCTTTGACTTGCTTTGGTTTCTAACCACCAAGGGCTACCAAAAGCTTCACAAAAGTCACACTGGAACACCACCAAACGACATCGGCAAAAGCTCCAGAATCCGGCGAGGCAAGAACTCCGGCGAGGCACAATTTCGGGAGAGTTTGGGCTATGGAATGAGCTCTAATCCGACCTCCAAGCCTCTCCTTAAATAGCCAAGCAAAGGAGACACCATGATGGCCCTAGGACGAGACGCCACAGGCCTACTTCGGCGCTGCTAGAGGCTTGCCGGCGACCGTCGGGCAAAGACCTCCAGACAACGACGGCGGGCGCCGTGGAGAGCAAGGTTCGCCGCCTCACAAATTGCCTATGGCAGGCGAATTACGGCGGGCGCCGTACTGCACGGCGGTCACCGCCTTAACTGCGGCGGTCGCCGCCTCTGTTGCTTCGTCCGATCTTGACTTTTGGGATGACTCGGCCTAACTCGGGATAAAAATAATCATACACGAACGAGTATTCCAAAGTACGCCGTCTGTATTTTATTTCACTGAGAAAAATATTACAGAGATAGAGCACATTACAGAATGTCTCAAACTATCTGAATTAAATCCGACGTACGAAACGGGTACTCGGGAAAATTCCCAAAATATCCTTATAGAAATAGGGGGTATCACATTACCAGTTGATATAAATCATCAAACAATAACTATGATACAAAATATCATAACTTTCATTTAAACCAAAGTCTCGGAATTACAACCTAATTCCAAATACATCAAAAATACAGCGGAAGTCTTTACACAAACCATATTAACACAGCGGAAGTCTTTAAATAACCAACAAAAGGGTCTTGATCGCAATGATCACCCCTCAAGGATCTCAACCTGAATAAACTTATCAAAAACATCGTTTGCGTCCATAGTCGCTGTAGCCTTCACATGACGGCAACTTTGTAACATCCCAGGCCAAGCTACCCCAGCCACCAAGCCGCCCAGCCACCCAACGGTGCCGGCGCCGGTATTGGTGCCACCTGGTTGTCCAAGGGCATGCAGCCCACACACCCAACCCTTCCCCCATTTAAATGGGTAGGTTGTTGCCCACGGGGATCGAACCCGGGACCTTTAGATACAAGGGCAATGCCTTACCACTTGTATCACCAATTGCACTGCAGCACAATTGGTGATACAAGTGGTAAGGCATTGCCCTTGTATCTAAAGGTCCCGGGTTCGATCTCTGTGGGCAACAACCTACCCATTTAAATGGGGGAAGGGTTGGGTGTGTGGGCTGCATGCCCTTGGACAACCAGGCGGCACCAGTACCGGCGCCGGCACCGTTGGGTGGCTGGGCGGCTTGGTGGCTGGGGTAGCTTGGCCTGGGATGTTACAAAAAAGTACACTTTATGTCGGTGCCTGACCTTGCCGACAACGGGCCTGACAGACACCCCGGCACTGCCATCCTTAACAGGCCTGCATGCCGTGTACCCCAACCCTTCCCCCCAAATGGGTAGGTTGTTGGCGAGAGTCGAACACGCGACCTCTCCACCCTTTATCAAGCGCCTAAGCACCTTGATACCAATTGTTCTGCAGCACAATTGGTAACAAGTGAGCGCGAGGCTGCTTGTTAAAGCGTGAGGTCTCGAGTTCGAGCCTTGCGAACAACCTCCCAGCCATGGGGATTTGGTTGGGGTACATGGGCTGCGGCCCATGGATAGAGAAATGGTTGGCCGATAGGGTCAGAGCCTCTCTCATTCAAAGTATACTTTTTTGTAACATCTCAGGCCAAACTACCCCAGCCACCAAGCCGCCCAACCACCCAACGGTGCCGACGCCGGTACTGGTGCCACCTGGTTGTCCAAGGGCATGCAGCCCACACACCCAACCCTTCCCCCATTTAAATGGGTAGCTTGTTGCCCACGGGGATCGAACCCGGGACCTTTAGATACAAGGGCAATGCCTTACCACTTGTATCACCAATTGCACTGCAGCACAATTGGTGATACAAGTGGTAAGGCATTGCCCTTGTATCTAAAGGTCCCGGGTTCGATCTCTATGGGCAACAACCTACCCATTTAAATGGGGGAAGGGTTGGGTGTGTGGGCTGCATGCCCTTGGACAACCAGGCGGCACCAGTACCGGCGCCGGCACCGTTGGGTGGCTGGGCGGCTTGGTGGCTGGGGTAGCTTGGCCTGGGATGTTACAAAAAAGTACACTTTATGTCGGTGCCTGACCTTGCCGACAACGGGCCTGACAGACACCCCGGCACTGCCATCCTTAACAGGCCTGCATGCCGTGTACCCCAACCCTTCCCCCCAAATGGGTAGGTTGTTGGCGAGAGTCGAACACGCGACCTCTCCACCCTTTATCAAGCGCCTAAGCACCTTGATACCAATTGTTCTGCAGCACAATTGGTAACAAGTGAGCGCGAGGCTGCTTGTTAAAGCGTGAGGTCTCGAGTTCGAGCCTTGCGAACAACCTCCCAGCCATGGGGATTTGGTTGGGGTACATGGGCTGCGGCCCATGGATAGAGAAATGGTTGGCCGATAGGGTCAGAGCCCCTCTCATTCAAAGTATACTTTTTTGTAACATCTCAGGCCAAACTACCCCAGCCACCAAGCCGCCCAACCACCCAACGGTGCCGACGCCGGTACTGGTGCCACCTGGTTGTCCAAGGGCATGCAGCCCACACACCCAACCCTTCCCCCATTTAAATGGGTAGTTTGTTGCCCACGGGTATCGAACCTGGGACCTTTAGATATAAGGGCAATGCCTTACCACTTGTATCACCAATTGTGCTGCACCAATTAAGGTGCGAGATTCACCCGATTGTGTTCATTACGATGAGGGAAACATTAATCTTATAAATATGAGACAAATCGATGCGATTTCGGCATCCAATTCAATCAAAACCGATCGAAAACCAACTCGCCCCTATGTTTTTTTCGCTCGTGCCAATGGCATTTCTCGGCTCCATTTCTCGAGCTCTTCAACAACCAACCACATTTGGAGATAGCTTGCGACAACACGAGTCCATATCCGCCGTCCTAGCTCGATTTTGATGTCGTTTGAGCCACCAACAAGCCGCTCAATGTGGGCTCGATCGAAGCATTTTCTGGAAAACAAACGCGACATCCTCTGTTCATCAGCACTTTCGGACACCTCAGACCACCTCCGACTCTGATGTCAAGTTCTATGGAAAACTACGCGTTGCAAAGAATCCAACGCCACCGTCCTTGTTCCGTTTCGTCGCCGTTTGATCCCCGAACGAGCCTTGCGAAAACCGCTCATCGTGAAGTCTGTTTTTGCGGCCGATGGGTTATTTGCGAATTTTATTCCTATTTTTAATTTGATTAATTTAATTAAGATAAATTGGCTTAATTAAATTAATGTAAGTAGTATTGAAATTAATCATATTATTTGTATAATATTTTGAAAAATTAGCATTTTTATACTATATAATTTATATAATCATAAGTGGTTATTAGAGGCTATTAATAAATAAAAAAATTAAATATTTTTTTATTAAGGTTCTTAGGACATGTGGTTAGAGGATTAATTTTGTCGCATATATAATCGACTATAATTAAGTTAATTTTGACGATTGATTTATTCGGTTTAAATCAATTTATTTAATAATCGATATCGATCTCATTCAATTTTCCATTTTGAAATAATTTATTTAATTATAATTTATTTTGTGTGAATTGGGTACGTCTTAGAATCGTTAAAGGAAACGGAAACGAATCAAGAATCCATTTCTCGACTAGAATTGATCTTCTGTCGAACGTCGACACGTCATTTTCTGACAAAACGAATTAAGACAAGTGACGGTTCGCTCTTGCATTTATTCCATATTTTTCTTAATTGAAAATTAATAAATTGTTTTACTTAAGTTGAGACAAATATTTCTATTTTGTGTTTGGGAAATTGTGTGTTTTAATGGTGTGGAAAATTATGAATTATATACTAGGTTGTATATGTTCCTAATGATGACCCTTATATATGTTGTTATTATTAATATAGGATGCTAGTTGGACTTTGGTGTGGACTTGTATGCTTAGTTAGCACGAGTATTCGTAGGAAATCTATATACCTCGCGAGGTTTGGATGTGTCTTTATAACTTGGTATTAGGAGGATTATTGCCCTATTACTTCTGGTCATGACCTACCCTTATTCGAATAGAAATGTTGGTGCACTTAGCTAGTGCCGTTATTCGGGATTCGTCTCATGTTATATCTCTTATCGAGATTGATGTGGATTAAAAACTTTAACATAAATGCACATTTTGACATTAAATAAGATAAGTGCTTTTATGCACATAATTAATATACTTCGGGTGAGAAGTACAACGTAGAAACTTGTTGGACTCCTGTGTAAAGTAAGTCCTCTTTCCAATATGAAATCACATTATGCGGTGAGATTGATTGAGGACCCAAATAGTAAAAGGAGCGGTTTTTAAAATCTTGTTGTGATAATTATAATTGTTCCAAAACAAATACATAGAATTCCCATAAGACTTTATTTCATTGAAATCTTCTCTTGAATCATACATTTTCTATGATTTAGTAGAAGTATATTAGTTATATACCGTTTATTGAGTATTATTCGAGAAACAAGGGTAGTAACTATATACGACTACACAGAACCTAACATAATACTCTTACATAGTCTTTCATTAGACTAACCAATCGTTCTTTTTTCTTGCATGATTGGTTGGTGTCATCCGTCCCATACAACACATCAGTTGTTGGTCTCAGACTACCTTGAAATAACAAATCGAAGACGAATGCTTGCAGTTAAATGTTGTGATTTAAAGTAATATTATTTTGAATATGTTTAGTATGGATTTACTCTTCTTAATAAATATAATAGGGTTTCTATAAGTCTTCCGTTGTAACTTCATATTGTTTTGTACAACTACCCTTCTTAATTTATGAGGGAATCTATCTATATATAAAAGTTGACATATTTGTCACAATTAATGACCTCTCTTTTACACAATTTTCTCTATTTTACATTAAGATCTATTATACATAAAACCAATTCCCTATAATCTTCTATCTTAAAAAATGCATTTAATTAATTTAAATTAAAACTTTTTTCAACCCATTTATTTATCAATGCTCACATTTATATATAATTTCTTATCAATATGTTTTAAAAGTAGAGTTGGAAACCAACAAATATCCTTCCACATACATGTAAAATGAGGAGAATAAAAATCAAAATTATTCAACACATTGGTTTTGTATTAGCTTAATGTATCCACTTGAAATAAAACCTAAATAGTGAATGTTTAAACTTTTCTATATAAATTTGATATGAGATATAATTATACAACTTTTGTTATAAAGTTCACAAAGTAAATTTTGTTTCATCCCAATTTACATTAATAACATAGTAATTAGTAAAGTATAATGCAATACCTAATATATATCATTTCGCTATTTAAAAACCGATCGTAAATTTTGATAAATTTAATTGTATAAATTGTATGAAGTATACTAATATATTAAAAATATAAACAAAATTGAATTAAACATGTTACGGACCCGTACGTAGCACGTGCACACATGTAACTAGTTCTAAATAAAGATTGAGTATTTTTTCCACACAAGTCTTCCACTATTTACTCTTTGTTATAATTATATTTAAGCATAATTGTTCAGATTAAAGCCTACGGTGGTTTTGGACTTTTAAGTATGAGGTCAATGGCGTGTGACACCACTGCCATAGGTCGGGGGTGTTACAATTTAAGGTCCTATACTAAGATCTAAAAGGGTCTAGGTACGTAAAAACTAATCCCTTAATTGCATAATGGAGTGAGAAGGTTTACCCGGTACAAAGATACATGATGCTCAAATCACATGTTTATTACGCGAGACAAGTTCATCTCACTTCAAACAAACTAGAGGTAATATCACATTCAGAATAATGTAATTTTTTTTACAATTTGCACTTTGATCGCTTAAGAGTAGAACAACTGTGTGATAAAGGAAAGAACATGGTAGTGTTCACTTCAAATGTTTTTCAAATTAAAGAGACATGTATAGGTAAAGTCCTACTGAAGGGGACTTGTGAGAATAATATTTATAAGGTTGATTCTAACTACATACCTAAGGAAAAGCTATGTCTCACTCTTACCTCAAAAGCCACTGAGCAATGGCACAAGCACGTTGTACATGCAAGCCTTCAACTATGAACAAGCTTCATAAACAGAACCTTGAAGTAGGTCTGCCCAGAATTGATTATCATAATGATGAGGTATTTAAAACGTGTGTCAAAGGTAAGCAAGTGAAATCATCCTTCAAGTCAAAGAAGGAGAGTTTACAACTTGGTTGAAAGCCGTTGAGAGGAAGGTTGGAGTATCCATGGTTGTTATACGTTTAGATCATGGAACAGAGTTTGAGAACGTACACTTCATCATCTTGTGCGGAGAGCATGGAGTAACTCACAACTTCTCAGCACCAAGGACACCACAACAAAATAGGGTTGTGGAGAGGAAGAACATAACCCTGGAAGACATGTCGAGTACCCTATTGATAGTTAGAGGTCTTCTAAGAAATGTTTGGGATGAAGCACTGAATGCATCTTGTTACGTAATGAATCGGGCAACAATACGTTCAATACTGGAAAAGACACCATATGAGTTACTCAGAGGGAGAAAGCCAAATATTGCACACTTTTGCACTTTCAGATGCAAATAATGTGTTCACTGCAATGGAGCGAACATCCTTGAGAAATTTGACATAAGAAGTGATCAGGCTACCTTTGTTGGGTACTCCATGAATAGCAAGGAATACAAGGTCTACAACAAAAGGAACATGAAGGTGGAAGAGAGCATTCATGTCATATTTTATGAAGCAACAACGGTTGGTACCTCCATCAAAGATCAAAATTATGGAGATAAAGGGTTTGCCTTGATATTGAGGAGTCAAGGGGTTCTAGAATCCTTAGTTCCGTTACGAGGTCCTCAATCACCAAATTTAGGGGGAATGGAATAGAATGAAGAAGGATAAGACTTACAAGAGCATCAAGACCCAAATAGTGAGGAGTCTAAAGTTTCAGAACGTGTAGACGACGATGAGGGTGTAAGCACTCATCTTCCAACTCTGGGAGGTGCATGACCTAGTGCTCGGTCAACAAGGATAGGTGATTTTGATCTCTTATAGCTTTAGACTATGAAATATGAACTCAGAAGAGATCATCAATCACTAACATTATCTCTGACTACACAAAGGGAACTAAAGAAAGGTCCTCTCTTCATAACATCTTTGCCTTTAATGCTTTTCTATCCATGTTCGGACCAAAGAATTTAGGAGCGCCTCTGAAGGACCTAGACTGGTCATTTGCATGCAAGAAGAGTTTTACTAATTTGAGAAAAACAATGTGTGACATCCAATACCATGACCTAAGGATAGAAATGTTGTAGGGACGAAGTGGGTCCACAAGAACAAGCATGATGATAAGGGGCGAATAATAAGGAACAAAGCCAGACTAGTCGTAATCGACTACAACCAACAAGAAGGTATAGACTATGATAAGACTTTTAATTTAGTTGCAAGGTTAGAAGTTATTCGCTTGTTGACTGCTTACACTACTCACCATGGTTTCAAGTTGCAACAAATAGATGTCAAGACTGTTGATCCGCTCTACTTTGTAGTGCGTAACTAAGAGTTGTTACTGGATATTAGGTACCATTTTGTGTGGATTTAGAAGACAATTTAAGAGAATGGAGTTTGAGAGAAGAAGTAGTGATATGGTGGATTTTAGTACATATTGTGAAGACATTGAAGATAAGGCGAAACCACCACAAGAGAAGACCGCAAGCGAGAAGTAGAAGTCGTGCGAAAGCTTGGCCGCGGACGCAGAAGGATTGTCGCGGGCGCGGATGGATTGCCGTGGGCGCGGATGGATTGCCGCGGGCGCGGATGGACGATAGTAGCAGCGGAGCAAGACATGGCATTTCCGCGGGCGCGGTTGTATTTCCGCGGTCGCGGATTTCCCTACTGGCGCGGAGCGCGTTGACGATTCGTCCGAGATCTTTGTTATTTTATTTCTTTTATTTTATTTTCTTTTTATTCCGGTTATTATATTTTAGGAAGATATTATTTCTTATCTTCGAAATTAGGTTTTGCTAGGTTATTTATCTTTCTTTGTTAGCAGCCTTTTCATCATCACATAATCACATCATCGTTCATTATTTTTCTCTTAGAGTTTTATGCTTTGAAGACTATGAAGAACTAAGCAACCATTGCTTAGTCCGACGATTGAAGCATTCGTTTGTATTTGGTTGTGAGATTATAACTCTATTTCCTTTCCTTTGATTATATTGATTCTCTTTGTGCTTCATCCCATTGATTCTTGCTGATTTGACTAGTCTGATCATCTAGTTGATATTAGTGATTTTCTATTGCTAGGGTTTGGATATTTATAGTTGAAATCCCTTATCTTGTGTAGCAACCACGATTTACATGAACTAGTTGTGAATATTTATTGTGAAGAGAATTGATTACATGTCGAGTTTTGACTAGTTGTTAAGTATTGCATGTATCTTGCTTAATTCCTATGCTTACTGTTGCCGTTAGATTGAATCTTGATTATTTCTTGATTGTTTAATGATAAGTATTTTCAGGGCTAGTTGACCTGTCTATATACATAAGATCGGAATAGGAATATTCATTGGTAGGAATTGGAGATAATCTAGGATCAACCAATCAAACTGAAGTGTGGATATTTGTATGGCTAAGTTACTTCTCACCCATTGATTACATCTTTTGCATTGATTTACATTATTACTTGATACAAACCAAAATCCCCCCTTTTGTTACCATTGGCATACAACCTTTGCATATAGGAAGATTGCTTACCTCCCTATGGTATTGATCCTTATTTACCCTACTACATTAGTTAGGTTTTTGAGGTTATTTGATAGGAGTCTACGACAAACCCCTCATCAAATTTGGCGTCGTTGCCGGGGAATCTAAAGTCTGTATATTCTCGTTTGTGTGATGGTTTACCGATGTGATCTACAAGACACTATGTCGAGCCACGACACTAACCAAGGCGCTGCTCGGGAGGCAACCCGAGGTATGTAATTCTTTTCATGTCTTCTCTTTTCAAGTTTTTATTCCTGTTGTTTCGTGTTTAGACTAACTTGCAGTTAGAAGACTCGAAGACAAAGTTCAAAGAGGGTGTTCGCCTCGCAACAGACACAAAACCGCAACCGCGGAAATATTTTCGCGACCGCGGTTTTACCATTGTAAGTCTCCCTATCTTGAAAATAAAAATAAAAATAAATAAAAATCTGAAGACACCGAGACTGTGGCCTTAAAACCGCAATCGCGGCCTAGTTGTCCGCTTTTTACTACGAGAGACGGCGTGCATCATGCTGCCAAGGATGAGACATTAGCCCGACAATTTTATTTGGCACCGATGATGACCCGACATTCGACAGCTGATGAGGAGGAGCTCTAGAGCCAACTGAAGATATGATTATTGATATGGAGCGATAGAGCCCACTACACGATTACACTAGGGCTCCGAATTTGTGTTCATAGAAGGCCCATGCAACCCCGTTTCTTTGATGTGTCACTTCACCTTACAGTGGATCTATTTGGTTGCACGAGGAGTTTGCCTGAGTAGGACCGCCGCAACACCAGAGACTTGTGTTTTCAATGATTTCCCGCCAGCACCAACGTCTAAGTCCAGGCCACCTCGACGACGGTCGTGAGTACTTTTCTACCTTCCCTTGTGCTTCATCTTTTAGTCTTTCATTACATTGAGGACAATGCAATATTTAAGCATGGGGGAGTGATATGTACTTGCTAGTCGCCTAAATCAAAAAGAAAAGTAAATAAATAAAAAAATAAAAAAAATCATGGGATAAGCTGAAAACCCAAAAGGGCGGCTTAGGCAATAAGCAAGTGGCCCGGACCAGCATTAGCCTGGGGTAACAAGAGGTCAAGAGTGATGTGAGTTTTGTGAGCCCATCTATAGAAAAATAAAATGAGTGGCTTGGTGAAAACCCGAAAGGGCGCCTTGGCAAAATGAGCGAAAAGAAGAAGAGTGATTATTAGGATTCCTCATTTTTCCTAGCGTGGTGACATAAGTGTTGAAGATATAAGAAGGATTCAGGTAGGTCACTTTGGGAGTTATAAGAAGATATACTAGAGCTAGGATTATATATTTTTATTCACTCTATGGTGTTCGGGTTAAGCTTGGGAGAAGTACTCTGCTTTCCTTAATGCTTGTGTGTTGTGATGATATGTTGGTACTGTGGAGATTCATGATTAGGTACAGTTCTTAGTGGAGATAGTTTTGCTGTGCTTCCTGAGACCTTGGGTATTTCATTGGAGGAGTAGGTTTCTATTAGCTTACTCGAGGACGAGCAATGTCTAAGCATGGGGGAATTTGATCCGCTCTACTTTATAGTGCGTAACTAGGAGTTGTTACTGGATATTAGGTACCATTTTGGGTGGATTTAGAAGACAATTTAAGGGAATGGAGTTTGAGAGAATAAGTAGTGATATGGTGGATTTTAGTGCATATTGTGAAGACATTGAAGATAAGGCGAAGCCACCACAAGAGAAGACCGCAACCGAGAAGTAGAAGTCGTGTGGAAGCTTGGCCGCGGGCGCGGAAGCTTTGCCGCAGGCGCAGAAGGATTGCCGCGGGCGCGAAAGGATTGCCGCGGGTGTGGATGGATTGCCGCGGGCGCGGATGGACGACAATAGCAACGAAGCAAGACACGGCATTTCCGCGGGCGCGATTGTATTTCCGCGGTCGCGGATTTCCATACTAGCACGGAGCGCGTCGACGATTCGTCCGAGATCTTTGTTATTTTATTTATTTTATTTTATTTTATTTTCTTCTTATTCCGGTTATTATATTTTAGGAAGATATTATTTCTTATCTTAGGAATTAGGTTTTGCTAGGTTATTTATCTTTCTTTGTTAGCAACCTTTTCATCATCACATAATCACATCATCGTTCATTATTTTTCTCTTAGAGTTTTATGCTTTGAAGACTATGAAGAACTAAGCAACCATTGCTTAGTCCGACGATTGAAGCCTCCGTTTGTATTTGGTTGTGAGATTATAACTCTATTTCCTTTCCTTTGATTATATTGATTCTCTTTGTGCTTCATCCCATTGATTCTTGTTGATTTGACTAGTCTGATCATCTAGTTGATATTAGTGATTTTCTATGGCTAGGGTTTGGATATTTCTAGTTGAAATCCCTTATCTTGTGTAGCAACCACGATTTACATGAACTAGTTGTGAATGTTTATTGTGAAGAGAATTGATTACATGTCGAGTACTGACTAGTTGTTAAGTTTTGCATGTATCCTGCTTAATTCCTATGCTTACTGCTGTCGTTAGATTGAATCTTGATTGTTTCTTGATTGTTTAATGGTAAGTATTTTCAAGGCTAGTTGACCTGTCTATATACATAAGATCAGAATAGGAATATTCATTGGTAGGAATTAGAGATAATCTAGGATCAACCAATCAAACTGAAGTGTGGATATTTGTCTGGCTAAGTTACTTCTCACCCATTGATTATATCTTTTGCATTGATTTACATTGTTACTTGGTACAAACCAAAATCCCCCCGTTTGTTACTATTGGCATACAACCTTTGCATATAGGAAGAATGCTTACCTCCCTATGGGATCGATCCTTATTTACCCTACTACATTAGTTAGGTTTTTGAGGTTATTTGATAGGAGTCTACGACAAACCCCTCATCAAATTTGGTGCCGTTGCCGGGGAATCTAAAGTCTGTATGTTCTCATTTGTGTGATGGTTTACCGATGTGATCCACAAGACACTATGTCGAGCCACGACACTAACCAAGGCGATGCTCGGGAGTGATCTGTACTTTCTAGTCTCCTAAATGAAAAAAGAAAAAAAAATTAAATAAAAAAAAAGAAAAGAAAATCCTGGGATAAGTTGAAAACCCGAAAGGGCGGCTTAGGCAATAAGCAAGTGGCCCAGATCAGCATTAGGCTGGGGTAACAAGAGGTCAAAAGTGATGTGAATTTTGTGAGCCCATCTATAGAAAAATGAAATGAGTGGCTTGGTGAAAACCCGAAAGGGCGCCTTGGCAAAATGAGTGAAAAGAAGAAGAGTGATTATTAGGATTCCTCATTTTTCTTGCCGTGGTGACATAAGTGTTGGAGATATAAGGAGGATTCGGGTAGGTCACTTTGGGAGTTATAAGAAGATAGACTAGAGCTAGGATTAAATATTTTTATTCACTCTATGGTGTTCGGGTTAAGTTTGGGGGAAGTACTCTGCTTTTTTTAATGCTTGTGTGTTGTGTTGATATGTTGGTACTGTGGAGATTCATGATTGGGTACAATTCTTAGTGGAGATAGTTTTGCTGTGCTTCTTGAGACCTTGTGTATTTCATTGGAGGAGTAGGTTTCTATTAGCTTACTCGAGGACGAGCAAGGTCTAAGTATGAGGGAATTTGATCCGCTCTACTTTGTAGTGCGTAACTAGGAGTTGTTATTGGATATTAGGTACCATTTTATGTGGATTTAGAAGACAATTTAGGAGAATGGAGTTTGAGAGAAGAAGTAGTGATATGGTGGATTTTAGTGCATATTGTGAAGACATTGAAGATAAGGTGAAGCCACCACAAGAGAAGACCGCAAGCGAGAAGTAGAAGTCGCTCAGAAGCTTGGCCGTGGGCGTGGAAGGATTGCCGCGGGCGCGGATGAACGACAGTAGCAGCGGAGCAAGACACGACATTTCCGCGGGCGCGGTTGTATTTTCGCGGTCGCGGATTTCCCTACTGGCGCAGAGCGCATCGACGATTCGTCCGAGATCTTTGTTATTTTATTTCTTTTATTTTATTTTCTTTTTATTCCGGTTATTATATTTTAGGAAGATATTATTTCTTATCTTAGGAATTAGGTTTTGCTAGGTTATTTATCTTTCTTTGTTAACAGCCTTTTCATCATCACATAATCACATCATCGTTCATTATTTTTCTCTTATAGTTTTATGCTTTGAAGACTATGAAGAACTAAGCAACCATTGCTTAGTCCGACGATTGAAGCCTTCGTTTGTATTTGGTTGTGAGATTATAACTCTATTTCTTTTCCTTTGATTATATTGATTCTCTTTGTTCTTCATCCCATTGATTCTTGCTGATTTGACTAGTCTGATCATCTAGTTGATATTAGTGATTTTCTATTGCTAGGATTTAGATATTTCTAGTTGAAATCCCTTATCTTGTGTAGCATCCACGATTTACATGAACTAGTTGTGAATGTTTATTGTGAAGAGAATTGATTACATGTCGAGTACTGACTAGTTGTTAAGTATTACATGTATCATGCTTAATTCCTATGCTTACTGCTGCCGTTAGATTGAATCTTGATTGTTTAATGGTAAGTATTTTCAGGGCTAGTTGACCTGTCTATATACATAAGATCGGAATAGGAATATTCATTGGTAGGAATTGGAGATAATCTAGGATCAACTAATCAAACTGAAGTGTGGATATTTGTCTGGCTAAGTTACTTCTCACCCATTGATTACATCTTTTGCATTGATTTACATTGCTACTTGATACAAACCAAAATCCCCCCTTTTGTTACTATTGGCATACAACCTTTGCATATAGGAAGATTGCGTACCTCCCTGTGGGATCGATCCTTATTTACCCTACTACATTAGTTAGGTTTTTGAGGTTATTTGATAGGAGTCTACGACAAACCCCTCATCAAATTTGGCGCCGTTGACGGGGAATCTAAAGTCTGTATGTTCTAGTTTGTGTGATCGTTTACCGATGTGATCCACAAGACACTATGTCGAGCCACGACACTAACCAAGGTGATGCTCGGGAGGCAACCCGAGGTATGTAATTCTTTTCATGTCTCCTCTTTTCAAGTTTTTATTCGTGTTATTTCGTGTTTAGACTAACTTGTAGGTAGGAGACTCGAAGACAAAGTTCGAAGATGGTGTTCGCCTCGCAACAAACACGAAACCGCGACCGCGGAAATATTTTTGTGGCCGCGGTTTTACCACTGTAAGTCTCCCTATCCTGGAAAAAAAAACTTAAGACACCGCGACTGCGGCCTTAAAACCGCCATTGCGACCCAACTGTCCGATTTTTACTACAAGAGACGACACGCATCATGCTTCCAAGGAGGAGACATTAGCCCGACATTTTTATTTGGCACCGATGATGGCCCAACATTCGACAGCTGATGAGGAGGAGCTCCAGAGCCAACTGCAGATATGATTATTGATATGGAGCGATAGAGCCCACTACACGATGACACTAGGGCTCCGAATCTGTGTTCATATAAGGCCCATGCAACCCCATTTCTTTGATGTGTCACTTCACCTTATAGTGGATCTATTTGGTTGCACGAGGAGTTTGCCTGAGTAGGACCGTCGCAACACCAGAGACTTGTGTTTTCAATGATTTCCCGCCAGCACCAACGTCCAAGTCCAGGCCACCTCGGCGACGATCTTGAGTACTTTTCTACCTTTCCACGTGCTTCATCTTTTAGTCTTTCATTACATTGAGGATAATGCAATATTTAATCATGGGGGAGTGATCTATACTTGCTAGTCGCCTGAATGAAAAAGAAAAAAAATTAAATAAAAAAGAAAAGAATATCCTGGGATAAGCTGAAAACCCGAAAGGGTGGCTTAGGCAACAAGCAGGTGGCCCAGACCAGCATTAGGCTGGGGTAACAAGAGGTCAAGAGTGATGTGAGTTTTGTGAGCCCATCTATAGAAAAATGAAATGAGTGGCTTGGTGAAAACCCGAAAGGGCGCTTTGGCAAAATGAGTGAAAAAAAGAAGAGTGATTATTAGGATTCCTTATTTTTCCTGGCGTGGTGACATAAGTGTTGGAGATATAAGGAGGATTCAGGTAGGTCAGTTTGGGAGTTATAAGAAGATAGACTGGAGCTAGGATTATATATTTTTATTCACTCTATGGTGTTCGAGTTAAGCTTGGGGGAAGTACTATGCTTTCCTTAATGCTTGTGTTTTTTTTTTATATGTTGGTACTGTAGAGATTCATGATTAGGTACAGTTCTTAGTGGAGATAGTTTTGCTGTGCTTCCTGAGACCTTGGGTATTTCATTGGAGGAGTAGGTTTCTATTAGCTTACTCGAGGACGAGCAATGTCTAAGCATGGGGGAATTTGATCCGCTCTACTTTGTAGTGCGTAACTAAGAGTTGTTATTGGAAATTAGGTACTATTTTGTGTGGATTTAGAAGACAATTTAGGAGAATGGAGTTTGAGAGAAGAAGTAGTGATATGGTGGATTTTAGTGCATATTGTGAAGACATTGAAGATAAGGCGAAGCCACCAATGGAGAAGACCGCAAGCGAGAAGTAGAAGTCGCGCGGAAGCTTGGCCGCGGGCGCGGAAACTTTGCCGCGGGCGCGGAAGGATTGCCGCGGGCGCGGATGGACGACAGTAGCAGCGGAGCAAGACACGGCATTTCCGCGGGCACGATTTTATTTCCGCGGTCGCAGATTTCCCTACTGGCGCGGAGTGCGTCGACGATTCGTCCGAGATCTTTGTTATTTTATTTTATTTTTATTCCGGTTATTATATTTTAGGAAGATATTATTTCTTATCTTAGGAATTAGGGTTTAGGGTTTAGGGTTTGGGGGAAGTACTTTGCTTTCCTTAATGCTTGTGTGTTGTGTTTATATGTTGGTACTATGGAGATTCATGATTAGGTACAGTTCTTAGTGGAGATAGTTTTGATGTGCTTCTTAGACCTTGGGTATTTCATTGGAGGAGTAGGTTTCTATTAGCTTACTCGAGGACGAGCAAGGTCTAAGCATGGGGGAATTTGATCCGCTCTACTTTGTAGTGCGTAATTAGGAGTTGTTACTGGATATTAGGTACCATTTTGTGTGGATTTAGAAGACAATTTAGGAGAATTGAGTTTGAGAGAAGAAGTAGTGAGATGGTGGATTTTAGTGCATATTGTGAAGACATTGAAGATAAGGCGAAGCCACCACAAGAGAAGACCGCAAGCGAGAAGTAGAAGTCGCGCGGAAGCTTGGCCGCGGGCGCGGAAGGATTGTCGCGGGCACGGATGGATTGCCGCGGGCGCAGATGGACGACAGTAGCAGCGGAGCAAGACACGGCATTTCCGCGGGCACGGTTGTATTTCCGCGGTCGCGGATTTCCCTACTGGCGCAGAGCGCGTCGACGATTCGTACGAGATCTTTGTTATTTTATTTCTTTTATTTTATTTTCTTTTTATTCCGGTTATTATATTTTAGGAAGATATTATTTCTTATCTTAGGAATTAGGTTTTGCTAGGTTATTTATCTTTCTTTGTTAGCAGCCTTTTCATCATCACATAATCACATCATCGTTCATTATTTTTCTCTTAGAGTTTTATGCTTTGAAGACTATGAAGAACTAAGCAACCATTTCTTAGTCCGACGATTGAAGCCTTCGTTTGTATTTGGTTGTGAGATTATAACTCTATTTCATATCCTTTGATTATATTGATTCTCTTTGTGCTTCATCCCATTGATTCTTGTTGATTTGACTAGTCTGATCATCTAGTTGATATTAGTGATTTTCTATTGCTAGGGTTTGAATATTTCTAGTTGAAATCCCTTATCTTGTGTAACAACCACGATTTACATGAACTAGTTGTGAATGTTTATTGTGAATAAAATTGATTACATGTCGAGTACTGACTAGTTGTTAAGTATTGCATGTATCCTGCTTAATTCCTATGCTTACTAATGCCGTTAGATTGAATCTTGATTGTTTCTTGATTGTTTAATGGTAAGTATTTTCAGGGCTACTTGACCTGTCTATATACATAAGATCGAAATAGGAATATTCATTGGTAGGAATTGGAGATAATCTAGGATCAACCAATCAAACTGAAGTATGGATATTTGTCTGGCTAAGTT
Organism: Rheum nobile; assembly: GCA_027886185.1. Lineage (NCBI taxonomy): Eukaryota > Viridiplantae > Streptophyta > Magnoliopsida > Caryophyllales > Polygonaceae > Rheum > Rheum nobile. The sequence goes on along the minus strand of WOAB01000169.1, from coordinate 43,169 downwards.
ACTTCTCACCCATTGATTACATCTTTTGCATTGATTTACATTGTTACTTGATACAAACCAAAATCCCCCCTTTTGTTACTATTGGCATACAACCTTTGCATATAGGAAGATTGCTTACCTCCCTGTGGGATCGATCCTTATTTATCCTACTACATTAGTTAGGTTTTTGAGGTTATTTGATAGGAGTCTATGACAAACCCCTCATCAAATGGCCTGTTCAAGGAAGCAATCTATGTCAAGCAAACACCTGGATTTGAAGATTCTTGCAACCAAGATCATGTACATGTCCTAGACTAGGTATTGTATGGCTTTAACAAAATCCTAGAGCTTCGCATGAAAGGTTATCACAATTCCTTTTGCCGTATGGATATGTACGTAGAAAGGTTAACAAGACTCTATTCCCGTTGAAGGAAGGGAAACACATTCTGGTGGTATATTTCTTTGTTGATGATATCATATTTGGCTCAAGCCATCCAACCTTAGTAAGGATGTTCAAGACCCTCATGGAGAGTGAGTTCGAAATGAGCATGATGGGGGAACTGAAATTCCTCGATGGACTTCAAGTTGTACAAGGAGAGGATAGGACCAAGTTACATCATTAGAAGTACATGCAAGAGTGTGTGAAGAAGTTTGGAATGGATAGTTCCAAACCATTTGACACTCCAATTTCTCCCAATACTCACTAGGAAGGGATGATAGGGGGAAATGAGTGGATCAGACCCTATATCATGGAATCATGAATCGCTACTCTATCCCACTGCTAATAGACCTAATATTATGTATAGTGTATACTTGTGTGCTGGCTTTCAGGCAGATCCTAGGATGACACACTTGAAGGTAGTGAAGCGAATCCTAAGTTAACTCAATAGGTCTAGTACTTTTAGCCTTTGGTAACCAAAAGGTTGTGATGTGAATTTGGTGGAATACACCGATGTTGACTTTACTTGGAACAAGGTAGACCGGAAAAGCATGTCAGGCATGGCTTAGTTTGTGGGTCCATTTCTCATGTCTTGGGTTTCATAGAAGCAAAGTTCAGTGATGTTATCAACTGTTGAGGTAGAGTACATAACCACTGAAACTTGTTGTACACAACTCTTATAGCTAAAATAACAACTCAGTGACTTTTGGATACTCTATGGTAAGGTTCATATACTCTGTGACAACACGAGGGCAATAAGCATTTCATACAATCCAATGCTGCACTCCCACACTAAGAACATTGAAATAAGACATAATTTCTTATGAGATTGTATGGAGAAAGGACTTGTATGAATGGCCTATTATAGGACCAATGATAAAATTGGGGATATCTTCACCAAGCCTCTCAATAGGGAGCCCTTTGAAAAGTGACGTATGGAGCCTGGTATGATCTCCCTTGACACCTAGTCATCTTAGGTATGATACCCTCAATGATTGGTTGAAATTTAACATTTGTCTTGAGGGAAACATTAGGAGTACGTATAGTACTTAAGACATGATTCATTGTTATTAATGTTTTGAACATGCAAGACTTGTTTATGTGCTTATACTTTCTCCATATGTTACATGAGAAACATTCTCTTATATTAGTGTAGTGCTTGTTATGTGAAACCTTCTCTTTTTTACCTTAAAAGGATCAATACCCATAGCCCATGTATTATGTGAAACATTCGTTCTTATTAATGTGTTTTGTCACTCATAACTGGAGATTATTAGACATGAAAAAAAAACATTCCATTCCTTAAATATGATTTTAGTACTAGTTTTCTTCTTGCTACTACTTTTGGTACAATACCAATAGCCTAGGTATACTATGTTCTGAGTTAAAGTAAGGAAATACAAGGGAAATGGTTGGAAACGGCTAATAAATCTCTCAAAAGACGTGTCACATTAATGATTTGAAACGAGACATCTTCAGGTAATGTGCGTCAGAAGTCAAAGGTTATTTTAGTTTGAAAAGCAACAGAAAAAAGAGGCAGTAAATGGAGTAGGTTTTGCAGGTGAACATTGGGTAATTAAGAGAGTTCTTTTTGTGATTATCCGGCTTCCAAAAGTTTGAAGAGGATCAGATCCTATTACAGGAGAGAAAATAGTGCAAATGTACGATATGTTTAACTCTCTCCCTACAACTATGTTGCTCTAAAACTCTCTTGTTCTCAGCTCTAACATTCTAATCTCTCTATACCTTTACATTCTAAAAAAAAACCTAATCATCACATATGGCCTCCAACCCATCAACCCCAAAGAGTGTCGTCACCATTGATGGAAGTGATGGCCCTCAAACCTTAGCCAACAAACTCAAATCCTTGATGAGCAGTGAAGCTTTGGCATATATAACCTAATCTCTACCAGAAAGCCTCCCAAAATAAGTCCACCACACCTTAAAAATCTATCACCACAGACTCATCTCCACAAAAGACCGATCCTTAGGAGCAAGATGAAATAGAGATCCCAGAGGCGGATCCCGTCACCACTCTAGTTTTGGTAGAGGAAAAGGAGTCATCACCATTAACGATGCTGGATGTTGAAAAGGCTGATATCTCCATGGAAGAGGTGTATGAAATAGAAAGTCAGGTAGTCGAGAACCTCAAAAAGGAGGAGGAGAAGGAAAAAGGATGAAGGTTTGAGGAAGTGATTGAAGAGGATGAGAAGGCTAAGAACAGTAAAGGGGATAGGGTGTCCACAACTGATACACTGGAAAAATACTTGTATTTGCTGATAGATAAAGAGGATGACACTCCCAAGGAAGCAAGTAAGTTCGTTACCTTAGCTAGGCTCAAGAGCACCGTTTGTCTTAAAAGGGTTAGAGGACCCTCTTCTGAAAAGGATGAATAAGAAGGTGTGGAGTCTTCTCCCTTTAAGAGAGTCACCGGGTCCAAGAAGGTGAAGAAAGAGTCGGCCACTGATATACAAAAAAGCCAAAGAAAGGCTGCCAAAAAGGTGGCACCTACAAAATTCAAGAGGTGATCTTGAACGTGTCAAAGTGGGATTTCACTAGGAGTGTGGTGGTGGACAAGGAGTTGGTAGAGGAGTTTGCCTTGAGTGATGTGTTAGACTTGCTGGAAAGGAAAAAGTGGAACCATCTGTTTCAGGAGGAAGAGGAGTTTGATCTCGTGTTGGTTCGAGAGTTCTACTCAACGCTGACCATCAAAAACAAGAAAACGATGGTTAGTGGGTAGGGGAGACGTATGATTTCTCCAAAATTGAGTTGAGTAAGATTCTCAAGGTCCCATACGCTTGTTATGCTGAACACCAAAAAGGGTCATGGCATGTTGACTGTAATCACGTGGAGATCATCAAGAGGATCTTAGAGGATGAGAACCCACCAACAAAGGGAGAGGTGCATTAAAACATGATGGTGATACTACACAGGGTACTGTACCACCTGGTGGTCAGTAACGTGGTAGCAAACGCACAATTTGTTGCACATCCTGGACTATCTCTCGATAGACCGAATGTTAAAGGGGGAAGCCATTAACCTTCCAAGGTTGATGATGCTTCATATGTCCTATTACAGGATGGCCCTCAAACATGCGCTACCGTGCCCTAGTGTAGTCAACCAGATCTTGATCTGTCATGACCTTTACGTGCCAAAAGAAGAAGTAAAGGCTAGCAGTGTACTGGACGAGGTGACATTGATCAAGATGTTGTTCTAGTTTGTGAATACTCAAAGGGAGAAGATACAGGGGAGGGTATGAGATGAACCGAAGAAGGATGTAGACGAACGAGTTGAGGAATTTGATGAGCCTCTTAAAGTGCTCATACGCTAGATCAAGAGTATGAAGAAAGACATCGAGACCGTTAATAACAACTTGATGGAGTTCATGACGCACATCAATTGAGAAGACTAGTCATCTAGACCAACACCGATTGTGTTTCCCTACCTGTCCTATCCATCTTTCCACTCCCATCATATCTTTTGCATATTTGCTTTCTTGTTTCATTTTAAGGTTTCTCTGGTGCATGTTACAACTACTAATACAACTACAAATGTTGTTTTTCTGTATAAACACAACAAAATGTACCCATTTGGAGTGTTTTTGAAGTAGATGCATTTGTCACATTCATTGATGCTGAAGCCATTTGACATCATGACATTGTCAAATTTTTCATGCCACTGTTTTTGAGCCTGTTTGAGTCCATATAGAGACTTGACAAGTCTGCACACCTTGTGTTCCTGTCCAGGAACAACATAACCCTCAGGTTGTTTCATATATATCTCCTCTTCTAATTCTCCATTTAGAAAGGCAGTTTTTACATCCATTTGATGGATTTTGAGGTTTCGTAATGCTGCTATTGCTATTAGCATTCTTATTGAAGTTATTCTCGTAACTAGAGAATAAGTGTCAAAGAAATCCAAGCCCTCTTTTTGCCGGAATCCTTGCACCACAAGCCTAGCCTTGTGCTTCTCTATTGAGCCATCGGTTTTCAATTTTGTTTTGAAAATCCATTTGCACCCAAGTGCTTTACACCCTTGTGGCAAATTGACTAACTCCCATGTATGGTTCTGCATAATGGAGTCTATTTCTCTTTTAACTGCATCCTTCCATGAAGGTGCATCAGGTGTAGACATGGCTTCTTTGAAAGTTCTAGGCTCATTCTCTAAAAGGAAGGCCGTTATGAACTCATGCCCAAAAGATTTCTCCTTTCGAGCTCTTTTGCTTCGTCTAGGTTCATCTTTTTCCTCTTCTGTTTCATTTACAGAAGTGCCTGCTTCTCTTTGTTCACGAGTTCGTTTTGGATGTTCTTTATCCTTGCACGGAAACACATGTTCAAAGAAGGACGCATTCCTTGATTCCATTATTGTATTAGCATGTATGTCTGGTATGCCAGATTTATATACCAGAAACCGATAAGCACTACTGTTGTGTGCATATCCTATGAAAATACAATCAACGGTCTTAGGTCCGATTGTGACCTTTTTAGGAGGTGGTACTGTCACTTTTGCTAGGCACCCCCATACTTTGAGGTATTTGTACGATGGTACGTTACCTTTCCAAAGTTCGTATGGCGTTTTGCCAGTAACCTTATGCGGTATCTTGTTGAGGATATAATTGGTGGTAAGCAACGCTTCCCCCCACATGTTCTGGGGTAACCCAGATTCCTGCAACATTGCATTCATCATCTCTTTCAGAGTTCGGTTCTTTCATTCCGCAACTCCGTTAGATTCTGGTGAGTAGGGAGCAGTTGTTTGATGAATAATCCCGTGTTCTCTACAGAACGCGTTAAAAGGTTCATCATACTCGCCTCCTCTATCACTTCGGATAATTTTTATGGTTTTGCTAAGTTGGTTTTCAACTTCCAACTTGTATTCCTTGAATTTTTCCAAGGCCTCATCCTTGCTTCTTAGCAAGTATACATAACAGTATTTTGTGCAATCATCGATAAAGGTCACGAAATACTTTTTACCGCCTCTAGTTTGCACAAATTTTAAATCACACAGATCTGTGTGTATTAAACCTAGAGGTTCGGTTGTTCTCTCTACACGTGGAGATGACGTTTTTGTGAGTTTGGCCTGTACACATACTTCACATTTGTCTTTACTTGATTTGCATTTTGGAATCAGGTTCATGTTAATTAGTCTTTGTATAGACTTGTAATTCACATGCCCTAATCGTTCATGCCAAATATTAAAAGACTCAACAACATAAGCAATATGATTATTCTTATTTATTGAAACATCGATTACAATAGATTTTGGGATGACTGTCATTACATTCATTTTGACCAGTCCATCCTTTACATAACCCTTGCCCAAATACACCCCATTCTTAGAGAGAACTAGCTTGTCAGATACGAACTTCATCGCGAAGCCGTTCTTGCTCAGCAAAGTGTCGGAGATCAGATTCTTCCGTATATCTGGCACGTGCATGACATTGGTGAGAGTCAGCTCCTTCTCTGAAGTCAGCTTCAACACCACTTTGCCTTGACCTTCGACCTTGGATGTGGACGAGTTCCCCATAAATAGATGCTCATCGCTCTTGCTCTGCTGATAAGTGGTGAACATTCCCCTGTCAGAGCAGATGTGTCTGGTAGCACCTGTATCGTACCACCATTCCCTTGGGTTGTCTCCAACCATGTTGACTTCAGACACTACAACACACAGATCTGCATCCGAGAGCCTGCCTTCAGTCATGTTGACTTGGGATTTCCCCTTGTCCTTGCGCGGATCAGCCTTGCTACGACATTCGTCAGCCTTGTGACCCATTTTACCACACTTGTGGCATTTCCCACTGAACTTCTTAGCTGGTTGCTTCTTGAAGTTGTTGGAGCTTTGGGGTTGGAACTTCCGTTTCTTCCCTTTGTCCTTGTGTTCAGCCAAGTTAGCCTTCTGTTCAACAGGCTGAACCCCACCTGCTTTGCGGTTGGTTGACTCAATCCGCAGCCTGACTATCAAGTCTTCTACAGTCATTGCCTTTCGCTTGTGCTTCAGGTAGCTCTTGAAATCCTTCCAGCATGGAGGGAGTTTCTCAATGAATGCAGCCACCTGGAACGTCTCCCAGATAGACATTCCTTCAGTAATGATCTCGTGCGTGAGAAGCTGCAACTCTTCAACTTGCTCCATGATGGGCTTAAAATCCACCATTTTGAAGTCCAGAAACTTCGCCACTGCGAGCTTCTTGGAGCCTGCATCCTCAGACTTGTACTTCCTTTCCAAGGCAACCCAGAGTTCCTTAGTGATCTTGATCTTGCTGTACACATTGTACAGTGGATCTATCAGGCGGCTTTGAACCCAACCTTTGCAAAGAAAATCTCCATGAGTCCAGGCTTCAACGCTGACTAGGAGGTGTCGATCTGTATTGTGAGGCGAAAGCACATGCTTATCCTCATTCAGAAACTTCTCAAGCTTCAACGTGGTCAGGAAGAAGAACATCTTCTGCTGCCATGTCTTGAAGCCAGTTCCATCGAACTTTTCTGGCATCAAGCCTGCGTTTACAGCACCAGGCATATGGACTTTCGGTTGGACAGCCTGATAAGCAGTCGGGTGGACAATCTGATGAGCATCAGTTCCGACCCCTGTGACTTGCAGATTCGCCACTGGCAGACCACTTCCAAACTGAATTTGGGGTGTCGACTCAGCATGATTTCCATTTCCGGATCCAGCAACATCATCGAAAAATTTCTCAGTCATATAAGCCATGATATCAGAATCTGTTCACAGAAACGCAAACCAGAAATCAGTACAGAAATTTATGAATTCAATTTAAATTCCGAATTAAATTGCAGAATCGAAACAATTTTTTTTTCCAGATTTTTCTGTACACCAGTATAGAAGGCCGAATCGAAATGAATTCGATATAAATTCCAGACGCAATTTTTCTTGCGAAAACAAGTTATAAATTCCGATCCGATCCAATCCGATCCAACCCGGCCCAAGCCCAAGCCCCAGCCCGAGCACGGCTCGCTCGCTCGGTCCGGTCCGCGTATGGTCTTGATGAGCTAGGTCCTCTCTCCATTACACATTGGTGGTGACCCAAGGTCACAACCTTGGATCCAATTTCCTAGTATATATACTAGGAGATTTATCTCCAAACTTTCAATGTGGGACAAATTTGTACCCAACATGTTCCCAAGTTTATGCATTGCATGCAACCAACTTTGAGCCTCCATTTCTCATTCAAACGGAAATCATTTTTGTCGTATGAGTACATTACGAGAATGTACTCGCGTAGACGAAGCTAATGCTTCCATTTTCCGGTGTTGACATTGGTCGGAGCCCACCGGAATTGTGCTCGGAAAAGTTACCGATGCCACATATTAAAATGAGTTCCAACAGTAACTGCAAGTAACACACAATCTTGAGAAACCAAACTTTAATACCAATTGTTGAAATGGATGTTTGTTGGAAAAAAAGGAAGGAACAATTCCTTTAGACAGAACAATTTCCTTATGCGACGGAATTAAACAAAGTAATAAGCATAAATCATTAGAATGAAAACATTAATCAACTAACTAGCTGACAAGTTAGAATCAATATCCTCTAGTGTTACTTAGAAGGATTTCGATACTACACTTCTGTTATTGATTATCACAAACTACACAAGGTGATTAAGGACATCAAAGTACTTAGAACACAACTAAATCAAAACTCATTAGCCTTTAGCACGTAATTATCAACTTAAAGTAAACCACAAATCAAAACCAAACACACCTCAATAATCTTTGAATCCCTTTCCTCAAACTCGAACAGATTGAATTTGCAACTATATATGTCTCAATGTATAAATAGGTTGTTAAATTACATTTAAAGGGAAAATAGAATTTTTTTTGAGATTATGTTGCATTCATTAATAAATAAAAAATGTAAACTCAAACTCTAATATGCTTCTATTATTTCTTTTCCATAATAAAAACCTGCAAAAGTAGTTAAGAACAATTTATACATCGTAAAATTTTTCATCATCAAAAATAATAACTCAACACAAGCATCGCAAGCTTGGATGTATAAACCTTAAGATAAAAAAAACCACACTTAAAATAATCCAACAATATATATGATCACGAGTTTAAACTACAAAACCGGATCGTGTACGTACAACTTAATTAATACTGACGCGCTTATCTAAGTCAAACAAGAAGAAGAAGAATGTGCGGATGTGATGGACATATTTAATACGGAGTAGTTTATATATAAATATAGTTTTTAACGACAATTACTGAATACTCGATAAAGTAGTATATAATAGTTTATATAAGCAGACTAGGTATATAATTAGCTCGATCTCAACCCAACAAATCACTGGCACTTGCACAAAACTAAGTTGCTAGAGAATTTGAGCTTAAGATATATATTAGCTAGACATGGCACCGGAGGAGTCCAGGCATGCTGAAACTGCTAACAGAGCCGCCGCCACCGTCCTGGCCATCGGCACTGCCAACCCTCCAAACTGCTACTACCAGGCCGACTTTCCCGACTTCTACTTCCGTGCCACCAACAGCGACCACCTCACGCACCTCAAGAAAAAATTCAAGCGCATTTGTGCGTAACGTTATATATTATACTCTTCCTTCACTAACAAGTTGGGTCGTTTTAACATTTTACTTTTGTTAAGAAATATATGTCGTCTGTAAATTTTAGATAATAATTTATCGATAAGTTATGAAGTAGGTTGAAAATTACACATATTGACATGATGTGCATTTGCATTTTGTAGGATGTGCAATTTAATAGAACTGAATGTGCATTTAAATTTTATTTGAAATGCATTTGGATATAACTTAATTTGAATTTATGAACTACTATATAATGCTTATTTGATACCTGTATTTGAATATCTTCTTCCTTTTCGTTTCCTTGGGTAACATATATAGGTGAGAGGTCGATGATTGAGAAACGTTACCTCCACTTGACGGAAGAAATTCTCAAGGAGAATCCGAATGTTGCTTCCTACGAGGCGCCATCATTAGATGTAAGACAGAACATTCAAGTGAAAGAAGTTGTTAAGCTCGGGAAAGAGGCAGCTGTGAAGGCCATCAATGAGTGGGGCCAACCCAAGTCAAAGATAACGCACCTCATTGTGTGTTGTATTGCAGGCGTTGACATGCCCGGCGCAGACTATCAACTTACTAAACTTCTTGGCTTACAACTCTCTGTTAAGCGGTTTATGTTTTACCACCTAGGTATATTTATGTTTATATATATTTGCGCTCAATCAATAAAATACGTACTAGCTTGTAACTATATATGTGTCCATAATAATATATTAGTATGTTTTGTTTAATTTGAATCCATGTAACGTATATCTATTTTTTTTTATATGTAGGATGCTATGCCGGTGGCACCGTCCTTCGCCTTGCAAAGGACATAGCAGAGAACAATAAGGGAGCTCGTGTTCTCATCGTTTGCTCTGAGATGACGCCAATTTGTTTTCGTGGGCCATCCGAAACCCACATAGACTCCATGGTAGGGCAAGCAATATTTGGTGACGGTGCTGCGGCTGTCATAGTTGGTGCACATCCGGACCTATCCATCGAAAGGCCGATTTTCGAGTTGATTTCAACATCCCAAACTATTATACCTGAATCCGACGGTGCGATTGAGGGACATTTGCTTGAAGTTGGACTCAGCTTCCAACTCTACCAGACCGTTCCCTCATTAATCTCTAATTGTATCGAAACTTGTCTTTCAAAGGCTTTCACACCTCTTAACATTAGTGATTGGAACTCGCTATTCTGGATTGCACACCCTGGTGAGTATCTTGTATATCATTTACTCCATATTATATATGCAATATTATCTATCTATGTCGTTTCGCTTATGTATCCGTCCAAATTAAGATTCTTAACTATGCAACGTCTCATTTACTTAAGGAGTTAGCTACTAGCTAGTCTAGTGGAGCAAGATAGAGTACTGGTCGATGCTAGAGTTTTATTACACCGGCCGATTGAGCATATAAGGGCTCATTCCCCTCTTATTTACATTTATGCTCTTCACTATTATGCCTTAGCCAAATCCCGTTAATTTCAAGTGAAGTAGATCAAGAGCTGTACACAGTAACTATGGTTAGTAAATATTGGAAATGAAGTTTTAAATTGTACATGGACCAATTCGAGAGTCTACATTTTAGTGGGATCTCAAGCCCAATTTTGTTCAACCAAAAACAAAGTTAGAGTCTAAGGGCATCTATTCAATAGTCAAATTTAATCTTGTTAGAGTATGGTAGAATATATGTATTCGTATTCATTTCTAATATATATTTGAATATTGTCCTAACTAAACATCATCTGGCCCTAGCTATATACGGAGTATATAACTAATGAAATATTTATGAATGTCTAAATATATAGGTGGCCGTGCTATCCTTGACGATATTGAGGCTACTGTTGGTCTCAAGAAGGAGAAACTTATGGCAACAAGACAAGTTTTGAACGACTATGGGAACATGTCAAGTGCTTGCGTATTTTTCATCATGGATGAGATGAGGAAGAAGTCGCTCGCAAACGGTCAAGTAACCACTGGAGAAGGACTCAAGTGGGGTGTTCTTTTTGGGTTCGGCCCAGGTGTTACTGTGGAAACTGTGGTTCTACACAGTGTGCCGCTAATTACCTGAAAACCATTGAATCACTTGTCATAAATACAAGTAACTCATGTTCAGTCTTGTGTGTTGAATGGTTTAGGGTTGGTCTGATGTCGTTGTGATTTCTTGTTGTGTGCTTGTCTATGTTATATGAATAATTGTGAGTTAATCCCCTCTACAATGGGAGCTCTTTATAAGCTTGGCAAGTGTCTTAAGCTTGGTACGTTGTTGGCATTCTCAATTTGACGAATAAAATTTCTTGATTGGCGTGTGTTCTTCAACACATTAAATTTTCTGCACCCAAATTGTACCCTTTTATATACTCTTTAAGTTTTACTTGCTCATTTTATACTCCGTATTTTAAATCTTAAATCAGGGTTAATAATTAAGGTTTAGGATTTATAGTTTAAGATTTAGGGTTTAGGGTTTATGGTATAGGGTTTTAGGATTTATGATATAGGGTTTATGATTTAGGTATAGGGTTTATATTTTAGGATTTAGGGTTTATGGTTGATATTTTAGGGTTTAGGGTATAAAATAAATAAATTTAACCTATAGGATACATGGAAGAGAGCATAGAAAGGGTGTAGGGGATTTAATCTCTTCTTCAATTGTCTCTTGCATTAATTAATTAATCAATATTATAAGCTTTGTTTCTTACTTCTAACTTATCTTCATTTTGAATGAGCAACATTGAAACCGTGCAAAATTGATCCATTGTTTCTTCACCCACTCCACAAAAAGGGCATTATAATTGAAGATGAATTGATTTTCCTTTCCTGAAGTTTTTGACAATCAAACATAATCAACTTGATTGAGCATGATTGTAGATTATGTTGGTGATTTTAGTGTTATCGTCCATTTGGTGTAGTTGGGATTCACTCAGGACTTGAGGAGTTCGTTCGGCGCATGACGAGATTCGGGAGTGCGGAGTGCACTCATATCCGTGGATTCAAACTCGGGGTTACGTTAAGGTTGCAGAGCGTGTCGGGATTTGAGAGGCAGACACCGAGAAGGTGAATTCGGGGTCCAGGAAAGGTGCACAGACAATGCACAGTCTGTGCGCAAAGGAACATGGCTTCAACAAAGGTGCACAGACCGTGCACCTAAGTGCACGGTCCGTGCACAACATGCACAATGAGCAATTTGATATCAGTTGAAGTTCACGGGCCGTGCACCTAACTGCACGGTCTGTGCACTGTGTTAATTTGCACGTATTTGCTCTCCAATTAAGTGCACGGTCCATACACTTTGCGCGGTTAAGTGGTTGGCGGGTTTTGTAACTGTTTCTAACCACCTTATCCTGTTCCAACCAACATGAAACTAAATAACCACCTCATGCCCTATATAAGGTTCTGGTTGGATCAAGTGTTGGCCCTAACCTATGAGATATACTCTTGTGTGGATCACATTGAACAAAATCGAAATTCCAAGTATCTCTCTACTGATCTTGCCTTGATCTTTAGAGGTTGCATTGTCTTATCCCAAATCGAATATCGTGTAACCCGAAGGCTAATAGTGAAGGGTCAAAATATTGGTTTTGCAAAGTTCCCTTGCACGATTCAATTTCTATCCAAGCAAACTGAAGTTTGATCAACTTTTCACCCTACTACAACATTCAAAACCAATAATTTGATCAATTGCGGCTGCATCGGTGCACAAGATGACTTCCAAGTTCGGGAAGTTAAAGAAGTTCGACGACGTGGACTTCCAGAGATGGCAAAAGAAGATGCATTTCCTCCTCACGATGCTCAACGTGGTGTACGCTAAGCATGCCAATGCCCTTTGTGTCGGAGGATCCGGAGAACGAACCCTTTCAGGATATGAGGAGGCGCAACAAATGGGAAAACGACGATTACATATGCTGTGGTCATATTCCGAACGGTATGTCAGATTCACTCTTTGATGTCTACTAGAATGTCGAGTCCTCAAAGGAGTTGTGGGATGCGCTGGAATCAAAATACATGGCAGAGGACGCTTCTAGAAAGAAGTTCCTCGTAAGTAATTTCAACAATTACAAGATGTGTGATTCCAGGCTGGTTATGGAGCAATTCAATGAAGTGCTTTGTATCCTAGGGCAATTCGCTCAGCACAACATGAAGATGAGTGAATCCATCTCGGTGTCAAGCATCATCGACAAACTATACCATCATGGAAGGACTTTAAGAACATGTTGAAACACAAGAAGGTGGAGTTGTCTCCTATACAACTTGGGAGCCATTTGCACATAAAGGAATCTCTTAGGACGCAAGAGGGCGGTAAGCCAAAGGAGGCACCCAGACCTTCCTCCCTGAATATGATGGAGGAGGGTGAGAGTTCTAAGAAGAAGAATAAGCGTAATAAACAACCTTTCAAGGACACCAAGGGTGGATCTAACAAGAAACCTAAGGGCACTTGTTGGATATGTGGTAAACCAAGTCACTACAAGCGTGATTGCCGATCTGTAAAGGATAGGAATGGAGCAGAATAAAACCGTTCGGGTCATGAGTCTAAGGACCAAGGCCCATCCATTCAACAAGGTCAATTTTTATATTTTGGTTCAAATTCCGTTGTGTATTATGTAGCATTAATTTTTGAGGCATTTTATGTGCATGATGATAAAGTGGCTTGGTGGATTGACTCGGGTGCAACAAAACATGTTTGCAAGGATCGTGGCTGGTTTAGGACATATGAACCGGTGAAAGATGGGTGTGTCCTCCATATGGGTAATGAGTCAACTGCTCCTATCATAGGCCGTGGAAAAGTGGTGCTAGAATTTAGTTCTAGGAAGACTCTTGTATCTCTTGACTGAATTACGGTGTGAACCGATATAGAATTTAGGTTCCACTAGTAGAAAACATGTCATTTCTAGACGCTTTTTTAATCACCTTTCGACGCTAATTAAAGCGTCGCCGTTCTTCATCTCGACGCTTGTATACAGCGTCGAGAATTTCAACGCTTTATACAAGCGTCGAGATGAAGAACGGCGACGCTTTTTAGCGTCAAAAGGTGTTTAAAAAAGCGTCTAGAAATGACATTGTAGGATCGTACTTGTTAGTTATCGAGGGAACTGGGAATCCAGTTCCTAAGCAGCGGAATAAATAAACAATAGCAGATTCAAGACAAGTTCCTTAGAGTGGGAACCTTTGATAACCAACTAGTTATCCAGGATAAAACCCACTACCTCTCTCGCAAGAGGATTTCAAAGTCTACTTCTTGTATTAATACTTCGGTTACAATCAACAGTCTAGAACACATAGATTTAAGTCTTAGACACACTAAGGACTCTCTACCTAGTTCGACCTAACCAAGCAACAACAAGCAAGCAACTTACTCAGTTCTTCTTCAAAGAACTTGGCATAACTTCTTCACAGCACTCGGAATTCTTCAGCTTCGTGAATGCGTAATCGATGAGAGAGTTTCAATTACTTTATTTATATGATTTAATTACTGGAGGAACAAATCTCCAATAACCAAATCAAACAAATAAAATAATCAAAAGTAATCGTTAAAGATAACATTTGTTACCAAATATAATCTTTACCGATTTTTACATGTTTTGTTTCCATAAAGATAAACTTTAAGCTCCTAAAATATATGGAAACAAGATAAGATCTCATAGTTGTCTCTCTAACTAAAGATCTACCCTAAACAGCTCGCCTCCGCTCTTCACATATTAATCCAAGTGATTCCAGCGTCAGCAAGCCTTAGTTCCTTCCGCCAGTTCCCAAATCTGGCGTCAGCGTCTCTGTCTTGTGCTTTCCGAATCCAGAGTTCCCTGTTTGTCACACTAATGGAAATATTAATAGCAAAGGTGTTTGTCATTATCAAAACTAGGAAAACTGAGGAAGGGAATTAGGTAGGGAACTGGAGTTCCCAAAAGTTCACTTCCTAACAATTTCCCCCTTTTTGATGATGACAAACATGTAGAACTGGCATATCGTAATAGGCATGAAAAACATATGAGGAAAAGCAAGACAATGCTAGATGTAGGATAATCATTAGTGAATTGCATATTCCCCCTTAACACCAGATCTAGTTCCTTAGTTCCCCCTTAATGTAACAACTAGGTCAGAGTTCCTTTCAACCTATTAGTTCCGGATTGCCAAGTTCATTCCCCCTTTGGACATCATCGAAAAGTGTCAGTTAGATGAATAACAAAGAGAACTTAGAGAGATAAATAAAGTAATGCTGAACTCTAGAGAAATGACACCGTAATAAAGATTGAAAGCAGATCATAAGCAGCATAAGGAACACAGACAAATTCATTAAATATAAAAAGGACAGGAGCTACATAAGCATCAGAATTATAAATGAAAAACACTCAGAGACCCAAAAAAAAAGAAAAAAGGATCATAATATGGAAGTGGGATCCTAAGGGAACTACAAGTTCCGTGTCATCTGAGAAGGGAACTAGACACTGTCCCTCACTGCTCCTGGCCCTTGGCCCTGTGTTCCCTGTCTTCCTTGATTTTGCCGTCGACCAACTTCTCAATTTCCTTGACTAGGGCAGCAGTAGCTTTCCACAACTCCACCACCATCTCATTGGTGAAGTGGCTGCTCTTTTCCACATCGGCGGCCACCTTGTCGAAGCCGTTGTTCAAGGCATTTTCAATATGCCCCAGACTGTTGAGCAGCATATGAGTGTCAAGAACCAGACGCGGATCAGACTGGCCAGGCATCATCTCCTCTTGTTCTTCCTCAGCCTCAGACACCTCATCAACATGCGCCTTATTTGCAAGTCGCTGCACTGTGGTCATTGTGAGAAGGCGAGAGAAATGTGTCTCTGCGATCTCAGCGGGATAAAGGTCAAGGCGGCTAAGCAGTTTCTTGACTATGTGAGGATAGGGAAGAGCATGGGTTTTGTGGGATTTTCAAAATTGCATATGGGCTAAGGTGATGCGAGGGAGATCAATGGGTTCTCCCAAGATGAGTTTCTCCATTAGAACGACGTCAGAGACAAGCACAGTGTCTCGCTTCTCTTGGCGGGGGAGGATGTTTTTGATCAGGAAGGAGTGAAGGATTTTCTTGTCGAGGCTCATGTATTTGGTGAGGAGGGGGCCTTTAGATGGAGCATTCCCATCAAACACTGTTTTGAGTATTGTAGCCTTGCGTTTGGCTGGCCAGTTCCTTTTCACAATCACCCCAAAACCCTTGCCAGTCTCCGAGCCAAGCACAGAGCCGATCACATTAGCAGTTAAAGGCATGAGATTACCTCCCCAGGTGAGAAGGGCATCATGGACAGGGTGGTCGTCTTTAGCGGCGAAAAACTACAGATTCTGATATAAGAGACGAACTTGATCCATATTCACAACAAAGGGCTCAGGAACCAGAGTGTCCCACCCCTGAAGTTGCAGCATGGAGTGAGCAGCTATGACGCTCTCATCATCGGAGGAGGCCCAGAATACCTCGCCGACGATGAGGGGCTCTAGAATGTTGCAGGAGGCGAGATCAGCAGCCACCTGGGAGGGAGCCTGAGAGGAGGGAGTCAGAGATGAGGTCAGTGGTTTCTTTCCTTTGGCGGTGGAGGAAAGCTTTGCCCTTTTTTTCGGAGTTGTCTCCTCAAGATTGAGCGAGGAGATGCCAACACCACTCTTTGAGGTGCGACGCTTGATGCGGCCTGCAACTGATTGGGAGTCGCCGGGGATTCGGAGAGAAGGGGTCGGCGTTGGAAGCATATCCACATAAATTGGATCACTCTTCTGAGGGGGAGAAGAGTGATAGGAGTCCTCCTTTGTCGGTGTTGGAGAAGACGGCCTGGAAAGGGTGTGCTCCGACGAGGCCGACCTGCTGGGTTCTTTTGCCGGTGAAGACGCGGTTTGGATTGGGTCCGCCGCAGGTGTAGGTACAGGGGATGAGGCCTTTTGTGGTGTAACCATCTGGGAGGAGGAGGAGGTGGCTTTCTATTTTCGGAGGGCCTCAATGTAAGCCATCTCCTCGTCAGTGATCGGGGATCTTTGTGGTTCCATGGGTGTGGAGGTTTGGTTGGAGAGAGAGTTGGTTGGGAGTTTTCTTGAGTGAGCGGCAATTGTCTTTAGAGAGAGCATAGAGAATTGAGAGATCTGTGCCGCTTTAGGTTTTCCCTTGTTACCTTATATAATCTCCAAGAAAATTCTATCCAAATCAAGCCGTTGCCAAATCTTTTTCAAATAAGGGAACCAGATATATCTCTAACGGCCACAATATCTTTGAACCAGAAGGGAACCCATAAATAGTCTTCATCATGATTTCCTCAGAGCAATCAAATCGAAAACGGACCTCAAATCGACTGAGATTTCTGAGAGCAAAACGGCTATAATGGTAGTAACTGATCTCGGGAAGCGGACGCTGTCAGAGATTGAATCTCAAATTCTGGCCATTGAAGCAGTTTTCCCAGTTCCTTTCCTCAGAGAATGACACGAAACTAGGGAGATATGGGTACATTTGATGTAGGGAACCAAACAAACACTCAAGAAACATACGTACCCATATAAATAAAATTTGGAAGGCAATTTTGACACTACATAGATAATTCCCAGTGTGGACTAAACAAAGGATCATAAGGAATTATGCAATGCAATCAGGCTTAGGGACGGCTTATAGTCAATCATCATTTCGGCTTGTAATATAGGATAGATGTGATCAAATTGACTATTTTAAGGCTAACAAAGAGATGTAGACATGCACAAGATACATCATGAAACAAAATATGCGATCATGCCATAATTAAGAACGTGCTTTAGAACCAATATTACAGGACATGCGAGGTCATCACAAGATCAAATATCATCAATATTGTCAATGAAACCATAGAAAAGATCAAATCTAGTCAAAGCATGGAACCTAGTAGAGGCAATCAGAACTACTAGTTTAGGGAAATCATTCCTAGGAGTAACCTAAAAGACTCGTAAGGTTCTCGATTTAGTGCTTTGGTGAATATATCGGCAATTTGATCTTCCGTCCTACAATGTTCTAGCAGTATGTTCCCTTTTTCCACATTATCACGCAAGAAATGATGCCGTATGTCAATATGCTTAGTCCTAGTATGATGCACAGGATTCTTGGATATGTTGATTGCACTAGTATTGTCACATAGGATTTTGAGGGGACCAAAAGACATACCAAAGTCCGCAAGTTGTTGTTTGAGCCAGAGGAGTTGCGAGCAGCAAGCAGCAGCTGTGATGTACTCGGCTTCTGTAGTGGAAAGAGCCACTGAGTTTTGTTTCTTAGATCCCCAAGAGAACAAGCAGGGCCCAAGGAACTAGGCCATTCCAGAAGTGCTCTTGCGATCAACCAAGTACCCAGCATAGTCTGCATCCGTGTATCCAAGAAGATTGAAGTGGAAATCTTTGGGGTACCAAAGACAAAGGTCGTCAGTTCCCTTCAGATAGCGAAATATGCGCTTCACTTCAGTTAAGTGAGATTCCCTTGGATCAGCTTGAAACCTGGCACATAGACAAACCGCAAACACAATATCTGGCCTACTAGCGGTTAGATACATCAAAGAACATATCATACCACGATAGAGCTTCTCCTTAACTCTTTGTCCAGCATGATCAGCGGTGAGACGAGTTGTAGGGGAGATGGGAGTAGAAATATGTTTGCTTGAATCCATTTTGAACTTCTTCAAGAGTTCCTTCAGATATTTCTGTTGATGGATTTGGATCCCATCTGCCTTCTGAGTGACTTACAATCCCAGGAAGAATATGAGTTCCCCAATAATACTCATTTCGAACTCGCCGCTCATTAAATTTTTGAACGTTTCTACAAGAGACGGGTTAGTGGAACCAAAAATAATATCATCTACATATACCTGGACCACTAGAATGTCACCTTTCACATCCAGGATGAATAGAGTCTTGTCGATCACACCACGGCGATAGCCATTTGCTGTTAGGAACTGGGCAAGGCGATCATACCAAGCACGGGGAGCTTGTTTTAAGCCATAGAGTGCCTTGTCCAAGAAATACACGTGGTCAGGGTGATCATCATCCTCAAATCCTGGAGGTTGCTTGACGTATACTTCCTCTTGAAGGATGCCGTTAAGGAACGCAGTCTTCACATCCATTTGAAAGAGCTTGAAGCCTTTGTGAGACGCATAAGCAATGAGCAATCGAATAGCTTCCAGTCTTGCTACAGGGGCAAATGTCTCATCGTAGTCAATTCCTTCTTGTTGATTATATCCTTGAGCAACCAATCGAGCTTTGTTCCTTGATACCGCACCCGAATCATCCAGTTTGTTGCGAAAAACCCACCTAGTTCCTATGATGTGTCGATTAGGAGGACGAGGAACTAGTCTCCAGACTTTGTTCCTTTCGAACTGGTGAAGTTCTTCTTGCATAGCAATGATCCAGTCGGCATCTTTCAGTGCTTCCGTAATGTTCTTGGGTTCTATAAGAGACAGAAAGGCATTGAAAGCACAAAAAATCATATCCTCAAATCCGTACCTGACCGGGGGCTTGATTGTTCTTTTGTCTCTTTTAGGAGTAAGCAAAATCAGTCCCTGGAGTTTCAGCATCTAAAGGGATGGGGGTTGAGGAAGAGGCGACCGGAAGAGCAGTGTCAGTTCCTGGTGTAGTCGTATTGACTTGAGCAACTGTGTCGGAGGGGGCTTGGTCAATCAAGGGAACTGGGTCAGAGACCACAGTGTCTGGTTGAGTGGGATGAGCTGGAGAACTTTATGTGGACATCGACTCCTTAGGGTCAATCAAGGGAGTCGGGTTGGGAGAGTTGGTGAAGGAGGGATAGGAGTTGGGCATGGAGGGTGCTTCATCATCGGAATCTTCACAGGGTCGTTGAAAAGGATCTTCCGAGGGAACTGGGAGATCCTGCACAGACTTTGAAGGCAATTTTTCATTGAAAACAATATGAATACTTTCCTCTACCTTTTTGGTCCGTTTGTTGAAGACCTTGTATGCTTTGCTGTTTGAAGCGTAACCGATGAAAATCCCTTCATCACTTCGTGGATCAAACTTTCCCAGGTTGTCCTTCCCATTATTGTGAACACAACATTTGCATCCGAAGACACGCAAATGAGCTATGTTAGGAACTCGGCCTCGAAGGAGCTCATATGAGGTCTTCTCAAGCATGGGGCGTAGCATAGCCCGATTTAGGATATAGCAAGCTGCATTGACGGCTTCTGCCCAGAAAGTTTGAGGGAGCCCACTGGAGATAAGCATGGTGCAAGCCATATCTTCCAAAGTCCTATTTTTCCTTTCAACAACCCCATTCTGTTGTGGGCTGTAGGGAGCCGAAAAATTGTGATCGATTCCATGTTCCCTGCAAAAGGTTAGAAAATCTCCATTTTCGAACTCAATTCCATGATCGGAACGAATGGCTCGAAGAGAAACATTCAAAGATCTTTCAAGCAAGGGAACTAGCACTAGTGGAAAAAATCCTTATAGAGGCTGGCCTTTGGACACTTATTGAGGCGAACACCGTTCGCTTCAACTAAGGGGGCTGCAACAAGTAGGGACACTTTTTGAGGTGGACATTTTACGCCTCTAAAATGACCTTATTGAGGCGGGCCTCCGAATCCCGCCTCAACAAGTTCCTCACTTTGGCGCCAAAATGAGGGATTTATTGAGGCGGGCTTCGGAGGCCCGCCTCAATAAGTAAACACTTGTTGAGGCGGGCCTCTATAGGCCCGCCTCAACAAGTCGCGCTGACTCGGCCGAGAGCTCGGCCGAGTTCTCGGTCGAGTCAACGTCTATGTACTTATAGAGGCGGACATACAAGTCCGCCTCTATAAGTCCCTTCTTTTGCGCTTCTTTTGGATGTTTTTTGGGTTTATGATGCACCATACACACATTGCAGAATAGGTTCCTGATTTTATTCACAAAATAAAAACAAGTTTACATGACAAGTAAAAACAAGTTCAATCCGAGTACAGTCAGGTTCTCAACAACAGTTTACATGACAAGTAAAAACAAGTTCAATCTGATAATAAATACTTCGATGTAAAATACTGTGCCCATTGCTCACGAACAACATCCATTTCTTCATAAGTATACGATGTCTTCCTCTTAGGATATAGCTTCATAAAAAACACAGAAATTAATGACAAAAAACACAAATACTATCAATATATAGTTAGTTAAGTTACTTACCTTGATACTCTCAACGTCTTACGTTTTCCTATTAATTTCTCGCACTTCCCACCTTGATACTCTCAACGTCTTAGGTTCCTGATTTTTTTCGCAGTGTACATATCAAAGAAAAAGCATATGAGTACATATCGCAAAAAAAAATCCAAGGAAGACAATTTATAATGCAATTAAATCTACTTGTCAATAAATTACCTCATCTTATTCATTTATGATTTGTAACCCATATTCCTTCCCTATGATCTGTACATATATGATTAGTTTTATTTGTATCTTCCTCCTCCGGTAATGGTTGAACAACAGTTGATAACAAGGGTGTGTCATCATACTCGTCATACTCATCTTCATCCACAACATCATCAATACCCAGAATATGTCATTTGCCTTGGGCAACTGCACGCCATCTAGGATCAACATTGTCTACCACATAAAAAATCTGCTTAGCTTGTGATGCTAGGATGAATGGCTCGTCACTATCACTTAATCGGTCAAAGTTTACCAATGTCAAACCCGGATAAATTTCATCTTGCTTCACCCCGTTAGGGTTGTTGACCCACTTGCACCGGAAAACAGGGATTGTAAAATTGTTATAATCAAGCTCCCATATTTCTTCGATAACACCATAATACGATTGTGTCGCATCAATCGGTCTTTTGTCCTTAGCGCTCGCATAGACCCTAGATGATGCAACTACCTTCACTCCACTATTCTGCACCACACTCTTTTCATCTTGTCTTCTAGTGTAGAATGTGAACCCATTGATATCATACCCTTCGTAAGACCGAACACATAGTCGAAGACCTCGAGATAACCACTTGACCGTATCAGAAACGTCATGTTCTTTCCTTAGTTCCTCAGCTACTTCCTTCTTAAACCAATCAACAAATGTGCGATTATGTTCCCGCATCAAAGCTCTTTCATTCAATTTAGCATTATTGTGTTGCAATTCAAGGCAATGCTTTTCTATGTAAGGATTGACCTCTATAAGATGCTGCAACACACAAAGATGTGCCTTAATCTTCCTTTCAGATGGAGGAGATATCACATTTTTACCATTTACTCCCTCTCCTTCAAGCCTCCCTACATGACGAGATTTTGGAAGACCTATTGGATGAAGCCTTGACAAAAACTCAGCTGTGTATTGAGATATCTCTTCATGAAGGACTCCACGAATGATACTACCCTCTGGATTCGCCCGATTCTTTGCTTTGTCCTTTAAACTGCCAAGAAATCTCTCAAAAGGATACATCCATATTAAGAACACCGGACCACATAACTTGATTTCTTAAACCAAATGAACAATTAAGTGCACCATTATGTCAAAGAAAGACGGCGGAAAGTACATTTCAAATCGACATAAAGTTTCAACAATATCATCGTGGAGAGCATCCAATATTTCCGGATCAATAACCTTAGCACATATGGAACTGAAAAACACGCAAAGTTTTGTTATAACATGTCTCACGTGTTTCGGCAATATCCCACGAAGTACGATCGGCAAGAAAACATTAATCAATACATGACAATCATGAGACTTCATACCAATCAACCGAAGGTCCGAAAGAGAAACTAGACGTTTTACATTTGACGAATATCCTGATGGAACCTTAATGCCATGTAAGCACTCACAAAACACCTTTTTCTCCTTTCTTGACATTGTGTAACACGCCGGAGGCAGAAAAGTCTTTTTACCATCCAGTTTTACCACGGGCCACAAATCTGGTCGAATATTCCTCTCTTTCATATCAAAATGAACTTTTTGATTGTCTTTCGTCTTTCCGGGTATATTTAGCAAAGTCCCAATTATAGCATCACAAACATTTTTTTCAATGTGCATCACATCGAGACAATGCCTAACCGACAAATCTTTCCAATAAGGAAGATCCCATAGTATAGACACTTTCTTCCATAAAACACCCTTTTTAGAGACGGACTTGAAGCCCTTGCCGTATTTGGTGTCAACATTTTTAATCCGTTCATAAACCTGTGATCCTGCCAAAGGTGTACGAGCTACTCCTTCCTCGGTATACCCATTGAACTCCTTCTTCTTTTTACGGTAAGGGTGATATTGACTAAGGAACTTCCGGTACTCTAGATACACATTTTTCCTGTAATTTTTCAAGTAGGCGGGTTTCATGTCTTCTTCACATATAGGGCATGCTTGTTCTCCTTTGGTTTTGTACCCAGACAAGTTTCCATATGCCGAGAAATCATTTATGGTACAAAAAATCATAGCTCGCAAGGTAAAGTTTGAGTTGGTGTATGCATCGAACATTGGAACACCTTCATTCCACAGTAATTTCAAATCATCAACAAGTGGAGCCAGATACACATCTATGTCATTCCCAGGTTGCTTAGGCCCGGAGATGAGGAGTGATAACATGATATACTTGCGCTTCATACACAACCATGGAGGAAGATTATAAATCGCTAGAAGAACCGGCCATGTGCTATGTTGACTGCTTAGAGTGCCATACGGATTCACACCATCTGTACATAAAGCAAGTCTCAGATTCCTAACCTCCTCACCAAATTCAGAATATTTCTTATCAATATTTCTCCATTGAGGAGAATCAGCAGGATGTCTAAGGAGTCCATCTTTCTTCCTCCCTTCCGCATGCCACCTCAGACTTTTTGCTTCCTTCTTTATCGAAAACAAACGCTGAAACCTAGGTATTATTGGAAGATACCACATAACCTTAGCTGATGGGCCCCTCTTAGCCGAGTTTACCCCTTTACGCTTGTAACGAGATGCACCGCACTTTGGACACTCATCCAAATTTTCATGTTCATTTCTGTAAAGCATACAATCATTTGGGCAAGCATCTATCTTGATGGCCTCTAAGCCTAAGGGACACATCAATTTCCTGGCATAATAAGTAGAGATAGGCATCTCATTGCCTTCTGGTAAAAATTCACCTAACCATTCCAATAAGGTGTTGAAACTTCCATCAGTCCAACCAGAAGCACATTTCAAGTTGTAAAGTATTGACACACCCTCTAACTTGCTAAATTTTGTACACCCGGGATACAAGGGAGTCTCTACAGCCTTTGATACCTGTTCGAACATCTGAGGTCGTTCGTTCAAGTGATCTCTCACCCCATCCATCATCCCATTTATTTCATCATCTTCTTGGTCATCATCATCATCCATCTCATTATTCTCAACAATATCATCATCACTATCATCAGTGTCTATCCGAACATCAAACTCATTAACACTAGAACTTGGACGATCAGGTATTTTCTCACCATGCCAAAACCAAACATGGTAATCTTGTTTGAAACCACGACGAAATAAATGATCCTCAATCTCATCAATATCATCTAACCGCCTTATATTCTTATAATCACGTCATGGACAATAGATTTTTTCAGTTTTCGTACTCCGTTGGTGTGCTAAAGCACATCTAATGAACTCCTCAACCCCACTCAAGTATTGTGTCGTAGTATGGTCACCGTACATTCAAGGACGACTCATTTCTAGTAATACATGCAAAATAACATGCAAGGAAGATTAAATACTCATTTCTAGTAACTATCCCGCCAAGGGCCTAAGGAATTAGGGTAGAAATCTGAAATAATACCTGACTTGGCTTCGAGTGCGCGTTGAAGGGAGCTCGTTTTGGTGAAACCTCGAGTGCGTTGTTGATACTTGTTGAAGGGAGTATTAGAGGGAGCTCGGCGAAGGGAGATGAAGTCAGAGCTCGGGAAGACGGAGCTCGGCGAAGACGGAGGAGATCGATGAAGTCGGGAAGACGGAGGAGATCGATGAAGTAGGAAAGACGGAGGAGATCGATGAAGTCGGAGCTCGGGACGAACGAATTGAAGACGAAGAGGAGGATACGAAGAGGAAAATAAAGGCGCTCGCATCTGTTTTTTTTTTAATTAGGGTTGAGCTTATAGAGGCGGGCCTAACACGCCCGCCTCTATAAGTATTACGACTCGGCCGAGTAATGGTCTAATAGAGGCGGGCCTTACATGCCCACCTCTATTGGACATACTTTTTGAGGCGGGCTTTAAGAGGCCCGCCTCAACAAGCTTTAATTGAGGCGGGCTACTTGGCCCGCCTCAATTAGTTAGCATTAGATGCGGGTCTTACCCTGGCCCGCCTCTAATACTTTAGCGGGAAATGTTTTTTCGGATACTTGTTGAGGCGTATATTAATTTGCCCGCCTCAAAAGATGTTTTTGAGGCGTATAAATTAATTATCCGCCTCAAAAACCAAAAAAAGTGATTGCCTAAGTCGTTGTTGAGGCATTTTGAACTATATACGCCTCTAAAAGGGAGCAGTAAAAAGTGTTTTTTCCACTAGTGTAAGTTTAGTGAGCTATAGCTCACTAAACTTATCAAAGACTTCACTTTTAGTCATCAACAAGTACAAGAATATACCTATTACCACCAATGCTTTGAACTCGCATAGGACCACAGAGATCCATATGAATGAGTTCCAGAGGTTTGGAGGAACTTACCACTGTTTTTGATTTAAACGAACTACGGACCTGTTTTCCTTGAACACAGTCAGAGCAGATTTCTGACTTCTCAGCGTTGATTTTGGAAAGACCCCAAACAAGTTCCTTTTGATGCAGCTTGTGAATTAACTTGATGCTTGCGTGACCAAGTCGTTGATGCCAGAGGTTTGTTTGATCGTCAATGGAAGAGACACACAACTTCTCTTTAGGGACGAACTTTGGATCAATGATGTAGACGTTATTGAATCTTTTTCCTTTCAGGATCACAGTTCCCTGTCTGTCTTCCACGAAACATTCCTTTGAGGTAAAACGAACCTCATTTCCCCCTTGATCACACAGCTGTGACACACTTATTAGATCAAAATCTAAATTTTCAACAAGGTTAACGTTACTTACCTTGATGTGATCAGTGAGATTCACACTTCTAGTTCCACAGATTGTTCCCTTTCTCTTATCTCCGAAGGAAATGGTTCCTCCTCGGTGTTGCTGAAGTGACAACATTTTCTTTCTGTTTCCGGTCATATGGCACGAGCATCCACTGTCTATGTACCATTTGTCTTGTTGTCGCACTTCGTCCTGCACAAGGGAACTCAAGCTTTTGGAACCCAGCTAAGCTTAGCTTTTCTGGGTGAATGAGGTTCCTTATTATTTTGTTCCTTCTTCTAACCCATAGAGGAGGTCTTATTTTCAGTCTGTAGTAGGAACTGAGGGGTTATCAACATGCATAAGTTCCTTTTTAACATTTTTGCAAGACTCACACTTTCTTAGAGGATTAGCCAGTAATTTCTCAGTTTCCTCAAGTTTCTTACTCCAGACAGAGTTTTCAGTGGTTAAGCAAGAAATTTCATCTTCATATTCTTCCAGTTTCTCTTGTAGGGAACTAGTTTCCTTTCCAAGTTTCTTAATTATTTTGACCAGTTATTTTTTATCATATTCAAGAAGAGACTTGGTAAAGTCAGAAGAAGATACCTCGGAGTCGTCTGATTCGGTTGAATCTTCCTTGGCCATTAGACATCTGCCTTTAGTAGTTCCATTTGTTTCCAGTTCCTCTTCGGAGTCTTCTGAGTCATCTCCAAAGGTAGCAAAGAGAGCCTTCTTATGTTGAGACTGGTCATCGTCGTTGGTGTTCTTAGGACAGTTCCTTGCCAGATGTCCTCTTTCCTTGCATTGATAGCATTGATATTCAAAGAGATCCTTTTTCTGGAAGTTTTTCTTGAACTTTCCTTTGATGAAATGCTTTCTGATATGCTTGGTAACCAAGGCGGTCATCTCATCCTCTTCATCTTCAAGGTCGGAGTTTTCTTCCTCCATTTCCAGCCTATAAAATGCCTTTGAGATTTTTAAGGCAATTCCTTTCTCCATTTTCTTGGCAGAACTCGCCTTGAGTGCCTCTCTTTCTTCGACTTCAAGTTTCCCTATGATTTGAGTCAAGGGGAGACCTTGAGTTCCAGGAGTAGTCTTCAAAACTCTTTTGATGAGGCTGAATTTGGGGTTGAGACCATTGATGATGACAAGGGATTTTGACCATTCATCAAGTTTCACATCAGAATTGTTGAGTTTGGTGACAAGTCTTGTGAAGCGTGAGTGATATTGAGATATGTTCTCAGTTTTAAGCATCTCGAAAGTGTGGTATTCTCCTTCTAGAGCAAACTTCCTGCTTTGCTTCAGTTCCTCACTTCCTTCATGCATCTCCTTCAGAACAGTCCAGATCACTTTAGTAGTTGGGATTCCTATCACCTTGTCCATATCTTCTCTAGTCAATCCATTGAGGATAAGTTGATGAGCTTTAGCATTTTTCTCTTTGATGGTGTAGTATTCAGGCTTCCATTGGTCTTCAGTTAAGTCCTTAGGAATGACTCTATCACCATTTTCTATCACGCGCCAGCACTGATAGTCCATGGTTTGGATGTAGTTGGTCATGCATTTTTCCCACCATTCTTCTTCTCCCTTCTTACGGATATGGGGCTTGTTGATGGAGATTCCCAAACTGAATTCGCTTGAAGTGGACATCTTGAAATCTGTAAACTAACACAAATCTAGAGCGCATGCTCTGATACCAATTGTAGGATCGTACTTGTTAGTTATCGAGGAAACTGGGAATCCAGTTCCTAAGCAGCGAAATAAATAAACAATAGCAGATTCAAGACAAGTTCCTTAGAGTGGGAACCTTCGATAACCAACTAGTTATCCAGGATAAAACCCACTACCTCTCTCGCAAGAGGATTTCAAAGTCTACTTCTTGTATTAATACTTCAGTTACAATCAACAGGCTAGAACACATAGATTTAAGTCTTAGACACACTAAGGGCTCTCTACCTAGTTCGACCTAACCAAGCAACGACAAGCAAGCAACTTACTCAGTTCTTCTTCAAAGAACTTGGCACAACTTCTTCACAGCACTCGGAATTCTTCAGCTTCGTGAATGCGTAATCGATGAGAGAGTTTCAATTACTTTATTTATATGATTTAATTACTGAAGGAACAAATCTCCAATAACTGAATCAAACAAATAAAATAATCAAAAGTAATCGTTAAAGATAACATTTGTTACCAAATATAATCTTTACCGATTTTTACATGTTTTGTTTCCATAAAGATAAACTTTAAGCTCCTAAAATATATGGAAACAGGATAAGATCTCATAGTTCTCTCTCTAACTAAAGATCTACCCTAAACAGCTCGCCTCCGCTCTTCACATATTAATCCAAGTGATTCCAGCGTCAGCAAGCCTCAGTTCCTTCCGCCAGTTCCCAAATCTGGCGTCAGCGTATCTGTCTTGTGCTTTCTGAATCCAGAGTTTCCTGTTTGTAACACTAATGGAAATATTAATAGCAAAGGTGTTTGTCATTATCAAAACTAGGAAAACTGAGGAAGGGAACTAGGTAGGGAACTGGAGTTCCCAAAAGTTCACTTCCTAACAGACATGTTATCTAGTAGTGGAACCTAATGATTCTATATCGGTTCACACCGTAATTGAGTCAAGATATGCAATATTTGATGAGAATCGATTCTCGTCCTTACCTAGATCAAAGGATTTGGTTCCTAGCTCAATTGGAACTAAAGAAGGAGACGACTCAACCGTGTCTCCTAACGAGTCACCTATGCTCCATAGGAGCAAGCAAGGGAGAATTGAAAAATCTTTTGGCCCATATTTGCAAATTTAATTGGTTGAAGGATCTAGATATGAAGTTGGGTTCCAATACTCATTTGTTATCATATTGATGAGGATCCTAGGTCTTTTGGTGAGGCAATGAGGTCTCAAGATGTTGCATTCTGGAAAGAAACAATAAATGATGAGATGAATTCCATCATGGGAAATAATACACGGGTCTTATCGGATCTCCCACCGGGTTACAAGCCTTTGGACTGCAAGTGGATCTTCAAGAAGAAGATGAAGGTCAATGATACTATCGATAAGTTTAAGGCCATATTGGTTATCCAAATCTTTAGACAAAGGGAAGATATTGATTATTTCGATGCCTATGCTCTGGTTGCTCGGATCTTCACCATTAGGTTGTTGATTGCCTTGGTAGCTATTACTGACATTGTGATTCACCAAATGGATGCAAAACAGAATTCTTGAATGGTGATTTGGAGGAGGAGGTTTACATAAAGTATCTTAAAAGGTTCATTATGCCCGGTAATGAGCGTATGGTGAGTAAGTTGGTAAAGTCATTGTTTGGTCTAAAGCAAGCACCTAAGGAGTGGAATCAAAAGTTTGATGAGATTGTCTTGTCGAGCGGATTTGAGTTAAATCAATCAGACAAGTATGTATGCAGCAAGTTTGATAAGTCCGATAATGGATTAATCATTTGCTTGTATGTTGATGACATGTTGATCTTTGGTAATGACCAAAGACAAGTAGACCTTACAAGTATTGCCATGAAAGACATGGGGGAGGCAGATGTGGTCCTTGGTATTAGGATCAAATGTGAGAACAAAGGACTGTCTTTGACACAGTCTCATTACATTGAAAAAGTGCTTAAGAAGTTCAATTGTGAGACTTGTTCTCCGGTGAGCACTCCTATGGATTTGAGTGTGAAACTTATGCCTAATACGGGTCAAGCAGTTTCACAACTCGAGTACTCATAAGTGACTTGTTGCTTAATGTATGCCATGACGAGCACAAGGCTGGATATCGCTTATGCGGTAGAAAGGTTGAGTAGATACACTAGTAATCTTAGTACTCACCATTGGCAAGCCATAAGGCGGGTGCTCAAGTACTTAAAGGGAACCATGAATTATGGTTTGTCATATGTCGAATTTCCTTCAGTTCTAGAAGGGTATTCAGATGCGAGTTGGATCACTAACGTGGAAGATCATTCTTGTAAAAGTGGTTAGGTGTTCTTGCTTAAGGGAGGTGCCATTTCATGGGCTTATAAGAAGCAAACTGGCATTACAAGTTCGACTATGGAATTAGAAGGTATGTTCTCGGATCTGCAAGAGAAGTTAGGGTGAAGTTTAATGTGAAATGCCTACATTTAGATATTGGAGCACATGTTCAATAACATCCCAAGGTTTGTGCCCGAACCTGCAAGAAGAGTTAGGGTGAAGTTTATCTTCTTAATGTATCTTTTGGAAAACTGCATTTGCACATGCATGATTGAAAAGAGTCCAATTATGTGAGTGTGAAGTGGTGCCTCTTCAATTAGCACGGGCTTGGCTTTGTATGCGCTCATGAATGGATAAGGACACAAGGCTATAATAGTGTCAATTTAGCACTTGGAGTAGTGTGGAAACTTATGTGTGTTATATCTTCAAGAGTTCATATGGGCTGAAGGGTTTAATCCATAAGACACCTTGATTTTCGAATATTTGGAATGTGCACTACATTATCCTGAAAATTCAATCCTAAGGACATTTTCATTTATGCATAAGTTTGTGTTTTTTCTAAGTGAATCAAATATTACACTAGAATTGGTGGGGGGGGGGGGGGGATGTTGGTGATTTTAGTGTCATCGGCCATTTAGTGTAGTCGGGATTTGCTCAAGACTTGAGGAGTTCCTTTAGTGCATGACAAGTTTTGGGGGTACGGAGTGCACACTCGTATACGTGGATTTGAACTCGGGGTTACCATAAGGTTGCGGAATGTCTCAGGATTTGAGAGGCGGACACCGAGAAGGTGAAGTCGGAGTCCAGGAAAGCGACACGATATGCGCACAAAGGAATGTGGCTTCTAGTAAAGGTGCACGAACCGTGCACACCATGCACAATGAGTAATTTGGTCTCAGTTGAAGTGCACAGACCATGCACCTAACTGCACGATCCGTGCACTGTGTTAATTTGCACGTATTTTCTCTCAAATTAAGTGCACAGTCCGTGCACTTTACGCGGGTAAGCGGTTGGCCGGTTTTTAACTGGTTTTAACCACCTTATCTTGTTCCAACCGACATGCAACTAAATAACCACCTCATGCCCTATATAAGGGTCTGGTTGGATCATTTTTTATCCCTAATCTAAGAGATATACTCTTGCGTGGATCATATTGAACAAAACAAAAAATTCCAAGTGTCTCCTTATTGATCTTGCCTTGATCTTTAGAGGTTGCATTGTCTTATCCCAAATCGAATATCGTGTAACCTGAAGGATAAAAGTGAAGGGTCGAAATATTGGTTTTGGAATGTGCCCTTGCACGATTCACTTGCTATCCAAGCGAACCAAAGTTTGATCAACTTTACACCCTACAACAACATGTTAAATTAGAGATCAATCATTATAATTGTCTATTATTGTGTGATTATTTCCTTCTTATATTAGCTCATTGTATCTCTTAGTTATAGGAGAATTTATAGCTCTCTTTATGTACATCTGCAAGTCTATACTACTCAATTATCAATTCTCAATTCACAAGTACTTCTTCTACATGGTATCAAGAGCCATATAGATCCAAACACAATTTCTTTTATGTCATGTAAAACACTGCTGCAAGGGCTAAATTCCCCACCATCATCATAAACACATCTGAACCTACATGTCCGTTTGTGAATGTAGAGTTCACAAATGTTCTTTAACTCACCTCCTCCAACTACATTGCCTGGAAAACACAAATCAAAGCTACACTTATAGGATATGATCTCTTTAAATTTGTTGATTTAAGTCATCCCGCTCCAAAGAAGATGATGACAATATCGTTAATGCTCGTGACACCCCAATCAAGTTTAAGCTACATCACGAGCAGCGCGCTCATCAACAAGGTGTTGATTTTCAAAATGGCTGAACTTCACCCTCCAAACCTGCTACTCCTCTTACCATT
Source organism: Rheum nobile (assembly GCA_027886185.1). NCBI lineage: Eukaryota > Viridiplantae > Streptophyta > Magnoliopsida > Caryophyllales > Polygonaceae > Rheum > Rheum nobile. Next base: position 11,383 of record WOAB01000169.1, on the reverse strand, counting down.
CAAACAAAAAAATCCCAAAAAAACAAGCCCAAGGGCCATCTCCTAACGAGTCCTAGCAATCGTCTACTCCTCTAGAACAACCAACCTGGTCCTAACAACCCCATCAAGCACCACGAGTCTCATTTGATTGGCCCCAATACATACCATTTATAGGGAAATGCCAATGGCCAGTGTCGTGAACAATGCCATGTTGTAGGATATTGTCCTTTGTTTCACCAATAAGTCGGTCACTTATGCCCCATCTCTCAAATCTGTCCACCCTTCCAATAACATTTTCCCAATACAATCTAACCTCGACTCAATCTCCACCTAACAACAATTGGTTAGTTGATTCTTGTGCTTCACATCATGTCACTAACAACCAAAATCTTGCACTTACTTATCCATACAATGATACAAGGGATTTGGTCATGTGTGATGGAATGAGTCTTCCTAGAACTCATTCACGTTCTATAAGTCTCCCTTCATCTTGCACCTCTTCTTTTAATTTTCAAGATGTCTTATGCTCTCCAAAAATATCCAATAATATAATTATTGTTTCAAAATTTTCTTGTCAAAATCCAAAATCAATTCAGTTCTCACCTACTTCTTTTTTGTGAAGGATCTTCACATGGGAGCCACCATACTTAAAGGTCCTTGTGTTGATGGAGTGGACCTTTAGTCGACATCTCCACCTTCTTCCCTCAATACAATGTTGTCATTCTGACATGACTGGTATTAAAAACTTGGCTACCCTGCGCCCTCCATTTTACCGTTTCTTACATCTCATTTCTCCTAGGATTTAGGGTTTCATAGTTCAAGGATTGTAATTCTTGTTTAATCAAGAAGAGTCACAAACTCCCTATTAATAAATCAAGTACTATGTTTTCTTCTCCACTTGAAGTTATTTACTACAGCGTATGGACCCCCATCTGCTCCTACACTCTCTTATAAAAAATTTCCGGAAACTTGAATGATCCTATTGAGTACATGACACTTGTTGGTTTCAAAACTTGTCCTTGACGAGACCTCATGTTTCCTTTGCAGTTAATCGTCTCTCTCAATTTATGCATACTCCAACAACCAACCATTGGAATGCAGTAAAGAGGCTGCTACGATATGTTGTAAGGACACTTCATCTTGGTGTTATTCTCTATTCCACAATGCCTTTGAATCTTCATTGATTTTCTAGATGTCGATTGGGCACAAGATATGGATAATTATTTGTGTTGAAATCCGTTTCAATAGTTCGTGAAGACGTTAAAGGTCAACACACCCTCAACCCGGATGTATTCGGGATTTGTTTGTTTGGGGGATGTCCTCAACCGCCTTCCTCTTCAAGCTTGGTTTTGAGATGCGTTACTTCTTCACTTCTGGGAGCTAGAACTTATGGCCCATGCTCTACTCACAGATTCGGCTCTTTTTTTCCTTGCTTAGCCCTTTGGTCTCGTCTTCCTGGCCTCCATTCTCGCCGCTGGGCTCGGTGCCGACCTACGAATCCCGGAGAGAGCTTCCCCGGGCGAACACCCTCCGACGCCCAAGTCAGTAATGAGATCAACGAATTCTAGTAGTAAGGGAGAGAAATAAAGGGGGAAAGTAGGACATAATTCACTTGCTGGACATAAGTTTCAGAGAACCCAAGAACAAGAAAACAGAGACGGCTATGGAGCTTTCAGACTCTCTTTCTCTCTCTTGCCCGAAAAAAGATCCCTCTTTCTCATAGATTTCAAGAGTATATATAAGAATTGCTACCCACTATCGTGATGCCAAGTGTCACTCTCTGATGGAGAGAGGGTTTATCCAGTGCATCGAACCTTCCTTTGGTCTGACACCCACTCCTCTCTCTATAACCGAATTCTGATAGTCTCGACTCCCTACGCGTAGGACTTTCCACGTGAGGGAAATCTGACTCCCACAGCCAGCCCCCCAAGCTCTTCGTGAAGTATGAGCGAAGGCTTGGTTTGTGGTCGCCTCGAGGACCTCTGCAAGGGTTGTTACGCGTAGGTTTCTTGGTCTCGAGTTTTGAGGGGCTTTCTCAGAATTTCATCCCGCTCTCCGCTCTTTTAAAATTTTGAATTCTTTCGGGGGTTCCTTTGCTTGCCAAGTGTCTCGCTCGGGGCCATCCACGTGGTGCTCAGATGCGCCCCTTCATCTGCCATCTTAAAACCGTCAAACCCTATAAATTGTCTCCCTTTCGGGCTCATCTCTTATCCCGCCTTCCTGCACATAAAACACTTTTCTTCTCGGCGGTCCTCCGATGGCTGATTCTTGTCAATCTCACGTTTCCGGCGGTTTTTGCGCTTCGACGGGTAATCTCTTTTTCCTTCTTCTCCTCTTTACTTGTTTTCCTTGGTCTTTCTTCTTTCTGTTTGGGTGAGTGAGGGGTGTGCCGAAGCAGAATTCTTGAGGAACGGCTCCTCCTTTTTGGGTGCCGTGATTTGGATCTGACTTGGGCCATTTCCCGGCGATGGACCTGCAACTTGAGGTACTTTCTGAGTTCCCCCTCTGGGCACGACTCTTCGTTTTCCCTTTTGAGTTTTTTAGGGTTTGGGGGCTTATCTCCTCCATCTCTGCCGATCCTGACCTGTTTTTTGGTCGCTTTTAAAATACTCCGTCTTGAACTTTCCATACTCTCACACATTCCTCGTAGCCGGGGCTAATGCTTCCCTTTTTTCTATTCCTTTGCCATGTTTGGACCTTGTTTTTTTTTTGTAAGGGAGGAGGGTGATGAACTTCAAGCATCAGGTCCGTACATCTAGCGAGCAAAGTCGGCGTCCACCATCTGGCACTTCTACAGCGTCTGCAGAGCTGTCTTCATCGGATATGCGCCCTAGGAAGCGTCTCGTTCTCCCTGAGGCTCGCTACAAAGCTAAGTACGATCGCGCGCCGCGACTTGATGAAGAAAGTATTCGTGAAGAAGGGCTTTGCGGGGAAACTTTGCCTTCGGCTTCTGATTAGAGTCAGCTCCGCAAAGACCAGTTTTCCACACCTTCACCTTCGCGTGCGGTGCCAGAGAAGAGTAAGCTTTGGATCCTAAAAAGGCGTGTAAGGCAACTTCCTTTGGCGGACAACACTTTCTTCCTGGAGGATGATGGGGATGAGTCCGTGTTGGATTTTGAGCATTTATAGGGGGTCATACAAACTTATCCTTTCCCAGCTGGGTCTGTTTTAGCTCTTCCAGAGGAGGGGTCGCGATCTCTTCACCATTTTCCTAACTTCATGGCCGTGTCTCTTCCAGCATTGTATGCCGGGTTTCGCGTGCCTATCCACCCGCTTTTCAAGGAGATTCTCAATGCTCAAGGCACTAGCCCCATTCAACTGCACCCAAACTCATGGAGGATTTCTGTTGTCTTTTCCTCCATTGTCGTGAGCTAAACGTGGAACCGTCGCTTAAAGTTGTCCGAAATCTGATTTCCATGCTGATATGCGATATATTGTATAGCGCATCGAGTGGTTATTAGCATGATTTAGATGATGTTTAGAGATGTTTTGATTGTAATTCTGTAATCCGGAAGAGAAGACGAGAAGTGAAGAAATCATGAGATTTACAGAGATTTGAAGTACATTGAAGTGAAGAGTTGAAGAGCTGCACAAAAGAAGCAAGAAGAAGCAGCTGAAGAAGAAGAGCCTCTGGTGTCTTCACCGTACCCGCGCCCATCCTCACCGCACCCGCGGTGGACTTGCTAAAGCGAAGACAGCTGGAGCCGACCGAAAAAGCTCCACCGCACCCGCGGTGGTGCCGAGCTGGAGCTTTTTCTCGGATTTTATATCCGAGATCTTTCTTTCCTTATCTTTTATTCCGAGATCTTGTTTTATCTTATTTTGCTTTTCTTTATTTCTAAACTATTTGTTTTCCTAGTATTTAAAGGTTTTAACCTAGACTTGGTTAAAAGAACCTTGTTCCATCTTTCATAGTTTTCTCTCTCAAAACCTTATGGAGAACTAAACTTCCATTGTTGCACTTGACGTTTGAAGCCTTCAATTGATTGGTTGTGAGTTTTCTACTCTTGTTCGATTTCCTATCTAGTTGTATTAATTCTCTTGCGCTTGAATGTTTGTTGAATCTTATTGATTTATCTAGACTGATCACCTAGGTTTATTGATATTATCCATATAGCTAGGACTTGTCAATTCCGGGTTCGGGTTGCATTTCTAGTAGCAAACATGATTTATATAAGTGGGTTGCGAGTGTTCATCGTGAGAGAGAGAGTTAATTGCATGCTTATAGTAACAGGTTGTTTCTATTGCATGTATCTTGTTGAATCCTTGTTTGAATGCTATTGCTTTGTTGAGTCTTGAAGGTTTTCGGATTTGATTCAGTAATAAGTACTATTAGGGCTGGTAGAACTAATAGTTACATATGATCGGGATAAGAACAACCAAAGGAAAGATAAGAACTTGAGAATAATAGAATTCAGTGATCAACCATATCTCTTCTTGTGTGGATCTTTGTCAGGTGTGGCACCTTCCTCATATCATATTCACATCATTTGCTTTGCTTTTCTTGCTTTATTTACTTGGTTCGAAATACTATAAAACCCCCCTAGTTCTTAGTTGGTGACTTGCGAATTACAAGAACTGATAAACTGATTCCCATGGGTTCGACCTTGACTTGCTTGCTATACTCTGTTTAGTAGGTACATTAGGATTTCTTTGATTAGGCACGATGACTTTAGGCCTATCAAATTTGGCGCCGTTCCGGGGAATCAAAATTTCTGTTTTTGTGGTTTTGTTTGTTCCCAACTTTGGTGTGGACCTATCTTATGGTCCAACTCGTGCTACTGACACACCTCTTGTTGATTGTGATTTAGAAATCGACAGGACATTCCACAGGAATCGCAGAGAACACTTCACACCACAAGTTGCAATGGGTGACCAAACGCTTCGACAATTGACTGTACCTAATCTGATGCAACAACCTTTAGCTGTGGCTATTCCTGCCATAGGAGAAGGCGTCAACTTTGAGTTGAAGCCAGGGCTGATTCATTTGCTCTCGTCATTCCATGGACTAAGTGGTGAAGACCCAATCAAGCATATGGGTAAATTCCACACTGTCTACATGAGTATGAAACCGGCTAACGTCATTGAGGAACAAATCAAGATGAGAGCTTTCGGGTTCACCCTCAAGGACGCAGCCGGTGATTGGTACTACCATCTACCCACTGGAAGCATAGATACTTGGAACAAACTGCAAGTTATAAGGAGGATTCATGGAGGAATAAGGTGATTAGATGGGATTTAGGATTAGATTAGTCTTGCATCACTTGTTTTGGTTGTCTTGGAGCTTATTGTTGATGTGTTGTAACTAGTAGTGTCATATTTTCTTGTACTTCCTGAGGCCTTGGAGCATGATTGATGGAGTGAGTTCAGTTTTTAGCTTACTCGGGACGAGTAAAGGTCTAAGTATGAGGGAATTTGATATGCGATATATTGTATAGCGCATCTAGTGGTTATTAGCATGATTTAGATGATGTTTAGAGATGTTTTGACTGTAATTCTGTAATCCAGAAGAGAAGACGAGAAGTGAAGAAATTATGAGATTTACAGAGATTTGAAGTACATTGAAGTGAAGAGTTGAAGAGCTGCACAAAAGAAGCAAGAAGAAGCAGCTGGAGAAGAAGAGCCTTTGGTGTCTTCACCGCACCCGCGCCCATCCTCACCGCACCCGCGGTGGACTTGCTGAAGCGAAGACACCTGGAGCCAACCGAAAAAGCTCCACCGCACCCGCGGTGGGATGACCGCACCCGCGGTGGTGCCGAGCTGGAGCTTTTTCTCGGATTTTATATCCGAGATCTTTCTTTCCTTATCTTTTCATCCGAGATCTTGTTTTATCTTATTTTTGTTTTCTTTATTTCTAAACTATTTGTTTTCCTAGTATTTAAAGGTTTTAACCTAGACTTGGTTAAAAGAACCTCGTTCCATCTTTCATAGTTTTTTCTCTCAAAACCTTATGGAGAACTAAACTTCCATTGTTGCACTTGAAGTTTGAAGCCTTCAATTGATTGGTTGTGAGTTTTCTACTCTTGTTCGATTTCCTATCTAGTTGTATTAATTCTCTTGTGCTTGAATGTTTATTGAATGTTATTGATTTATCTAGACTGATCACCTAGGTTTATTGATATTATCCATATAGCTAGGATTTGTCAATTCCGGGTTCGGGTTGCATATCTAGTAGCAAACACGATTTATATAAGCGGGCTGCGAGTGTTCATCGTGAGAGAGAGTTAATTGCATGCTTATAGTAACGGGTTGTTTCTATTGCATGTATCTTGTTGAATCCTTGTTTGAATGCTATTGCTTTGTTGAGTCTTGAAGGTTTTCGGATTTGATTCAGTAATAAGTATTATTAGGGCTGGTAGAACTAATAGTTACATATGATCGGGATAAGAACAACCAAAGGAAAGATAAGAACTTGAGAATAATAGAATTCAGTGATCAACCATATCTCTTGTTGTGTGGATCTTTGTCAGGTGTGGCACCTCCCTCATATCATATTCACATCCTTTGCTTTGCTTTTCTTGCTTTATTTACTTGGTTCAAAATACTACAAAACCCCCCTAGTTCTTAGTTGGTGACTTGCGAATTACAAGAATTGATAAACAGATTCCCTTGGGTTCGACCTTGACTTGCTTGCTATACTCTGTTTAGTAGGTACATTAGGATTTCTTTGATTAGGCACGACGACTTTAGGCCTGTCAAATTTGGCGCCGTTGCCGGGGAATCAAAATTTCTGTTTTTGTGGTTTTGTTTGTTACCAACTTTGGTGTGGACCTATCTTATGGTCCACACTCGTGCTACTGACACACCTCTTGTTGATTGTGATTCAGAAATAGACAGGACATTCCACAGGAATCGCAGAGAACACTTTACACCACAAGTTGCAATGGGTGACCAAATGCTTCGACAATTGACTGCACCTAATCTGATGCAACAACCTTTAGCTATGGCTATTCCTGCCATAGGAGAAGGCGTCAACTTTGAGTTGAATCCAGGGCTGATTCATTTGCTCCCGTCATTCCATGGACTAAGTGGTGAAGACCCAATCAAGCATATGGGTAAATTCCACACTGTCTGCATGAGTATGAAACCGGCTAACGTCACTGAGGAACAAATCAAGATGAGAGCTTTCTGGTTCACCCTCAAGGACGCAACCGATGATTGGTACTACCATCTACCCACTAGAAGCATAGATACTTGGAACAAACTGCATAAGGCTTTTCTCGAAAAGTATTTTCCTGCCAAGAAGGCAAATAGCTTGAAAAAGGCTATAAGCAACATCGAGCAAGAGGCTGACGAGACCTTATATGAGTACTACGAGCGGTTCAAGAGACTTTGCTCAAGCTGTCCATTCCATGGTTACACGAATCAAGATCTAGTGCTTCATCTTTACAATGGTCTGCTGGACAATGAAAGAAGAATTATTGACGCTGCATGTGGTGGCAACATTCTCAAGGCTTTGATACTCGCAGGCTAATGACAGCGGACAAACTTGAAGAGTTGGGCTTGAGTTCACCCCATCCTTGCGGGGGTGAGTTGGTCTTTATCACTTCCAGGCTTTGATACTCGCGGGCTAGTTATTATGATGCTCACGGGGGGGGGGGGGGGGGGGGGGAGGTGGGGCATGCTTGCTTGCTTTTTTCCTTTCTGTTGCCTGCTTTTGCTGACGCCCTCATTTATGTTTTTTCCAGGGTCTCCGTCCATCATGTTGTTTGATTATATGGACGGTTTGGAAGATTTGAAGGCCGGCCTCGAGTTCACGGATCCGGCGCAGGGAGGAGACCAAACGGGCCCCCCTACCATATTAGATGGAGCGAAGGTTTTTCTTGACCTCGTGGAGGAAGTCGGGGAAGGTGCCAGGGATGTCACTGGTGTTTCTTCGCGAGGGGACAAACCTCCGGTGACAGAGTTGGGGGAGAGCCCTGAGCGTCCTCTGGCTGATCTAAAAAAGAAGTCTTCTCGTGGCAAGAAAGCGAAGCATCATGTTAAGGATGTAGCGGATCCTGTGGGATCGGTGGCTCGATTTCTGGATAATGTACGTTTTCTTTCATTTTGTGTTGGTCCGCGCGTCATGTTTTTACCTGCGGTTTCTCGTTAAGCTCCTCTTTATGTGCAGACCATGAGAGGTTGTCGCAATGCTCTCTGTGCTTTAGAGAAGTGTACCACTCGTGACACGAAAGCTGAATCTCGTCGCGACCAAGTTTCCCAGATGAAGGCAGAGGTGGACCGGATGAAAACAGAGATGGACAATGTGTTGACTGAGAAAACATCGCTGCTGATAGAGGTTGAGGAACTCCGTGGGCTTAAGTAAGGATGGGCATCCGGTCCGGACCGGACATGTACGGTCCGGTCCGGACCGGCGGACCGTAAACTTTTTAAAGTGTGGACCGTGGACCGGACCGGACCGTTACGGTCCGGTCCTTTACGGTCCGGTCCACGGTCCGGACCGGTAAGACCAGATTTTATATTTTTTTGGCATTTATAGGGTTTGATTACGGTCCGGACCGGACCGTAAAAATTATGGTCCGGACCGGACCGGATTGTAAAAATTATGGACCGGACCGGGAAAATTACCCCTAAAAATATTTTTAACCTTATTTTTTTTATTTTTTACGGTCCAACCGGTCCGGACCGTAAAAATTACGGTCCGGACCGGACCGTAAGACCAGGAATGTAAAATCCCCGGACCGTGGACCGGACCGTAAATTTCTGGTCCGGTCCGGTCCGGTCTTACGGTCCGGTCTAGTTTTGCCCATCCTTAGGCTTAAGGGTCTTGCCGAGAAATATAGCATGCTGGAGGAGAAGATGGTGGTGCTGACGGAGGATTGCAAGAGAGCCAAGGAGGAAGGGAGGCGAGAAGGGGTAGAGGAGTATGTGGCGGGCTATCGTATGAAGGCTAGATACATGTACTTTGCTGCTGGGGAGTTTTTTCATGGCTTGAAGATTGGTGTTAAGCAGATGGCTGATTACTACAAGCTTCAACCGATACGTCCTGATCCTCGTAACTCCACGGGGATAGCTTACCAGCCGAGAACTCCTTATAGGGTCCCTGCCATTGGGGACGTGAAGGAAGATCATAAGTGTAACACCCCCAAAACTTAACCCTTTTGGAAAGGTATTACCGCCAGTGACCCCAGTGTTCCTTACCGAGATCACCCAAGCCTTTACCGTTTAAATACAAATCATGAAATACAATGATACAAAATGTAACCTTATTCATATAAAACACGAGTCCCGGGATTACATCCCAATCCCGAATAGGACAAACACAGAGTTTAAATAAATTACAACGGAAATCTTAAACAAGGTACATCGGAAGACTTTTAAAAGATATTAAAAAGGGGTTGTGATCGTAATGATCACCTGCCCAAGGATCTCAACCTGATTAAAAGGAATTTTTAAAAATGTCGGAAAACCACCGTCGACTCCATAGTCCTTCTAGTCTTCTCATCTACACTCTATCTGATGTGCCGAATCGAACGGATGACACCAGCCCACATGCGGAGAACAAAGTCCGTGGGTTAGTCTACTTAAATAGACTAGCAAGGGTAAAAAGCAGAGTGGTTCGAGTGATCGAAACTGTTTACTATCATTGTCCCTTGAATAATAACCAAAGGAACGATACATAACCCGACACTTTCACGGAATAACAACAAGAGGTATGCATGAGAGAAGATTCTGGAAGACTTCATCTTCACAGAAATCGACTCGAAAAGAGACTCCAAGAGATTGAGTCTTTAAGGAAATATGACAAATCTGGAATATTTAACAGACTCAAACAACAATGATTTAAAAGTTGACTGAGATGCTTCAGTTCACGACCAACCTCATCGCATACAGCGAATCCAGATCGGAAAGAGAACGTACTACATTCAAGTCGAGACGAGCTTTCCTAGCTGCACTATTACTTAGCTGCACTACTCGCCCAAGGTTTATTAATCATGTGCACTCGAGCACATATCTTATTTAATTACAAAACACACATTACTGAAACACATTAATGTTATTAAGAGCGACAACAAGTCTTAAATCACAGGGTGACAATCAAGTCAACCCAAATTAAAACACACACAACACACACGCGGTACTTAACATTATTAAGCCGAGAAACAACGGCGTTATTATTACACCGGGGGACCTTACGTTCACCCTGATTGCACTATTACAGTGCTTACACTTTAATTATGTGCTTAACTGCACTTATCTTATTAAATTACAACACACACACACACACACACACACACACACACACACACACACACACTGTTGAGGCTTTTAATATTATTCCGAGAACACGAAAGTTATTATTACACCGGGTGATCTTACGTTCACCCTGATTGCACTGCCATAGCGCTTACAGTTTATTTTACAGGGTGACAGTTACGTCCACCCCAATGCACTAGCTAAGTGCTTAAAACACAGGACTGCAATTAAGCTATCCAACGGCGCTTGCAAGGCGCTTAAAACACTTCAGATCCTTACATGTGGATAAGAAGCATAGGTCATGACCCTTAAATTATTCGGCAATAACCCCGAGGAATATTATGATTTAAAGAAACGACAAATCCTTACTTGGATTAGCGTTCCCACAAATATTAAATTATAAAGAAACGACTAATCCTTACTTGGATTAGCGTTCCTACACACATTAAGTTATAAAGAAACGACTAATCCTTACTTGGATTAGCGTTCCTACAAACACCCGTGTTAACTAATAGTATAACACAACAATTATTCACATTAAAGCCATCCAGGCAATTAACTTACACATAGAGAATAATAGAAACAGCTAATCCTTACTTGGATTAGTTTTCCTATTAATCCACACAAATGCCCGGAAGGCGAATCACAGATAATAGCGTCGTTCTAACAGATATACAACCTATTATATGATTTTCCAAAATAGTTTATAAAACCTTTTCCAGATAAACACAGTAATCATTCCAAATTAATTACTCAGATACACAACTGATAATTAATGTAAATATGGAACGATGAGCAAGAGCGAACCGCCACTTGCCTTAGTCCGCTGCAGATCTGGAACAAAGCAGAGACAATGGATTCCGGGCTCGACACACATATAGCTCCACTAGCATAAACACCTTCGAGTCGACCCAAAAGGAACCCTAGGTTAGATCCGACATAACTAGTACGAATCTAAGGAAAGACGAAAGGAAACCAAAAGAGAAACGGACACCACGATGACAACCAACCAAGCCAAAGCCACGAAGGCCTTCTGGGCACTGGCGGCGGTCGCTGTTCTTGGCGGCGGTCGCCGCATTCATCACGGCGGTCGCCGTGAAGAACAGCGGACGAACACGGACGACGAGAGAAATCTCACAAAAACAAAGCGCGTTTCGAACCCTTCCGCCTTGCTTGGTTTCTGACCTCCAAAGGCACCAAGAGG